>OZ014531.1:171022091-171647091 GCA_963966105.1 Volucella zonaria | reverse complement strand
GGACCCGTCTAGGTTCTCTTTCGGCGATCTGCGCTACGATTGATCTCGAAACTGCTGACTGTCCTATAACATGTTTTAGGTCCGCAGCACAACAATCAAGTCCGTAGCGTTAACTTCCAGTGGTGGTCGCCAATACCAACATGAGTACATTCTTACACAGATCCTTACTAATGTGGGCTAAAATGACAAGCGGAAGGGTTCACAAAAAAATCTGATGTATATAAGTGAAATGTCCGGACCCTCAATAGACCACGTGTAGCCAAGCAACTAGCGAAGATCCTCGACTGTTGCAAAGCAAACATAACTGCAATCCAATAAGTGCTATGGAATGAACCGGATGATGTAAAACTGTGATATCTAGTATCGAGAATTTTACAGACAACCAACTGGCAGTAGTTGGGGCAATTTTCCAGATCCGGACTCGTTGTAATATGAAGACTTAGGGTACAAGTCTTGGTAAGCCACATAAACGTCCACGCCTCGACAGAAGAGACCTTACTGCTTCTACGAGTTCCTCGACAAAATCTATGAGAGCACGAGCATGACACGGACATAGTCTTTGGCGATTTGAATGCCAAGGAAGGCAAGGCGACTCCCACTCCCTCACTTCTCTTAGTTACCTTCCTCTCCTTTTTCCCGTGCCGGGGATCAGCCTGCCTGAGGGCCCAGTATCGATAGATCAGTCGTACATGGAGTATCCGGATATCTGGCGATTGACGGATTAGCTAGCCTTATCTGCTACTCGTGTAATACCCAATGGATAAAATATACAAAATAACAAAGCCTGAGACCGGTACTCCTTTAATACGGTGACTGCACCCACTACCGGCAAAGCTCCTGCAATGTTGAGCAAAGGTAAAACTATGGCAAGCCATGGTGCGTCTTTAAAAGGCAAGCGCAGGAAGCCAAAAAATAAACTCTCAAGGAGTGGCACAAGGACTGTGGCAAGGCAGGGTCTTACCACTTACTCCACCCAAGTTTGCGGCATGTCACGGTCTTCCTGCTGATACAAAAACTCCTCCCTCAAAAGAGAAATCAAAGGCCCTAGTCCAGACGGCGAAATGCTGTACGCGTAATTAAAACCCTCAGATCAATTCCGGAGGTTGAGAGAACTGCGAACATGAAGAGGAAACAGTCAAAAACATCCCTAAAGACGGATTACTCACTGCTCCCAAATGCTAAATGACTTCTTCAAGCTAAATGACTTCTTGGAGGAAACCATGCCGGTTAATAAAAGACCCAAAATTAGGAACGTCAGAATCCTTTTTGGGCCTTCCAATGTAACATCTCCGAGGTCCTTCAGCGAAGTCCTAAAAGACGCTATAATGATTGCAGTGATCAATAAAAACGACACGGATGGATCAGTAGCAGCTGCTCGTCAAGCTAAAGCTTTCGGGCAACTTCTTAGCCATTACGCGGCAAAAATCCTGGACTCCTGACCATCTCCCATCAAAAGCGATGGCGGCTGGTACCAAGGCCACGTCAATCTTATCGCTCATGCCGACAAAATAACTCTCGATCTTTGCACAAAAGGCATAGGTGGATTAGCAGGGTTCTGGCCGGGTGCAAAGCTCGAGGTCATTGTTAAGGAGGATATCCCTAGCAGACCTAGAAATATCACCTGGATCCCAGCCGAATCCTTCTCCCTAGAAAACATTCTGGAGATCCTAAGGCTCTGTAAGCCAACTCTTTCGACTCATGGCTGGAAGGCCGCGAAACTGAAGCACAGCCCAAGGCGTTTTTCGGAACAGTTTTGAGTCAATAAACCAAAGAGTTTAAAAAAATGATAAGTACCCTCCTCGTTTTGTAACTGAAATTGCAAATTCAGCCTCAGAAATTGGAGCGTCGATATCCTTTCCTGGATTGGGTAACTACGATTTCCTTCTATCCGAGGTAACAATAAAGTGAACGGGCTCCACCTCTGATACCATGCAGTCAATGAAAACCGACGACGAATTAAAAGGAGATCCCTTACGATCAGATGGGCTCATGTTCCTTCCAGAGAACATCGATTACACTGGACCCCAATATTGGCTTGACAAAGACTTTCATTTAAGCATCCCCTCTAGATCCTTTTGGGAGGAAGGTGCTTTATGCTTTCATGAATGGCAAGTCAATCCAATTATACACGGATGGATCCAAGACTGATAGCAGGGTTGGTGGTGGCGTTTTCTCAGATAAGCTTAATCTAAGCCTCTCCTTCCGCCTTCCAAATCATTGTAGCGTGTTACAGGCTCAAATTTTGTCGCTCAAAGAAATCCTGTCCTGGCTGAAGAAAAGAATGTGATATTTGTAAGGGATATCCGCTTCCTTCCGCTATCAAATCCCTGGACTCAGTCTCAAAAAATTCTAAAACAGCCCTTGACTGGCGATCATCTCTTAAGGAGAGTGCAGAGCAGTTCAAATTTCGCCTATGTTGGGTACCGGGGGACAGAGATATTCCAGGCAATTATTAGGCTGACAAACTCGGAAGAATTTGAACTACTCTACCTATCCTACCAGAAAAGGGTGGCATCGGTCTACCAATCGCTACGTGCAAACTGTAAGCTGGATGCTAATAGAAGAACAAACCTTAGATGGACTGTTGGATCAAGATGTCCAGCGATCAAACAAATCTGGCCAAAACCAGATAGAACACATCTCAGCGCTAAAATAAGTGTTATCACTTGACACTATCTTATAAGCAAATATGCAAGAAGTCTTGGCGTCTGGAAGTCTGGAAGTCTTTACTAATGATTTCAGCAGAACCATCATGGACGAGGAGGACAATCGTTCACCTACTCTGTACATGCCCAGCTCTCTTCCAAATAAGGAAATTCTACTTAAGAGGATTCATCTACAATGACTTGACAATATAGACGTTAGCAGTCTCCTATGCTTCATCAGAAGTTCAAAATGGTTTCAAGAGTTGGAGGACCACAGGCATAGGCGGAAATGTAGTAAACTAGTGCGTCAGTAGGACTGTACCAGCTCAGAATAACATCCCGTGGAAAGGCCAGATTGTTTATTGCTCCGATATTCTCCTCATCTCCCTTAACGATAAAAGCAGCACAATTTGGACGACAGCGACCATTGTAAATATAAATGAGGCTTTCGAAGTAGAAAATACTTGAGTACGCAACAGCCCCTTCGCAATAGGGAGGAAGATTTTATTTGAAAAATCAGCATCCACTTGTTGTTGTTCTATAATCCATTCAATGAACTGTCTTCGCTGTACGTGGAAAGTAGGCTTCAGTTCTTGAGTCAATTGTACTTTGTACGCTTGAATATACAAATCTTTCGGGAGGAATGTTTCTCGTAATGCCTATTTCTTGACCACATGACGAATTGGCGTTCCTGGACTCCCAGGACCACTCTCACGAACTGCTTCGATGTTTTGTGTTGAACGACGGCCATAGTGCTTAAGATCATTATTGATCCAGTCTCCTTGAATTTTTGGATTAATCTCTTCACTAGTTCGACCATATTTTGTTCGAAAATTGCGAGCTGTAGCTGCCAAACCTTCATTTTTTAAAAAATATTGCTCAACAACGAAAACCCTGAACTAGCTGTCACACTGTTTTTTTTTCGCTGGCAACCTCTTATCGCACAAATGGCGCAAAGTTCAAATCTTGGGTCAATTCTGGGACACCCTTTAGTAATGTGGAATGCAGATGAATCACACTTCTACAAGATGTTCATAAGATTGACGTTTTTTTGATATCAAGGGTTGAATACAGGTGTCCTATTCTAGCTACCATATATGTATATTTTAGCTACGATCGGAATAGCGCATATACCCCACCAGGTTCTACAGCCTATCCAGTTCACTACCGGGTCTGGAGTGCCCTAGCCTTAATAGCACTGCCAATGTACCTGTATTTATTGTAGCTTGGCGTCAAATTCCACTGTAAGATTACCTAAGTCTATTAAATTTTATGATTGTTTTCTCAGCTATCTTTGTGTTACAAAATATGTCACTAATCGGATTCTGTCGATAAAACCATACACTGAAAGCTACTTAGCTAAGTAATGTCGACTTAACAATTCATTCAGCTATAGCGTTCAATTCCATCTATGTCCATCAGGATATTTGCAAAAGAAAACTTAAATTTTTCTGATCTGGAATAAAACTATAATTCATCTCCAACTGAAAAGTTGTAGAGGTAGAAACAATAGTAAAACTTCGTTGACCTATTCTCATGAACTGCATTCACTCTCTTCTGTGCCGGACAATTACTGCAAAAATTATATCTTCATTATCTTCTTCTCAATTACGTTTTTGCATCCAACGGACGGAGTTGAATTGTATTGTATAATGAGGGAGAACTCTAGGGAAGGACGAAGCATGATGGGCGGATGCACAGTTCTTCAAATTGAATTGAGGTAGATTAATTTAACCCCGAAGGAAAAACTGGACGAGAGAACACCATTCCCAAGTTCTTCAAATTAAGCGATTACTAAGTGGTTCAAGATACTCGCACTAATGAGGAAATAAGAATAAACTAAGACAACCGCAGGATGACAATCATTTGGATAACTGAGGTAAGCCATGTGCTGGTGCTACTCGTAATTAGAATGTCGTGGAGAAAAGAAAATTGAAGCAGTCGAGAAGAGGCCATATGAAATATGGTTCTAGATACACAATCATTCCATCAAAAACCAACGATATCTGAGGTGAAGGCAATTGATTGCTTTGATTTTCATTGCTAATAGCTTTGCAATTGGTGAATGATGAATGAGTTTCGTCATAGATACACACACCGTTAGATGCATATAGCATTTCAGTTGCAAATCGTCTCAGTCATCCATGTGTTGTTCCTGACGTTTGAAATTGATTGCGACGTCAGCTAGGCACGATATTGTTTTCTCCATCTAAACACATTTTCTAGGCAACAAATATTTTCAGTGCTGAAAAGATTGCCTCAATATAAACATCACTATTTGAGTTACAATCCTTCGTGAACATTCTGTTTATATAAAAATGTACGGTATGGGTTTCAAATTCAAACTTGGATTCGTCCAGTACCGCTAATCCTTCGGTAATCCTGTTCTTAATAAGACAAATGATTTAATATTGATTTTCACAGCCAATGCTGTTCACAGGAGAAAAATCCAAGCAGTTTCAACACTTTCAAAATAGGGCCTATTATCATTCCACGCTAATAACAAATGACCCATGTTAAAACGTGCAAATAATGAGTGATGCCAATATATCAATTTGCGGAACATCTTGAAAACGTCTTCCAGTCATACGAAGATAATGATTATTTACAACAAACGGAAGAAATGTGCTAAGACAAGAGATTAATTCTAGCAGTAACCTCTAAGGAAATAGCGATAGAAATCACGGGTGAAATTCTAAAAGAACTGCCCTAAAAAAGTATGAAAAAAATAGCACATAATAAATGCACCGTTTAGACTAAGGTATGTCCCAGGCATCTAGAAGATCCCGGAAGTTATTATGGTACCAAAGCCGGGAAAATTGCCCAGTGAATCATATCGTCCGATATCATTGCTATCAATCCTGACAAAGCTTTTCGAAAAATTCTTCTGAAACGCCTTCATCCGATTATAGAAGAAAAGTCACTGATACCAAGCCATCAGTTTGGATTTAGAAATAGGTACTCAACTACAGATCAGGTTCACAGAATAACTGGTAAAATAGAAAAAGCCTTAGAAGAAAAACAAATATGCTCTACCGTCTTCCTTGATGTAGCTTTTGATAAAGCCTGGCACAAAGCATTATTCTACAATATTAGCTACAAAAATATCTTGCGAAAGAATACTCAGAACTACTAGAGTCATATGTAATCCAGCGATTATTTAGAATTTAGCAAGAAGATGAGTACTTCGCATGGAAAGGAAAAGCTGGAGTACCACAAGGTAGTGTGTTAGGACCCGAATTTTTTGTCCTATTCACGAAACGACCTACCACTAATTGACGAAATTACTGTTGCCATATTTGCAGACCCATGCAGGAAATTACAGATAAACTGCAAAGGACAGGAAATAATATATCTAATTGAACCAAAAAATGGCAAATGAAGTTGAGTGAACTGAAGCCAATTCATGTTGACTTTACCAATTTACAACACATACCTGTGTACATAAATAACAAAGTAGTTCTACATTCGAACTCATCTAAGTACCTAGGCATGACTCTAGACGCGAATTTGCGCTGGAAAACTCATATCAAGGAAAAACAATGCGAACTGAAAATGCGATACAACAGAATGTATTAGTTCATTTGGTGGTATTCAGTAACTTCATTCAGTACTATATATTCACGAGAAATATTAACTTTTGTAACTGCATTTAAATAAAGTTGTTATCTTATTTAAGTCTTGAAATATCCAGTTTCGAAGCCGGGTCCATTTTTCTTGCCCATGTTAATTTTTGATTTTGATGTCACATTTCTCCAGAAAATGCGTAATAAATAGAAAGTTTTACTATTTTTTGTTACGTTCAACAATAATTAAAAAAAACAATCATCAACAAGTTCGCAGAAAAACCCACAGATTTTACGATATGTACTATACTTGGGAAAAGCTGCTACAGGTAAAATTAAAAAAAAAGAAGGGTTTTTTGCTTTAAGCTCCAAAGGCTATGAATAAAAAGGATTTTGTGTTTATACTATAATACCTATAACAGGTGCTCGAAGTGTCCTCCTTATTTAATTTTGGTGGGGGCTGAGGCCCCCATTTATTGGCTTAATACAAGCTTAATCTAACTTAAAAACTAACAGAAAGACTTAAGAGCTAGTGACCAAGGAAGTGATGGAGGAGATCTTGTTTGAGACGAGGAGTGCTCAGGTGGAAATGAAAAAGGGAGAGGTTCGAGTTGACCTTTCGGAGCATTCGGGAAATAGGTTCGTTAGAGCCATAAGAGGTGCGGTGGACCGGTAGATAGAAGAGACGAGGACAACGTAGATTGCGGGGGTTGGTATTGAAGGAAATGGAGTTCAAAATGGATGCACAGTCGATGGAACCTGAGAGAAGACGATGAATGAAAAGAACGTCAGCAATATTCCTACGTTCTTCTAACGAATTCATATTTAGAAGTTTGAGGCGGTCTTGATAGGGAGGTAAGATTAAAGGGTCGTTCCATGGCAGGCCACGGAGGGCAAATCGGAGGAATCGACGTTGAATACCCTCGATTCGGGAAACATGAACCCGGTGAAAGGGGGACCAAGCTTGACTGGCATACTCAAGCAGGGGGCGAACAAAGGTAATATAGAGAGATCTGGTTACATACGGGTTGGAAAATTCCTTGGACCACCGTTTAATAAAGCCAAGTGATGAGTTGGCTTTGAGGATCATCTTATCGATATGTGAACGGAAATTAAGCTCACAGTCGAATAATATGCCAAGGTCTTGAAAAGACTGAACCAGGGGAATTGGTTGACCATGGAGAAAATAAAGTCGGGGGGGAGACGGGTTGTATTTACGTGAGAAGGTTATAAATTGACATTTGGCTATATTAAGTTCTAGGCAGTTTTTGAGGCACCAGATTGAAAACCGATCAAGGTCTTCTTGAAGAAGGGCAGAGTCCTGGGGAGAGGAAATAATTTAAAAAATTTTGTGTCGTCAGCGTAAAGGGAGAGGGAGGAGTGCTTAATGACACTCTCAACATCGTTGATAGTAAGAATGAAGAGAAGAGGGCCAAGATGACTGCCTTGTGGAACTCCAGATGAGGCCAGGAATGGAACAGAAAGGGCGGATCTAAACCGAACACTATAATATCGGTTTACCAGGTAAGAAGAAATCCATTTTAAAAAGAGCGGCTCAAAGCCGAGAGCAGACAATTTGAAAACGATCAATTTATGAGATATCTTATCAAATGCTTTAGTGAAATCTGTTGCTATAACATCGATTTCTTTGCCATTTTCTAAGGCTGAGAGTGCAAAAGACACGAATTCAACTAGATTTGTGGTAGTTGATCTACCTTTTAGAAAACCATGTTGTCGGGGTGAAATAAAAGGCTTGCATTTGAAGCTTAACGCTTCGTATAAAATGCTTTCAAAGAGTTTGGGTATATGAGAGAGTTTAGCAATGGGACGATAATTGGTAACTTCATGCTTAGATCCCTTTTTGTGTATTGGGATTATAAAAGAGGTCTTCCAAATCTGGGGAAATTCACCCTGTGTGAGCGATAGACGAAAAAGGTAGGAAAGGGGTAGAGACAGGTTGGAAGAGCATTTCTTAAGAAACATGGCGGGGAGTCCGTCTGGGCCAGGTATAAATTCATCCTTAAGATTTTGTAACTTTTCTTCAATAACTGCAGGATCGAAATTTTGAGTGAGAAAGGGACCAATAGAGAAATTTGGTAGATCATTGAAGTAAGAGGGATCTGGTACGAAGGAGTTGTTGGCAGATGATTGCTTGAAAAATGCAGCAAAAAAGTTGGCGATGGTAGGAGGATCACATGAAGTTTTGGTTTCGAAAGCGAGGGAGGAAGGATAACCATCGGTCTTACTTTTGCAATTGACAAATTGAAAAAAGGACTTGGGGTCATTTATGAGATTGGTTTGCGCACTATTCAGGTAGCGCTGATAGAGAGAGTTATAGAGTTCAATGAAATGAAGATATGTACCTAGATAATTTGAATAGTCGGAAGAAGAGTGGATGCGAAGGAATACCGCCCATAACTTGTTTCTTTTGTAGAGCGAAGTCTACGATTATACCAAGGAGGGGATGTAGAAGAAGTTTTATGGCGGGAGTAAGGCACATAAAGGGAGATGGATTTGAATATTTCTCTGTAAAAAATGGAGAGGGCATCAACCAGAGATAGATTGGTAAACTCAAAAGAAGCACTGCTTAGATAGGTATTAATTTTACGGAAATTAGCTTTGTGAAAATTGTAAGAAAATAGAACTGCGGGGGGAGGCGACTGAAGGGGAGAGTTGTGGAAAAATGAGAGAAGAAGTGGAGGATGAAAGTTATCAATAGTTGAAAGAGATAGGGGACAACACGATACTGAGGAGTTGATGGGATCAGTTGTGAAGATAAGGTCTAATTGCCTTTCCATAAAGTTGGAAACGCCACTGACTTGGCATAGACTAGAGTCTGTTAGCCGATCTAAGAATAGGCATTCCTTAGTAGAAATGGGATTGGAAGCGATGAAAAAAGATAGGTCTTCAGATGGAGTCCATTTCAGCTGAGGCAGATTAAAATCGCCGAAGATAATGATATCATCAAGCGATTCTGATAAGTCGATCAAATTGTCAATTGCTGCAATAGCAAGTTGGTAGGATTCGATAGGTTGCGCCGGAAGAATGTAACAACACATAACGTACAAGCATCTGCGAGTGAGGGTTATTTTAACCGACACAAAGTCGAGCTTAGGAGAGGATGATGTTGCAACGAGAGAGGAGTCCAAGCTGTTGTGAATAGCCAGTAGGACACCTCGACAAGGGGATTCAATCAAGGGGGGTGCGCGATCATCATCCCGAAAAACATTAAAAGAAGGAGGGAATAACTCCTGGTTTTTTATGTTGGGGATAAGATTAGTTTCGGTGAGAGCATAGATATCAAATGGGAGAGCATGAGATTGGCGGAAAACAGCGTGGGTTTTAGAACGGAGTCCTCTTACGTTCTGGTAATAGAAGGTGAGAGGGAGGTTTTTGCATGACTTTTTAGGGTCGAAAAAATTTATCATGGTCAAGGCGACTGCGTTGGAGGTGTGAGACTCTTTTAGAGTGTACATATTGGCGAAGAGCGGCAAGATCGTCTGCAACTTTTTGGGGGGGGGCGTATTGAAAATCTCGTGATACTTTATATAAAGTTTCCTGAGACTGGTAACGTCTGTAGGGAGGCCTTCCTGCTGGATAGAAACCATGACGCTTGTTTTTGTTTTATCCTCGTAGCACACCGAGTCGGATTTATCGTGCAGATAGGCGAGATATAGACGTATATTCTCATATATCTTTTTATCTCTAAGCCTAGAGAGCGCATAGCGACATTCGGTGGTATCGCTAGTTTGCTGCGTTAATTTAACAGTGGGTGGCGAAAGGGGGTCAATAGAAGAGGGAGTGGTTAATGAGTTTGGTGTCGCAACGGCTGGTTTTTCTGAAATAGGGTTTAAAATGTGAGAACTGATGAAATTGGGATACTTAGCTCCAGTTCTGAGGTCGAAATTAGGGAAAGGCGTGTGTGTTACGGGTTGAATGGTGGGAGTTGCATGCTAGAGCCCGTTTTTGTATTTCCTTGCGAATGTTTATTGGTGCTAACTGCTGCCTCACTTTTGATGACGCTTTGAGAATACGCTCTTTCAATTTCCTTAAAGTTGCTATTTCAGTTGAATAAACAAGTTCTTGTATTCCTCCCCATACAAAAAAATCCATTACTGTAAGGTCAGGAGATCTTGCAGGCCAGTGAACTGGTCCATTTCTTCCTATTCGTAACGGTTACCGTACTCTTCACCTAGCTAATTCTTAACATCACGACCATAGTGGGCTAGAGCACCGTCCTGTTGAAAATATGATGAAACTAGTTGAATCAGTGGAATGTCCTCCAATAGTTCTGGTAAATCATTTCGCAGAAACTTCAGATAGTTTGTAGAATTCAGTCGATTAACTTGTTTCCAATTACACCTGCCCACATATTGAGGCTGAATTCGTGTTGAAATGATTTATGTCTCCTTGTATGTGGAATGTCCACAGCCAATGTATGAACATTATGAAGATATGTGATCCCATCTCTTGCAAATTGGGGTTCATCCGTTCAAAGAATTCTTCTTATAAACTCGTTGTCATCTAAGCTCCGCTCCAGCAATCAGTTAGGAAAGTCTAGTCCCTTTTCCAAATCATCGGGAGGCAATTTTTGCCCAGGTATATGGTAGTATTTTCGCCATACGGAGCATTAGAAATTTTATGTGTGGAAACATTGAATTGCAAAGCAAAGCGTCTAATGCTGATTGATGGATCAGTTGTTACAGCTTCCAGATTCTTTCATCAGCCGAAATTCATCTTATGTGTGGAGGTCCCGCGTTAAGTATTCGAAACTGATCCCATGTCACGTAGCCTTCGAAACCCATTTCCAAATACACCTTCACTAAGAAATCGTCGGTGTCGGTTAGGATAAAGTTGATGGTATCTTTGTCGTGCTCTAGTTGAACTTCCATTGTCCATTAACCTAAATAATGCCTGCTTACGAATATTATTGGTTTGTAAATGCAGACATTTCAAATAGCGTTTCTAAGCTAATCTTCGCGTAAAAAAATTAGTGATGATGATGAATGGTGAATTTTCCAAATAGGCCTTCATACCCCAGATCTAACTCTTTCCGAGAACTTTTAAGTAAGAGGGTAAGGGAATGAGGGTCAGTCAGTCAGATAGTCAAATAAACGAGCACGCTTTAAAACTGTTTAATAGCTATGCAATGTTAAAAAAATTATTTGAAGATTATTAATTCTTGGAAAACCACTCATATTGCCAACTGTTGTTAGAAACTTAATCAAAAAATCATAAATTCCAGTTTTTACTTGCTGCAGGTTTTCCCAAATATCCTAAAATCGACGAATTTTTCTGCAAACTTGTTGATGATTTTTTTTTACTGTTACGGTCATAAGAAAAAAATAGTAAGACGTTATGTTCATTACGCATTTTCTGGAGAAAAGTGACCCCAAAATAAGAAATTAGCCTTGGCAAGAAAAATGGACCCGGCTTTCTAAGCCGGGATATTTGAAGACTTAAATAAGATAACAACTTTATTTAAACGCAGTTACAAACGCTAGTATTTCTTTTAAAAACAGTATTAGAGATAAAGTTTCTGTCATTAGTCATTAACAGAGAAATATTCGTTAACATAGGTCAGGGTGTTACGGTAGAACGATTTTTTTTTCTGAGAATATACCCAAATATCATTGCCCAAATTATCCTTGACTAATTAGGGGGCACTCTGTATAATAAAATGCTTCTCTATAAACAAGTTCTAAATCCAATATGGACAAATACCACCTTGATCAAGAAGTTCCCGCACCATACCCACCGTGTGGCGCTCCTATTATTCCGATTTGAGTTTTTTTTTTTTGTTAAGTTGGTAAATCTGTTGTTGACATTTCCTCTAAATCTTAGCATCATAGCTTGACATTTGCAAAAGTTACGTAGCCAAGAGTACATCTATCTCTCTGTGTGTTGGCGATTTTTTACAATTTTAGAAATGGATTTAAATTTGCAACAACGAACTTGTATTAAATTTTGCATAAAAAACGGATTTAATGGTGCGCAAACGTTGGAAATGTTGGAAAAGTGTTTCGGCTACGATTCTCTAAAGAAAACGGTCGTTTACCAGTGGCACGAGCGGTTCAAAAGTGGTTGTGAGTCAATCGAAGTTGATGAACGCAGTGGCAGACAGCGAAAACCGACGAAAACATTGATGAAGTAAACGAAATGTTGGTCAATAACCGCAAATTAACCATCAGAGAGATAGCGGAGGACTTGAACATTGCCTATGGATCCGTCCAAGACATTTTGGTTAATGATTTGGGTATCCGTCGTGTAGCAGCAAAGTTGGGGCAAGAAAACCTCAATTTCACGCAAAAATGAGACCGTGTTGACATCGCAAAAGAGATGATTTTCGAGGCCGAATCCGAACCCACATTCATCAAAAGGATCATTACTGGAGACGAGACGTGGGTTTATGAGTACGACACGCAATCCAGATATCAGGCAAGTGAATGGCGTTCACCAAATGAGCCGAGACCAAAAAAAACACGTCGTTTTCAGTCAAAAAATAAGGCAATGCTCACGGTTTTCATGGATTACAACGGTGTAGTGCATCATGAATTTTCGCCAGAAGGCCAGACAGTAAACAAAGAGTACGAGTATTATTTGGGCGTTATAAGACGTTTGCGTGAAGCAATTCGCCGAAAGAGACCAGAATTGTGGGCACAAAACTCGTGAATTTTGCACCATGATAACGCACCGTCGCACAGTGCCACCATTATTCGTAATTTTTTGACGAAAAATGCAACAAATACCATCCAACAGCCACCGAATTCACCTGATTTGGCTCCCTGACACTTCTTTCTGTTCAATCGAGTTAAAAAACGACTACGGGGAACGCGTTTCAGCACCTGAGAAGAAGTAGTGGAAAAATCGCAGGAAGCACTGATGGACATACCGAAAACCGAATATAAAAAATGTTTCGAGGACTGGATCAAGCGCTGGCATAAGTGTGTTGCAGCCGATGGGGATTACTTTAAAGGGGACAATATAGATTTAGATGAATAAACTTGTATTTTTAATTTTCTGAATAAATTTTTGATCAAGGTAGTATGTCTTCAGCTTTGGGGGTTCACAGGTAAGACAAACCTGCAAAGCATTCAAGGCTTCCAAGACAAAGTACTACGCCATGGTACATACGTACGAGTAACGCTGACTTACATACGCATCTAAAAATTGAAATGATAGAGGACGAGGTCGGGAAGGTCGCAAGAAAACATGACGGTAGGCTTCGCAACCATGCTAATTTATTATTGTACATAATAACAACAATTCAGTTAGAAGATTATGAAGGGTAAAACAATTCGAACTAGCTAGTTCTAAATAAAGAAAAGAAATATGTATATGTATATTACAACGTGATCACATAAACAAAGTTATAACGAATTAAAAAACAAAAGGTAACAGACCACAATTAGTTCCTTATAACATGGATTTACAAGTATTACAAACAAATGGCTGATTAGTATAACGACTAGGTGTGATTATTGGAAGGAATGTCAGAAATGTCATCATGCAAGAATAACACAGGTCTGCAACAAAAATGCTGTCTGGATGTTTTCAACTGATTTCTATGTATTTAGGTGTTCTGAAAACTAAAAAAAAAATACTCAAAAAATTCATTCCAGAACGTCAAGTATTTTTGCAAAACGCAAAATTTTATTATAAAAAGAAGTTTTTTGGGTTAACTTGAAGTCATAAATAAATAGGTACAATTTTATTTTTATTTCTGTTTTTAAATGTATACAGGCGATAACTATCATTACTTTCTAAATAAAGAACGCCTTGTGTGAGCTAAATTAACAAACATAAACATGTTGTAACTTGAACGTGGGCGCTCCGATAGTGTAGAAAAGTGGCGCGGTACAATCACGTGTTAACTCGTTATTGTTTTATAGATCTTGGTTCAATATAGTGCAATGTCGTCTGTGCGGAAGTGTGTGAATTCGTCTGACAGTTTCTGTTCTGTATTTGTGGCAAATATATGGTATTAAAGCAACAACAATTACGGTCTTTGTAAAAAAAGTATACTCCGCGTATTTTAGCTTAAAACTTGGAGATCAGGATAAAGTTTGGGCATCTCATAAACTCTGAAAACGATGTGTTGAAGACCTTCGAAATTGGTTTAAGGGCAATAAAAAAGCTTTCCGATATGCGCTCCCTATTGTATGGCGCAAACAAAAGAACTATAATGGTGATTAATACTTTTGTTCGTGTAATGTGAAAGGGTATAATTCAAAACAGGAGCAGTCAATTTCATACCCCAATCTGCAATCAGCCATTCGTACCATTCTTCATGGGACCGATATAGCAGTGCCCAAGGCCCCTGCTACCTTGGAAGGGATTTTAAGTTCTGACGAAGATGGTGCTGTACCTGAACCCGATGACAAGTCAAGTTTTGAATTTGAAGATGATAGTAGTCCGAAATTGTTTTCCCAGGGCGAGCTAAATGATTTGGTAAGAGACTTGAATGTTCCCAAAAACGCTGCTGAGTTGCAAGGCTCAAAAGCAGAAAATTACTTTTGCCGGGAGTGTCTTCTTTCTGCTTTAAATATCGTGAGAAGAAGTCCACTTCCCACTTTGCCCAAGAGGACGAGTTGGTTTATTGTACCAATATTGAAGGTTTGATGAATACATTTAAGATCTCATACGACCCAGCACAGTGACGTATTTTCATAGATTCTTCAAAAAGAAGCCTCAAAGTAGTTCTGCTTCGCAATGGCGGTTTCTATGCCTAATGGAGGTCATTCCGTACACCTCATGGAAACCTACAAGAACATGGACTTGGTTCTTTGCAAATTAAAATATAAAGACCATGGTTGGCAAGTGTGCGGTGATTTCAAAATGTTGCTCGGACAACAATCTGGGTTTACCTAATTCCCTTGCTTTTTGTGTCTATGGGATAGTAGAGACCGAGCAAATCACTGGACTAAAAAGTGTTGGCCTCTGAGGGAGCTTAACGTCGGCGAAAAAAACGTCCTGCATGAAACTTTGGTGCCTCCTCATAACGTTCTTCTAACACCGCTACATTTGTAAAGTCACTTCCAAGAGATGGAAATTGTTTCAAATACTTAATACCAATGTTTCCAGGTCTTGAAGGAAGGTATTTTCGTTGGACCAGATATTAGACGGCTTATGGCTGATCCAAAATTCATCACAACCATGACGGATCCTTAAAAAGAAGGGTGGATTGCCTTTAAAGAGGTCATAAAGACATTTTTAGGCAGTAACAAGGACCCTAACTACTCGTACAAACAAATCAACAAATCGTCAAAACAATGTTAAAAGCATTTCAAGCTTTAGGTTGCCTAATGAGCTTAAAAGTACACTTTCTTCATTCCCACCTCGCCTACTTTCCAGAAAATTTAGCAGATGTGAGTGAAGAGCAAGGTGAACGATTTCCATGGAGCGTCTCAATGATGGCAGACTACTGTTGGACGCTTCAGAGAGACCTTCCAGATGCTTCCTACAAACGAAAATGTACCAAAAGGTGTCTCACTGGGAAAAAGAAATGTGTTTAGTTCTTACTAACGCAATTATAAATTTAAAAAATTTTTTTAGCCTTTTATCTCTTATTTTAAGATGATAACTTGTTTAACATAGAAACCTACATTATCAGAAAACGTGACGTTCTATGACAAAATGAAAAAAATTTTCGGATTCAGCACACCCAAAAACATAAGAATTACGCAAAAAAACCAAAACAGCTCTAAATTTTCTTTTTTTTGCAGACTTGTGTAATCGGTGACTGTTAAATTAGTGGGCAAGCAGTTAGAAATTGTAACTACCCCTTCTGACCAGAAACTTATTTGTTTAGATCAACACCTCGGGTATACGACACAGGACATTTAAAAAGAGGCATTTCTTAGACAAAGCATTTGACATAATTTACGATGGTCTTAGGATGGCTGTGGTACAGTTTACTGAGTTAATGACTAAATTTAAAATGCCAAAATGCTAAAAATTCTGTTGGAGGTTAAAACCTATGACCGCATTCCGCATTTTCGAGATTCTAAATGATGTTATTAGTATTTACAATGCATCCACGAAATTCTGTGAAATTCTACATTGCATTGAGTATGGTAATTAAGGGGGTAGGGTATCATAGTTTATCAGTAGGAGCAGCGATCGTCCTAATCCCTAAATTAGAACTTACTATGGGTAACAAATCATGGTATCGATTAGCAATCCGGTATTCAGTCAAAGCCCTCAGACACCCAGCTTACTGAAAAAAATAAGAAGCAACTTATGCTTGCGGAAACCACAATTGGCCAAATCTTTACACTCCGCCGATCCTGGAAAAAACTCAAGAAGCCCAAATCGATACTCACCATCTTTTTCATCGACTTCAAGACTGTATTTATAGAGACGAGCTACAATATAAAGAGCCATGTCTAGTTGTGGCATCCCTGCTAAGCTTGTCCGTCTGTGCAGAATGGCGATGGAGAACGCTCGCTGCTCCGCCAAAGTCGGTAGCAGTTTAACCGAGACCTTTGGTGCCGAAAAAGGTTTTTGGACTAGATAACGCGCTGTCGTGTGACGTCTTTAATATCATATTAACTCATAAGTGAACACTGGAGGAACAATCTTTTAAAAGTCTGTGCAACTACTAGCGTACGCCAAAGATGTCGACATCATTCGTCCGATACGTTCGCTAGTATTGAAAGGAAAGCTCAAAAAATGAGTTTACGGCAAATGGCGGCAAATGGTGGCAAATGGCGGCAAATGGCGGCAAAACCAAGTATATGCTGATAGAACGGATGCACAACACCCACGAATTGGACAGAAAATTACAGTCCACGGCTGGAAATCTTAAGAAGGAGTGGCAAGTAGTTAATAGTATTGTTAGTCGGAAAGTGTGTACTAACGCAGATCCCATTGTACTTAAAAATGGAAGTATTAACATTTCAAATCCTTTGGAAATAGCTAATGAGTTCAGCAATTACTTTGCTTCCATTGGACAAACTTCTTTTCCAAGTAACTCGCAAATTTCGTGTAACTGTTGCCCTAAGGATGGCTCACAAAACAACTGTTCTAGCAACAGCTTCATGTTTAAGTTCATTACGGGATTGGAATTACTAAAAACTATTAATTCCCTTCCTAATTCCAATTCACATGGACCCAACTTAGTAGATATTTTAACTTACCTTTTTAATTTTAGTATTATGTCCGGTACCTTTCCATCTGAACTTAAATGCGCTGTAGTGATTCCGTTATTTAAGAAGGGCAGCAGGACCGATAAATCAAACTACAGACCAATATCTTTACTGCCATCAATTTCAAAAGTTTTTGAGAAAACAATTAAAACGAGAATATTAACTTATCTCAATCATTATAATTTTTTCTCTCCTATGCAGTTTGGTTTCAGAACTGGTCTCTCCACTGAGGATGCTCTACTGGACTTTTGCTCCTTCTTATATAAGGGACTAGATAAAAAACAGTTTTACGCAGGCCTTTTTGTGGGTATAACTAAGGCGTTTGACATGGTTGACCACGTCATACTATTAGATAAACTATATAAGGTCGGTTTCAGAGGATTCATATACAATTGGCTTGAGTCTTATCTTAAAGATAGAATGCAATATGTAAAAATTGGAAGCAATATAAGCAGTGCAAAAACCAATAACCTTGGGGTATCTCAAGATTCTGTATTTGGTCCAATTTTATTCCTAATTTACATAAATTCCTTATTTTCTCTCGCATTCATAGGTAAAGTTACAGCTTTTGCCAACGACCTTGGAGTTGCATATTGTTCAGCCAATCCGCTAGATCTAATCGCTGATATAAACCATGATGTTTTCCTACTTAGATGCTGGTTTGCTAATCACAAACTTATTGTTAGTAGTAAAATTAAGTTGATGTTTATCTGTCTTACTGAGCAAGAGTACCCCGACTTAGACATAGTATTTCAATTCTAATGTCTGCCCGTGTCACGACTTGCTATACAGCCAATGCAGAATCCAAGATGGTAAAACCTTCAACAGGAATATTAACTGCAGTAGTGATTGTTTCAAAATTGAAGGTGTAGATAATTTCAAGTACCTTGGTGTTACAATAGATCAAAACTTGAACTGGCCCAAGCACATTTCTGCCTTAAAAAAATATCTTCTTTCTGCTACTCGTTGCCTTTTCCGCCTTAGAAAGTATTGCTCTCTTAACACGTTGAAAAGGGTTTATTACGGTGTATTCCAATCCAGATTGCAATATGGGATTTGTAGTTGGGGTGGCGCTTATATTAGTAAACTGCATCAATTAACTATCCCTCAAAAATCTGCAATGCGTAGTGTTTGTGGTTTTCACCGTTATGTGCACACAATGGACCTTTTCAGAACCTTGAATATTCTCCCTTTGCGCCATTTATTCTATTTTAAAGTCCTTAAGGTCTTTTTCATGAGAGGCGGGCACCTGGAGAGTCCAATTTCTAACTTTCGCAGCTTACACAGCCATTCAAACTTTGTTGTAAATGTCCCTGCGTTTCGCACTACTAGTTACAGAAACTTCTACTCCATTGTTTCATGCAAACTTTTTAACAGTTTGCCTTTAGATATTCCATCCATAAGAAATTTGTCCACATTTTCTAAAGTATTTAAATCATGGCTTCTTAGTTTTAATCATCATGAAATCGAAACTCTTCTAAGTTATTCAATTTAAAATATTGTTAAGTAAATAAATAAAAAAAATAAAGATAAATAAATAAATAAATAAAAGAAAAATAAAAGAATAGAAATGATTTGCTTATCTGCTCAACTATGTATTTACCTATTTCTGCCATTTACATTAGATTTTGCATATATCCGCTATTAATTTGTTATAGATTATTTTTTATCTTCTTTCCTCTTTCTCTTGAATTGAACTTCTGTTTTTCTATATACCTTTGTACACCCCACACAAAGTGAATTTTTTATTTTTTTTATAATGTGGCATCGTCTCTATTTTTCATAAATAAAGGTGTCACTAACTATTCTATATGTATCAAATGCATGTAAAATCGTATTCTAAATTTGTAACTTTTGTATATACATATGAATAAAGAAATTTGAATTGAAAATTGAATAATATCGTGGTAGGAAGGGACTTTGCCTACCTTGGCTCTGCTATAAATTGTGCCAACAACACCTCTGCAAAAACAAACAAAACGAAGAAGCAGACTTCCCAGTTGCTGTTTCTTTGGGTTAGGAAGGCAATTGAATAATAAGGAACTATCCAGCAAAACTAAGGAGACTCTACATATATAAGACCTTGAAATTTAAGGAGGACGATATTAGAATACCTAGGTATTTGTATCTGGATACTACCTCAATCTCTTCCCCGTCTAACTTCCACTTTTCCAAATGTGAAAAGCGTTCTCCTGCATTTCTGAATATCATCATTTTTGATTTATCAAGATTTACAGTGAGATTCCAACTTTTACAGAAAGCATGAAGCTTGTTTATCATTAACTGCATACCTTGGGTTGTGTCACCCAGAAAGACGACATCATCAGCATACATCAGCGCAGGAATTGATACACCGTTGAATCTTATTCCACCTTTGACATCATCTGTTATATCATTGATGTATAATATAAAAAGCAGAGCACTTAAAATACAGCCTTGTTTAACACCCATTGAAGTTTCGAACTTTTCAGAAATTAAGTCCCCATCCCATACATATGCAATATTATTCTCATACAAGGCTCTCAGGATTCGAATAATTTTACTTGATACACCGATTTTGCAAAGCTTGTAAAAGAGTGCTTCACGTGGTATTGAATCGAACGCTGCTCGAAAATCTACAAAGAAGGCTTAGAACTTTTTTTTCTTGCACTTATATGTTTCAGCAATGTTTGTTAAGCAGAATATAAACGCAGAGTCTAATTTTTCGTCTAAGAGCAGAGGGGATGCATATCGAAGTAGCGGCGAGGTTAATGGGGCATTAAGAAGTTTATCGAAATGAGTCCTGAGTTGCCGGGCTTTAAGAGTTACAGAGATTTAGACGTGTGTCCGTTTAGGTATTTGACAGCTTTCCAGATCTGAGCAGAAGATTTTGAATTATTTATAATCGCAATGGTTTGTTGTTCAAAGGCTACTTTTTTGATGTAACAGATGTGTTTGTATTCCTTGCTGGCATCTTGATAGAGTGCTTTAAAGATATTGGAGTTATTCGACCTTAGAAGTTTGAGAAATTTAAAAGATTTGGTTCTAGCTTTCTTGCAATCAGAATCATACCATTTTTGTTTATATATTTTATGAGTTTTCAAATCTTTCTGTTGCGGAATGGATTTTTTTATTATTTCCGTTAGAGCTTCAATATTGGCTGCATAACGCTGTGTGCGTAGTTCCATAAGGTTCACATTCATGTTTCGCTGATACGATTCCATTATTCGGTCATTCCAGACAAATTTCGGCAGAAGGCTTAATGGTTTTGTGGAATCGTAGTTGCCACTAGCAGTAGAATTAAGGGTTATTTCCAAGGGCATGTGGTCCGAAAAGATCTCGGTCTAGAAGCTTGAGCCAATTTCCCGAAACAAAACATTAATCTATTATTGAGCATGATGTTCCTCTGACAAAGGTCAATTCGCCATCTGGATCTCCTTCGCAACTACCATTCAACAAGCACATGTCATACTCATCAGCAAGTTCAATTATTTTTGCTTCTTTTGTTATCACAAATTAGGTCTTTAGATCTGCGACACGGTTCCAGCAGAGTACTGTTGTATCCCGATGCGAAATTATTTTGTGTGAGTCCTACGCGACCATTAAAATCCCCTTAAATTTCAAACCACACTTTGAGGAAAAATTAGCTGTTGCTAAAAGAGCTATCTGTTCGTTGCTTCAAAAATAAATATGTATCGCAAAGTGCAAAACAAACTTTGTTCCACTCAACCGCAGCGTCGATAATGCTTTACGGAGCTCAGGTATGAGGTTACAAGGGCTACGATGCTGTGGAAAAATTTCTTCGCTACTTTTGAAGAAGATTTTCCGATTACCAAAAAATACGGAAACTCCTCCTTTCCTCTTGTACACGCTCAAAATGCACTTCAACTATATCCTAAAAATACTAGAAATGAATGAATGCAGAATACCAAACGTAGTTTTAAGAAGCATAATTAGAACAAACGGAGGCATTTGCGAGGAATGGAAGAAAACAGCTTCTGAATGCGGATTAAATCTGTCTATTCAAGTGAATGAGCATCCTCATCTTTTAAGAGAAAAATTTAATTTGGTTTTGGAGAATTTTGTCAGACATTCATATGACCAATATGTCGAAGAAGCTGAATCGTCACTGTTTAGGAACTATTACAGCAAACTAAACCATTTTCTAAATGAAAAAACATACTTCCTAGATAGTCACGCAGTTGACAAAATAAGTGCTATTTTCAAACTGAGAGGGGAACTCGTTCAACTAAACTTTATACCCCGTAGGCCAGATTTACCAATACTTTGTGACCTGTACAACATGACGAAGAGAGAAGACATCTTACATTTTCTTGGTGTTTGTCCGATTTTAAAAGAATTTCGACTATCAATGTTCGGAAAACGTGATTTAGACGAAGATGAAGTAATGAGCATTTTAAATGGAGAAAAAGGATGGAAAGTCATATATGATTACTCAGTAGCAGCACTTTGTTATAGAAAGCGTATCATAGATGGAGATTTTTAATTTAAAACTTAAGTATGTATTTTGTCAACCTGGTAGACGGCCACAGGCCAAATCATTAAAGACTTAGGTTAATCGTTACATTGTAAAATATTTATTGAAAATAAAAGTTAGTTGACTTAACTGTAAGACCTTGATCATCCCTGTTATCAGATGAAAATATTCTTAGTCGTTTCGAGAGAAAAATCCTTCGAAATATGTTCGGCTCGTTTGCGTTACGGGAAGAAAAAGATTCAACTACAAACTGTACATACAAGTTGTACAGCGACATCGACCTAGTCAGAAAACTGCGCATTATCGCCTGAAATGGCTAGGACATGTAGAGAAGGCTTTTCGAAACTAATCCGGAGGGAAAACGTAGTAGAGGTAGACTTAAGCAACTTGGGGTGTGCAACTGGAGGCAGTTGGAGAGGCTTATTAGTTGCGGCCTAGCTTCACCCCGAACTGTAGCGCCATCTAAATAGGAAAGTGAATAAGACAGAATAAGAGAAGGTTTCAGCTGTGTTTAAGGTTTAGACCCAAATTGAAAAAGAGATCTTTATTCATATAACATAAGGTGACAATATTGGTATAATATTATAGTTCAGTGTACTTCAGTTCAATATTAACTAGCGAGAGTGCTGCCAATGCAACATCCCCCTTAAGATATAAAGATATTAATCAGAATGTAATATTTTGATATATGCACGTTATTGTGTACAATGATAATGTTTTTTTTTTTTTTTTTTTTTTACAAAATTAAAGAGTTAACACAATAAGTATCTATAATTATTTGTTTTTTCTTCTCTACATACGATGTATTCTTCTTCCGGATCTGGTAACTAAAGCATCTGTTGAATCTCGTCTTGGTGTTTCATCTGTCCTTACCGTATCGCCTGTGGAATCTTTATTGGAAGCTGTTGGAATGCTATCAGGTGTCTCCGCTAGTGGTATCTCAGTAATGGGCTTCGTCTGCAACGAATTTAAATATGGAGCGTTAATTAAATGAACTCTGTTCCTACGAATAACCCGCTTATTTGTCTCAACTAAATATGAACGAGGCTGAACTTGTCTTACAATTTTCCCGTGCCTTCTGAGATCAGTAATCCACACGAAATCTCCTGGTTCTAATTCACTCAATTCCCTTACTCTATATCTCCTATCAAAATTCATTTTGTATCTCCTCCTATAAGATTGTTCCTTCGGTATTAGGTTCCGGAAATCCGGTTTTTCCTTTAAATTAAAATCTGGTAGAGTCTCCCGAAGTCTCCTCCCAAAACTCAGTTCTGCTGGACTATATCCACTTGATATCGGTGTATTTCGATACGCCAAAAGTGCCAATGTTGACCCTTTATTTTTTTTCAAAATATTTTTAGCTACTTTAACTGCGGACTCTGCAGCACCATTGGCCTGATGATATTGTGGGCTGTTGGTGATCACATTAAAAGACCATTCCTTGGCAAACTGTCGGAACTCCGATGAGTCTAAATTTTGGAATTGTGTTCCACTGTCGGTGTAAACACTCTGCGGTATACCATGTCGACAAAACGTTGATTTACATATCTGTATGATGTCTCTCATCCTCATTCGTATGAGTTCCGCTACCTCAAAAAACCTCGAATAACAATCCGTTATTACTATGTACCACTTACTGTCCAATTTAAATAGGTCCATAGCAGCCTTTTGCCATGGATATTCTGGAAAATCAGAAGCTATTAGTGGTTCATGCTTATTTGTCCTTTGTTGTACGCATGCGGGGCAAGTCCGCACTTTCTCCTCAATGTCCTTAGATATTCCGGGCCACCACATAGTCCTTTGAGCGCGTATTCTTGTCTTCGTAATACCCAGATGGCCATTATGCAACTTTGCAAGCATCATATGCCTTAAATTTTTTGGTATGACAATTCTGTTTTTCCGTAATAGCACATTGTCAATTACTGCAAGTTCGTCCCTTACTGCATAAAAGTTCCTCATCTCTAAACTAATTTTGTTTTTCGACGGCCATTGCGTTCTAATGTACATTTTTAATTGTTGACACTCACCTGAACAATATTTTCATCTTTCATTTTTATATTATGGAAAGATATCTGATGTACATATGCGCTTATTTCTTCGTTCAATTCGTCTTCTTCAGGAATATCCTTCAATGGCGTTCTGGACAAATGATCTGCAACGACAAGATTTTTCCCCGGTATGTAATTAATTAAATAATCGTATCTCAACATTCGCATCCGCATACGTTGCAATCTTAGTGAGAGATCATCTATGCTTTTAGTTTGTAGAATTTGCAATAGAGGTTTGTGATCCGTTTGTATTTCAAACCTCCTTCCAACTAAATAATTTTTCAGTTTTTCGCAGGCCCAAGCTATTCCCAATGCCTCTCTTTCGATATTCGCGTAGTTTTTTTCTGCTGCTGTAAGACTTCTTGAAATATATGCTACTGGGCATTTATCTTTACCGTGCTTTTGCAGAAGAACTGTACCTAGTCCTTGTTGGGAAGCATCGCATGAGATAATAGTCTCCTTTACTGGATCATAAATTCTTAGACTGGGGGCTGATGATAATCTTTCTTTTATCTCCTTGAAAGCTTTTTCTTGCGCGAAACTCCAGGTAAAATCATTTCTTTTTTTTAAGTAGACTTGTAATTGGCTCAAGAATAGCTGATTTGTTTGGAATGTACTTACCAATAAAGTTAACCATTCCTAGGAATCGCTGAACTTCTTTAACATTGTTCTGTGCTTCCATTTCCCTGATTGCCCTTGTTTTACCTTCATCAACTCTAATTTCTTCCTCCGAAATAGTGTGTCCTAAGTACGAAATTTTTGTTTTGGCGAATTCCGATTTTTCTTTGTTAAGCGTCATCCCTTTGGATCTTATTCTTTTGAGTACAGCCTCTACACACTCATCATGTTCTTCAATAGTCTCACCCCATATTAGAATATCATCCATGTGAGCAACACAATTCTTCATGCCCTCCAAGAGTTTTGTAATTTTTTTTTGAAAAATCTCAGGAGCCGATGTAATTCCGAACGGTAATCTAAGACATTTATATCTTCCAAAAGGGGTTAGAAAAACTGTCAAGTTCTGAGATGCTTCTGACAAAGGAACCTGCCAAAAACCACTATTCGCATCAAGCTTGGTGAAAAACTTGGCCCCAGTGAGTTGCGAAAGTAAATGGTCGACGCCGAATATTGGATGCACCTGCCTTCTAACACACCTGTTTAACTCGGTAAAGTTTATGCAAATCCTAATGCCTTCCTTTTTGGGAACAACGACCATTGGTGCGCACCAATCCGATGCATCCTCCATAGGTGCAATAACTCCACTTTTTACCATTTTATCTAGTTCCTCCCTAACCTTGGTAATTAAGTGAACAGGTACTAGCCTCGGAGTGGAAATTGCATAAGGTTTTGCTTTTGAATTTAGCTCAATTTCATACTCTTCTTTAAATGTTCCCAATCCTCTAAACACTTCTTTAAAGTCCTCGAACCAGTTTCTCGTCGAAATATGGAATAGTTTGTTTATCAATCCTAGTTTTCCTATTTCTGTTTTCCTCAATAAAGGCATTATTTTTTCTTTAGTTATGTAAATCATTCCCTCTATGCCCTTCTCTCTATATTTTAAATTTACTTTAGCTTTTCCAATTACATTTATTGCTTGGTTGACACTGTACAGCTTTGCCGATGTTTTTTCAATGTACGTTCCCACGGTATTCTTAACCGCTGCCCAAGGTACTAAGGTTACATCAGCACCTGTATCCACTTTAAAATTTACTTTCTTTTCATTTAGTCATAAATCAATGGTCCAGTCTTGCGATACTGCACCAACAAAAAAATCCTCATTCTCCTCCCTAACCTCATTTACCCTTTTTGTTCTACATAACCTTGCGTAATGTCCAACCCTCTTACACTTATTGCAATTTATATTTTTAGCGGGGCACTTGTTATACTCATGACGCTCAAATCCACATCGCATGCACTTTTGATCTCCTATATCTTTTTCCCTGCCTTGAATCCCCCCTCTCCTATAGTTTTTCATTTGTCTATTAAGTCCTACGAGTATTTTATGTTTCTCGTTTCTGCTTTTCTTATCGGCAAAATGCTCCACTCTGCACACAGCTGGTGATACTGGAAAAAGCTCGTGTTTTTGCCTGAGAAGCTCCTCTACCTGGCGAATCGACGTAATAGCTTTCTCTAATGATAGATTTGGATCGAGCTGTAATCTGTCACTCAAGCCTGTGTCTTTCATACCTACAATTAGGGTTAATAAAATCATTTCATCATGCAAATTTCCCCATTCGCAATACTTTGCAAGCGCATGCAAAGCTGAAATAAATTCCTCCCCTGTTTCATCCCCCTGCTTTCTTTTAAGAAATTTTGCCCTTTCGTATATCACATTTCTTTTGGGAATAAAATATTTTTCGAATTTATCTATACATTCAACATACTCGTATGTTGTAGGAGATGGAGTGAATGAAGAAAATATTTCTTCGGCTCTTTCGCCCATGCAGTATATAAGTATGTTTACCTGGGATTTGTCAGTTGTCTCGTGGAGTCCATTTCCCATTCGATATCGTTCAAAGCGCTTGAACCATTTCTCCCAGTCTGATGGTACAAATGAAAAGTCGTCCGGGGGGCTTAGGGTTATCTGCATCTTTTGACTTTGAAGATGTGTGGTGCTTGTTAATGGGTAATTTCCTTTTTTTTCCCTTTCCGTCATGTTAACCCGTGTCTCCTCAATTTCGATGTGGTTTTTGCCTGGACCAAGTTTATTATAAAACACTATTTGGCTTAAATGTTATTTATTTTTAATTGCTCTATGTGCTTCTTTATAAGTATTTTAATTACTTCCCTGTTTTGCAATTATTTGTTTCGAACAGTTTTTATTTTTTTCCGATTTGTGCTCTTATGAGGTTAAGGGTTTTTTTTCTCTTTTTTCAACCGCTGCCACCATGTTTAAGGTTTAGACCCAAATTGAAAAAGAGATCTTTATTCATATAACATAAGGTGACAATATTGGTATAATATTATAGTTCAGTGTACTTCAGTTCAATATTAACTAGCGAGAGAGCTGAAAATGCAACAAGCTGCTTGTCATGTTTTCACTTGTCCACCGTCAAGTGCAAGCATTTACATGCTTTCTTATTGTGGATAGCTCTGCGGGCAGGCTCTCCTCAGCAGCAGCTTTGTTGTAAATTAGACAGACAATGGCTGCAGAGTTTCGATTATGGGTAAACGGCGGTAAATATATCCCGTCATTACCGTCGTTACCGTCTTAGTTGTTCAGCTGTTGCGATAAATCCTCCCTCCATATTATGCGTATGCTCTGTAAGCGTTTCTTCAATTAAACGTAGTCAGTTCGGTCACACGTTCTTTAATGGTGGTTTTATGTATCCGTGGCGGGATATTGTGACTTGATGCTTCAAACTAACAGGATAATTGATGCGAACATTTCGATCAGCCTCATTCGTTTATTGGAGATCAGCAAAGTGGATTGAATGCTCAAATTTGTATCCAGATTTAATTCTCATAAGCAGAAAGTGTGCAAGCCACCGTCGGTTCTATTCATCGAAGTATAGAGCTCACGTCAAAATAGTTGACATAAAGCGCAGTGTACCCGTTCACTAAAACGGTTTGTATCTGTATTAGATCACAGTGATGCTTGCGTCAGCTTTAAACTTCATGAGGACGTCATCCATTTGAGAATTTGACTTTAATAAAGCGGTGGCAATATCTCTGATGAGTTATTTCGCTGCAAAAATTACTCCACTTCCAAATGGATGTTGTATTGCTCTGAGGTGCTTTAAGGTACTATGAGGCGCCATTGAACACACATATTTCGGTTCATCCAAATGTGGACATATCGGGTGATCTATGCCTCCCAAGATATCGGGACTTCTAACTTCGCTTTATTCTAACTTTAAACTTCAACATCTAATCTTAAATTACTGTTGCTCCTGTGGTTTTTGTTTTTTTTCTTAAGGCTAAGTACGTTGGCGATATTTATTGTAAGTCAATGAAAAATTAGCCCATGATCCTAGTTTTACACTGTCTATGTCCAGTCAGTTTGTCCCTAAGTGAAACCGATTTTGCCACCAGTTTGATATGATATTCAATTCTCGTCATGTGATTTTTTGGGTCATCCAAGGCAATTTAATTTGTTCTCCCCCAAACGAACTCAAATTGAATTTTCCAATTTACCATTAAACAAACATCTCCCGATGCCCTCAAAACTTTATAGCAAACTATCTTTCTGGACTAGATACATACGAGTATGTATATCCCAACATAGACTCGATTTATACTTTCCATGCCATCATTGAGAAAATAAACAGAACTTTATGACACATTTCACTCCGGCCTGCAAGTTTTTTTTTTTTTTTTTCAAAATCACCTCTTGTTTGGTTTTATCCTGGTAAAATCCCCAATGGCCACCATAGGAACAGCAAAGCTAGACCAGAAATTCGTTACATAATCGAAATTGCCGTCCATGAAGCGATATCAGAACGAATGTTCAGCAGACTGTGCAATTGCTCCCTTTTCATCCTTTTTATGGAAAAGTGCATGATATACACTCCCGAAATCCAATCTACTGGTGATTTTTACTTCCTCCAGGATAGACCATAAAGTTGTTCACCCCCATTACGGAGCTTGTGAGACTGACCATATGGAACACCTACAAACAGGAGTTCTGTTCTGTAAGGAAAAAAAAAAAAAAAGTATTAAAGTCCATGAGGCCATAATTTTGCTCGAGGGTGACTCATATAATTTGCTACGCTGAGACGCGTCAATGGAGTTTATTCCTTTTTACGAGTATGCCAAAGGATATCCTCGTATGTGAATTTGATAGAGTCCTGTAAGATGCATGTATATGGGAAATAAATTTTGTTGTACAGTCCTGACTCATTAGAGTCAACATAACGAACGAACTGGATTAAAGGACGTGTGGGGTTAATGTCCGCTCGTCTTTATAGAGTCATGAAGAGTGTTTATTATTTGTAAGACACCCTATTCCGGACTAAAGAGTGATTAATGCTATTTGTTTTGGAATATCATTTAGATAAGATTGAGGTGGCGTTTGGTCAACGAATTAAGGTGGCATAAGTCCGAAGAAGGTGGATGTCAGTTGTTTAATTTAGTAGAGGTGATCGGTGTCCTGTTTCATAGGGAACGAATTAAGGAGTAATAAACTCATTGTTTCCCTTCGCCTTAGTTATTAAAATATCTACCACGTAGGAAGATATACAAGAGTCGAGAATTTTAAATGTTTCTTTGAAAAGTCGTCCAATGAGTCCCTGAAAATTAAAACAGATGGAGTTGCCACCTCAAATCAAAAAAAAAAAAAAAAGAAGGAATTTCGTATGCTTATTAAACACGTTTTTTTTGCACAATGAAACCATCTAGTGAACCAAACAAAAGCTTGAAAAGTACTCGTATTATGGGGCTCTTGACAACCAATTGGAACCATCCACCACTAGTTTAGTCAAATTCTGTGCGATCGTACTAGCACAAGCGACGTCGAACATTCTGGCACCACACCAGAAATGGTCATAAAATTACGATAACTGAGTGAAGGTGCGCGAACTTGAAGAAGCTACAGGCTTATCGCATGAATCAGTGATTCCAGTTTTGCAAAAAAAAACGGTATCATTCACATCGATGATATTGAAAAGGATAAAACGATCAACTACGCCTATTATGCAGAACTGTTAGATCGATTCGACGGCGGTTTGAAGCAATGACTGCATTTGGCGAGGAAAAAAGTTATCTTCCACCAGGACAACACACCGGCGCACAAATCCGGGGTCGCAATGGCAGAATTGCATCGATTAGATTAGGAATTGCTCCCTCATCCAGCTCATTCTCCAGATTTATCCTCCTGCGACTATTTCCTGTTTCCAAATATGAAGAAATGGTTCTGCGGTAAGAGAATTGAATCGATTGAAGAAGTCATCGATGAAATAAACGCCTATTTCGACCTTCCTTCATCTGTTCTTGCGCTTGCAACTCGACTTTCGCTATGCGTGTTTCATTTTCTTGCGCAGCGTACAAGTGCGCTCCCGATCCGACCGATATGCCTAACACGTTCATGACTTCCATTGTTGAACGCGCATGTTGCAAGAAATACAGCAATGTTACCGATTTTGACCCCGCTGTTCATCGTTTTTGGAGCTATCTTGGGTTTTTAGGTATATCTGCCAACACAGCGCTCCAACTATTTGTCATCATTGAGGTCTTTGAATATTGGTTTGATGACATCTAACACCATTTTTGGCAATAATCGTGACGAAAATTTTTCAGTTCTCTTTTAGCTTTCGCTTGTTGCCACTTGCACAACGATTCTGGGCCATCGGGACAGAAATGATGTTGAGAGTCGCAGTCTGTTGAGCCGTAATGTTAGAATATTGTCCATGCCGCGTTTTTCATATCATCGTTGTAGTTACAGTTTCTGAGGATAGCTAAGCCGTACTAAATGCTCAATTTATCTATAAATTTTGCCGTCAATTTGCTTTTGCCGCCGATTCTAGGATTTCTTTTCGTGCATTCGCGATGGTAATTTAAGTCCAAGTAAGGAACATAGATCATTTTTGGTTGCAAAACGACGTTGGAGGCAGCACGACGTCTAAATGCACTCAGCGTAATTGACAGCACAGTGGCGAAAAGCGCAATAGTAAAACCTTTACATTTTAGGTTCCACAAATAGAGCCCTCGGTTTCCTGCAAAGCTCCAGAATTCTGTATTTCCGAACGTTTCGAGAAGCTAACATCGTCTTGGACCACAAGAGGGTACTCTTGTAGCCAAGTAATGAATACGAATATCTCGGAGACCAAAACAGAACTATGACGGAATTCGACATCTGCAATCGCAAGAGCCCTTTACAATTATATGAATTCTTTGAGAAGTCACATGATGCCAGCTACAAGCGCAGAGTGGCAGTGGCGTATGGCAAGCTATCAGAGACAACGCTTCTCATGTATTAGATTTCAGACGACTATCGCAACGAAGCTTCTGGTTTGATAAAGATACAAATGCATAAAAGACGGCACTGCAAAGAAAAATGGGATCAACTTCAAATGTCAATGAGCTAACAGACTTGAGGAACATCGATAGAAGCCATTAAGAAGTCCTTCTGCAGAACGATGTTAAGAAGTCCTACCAGAAACTGAAGAAAGCAAACACACAACTACCAAATAGGGACAGAGAGTCTCTGGTTTTTAACGTAAACACCTGTCGTGTAGACTTAAGTTTACGGGATGCCCGTACATTCATGATACCAATTCGAAACTGTGTTGGAGTCAAAAATTCCACCTTTAGTATGAAACGAGACCGACCTAGAACCTCTTACTGGTGTTAGGGTCACAGCACCCAGTACTTATTGCAACTCTACATTGGGTCACGCCAACAGAAAGACCCTTCCCGCAACTTTGGGTTTAAACCACAACCAACATGACGCTCCCACAAGGGGGCCTACCTCAACAAGTCAGGCCCGGACCTAAATCCGGGGGCTCCGGAGTCCCATGGTACCGTGACCTAAGTCCTGGTAGGGACAAGTGGTGGTCCTGCCGCCAAGAAGACCTATTACCGGCAACTTGTAACTGATCAAACCGTAGCAACCCTCGATGGCGTCATCTGAAGATGTTTACGATAAGAGCAGTAATATGCTCTGCCCCCGCTTTTTATTAGACAACGTCATTGATGGGCGAAGCCTTGGTAATTGGGCGGGGGCCAACCAAATAGGGAAATGCAGAGGGAATTGTTGGAAAGTTATAGAAGCGGCGAGGCAGATTACTTCCTCAGACTGTTTGAAAACGGAGAGATCAGCATTCTGCTGTTAGGTAGAATAAGCTATCCAACGTAGATGACGTCCTCGACTACAACTCCATTCACTCGAATAGGGAGAGATACCTAAACGGTTAGTAGAGCAGAAAACCCAAATTTTATAAATCAGTGAAGAAGAAGCATAAGCCAACTCATCTGTAAAATATGATATATTCGGATGAGAGTATGTTCGTGAAATGGACCCCTCTCACTTATGAGGAATCTGATGCCATTGACCCAGGAATTTAAATCGGTACCCACCACTGTCTCATTGACGTGTTTAGAAGTGGTAGACTCACTCCCACAAATCTACTCGAGGTCATGGGCAAATTCTCTTTGCCCCAACTTTTTTTTTTTTGATCTACACAAGACTTTTGGGCTACCAAAAGACGTTTATGTAGTTTGGCATAAATATCACCAGTGATAACGCTTTCTAAGCCCAAGACCGGCTTATAACTTTGATATGTCAACGGCCTCGCCATATTGAAAACATCGGTTCAATCAAGCAGTGTTGGGCGCGGTAGGTAACTACGAGTAGATGGAGGACCACATGGGAACTCGGTACACCGAGTTAAAAATAAAAACTTTCATATGGTACCCTTGGAGTCAACAGCTAGGTATTGTCTCGGTATATCCTGTACACAGTTTCTTAATATCCCATCTTATCCTGCAATGAAGAATAGTAAGATAACGTAATTGCCTTCCGTGACATGTTGTCGAATTTGGGCCTGCAATGATGGGACGAATGATGTGGACATGTTGAACGTCAAATCACTATGTAACATAATGGAAAATGTTAAATCAGCTTTCAAATTGAGCAGCTAAGCTCATTGCAGTGTGCCATTTCATCATGGAAAGGCTAATGCCCCAGCAGCCATTGAAAATTCTTGAAATTTATTTCAAAAATCGAAAATCTGTATGTGAAACTTACAAAGCACTTCACGAAATTTACATCATCAACCATCTGAACGTACTATTTATCGAATTATTGAGAAACGTCACACTATTGGATACTCATACATCAACAAGAACGAGAACAGTGCGTTCGGAAGAAAATATCACTGCTGTGGGAGCCTGTATTGAAGCGGACTACAATTTATCGATTCGTCCTCGTTCGTAGCAACTTGACCCTTGTCCATCAAGTATCTGGAAAATTCTGCGAAAGATGTGCCCTTAAGGCTTATAGGATTCTTATTGACCCAGTTTTTTACCATAAAATTTGACTCAGTGATGGGGCTCGTAAACAAGCAGAGTTGCTATATTTGCCAGATGCCAGATGCCATTGCTTTCAGAAAATTGTACTATATGGTGCGGATTGTGGCGGTGGCCTCATCGATCCTTATTTCTTCAAAAGAGGCCGGAGCATAGGTTACAGTCAGTTGACTCCGGTACAATGCGATGATCAGCAATCATATGTCCCAAAATTTGCGTGAAATCAATGTAAAAGAACTGTGGTTCCAACTAGGCGGTGCTGCACCTCATACTCCCAACAAAAACATCGTTTTATTAAAAATGCGATTTGGCAATAGACTCATTATAAGAAAGGGACGCGTCAATTGACCAGCAATTGCTATCTGACGAAATTAGATTATTTTCTGTTGGACTACGTCAAGTCTCACTAATCCATACCGACTCTTTGGAGGAAAACATTGTTCGAGTAAATCACAATGTATGCCTCCAATTCGTCGCAAAATTGGTCAAAACTTGGGCCCTTAGAATGGGCTTTGTACGAGGCGACCGTGGTGTACATATACCCGAAAGTATTTCCAAATAATAAATGGCATGAAATAATCCTATTTGAAGAAAAAGTCTGAACCTCTTAAAAAACACGGCAAAAGTCCTGAAGGAAATACTAACTTTGGTACCACTTTTGAAGTGTATGAGTATCTATGTTGTCAAACAGATAGGGAAGCTACTTCCCCGGATATCACCTAATTTGTTTTGATGCAATGAAAGCTTTATGCCTCACAGCTATTTACAGAATAAATAATAATGCGATTTTTAATTCATAGCACAACATTGCCGAGGATTTTCTATCCTTCAAATTGTTGATGAAGTCATTTTCATAATGGATCACTTGCATGACTTAACCTAAAGAGCATATGTCTCCGACAAAAAAAAAACGATTAGTCCTCATAAATTATTTAAACAGAAACGACTCACAGATGTGTGGTACATGTAAGTGACACCAGCAAATGTACAATTGCACAACGTCGACAAGATTACACAATTAGATTTTGTCAATCTAATGAAAGCACAAACACAATTACGATAATATCTTAAACGTCTCAGATATAAGGCAGAGATGTCGGGCACTTTAGATAAATGACGGAACAAATGTAATACAATCACCCACATGAGGCAAGGGATCTTGTTGTTCTTGTTGTTCCAATGTTGATGGGGAGCAATTATGTAATCAAATTATGATCGCATAATTGTACACTGGAGTACTCTGTCATAGCCAAAGTGCTAATAAATTCATTTGACTTCTGATTAAGCAAGACGAAGAAAGTCATTAGGGTCATAGATTTCCCTAGACTTTTTCTTGGCACAGTTCATAGCCTTTGCCAATTGTCGTGGAGTTGTGTGTATTGATCGACCATCTGGAAAGTCTTCAGATACTTTTCTTTCTTAATATATGCGATATTCGAAATTTATATTAGAAATGCAGACATGGTTAGCAAACAAATTTGTCAAACTGAAATTTTAAAATTTGTCAGTTGACCTATTTTCAGTAAGACAATACGTTCATTTGTAAAACCTTTTGTGTAAAGACCCCCCTGAGGGTAATCACTGAGCAAGTTTAAGCTGACCCGTCAATCTCATTAGCCAGCACACGGTTTTTGTTTTTAATCAGTTCTACGTATTTTGCATAACCGATCCGCCTTTATATTCCGCAGCCAGTTGGCCATACCGATCTATCAAAATCACTCAACGGGTGTTTATTTGGACCCGAAAATTAAATGAAATTTTATTCATAAATTCGGCATAGGAGTAGATTAAAATTTGGCCTAAAACAGGTCATTTTCATAACGACGAACGGTTGAATAAAATTATTGTCTTCTTGATGAAAGGTATATTTGAAAAGATTGTTTTGTAACCATGCTTTCACCCTCACGATGTAAAAAGAGCTCCCTTGGCGACCATGGTGGCCTAACAGTGCGATGAAAACCCGTCAGATTTCTTGTCATTGTGTAAGCCAAACCAGAATCCTTTAGACTATATAGTAAGATATACAATTTGCTCTTGCTAGCATGTAGGAAAAAGTGAAATATCCTTTGAAGGGGTGTCTTGCGGTCGCTTACTTACTTGCAAAATAATTATCGTGTCGGATGTTATGATAATCTACGAATACGGAAATTTCCATACATTTGTACATTCCAACTTTGCCATTGTAATGGCACAATGCTTTCTTGCAGGACTGGCATACACTACTTTACTGTACAGCTCGTAGAGTTAGTTCACCATTGAATCGCCTCCTTCAGAACCTGTCAACGCAAATGGGAACAAATATCATACGAAGAATTTTTCTCTCAAAACGACCAAGGATATCTTCATCCGCTTTAGTAAGGGTTCTTGCTTCGGAACCATAGAGCGGGACTGGGGTTACAAGGGGCTTATATAGAGTTTCCTTGGTTTTTCTGAAGAGGGTCTTACTACACACCTTCTCAGTCCAAGGAAACAGCGATTGCCAAGCGTTATTCTTCGTTTGATTTCTGAAGAGATGTCGGTTTCAGATGTGATAGCAGAGCCGAGGTAGACAAAGTCCCTTACTACCTCAAAGTTCTGGCTGTCGACTGTGACATTCTGGCCGATTCGTCGTTGTTGGGTTTCCCTTCTTGTTGACAGCATATACTTTGTTTTGGCCTCGTTTATCGCTAGACCTATTTTGGCCGATTCTGTTCCTATACTCGCAAGTGCACCAGTGACAGCTCGCTGTGTTCTACCAATAATATCAATATCATCGGCGTATGAAAGCAATTGAACAGACTTTTGAAAGATCGTATCTCGTGTGTAGGCTTGTGAGGTTTGCACTATTCTTAATGTTGAAGAAGTCACATGACAGCGCGTCGCCTTGCCTAAATCCTTTTTTGACATCAAAGGTCTTGGTTAGGTCGTTGCCGACCTCGATGCAGCAGCGAGCTTTCTCCATCATCATCCTGCACAGGAGAATGAGTTTGGCAAGGATGCCAAAACTAGACATGGCTCTGTATTGCTCGTCTCTGTAGATGCTGTTGTATACGGCTTTAAAATCGATAAAAAGGTGGTGTGTATCGATTTGAACTTCTTGGGTTTTCTCCAGTTACTCATACCGGGCTTAAAGCCGCACTGATAGGGTCCAAGCAGATCGTTGACAAATGGTTCCAGACGCTCGCATAATAGGGCAGACAAGATCTTATATGCGATGTTTAGGATACCTCTATAGTTGGAGCAGTTTAGAAGGTCTCCTTCCTTGTGAACCGGGCAAACGGAATACATTCATCCGAGCAAATCTTGGAAATAATTTGGTGTATGCTCTTTACGAGGTTATCTCCTGCTGCCTTAAATAGTTCGGCGGCTAGTCCCGGCAGCCTTATTCGGCTTCAGTTTAGATATTACTAACCTCACTTCATTTTGGTCGGGTGGACGGAATTCTTGACTTGTATCGGCAATATTGAATAGTTCGCTCTGCCTGACAGCGGAATTTGTGTCGTCTTCACCGTTTAGCAGTCTGCAGAAATGGTTTTTGCATATCCTCAGCACCGACTGTGACTCTACTACAAGGTTTCCTTGCCCATCTCTACAGGTTTCCGTTCGGGTCTTATTACCCTGACACGTTCTTTTTACCTTTTGGTAAAACTTCCGAACATTATTCCTGGAGTATCACCTCTCTATTTCTTCGATCGCGTGCCTCTCATGCTCTTTTTCTTCGCAGAAGCCGATATTTTGCCTCCTCTTTTGCTCATAGAGCTCAAGAGCCGCTCTTGTCCTTTAGTGCAGCGCCGTCTGTAGGCATGTTGTTTTGCTGCACGTGCTTGCCGGCACACTTCATCAAAGTAGGGGTTTCGTGGTAGTGGGCGGGAGAAACCCTGCACGTCAGTTGCGGCATTTCTGATGACTTCTCGGCATCTAAGCCACTGGTTTTCAGCACATGATGCTGGCTGCAAAGGATTTCTCGAGACGTTGATGGACGCACGATCGGCAAAGGATCTGGCGGCGTGTTGCTATTGCAACCGTTCAACGTTAAATCTTCTTATAGTACTTCCCCTTTGTTGTGGCGTCTGAAATATCCGTAAACGTACCTTAGCTGCAACTAGGTAGTGGTCCGAGGCTATGTTGGTCGCTCGAAATGCTCGGACATCTAAAATACTTGAGGAATGCCTTAAGTCGATCTCAGAATGATCAATCTGGTTGATAGTTTGCTAATCTGGTGTCTGCCATGTTCCCTTGTGAATATTGAGGTGAGGAAACCGTGTGGTTGCTATAGTAACGTCACGTCTCGCAGCGAAATCGATTAGCCTAAGTCCGTTTGCTGACGTGGTGTCGTGTAGCCTATGTCTTCCTATTATGCTACCAAAGATATCCTCATTTCCAATTTTGGCATTAAAGTCGCGACATTTCTGGTTGGTTTTGTCGAGGAAATGGTAGAAACTTTCTTTGATAGCATCATCCTTTTCCTCTGTTCGGGCGCGAGGGTATATAAGGCTGTGATGTTAGTGAATTTACCTGTAATACGGATTGTTATATAATCCTTCACTCACGTGTCGAAAGCTCAAGACTTTTTGCCTAAGTCTGCCGCTTACAACAAATCCACATCCAAATAGAAACCGCTTACGTTCCATATAGAAATCACCGTAGTAAACATCACAGTTTTTCATCTTCCTTTTGCCCGCCCATCCCAACGCTCTTCTTGGATGGCGCTGATATCTGCTCTATAGCCGCCTAGGGCCTCCGCTAATTGTTCAGTTGCACGCGGCCTGTTTAATATCGGGACATTCCACGTGCAGATTCGAAAGTTGATGCCGTTTGTTCGTCTTGCAGCGTCAATAGTGAATCCGTCCTTTTCCGAGGCTATTGGTTACCTTGTAACAATTACTTGTTTACGTGGTAGGACAGAGTTAGCCACACGCACAACACCCAACTTGGAGGGCCAGGCCGGACAGAATTCCGGAGCCAATAACTTGCTTCGGGGATATGAGTGCTGCCGTTGGCACTTATTGAGGGGTCATCCGCCACCAACTCTTTTCCAACACCATGACTTAGTATTGGAGACCCCTATAGACCTGGTATCCAAGTACGCTGAAGCAGCTCCTATAGAGACAGCACTAGTTCGAACTAACTGGATCTGTGGGCACCACCATTGATACCATCCTAGAATTCGTCACACCAGCACACATCCTGAATCATGTCTGCGCTGTCAAGCTTGATGACTCACTTGGGGAGTTGATCAGTCTTATGCTAAGTAACAGGATAATCAACTTGTGTGGTAGCCGTGACTCAAGTGGTAGTGTATTGGCTCTCAAATCGGAGAATTCGTGGTTCAATACTAGCCGCCCCCGAAAGCTATTCTTTTTTTCAGGCAACTATATTGACGTAAGATGAGTGGCTATCTACAAAACAACGACAAGTCAATTTGCACTAATAATTTATTCTCCCCATTAAATGTTGGATGCCACCCATGGATCGAGCCCAACAATCTCCCTTTATCTCTCTGTCCCATTTTCCTAAAAACTTAACATGTGCTCAGACATTTTAGTGTATTAATACCCACTTGAGTGGGTAGTCTGCCAAATGTCAGCAGAGGTACGCCGCAAGTCGTTGTCTCTTCACTCCATCTCTGGAACCTAGTGGTCATCGAACTGCTGATATACCTGACAGCTGATGGCAGCAGGGCGATTGTCTAAGAGGATGGCGTGTTAGGGCCATCTCAGGAAAGTATCTCAATATTATTAAAACTCCTAGAGCAAAATCTTAACACGTTCTCCCCGTAAAACTGATCTTGTCCTCTTTTCCAGGAAATATAAAATTCCAATCATAGATCTATTTTTGACAAGAAACTTAATTGGAAACCTAAAAAAAAACCGTTAAGAAAGCTACAGTAGCTCTATTCTTTTACAAAATAACCTTTGGGAACAAATGGGGCTTTCAACCTCTCATTAACCACTGGCTATATGGATGGATCCAAGACTGATAGCGGGGTTGGTGGCAGTGTTTTCTTAGACACGCTTAATCTAAGCCTGTTCTTAGGCCTTCCAAATCTGTGATATCTGCTAGGGATAGTCGTATCTCAGGCCGCTATCAAATTCTCGGACTTAGTCCCACAATATTCTAAAACCTCCTTTGACTACCGATCATCTCTCAGTGTGAGGGCAGATCAGTTAAACATTCACCTATGTTGGGTGCCGGGGCACAGGGATATTGCAGGGAATTGTAGGGCCGACGAAATCGCCAAGATTTCAACTACAATACATTACTTATCTTACCGGAAAAGGGTAGCATCGGTACTCGATACTAAAGCTGGATGCTAATAAAAGAACAAACCTTAGATGGACTGTTGGATCAGCCTGTCTAGCAACCAAACAAATCTGGCCAAAGCTGGGTCTGAATCGCCCTAAGAGCTTGATCTTTCAAAATAGGAAACATCTCAGTGTTATCATAGGTGTCACCACTGGACACTGTCTTATAGGCAGACATTTCTGCAGACGGGGAGGAGTAGGCGGCAATCCAGCTCTGTAAACAATATAGGCGTTAATAGTCTCCTACGGTTCTCCAGCAGCTCCAATTGCTTCCTAGAGAAGGAAGATCACAGATCTATGTTGCAGCACAGTGAGCCAACAGGCCTAAGCGGTTTCGTTTTTCCAACAGCCACTCTGAACTCTAGATCTTTGTTTAACGCCTTCAGCACGACTACCTAATCAGTAACTCTTGACAGGGCCGTTCGACCAGCTAATCATTTCTATCAAATTATTGCTATTGCACGACATTATGACTTAGAAGGTTGGATGTACATATCTGCATTTGACTGATTGGTTTAATACTCGCAGATTATCTGCATTCGAAGTTGCTCAATAGAAAAGGACAACGTTATGGATTTCTACCCCTTTTTGCTGCTTTGCTATTAAATATTTGTTTGCTTTTGTGAAACAAAAACTTCTTAAAAACGAGATCAAAGAGATTCATTTATATCCAAAAATATACTCTGCACAATATTAATTACTCTGTCATCCTGTTGTGTATATGAAAGTTCTCATTTTTCAAGGACCACATTGAGATAATGTACAATAGATAAATGGCATCGCCATTGTATTGAATGCCACCCCTTTTAAGGAACGTCATGACTTTTACCCTTACGTTCTTGTACATCCTCGAAGGCCATCTCAACCAGACAACAACGTATCTTTCAGGCTAATATGACACGATAAAAGGAGTACTTACCCCCCTGGGATAGCACCTGACATTTGCAAGGAAATTTAGAAATTGGCATTGGTTCGATGAAGACACTTACATGCATATGCGAGTATATATGTATGTATGAATGTAAAATTGCATCTCTGTAGGATGCTTATTGAAATTCTTGCTTTTGTCAATCAGCTCAATCAACCCAGATGGGGTTGCATCTGTCATTTAAAATTGTCAAAGATATCCGTTTCAATGTTCTGAGAACTCCCATTGGAGCGAACAGCATGCCAATCACATAGCTTCACCCCGTTGATGATTAGCCGATGATATGATAAAGGATGCTTTGCAATATATATTTTGAAAGTTATAGCTTTGCTAATGGAATGAACAAACCTCGATGGAAATGGGGCATATGTGCGCCTTCAAAAAGGGAGAAAATCTTTTCAGAAATTGAAACAATAGATGAATAGAGCCGGAAAAACAATGGCAACATTTCGCAACCCGTTAACTCCATATGCTGGGATTTGCTTTACGCTCGTTATTGTACTTTTGATACCTTCCTACAGATACAAACAGATTTTGAATTTTTCAGCTTTCCTGCAACGCTGGCATAAGCACCGAAATTTGCTTCAAGATGAGCAGGCAATGTCTTCGCCGAACTGGAAGAATTGCTGTAAAGATTCAACTTTTACGAATCAAGAACACTTGAGTGAGCTGCTCCTGGTGTTCATAACAATAAGGCGGCATTGACTGTAAATATTCTTTTTGCCTGACTTTTGGCTCTTCATCGGAAAACTGAAATTCTCTAGTTAGCATGGGGTCCCCCATAGAATAGTGGATAAAGGGATAGGCCCTTCCTAACCACACTCCATAAATTAATTTTTTTTTTTTTGTTTCCACATTTCACCTCATGCTACATATTTAATTGAATATTTTCGTATTTCCAATTCAGGTTATATTTTCGAGCAGAATTCATTTCAAAATCAAATTTCGATTCAATATTTATAAATTTGTGTTTTTATTGTGCAAAACAGAAACACAATCCAAGCACAATGAAAACGCAAACCAAAGCCCACTCTATTGTCGACTATCTGTTGTGTCAGCCTCAAAACAAATTGTTTACTTTTCAATCAATCAATCTACGGATACGACGTTATCCAATATTTGTTTGGAATAAACACAGAATGTACTCAATTCTATTTTCAGCCATCAGGATTTATTCAGTATTTACAATTTTTTCTACCTTCGCTCTGGCTGTCCTGGCCATTGATTCTCGATATTGTTGAGGTTTTTTAAAATAAAATATTCAACAAATGAATGAATGTATCTATTTCTGTATGCCCATGTGTAGATGTGCATATAATGCCCATAGGTCGCTGTTTGGTTGTGTAGATATCGGTTAAAGTGGATTCGAACATTTTTTGGGCAAACTGACATCGGCGAGGTGAAGTTGGAATCAATGATTCAGTAACACTCTTCAGAAACCTTTGTCTAACCACATTCGGAATGTTCGAATGTACGCCCCGAATTAGACCCCTTTCTATGGAATGAAGTGTGAGTGACGTAGATGGGTCGGTCACTATACAGGATATGAGCAGAGAGTAACAATCATCTGGAGTCAGTTATTCTGAGCGATAAAAGGAAACCTGTGGATTTAATACAGATGTCCGAGCTTATGCTTTTAGTTTGTCTGCAGCCCGCGGAATCAAGTCGTATGAGTTCGACCAGTTTCCTACAGGAAATGTGAACTCCGAGTGCACCACACTTAATATCGACTATCCACCTGTGGCACAGTTCCTAAAGGCCCTAACCAACATGTTAACAGGCCCTGTCATGAAGCTAGTAAGCAACTTAGAGTCTTCCTCACTAGAGGGTGATGCTCATATGAAACCAAATTGTCAATGGAAGTCCTAACCGGAAACGAAGTAGCCCGAGTGCAAGTTCGGTTCCTGAAAAACCATTCATTGAGCCTTGTCTAAGAAGTTCATCGGCGGGTCGATAAATTAAGTAAATTCAATCTCACGAATACTTGGTAGAAGCCTTGCATTCCCGAACTAGCTTTGAAATTGTGAGGGGACTGAGGAATTTTTTTTAATTTTGGTGGGGGCTGATGCCCCCATTTATTGGCTTAATCTAACTTAAAAACTAGGACTAAAAACTAACAGAAAGACTTAAGAGCTAGGGACCAAGGAAGTGATGGAGGAGACCTTGTTTGAGACGAGGAGTGCTCAGGTGGAAATCAAAAACCGAGAGGTTTGAGTTGACCTTTCGGAGCATTCGGGATATTGGTTCGTTGGAGCTATAAGAGGTGAGGTGGACCGGTAGATAGAAGAGACGAGGACAACGTTGATTGCGTGGGTTGGTATTGAAGAAAATGGAGTTCAAATTGGATGCACAGTCGATGAAACCTAAGAGAAGTCGATGAATGAAAAGAATGTTAGCAGTATTCCTACGTTCTTCTAACGAACTCATATTGAGAAGTTTGAGGCGGTCCTGATAGGGCGGTAAGATTAAAGGGCCGTTCCAGGGTAGACCTTGGAGAGCAAATCGGAGGAATCGATGTTGAATACCATCGATTCGGGAAACATGAACCCGGTGAAATGGGGACCAAGCTTAATTGGCATACTCAAGCAGGGGGCGGACAAAGGTAATATAGAGAGATCTGGTTACATACCGGTTGGAAAATTCCTTGGACCACCGTTTAATAAGACTGAACCAGGCGAATTGGTGTGACCACAGAGAAAATAAAGTCGGGGAGGAGATTGAAACCGATCAAGGTCAATCTCTCTCAACATCGTTGATAGTAAGAATGAAGAGAAGAGGGCCAAGATGACTGCCTTGTGGAACTCCAGATGAGGCCAGGAATGGAACAGAAAGAGCGGATCTAAACCGAACACTATAATATCGGTTTACCAGGTAAGAAATCCATTTTAATAAAAGAGGCTCAAAGCCGAGAGCAGACAATTTGAAGAGGATCAATTGATGATATCTCAATATCAAACGCTTTAGGGAAATCAGTAGCGATGACATCAATTTCTTTTCCATTTTCTAAGGCTGAGAAAGCAAAAGACACGAATTCAACTAGGCCTGTGGTAGTTGATCTACCTTTTAGAAAACCATGTTGTCGGAGCGAAATAAAAGGCTTGCATTTGATGCTTAAGGCTTCGTATATAATGATTTCAAAGAGTTTGGGTATATGAGAGAGTTTAGCAATGGGACGATAATTGGTAACTTCATGCTTAGATCCCTTTTTGTGTATCGGGATTATAAAAGAGGTCTTCCAAATCTGGGGAAATTTTCCCTGTGTAAGGGATAGACTAAAAAGGTGGGAGAGCATTTTTTAAGAAACATGGCGGGGAGTCCATCTGGGCCAGGTACAAATTTTGAGTGAGAAAGGGACCAATGGAGAAATTTGATAAATCATTGAAGTAAGAGGGATCTGGTACGAAGGAATTGTTGGCAAATGATTGTTTGAAAAATGTGGCAAAAAAGTTGGCGATGGTAGGAGGATCACTTGAAGATTTGGTTTCAAAAGTGAGGGAGGAAGGATAACCAGACTGATGCAATTGACAAATTAAGAAAAGGACTTGGGGTCATTTATGAGATTGGTTTGCGCGTTATTCAGGTAGCATTGCTAGATGGAGTTATAGAGTTCAATGAGACGGAAACGGAAGAAGAGTGGGTGTGAAGGAATACCGCCCATAACTTGTTTCTTTTGTTTCGTAGAGAGCGAAGTCTACGATTATATCAAGGAGGGGATGTAGAAGAAGTTTTATGGCGGGAATAAGGCACATAAAGGTAGATGGATTTGAATATTTCTACATCAAAAATGGAGAGGGCAGCGACCAGAGATGGATTGGTAAACTCGAAAGCCCTACGTAGATAGGTGTTGATTTTACCGAAATTAGCTTCGTGAAAATTGTAAGAAAATACATAGAACTGTGAGGTGAGGCGACTGGAGGGGAGTGGGAATCTGATAAGCCGATCAAATTGTCAATTGCTGCAATATCAAGTTGGTAGGATTCGATAGGTTGCGCCGGAAGAATGTAACAACACATAACATACAAGCATCTACGAGTAAGTAAGCATAACTGACACAAAGTCGAGCTTAAATGCCCTACACATTATCAATGTTATTTAACAAGTATTACTGACGTGTTTTTTTGGCAAGTAACATTGACGAAAAATCGCCACCACACGTATCAATGAACATTGTGAATATTTTTCCGTAAATTCTGTTTAGTCGTTTCATATTTATCAACGAGAGTGGACAATAATTTGTATCTCCTTGCAGCCGGTGCTGCAGCAAGTGCAATAATAATAAATGAAAAAAAATCTAAAGCGTGGATAAAAAAAAAGTGGTTGCTGAAAAGGAAATTTCATGGAGATTGTTCGTTGTTGAAATTTATTCATTGAAGTGCTGGGGCTGGTTACACCCCTGATTAAAAAAAAAGATACAGTGATGAGGGACAATCTGAGCGATTGTCATCAACTCTACGTTTTTTAGCTACAGGCGGGAGTCTTGTAGACCTCAAATTTTCAACAAGAATCTCCGCTCAATCGTTATCCTCTATAATTCCAAAGACCTGCCGTGCAATATACAATATGTATAATGTTTTAAAAGACGATTACTTAAAGGTGAGCTAAAAGTACTGCATATACATAAAATAAAAGTAAAATAAACAACATGGATCAATTATTTATTTCACAGTTTCCAAGATCTGGAGAAGAGTGGGAAGAAATCGTTCGCTATTTTTATTACAAATGGGATTTCCCTATTTGTTTGGGGGCTGTGGACGGCAAACACATTTCAATTGTGCATCCTGTAAATAGTGGATCCTATTTTTATAATTATAAAGGATACTACAGCATTGTCCTATTGGCTATTGTAAATGCTCAATACGAATTTATATACTGCAACATTGGAATTAACGGCGGCAGAGTTTCCGACGGAGGAGTAATAGAGTATACCGATTTTTACGAAGATCTTGTTAACAATCGTCTTAAAATACCACCACGGAAAAGCCCCAACAATTACGATTCTACAATTCCATACACGTATTTATTAGCGACGAAGCGTTTCGGCTGCGGAAAGATATGATTAAACTGTTTTCAAGACAAAATTTAAATGAAGATAGGGTATATTTTAATAAAAAGCTTTCCGGTGCACGACAAGTTTTAGAAAACGCATTTGGCAATCTCTCGTCGTGATTCAGGGTTTTCCATACAAATATTAATTTGTCCTTGGAAACCATCGACTATGCCGTTTTAGCAAGCTGTGCGTTGCACAACTACCTCAGGAGGCGAAACCCGAACTACATTGACGGATCTGCAATTCAACTTCCAAACGAACGCACAGATCGACTGAGTAATACGCATAACCGACGGGTTAGCTTGGAAGGAAAAACTGTTCGTGACCAATTTTTACAGTATTTTATTCAAACAAGAAATAAGTAACTGAACTAAAATAAAATTCAATTCATATTATAAGAAAAAAAAACACTTAATCTTCTTTTATTGCCATTTAGAAAGAAATTGTTGTATCCGGATATCCGGATTCATGTCTTGCATTTCTTGCTGAATGCTTCTCTCTTGTTCAACTTCCAATATAAGGCGAATTTGTTTTGTTCTCCCAACTTTAGTTGGGTCGTTTATTATTTTTTTAACATAAATTTTGGCTTCTTCCGGCAAGGACCTTAATTCGCAAGCAACATTTTTACCATATATATCGCAATCATCTTCTTTATTTGAATTCAATTTTTCTTGCACTTGTTGCAATACAGCTTGGGCTTGTAGAGCAACTACACCCGTATTCTTAGCTCGCCTAAGACCGGTTTCATAAATATTAAAGATGTTTTCATCTGTATAGTTTGCCCGAAGTTGGGGCCAAACAACCGAAGAGGGGAATGCTTTTAATCTCGTGATACTTTATATAAAGTTTCCTGAGACTGGTAACGTCGGTAGGGAAGCCTTTCTGCTGGATAGAAACCATGACGCTTGTTTTTATTTTATCCTCGCAGCACACTGAATCGGATTTATCGTGCAGATATTGACGTGTATTCTCATATATCTTCTTATCTCTAAGCCTAGAGAGCGCATAGCGACATTCGGTGGTAACGCTAGTTTATTGCGTTAATTTAACAGTGGGTGGCGAAAGTGGGTCTATAGAAGAGTTTGGTGTCGCAACGGATGGGGTTTCTGAAGTAGGGTTTAAAATGTGAGAACTAAGAAATTAGGATACTTAGCTCCAGTTCTGAGGTCGAAATTAGGGAAAGGCGTGTGTGTTAGGGGTTGAGTGGTGGGAGTTCGATTTGTAGGGGTTAAGTCGAAAGAGACATGTTGACGTTGGGGCTTGGTTGGGGGTGGAATAGAGGGAGTTGGAGTATGGGTAGGAGGCTGAAAATTAGGGAAAAATTTAGTTTTAAAACTCCAATTGGAGATGGTTTTTTTGTGGGAAGAGGAGGTGGGTCTTGGCAAATTGGATTTATTTGTTGGTTTATGTATGACGGACTGCTTGACTTTATCCTGCTTCTTGGTCGTATTTTCCAACCATTTGCAGACACGCATCTTTCCAAGATTGAAATTGTTTCTGGCTGGATTATGGAATAACCATTTGGCTGGAAGATTGCGCTTGAAGCTGCGCTTACTTTTGTGGTGAGATGTTGGAAGCAAATTGCTGTGGCTAATGGTAATGCCATATTCTTTTCGAAGAAATTCGAGATCCAATCAACATCACCCCAAACGCTGATGTTGATTGGATCCTTTGATAAGAAACGTAGTGACCAATTGATTCTTCGAAGCAAGCTTATCAAGTCTACGTTGCCATTCGGAAGGTGTCCAAGTTGAATTAAAATGATTGATAGGCTTTAAATGCAGCTTGGCTGGTGCTACATATGCAAATAAATACTTGCCATCAGGATTGCGCATATATCCGCTTGGAACACCTCTCATTTTTGGACAGAAGATTTCTTTGTGAGTGCAGCCTGTGATATAACAAAAATTGATATTTATCGCTGAGTAGAGCCAGCCAGCTGGGTTATGCTTGCTCCACAAGACGCCCGATGTATAGGATTTGTTTTATTAGGAAATTACTTGCAATGAAATGCAGCCAACGAAAAAGAAAACACTAGCTAACCAATATAAAAATTTTTACACTTTTATTTTTGAAAGCCAATTTTAAAGAATCCAAATGTATGCGCCAGTAGAGCCAAAAAGAAGCCAAAAGGTCACCAACCTCCACGTTTTTTACTGGCGTAGACCATTTTTGAAGCACTTCTCTTTGCCAACACTTCCAAAATAGTTGTTGAAGATGCTTCGCTGATATCGGTCTAGACGGTTGATGTTGATTTCCAAATACGATGGTTCATTGATGCTGGTAGGAGATATTTCGATATTGAGTCAATTTGACCAAGGGACTATTAGTTTCCACGTGTTAATTGGCTGATATTGTCTTGACCTCTTTTGAGAAGTGTGCGCGTTGAACGTTTCTTACAACGTCTTTGAGGGATTCTTCCATTTCTCCTAGGGTAATTGGTGCTCCCTTTTCTTTCCCCAAAGAAGGCAAATACTAAAAATAAACGAAAGTAGGAATTAGCAAATTTGTTGTCAACTATCAAGTCAGTTTGATTTAAGAAGGTTGCAAATGATAACGTTTGTGATTTGCGTTCAGGTAAATATATTTCAACTTGTAGCGCAGGGTTGCTTAGCCAATAAGCCATGGATTTCCTTAGGAAGGCAGGTCCTTGAAACTATATGGTTGAGGAAGCCAGTTCCTTGGCGCAGCTAAGTCAGTTTCGTTCTAACGTGTCTCCAGGCATAGTCCTTTGCGAGTTCATGAATTTTGGCAATTCTGTTGGCGATGAATGTTGTGGATTAATATGGCTGCGACTTGATCTAAGCTAAGATTATAGTGGAATCAAAAATTGCATTTATTGAAAATGTTACCAGCGGAACTATTCGTTGAAGCAGTTCTGCTAATAGTAATGCCCCACACAACTCTAATCGTGGCAGCGAAATATTTCTCACTGGAGCTACTCCGCATTTAGCACAAATCAGACGAGTACATGTTTCATCTTTTCTGTAGGTAGCTTTCACTGGCATCACTAAAACCGTGAATCTGTAACGAAGAGTGCGCACAGTGACTGAGAAGGTACCTTCTCGACGCCCATTTCGAATGAAGATTTTGAGGTATACTCTCATCGCAATCCAATTTTATTTTATATAAATGTTGAAGGAACAACTTCGCTGAAACGGTGAGCGGGTTTAGAATGCCAAGCGGATCGAAAAATTTCCCAATGTTGGAAAGGACAACTCTTTTTGTGATTTTGGCTTTCCTGGCATTGGCCTCATTTCTCACTTCATACCTAATGCTTTAACAAATTGATTGCTATTAAATTCCAAAATTGGGGCTTCTGTCGTGTCGATCTTCAGCTGACACGTTCTGTAGTACGTTTTCTGAGTAAACACCAATTCCGCAGGGGAAATCCACCCAAATTCAGTGATGTCTCCACTTCCTGCTTAATTGCTGCTAAATCTTCCAGATTGTCGGCACCGGTGATAAGGTTATCAACATAAAGGTCCTTTAAAACTATGCTGACGCCAATGGGGAAACGAGATTCTTAATCCTTTGCTAATTGGCACATGGCTCGCACCGTTAAAAATGTGGCGGGAGCGGTACTATACGTTACGGTACGAACTCGAAACAGTCTCACATTCTCTGAGGAATTGTTACGCCACAGGATAAATTGATAGTTGGCATCCTCTTCATTCATCAGAATCTGCCTGTACATTTTAACTATGTCAGCACAGAGCGCGTAGCGATGAAAGCGAAACCGAAACAGGAGGGCGAAGATGTCGTCTTGGATTGTGGGGCCGCAATAGAACTCTCGGCCTTCAACACAGCATGATGGAGTAAGAAGAATTTCGAATTGATGCTGTCCCAATGCAGAGTATTCTTCCAAGAATTTCGAGTACTCCATTTTCAGTTGTGGATCCTTATAGAGTTTACACTTCAAGTTATAAAATCTCTTTAATGCCGTTTCGTAAGAGCTGCCAAGTAGAGAGGGTGGTTCCCTGAAAGGAAGCCTTACGATATAGCGTCCATCGGAAGTTCTGGACACGGATGACATGAAGTGCCTTTCACAGAGATCCTCTTCGATAGAACGTTTGCTTCCGGCTGCATTGACTTCTTCAATTTTCCAGAATGCCTTTAAAGTTTCGTTGAAGACGATGATCTTCTATGTTAGGTTCTCAGGAAAGACACAGAGATATTTTGTTTGGTGGTATATTACCTTCTACGATCCATCCTAATAAAGTTTTCTGCAACACAGGATATCGTTGATAAGATTAATTTGACCTACGCTGAGGAGTGAAAAGAAGTGGGATGCTCCAATAAGCATGTCAATTTTCTGTAGCTGATTGAACGCTGGATCGGTTATAGCAGAATTTTTCGGTTTTCAGTTCTGAAGAAGAATGGCGGCTTAAACGCAGTGATTGTTGGAACTACAGTCGCTTCCATATTTAATGCCCAGTTGATGTGCATTGATTGAATGGAGACGCTTACTCTTTTAGTTGAACGAGCATTGATATTGCAGATGCACCCCAAAATTCTGTAGCTGAGAGAGATAACTTGAGTTGATGAGCAAACTTCTCGATAATCAAATTTAATTAAGATCCACTGTGAAGCAACGCTCTGCAAGGCGTATACGACCCATAGTTGTTCTTAATGGTGATAACAGCTGTGGCAAGAAGTGCTTCCTTCGAGTATCCAGTTGCAGCCAATGCAGAACAGTTTTGATTCGACCTGGAAATGAAATTTGTATTAGCATGATATTGAAATTGTTGATTTTAAATTTGACGATTTTGATCGGTATTGTTCAACGGTTGTGAAAGTTGAATGTGCTCCACTTCCGAAGATGTAGCCATCAATGTTTGTTGAGTCGGTGAAAAATGTAAAAGCGTATGATGCTTGTTTCCACATGTCTGACAATTTCTAGACTTGCACATTATTGCAGAGTGACCAGGCCGAAGGCAATTAATGCATAAGTTGAGACGCTTAACTTCTTTGTACCTCTGATGCTGGCTCATAGAGGTGCTGCTCTTAACATATAGTACAAGCTAGTGAAACATTTGTAGCAGCTAGTGAAGTCCTTTGTGGGCCTTTGCGCCGAATACAGAGGTTTCCGTGAGACCGCGAGTTGTTCCAAAACTCGACACTGCTCTTCAATAAAGTCTGCAAAATCCTGCCAAGTAGGGACAACCAAAGTAGCTTCAGGAACCTTCTCGGTGTATTGCTTTCGACGTGACATGTCTAGTCCAAAGAAGTTTGTTATACAAGATGACATACAATTGGAGAAGCAGATTGTGAATTGATTGATTCTATAGTAGTTGAGTCAAAGTAGTCAGCTTCCCCTTTCTCATAAAAATCAGGAGCAGCATTTTAAGAGGTCCAGTCAATTTATAGTGCAAAAGCAGTCGATCACGAATTGGACTAGCTAGCGCGTATTCTTTTTTGTCGAGAGCGACTTCAGTTATGTACAACAAATTTGATTCTGAATCTCTCAAGATCCTCCGAGTGGTAGGCATGTTAGATCTTGGACATCACAAATCAATTGTCTTCAACAAGAAGGAAGTCAGATTAAATATTATTTTCGGAGCTGGTCTAAACCCTTTTGGATATATGCCATCGGTATGGGGCGACTTTTTGCAACCAGCAAATATGGAGTTCGGGTCAAAGGAAATTTGATATCGCAGCAAGATCCACTTCTATGGGAAAAGTGAGAAATTTAAGAGGAGGTAACTGTACTACATACAGTGGTTCCGTCGTTTTCTCTCTGACGCTTTGTATTGGGTTGGTTGTTCATTATAGGAACGGAGCAGACTATAGCACTGCGGATATCAACTGTAGAAGTTAGAGAAAGCTGCCAAAGTGATATAGAAAACATACACTTCATGATAAACTGCTCCATGCAGCAAACTCTTGACCGACTAAGCAATCCTGTCCTGTGTATCCCCCTTCTGAGAGCCGATTTTTTTAATTTTTCAGGCCAGCCCAATTGATGCATGCCAACTGCTGGATGGGAGAACCCAGGAAAACGAAGGAAGTGCTGACTTGCCTATACATTGAGCTCCGAACTCGGTACTCAAAACTGCAAAAACTATTCTCATAGGAGAAGCAAGAATAGAAAGACGAGGACGGCTCTGGTCTAGGTTTTCTCAGGCGATGTAAGAAATACAGTATTTCGTCCCTCTAATCAGCCCTCAAATTGTCTACATCAGGTCAGGTCAGGTCAGGTGTTTCGAAGAGCTCTATGCTCTTGCTAGATGGGATGCAAAACCGTGTGATTAAATTCTAACTTAATTCGTGCGGTTGGCGTAACTTGTATTATTCCATTGGAACATGCTTTGGAAAGCTACTGTCATTGTACGTCATTTCAGTTTATGTCATTCATTTGAAGCGTAAACAACAATAATTTTTTTTCACTCAAATATGTCGAACTTTGTGCCTGAAGAAGTGTTTTTGCGGGGAGTTCTTCTTCATTACTTTAATATGAAGAAAACTGCTGCCGAAAGTCATCGTATTTTGGTGGAAGTTTATGGTGAACATGCGCTAGCTGAGCGAACGTGCCAAAAGTGGTTTGCACGATTTAAAAGTGGTGATTTTGGCTTGGAAGACGAAGAACGTCCTGGGCAGCCAAAAAAGTTTGAAGATGAAGAACTGGAAGCATTACTCTATGAAGATTGTTGCCAAACACAAGAAGAGCTCGCAGAATCTTTGGGTGTCACTCAAGCAGCCATTTCAAAACGTTTAAAAGCAGTTGGATATATTCAAAAGCAAGGAAATTGGGTTCCACATGAACTCAAGCCGAGAGACGTCGAAAGGCGGTTTTGCATGTCCGAAATGCTGCTGGAATGACACAAAGGGAAGTCATTTTTGCATCGGATTGTTACTGGTGATGAAAAATGGATCCATTACGACAACCCCAAGCGCAAAAAATCATATGTGAAACCGAACCGAATATCCATGGCGCGAAGTTAATGCTCTGTATTTGGTGGGATCAGAACACAATTAATCCGTTTGAAGAGAGCAGTGGCCGAAAAACGCCCGGAATATGCGACCAGACACGAGGCAATAATTTTCCATCATGACAACGCTCGGCCCCACGTTGCTATTCCGGTTAAGAACAGTGGATGGGAAGTCTTACCCCACCCGCCTTATAGCCCAGACCTTGCCCCTTCTGACTACCAGTTGTTCCGGTCGATGCAGAACGCCCTCCCTGAAATACGGTTCACATCAGAGCAGAATACCAAAAATTGGCTTGATTCATTCTTAGCTGCCAAGCCGGTGCAGTTCTTTTGGGATGGGATCCATAAATTGCCAGAAAGATTGGAAAAAGTCATAGCTTCAGATGGGCAATACTTTGAATAATACTATTGTACATGTTTTTCTTAAATAAACGTTCAAATTTTGAGAAAAAAACCGCACGAATACAATATCACATGCCTTTCCTTGTTTTATCGCTATTTTCACCAAAAGTGCTCAACTGAAATATTTTATGCTTTCTTAAGCCGTACCAACTCCTTTATGGATAGCCCTAACGAGCTCTTTTTATCTAGTCATTATAACCTGCAAACATTCAAAACCAACGTACATCATCGGTTACTTTGTTTATTCTCTTCTTAATTCTCATTCATCCGCGCTATGTGCGAACATTTTAAGGTTATAGCTAATCCCTGGAACACTCGCTAATAATAATAACAGAAAAATTTCAACGGCGACAAGGGCCAACATTTCGGTTTCAGGCAGAATAGACCATTCAGCAGTCCAGGACATTTTAGTACCACCTCAGAACGATACGATCTTGGAGTCGGTATATAACATACACATATGTGGTTGTTGCTGTTCAAGTGCGTATTCACAATAAAATAGAATAACAAGCCAAGGAAACCAATACCATTCAGCTCCTAGGACTCTTAACCTATTCCTCTAACTATTTTTGCTTTCGTTATTCCTTCGCATAAAAGTGCTGTAGTGTCTTATTTCAATTTATATACTATGTACATCTCTCCTTTTTCCGGAAGAGGATATGCTAAAAATATATCCATAAGAGTATGTATATGAATAGTTGAGATACGTTTCTGTATCATGTAGAGGAAAGTAAATTTAAGGATGCACTCTGAAAAATACATTGTTATACACGTTTTGTGGAAATCTCTATTTCTCCTCTAGTTTGCCTGGGTAGTCCTCAAGGATAACAGGAAGACAACCCACAATAAGGACAAAGGCAGCATTTTCCTCAAAGTTAAGTTCTTGGAAGCGTGAGTTGGTGCTTTTTTTTTTTCCTGAAAGAATGAAAGGACCATTACAGTGTTATTCATAGTGAAACGTGACTGACCTGAATTTAAAAGTTAAAATGATGTACATACAGTGCATCCAGGTATGTAGTAGAGGCGTACGATGAGTAACTGGAATTGTAGAAATTATTGTTAATTGCACACGTTCCAGTGAGCTTAAAATTGTAGGAAGATAACTTTAGCTTTGTGTGGAAGTAGAACTAGAAAGGAGAAACGGTTATGTCCTGTCGTCCATTAGACTTGCAAAAGGTTTTTAGAATAAATTGCATGACTTGGAAGAATTCAACTTTACCTGACCCATATAGGGTAGTTACAGGGTTATACCTACTCGTAGATGTATACTAACCATATTTCCTCGGCTATATCTTAGTAACCAAGTGCATTAATACTTTGGAAGCATGACATTTCCCTAATTCCCATGAATATGAGTACGATAAAGATGAGATACTTTTTAAAGACATTTAACGATAAGACCGCAGTTTATGTTCGAAATTTGAAAGAAATGCAAGTACGAGTAGGTGGTCCTCATGGTACAAGACGGCTGATAGGATTTGAATATGTTGGAAGTATCTTCTTTTTCTAATAGCAAGTCTGACGCTGATAATCAATGAATCACACAGATAGATTAGTAATTCTCGGACAAGATTTCAAAACATTGGTGTCCTGATATTCAAAGAGTTATGAATGGCAATGGGAAATTTACTGTCAGCTGCAAGTACTTTATATACACCAATAGCCCCCTGGAGTTGAAAACCGTACATGTGTTTTAGTATTTGTCAGCGGAAGGGTTGAGTTGGGGCCTATGCATGATATTGCACAGCAAGGGAACAAAATCCCGAATTCATATTTTTGTCAAAAGAAAATTATTGCCAGTCATACCCAGGGATATTCATTTTGCTCTCAAATAGATTCCTTTTTGTGAGTGACTGGAACAATACACGGAACGCACACGATTCCAAAATGAAATATTTTAGCTCTACATCAACGCAGAATAATTACACTTCTCTTCAACGCTATGAAGTTAACGTGGTTTTTGGGGGATGTTTTGTACTCTTGCTAACATTTAATTAGATTTAATTTAGGCCGAATCCGTCCGTGAACAAATTTAGTAGCAGCTATAGGCTCCGCCGAAATATCTGCTAACATTTAATCCGTCGCGATTTAAACAAATTTTATTTCGCCATTATCTAGATTTTCACGAATGAACTTTACCTTGATGTCAACATATTTCGTTCTTGGAGAATATGAACCATTAGTGGCGATTTTCATTGCACCCTTGTTGTTGCAATAAAGTAGTGTAAACTGTGCTCCTTTTGACATTAGTTCATGATTCATGCGTCTCAACCAGATAAGCTCCTGAGCTGCTGGCACTGTAGATATAAATTCCGCTGCTATAGACGATAAGCTACTCGTAACAGCGTGCTGATATTTCGTACATCATGAAATATAAGCCCCGTGGAAGATGAAAACATAGCCAGTCTTTGACTGCCAATGGTCAAGATAACCACCCCAATCCGCATCACGAAAGCCTCTTTTCTCTGTAGGCAATAACGGCACAAGTGAAATCTTGTGTGGTTGACTGTCCACCCAAATCCTTGGTTCTAATTCTTCCATTGAGGAGCACTTTACTTATGGCATTTGTTATTTTGTCACTATGTCAAGTTGATGTGACGTAACTATTTGGCACCGCAAAGAAGCATAGCTGTTGGGTTGGCTACGTTTTTGGCAACAGCTTCAGCGAAAGTGTGACGTGCACTGGGCTCGAAAACGACAGCTTCGGCTGAGTATGATGCTCCGGCTACTACACCAGCCCCACCAACAAGTCCAGAAGCAATGTTGTCGATGATATCGCCGTACATATTTGGCGGGACCATGATATCAAATTGGTTGGAATTCGACACCAACTGCATGGTGGTATTGTCGACGATCATTTTCTCAAATTGAATTCTAGGGTATAACTTTGCCACTTCTTCACATGAACGCAAGAACAACCCATCACCCAACTTCATGATGTTAGCTTTGTGTACGGCGGTGACCTTCTTGCGGTTATTCTTAGTGGCATAGTCAAAAGCAAATTTGGCAATGCGCTTGAATTTCTCGGCGGTGATAATCTTTAGACATTCCACTTCACCGCGCACTGATTCATTCTCTAGAGCTGAGTATTCACCCTCGGTCTGTTCACGAATAATAACTGTGTCAATGTCCTTATGCCGACTCTTGACACCGGGTAAACAGCGCACGTGCACGACGTTTGCGTACAAGTCCAATTCGTTACGGAGTTTCATGTTGAGGGTTTGCAGCTCGCCGGCAACGCTGTAATCAGGAGTGGCCAAGATGACCTTAATGCGGATTTTGTTCTGTGAAATTGAAGCGACAACATCATCCAATTTAACACTCAACACAGGGTTGACCTCGGAGAGGAAATACGAATCGAAGTCAACTGGAACATCGGATGCCTTGAAAATTTCCTGTAGAGCGTAGACTAGCTCAGGCCACACATCATCTCCAGGGATAAGCGTACATGGTGCCCATTGTCCAGTGTGAACCTCATCTCTCTGTCTAAGAACCGGTGTCATACGCATAGACCGCGCTGATGCTGCCTGAATCAGTCTACGAATGGATTTGACCTCATCCATATCCTTGCAAATTTGTGGACAGCTCACTTTTTAAAATTTTGATTATCTCAGTATTATTGCCGAACACCAAGGGGTCATCAACGTAAATGGCAACATATATGTTAACATATTTTCGTCACACTCCTGATAGTACACTCACTGGTCAACATCTTTCCGCTTCAAGCCAAACTTCATCAATACAGAGTTAAGCTTTATATTTCAAACTCAACTTATTTTAGAGTCTGCTTCAGACTCTAGAGGTCCCTACAGACCCGTGTTCAACAAAATTTGAGGCCAAACGACGAATTGTGATGTCGGAAGGCGCAGAATGACCACGGTATTATTTTCAACGTAAAGCGTCATTAGTTCTGCGCGTTCTTCCAGTATAAAGTTATTCTTGCTATAAATTGTAGTAAATAGACGTTTCCAAGTTGTGCTTACTGAAGTCAATCGGTTGCGAATTGTCAATGCCATTAAACATTTCTATACAGAAGCTCCAGATGGCGCACCGTGTGCATACAATATATCATGAATCATCTACCGGAAAACGAGTTTATTTGAAAAGATCTTCGGGGGCGCTTGAAAGTATGTCATTTCTTTGTCGTATCGAAATCGGCGCCTTGACTTTGTCAAACTGCAAACTATCTTTTACGAAGGATCCAAGTTTGGCCAGTTCATCAGCGACGCGGTTGACTTGCTAAGCCTTTCGGACTGCTTCGATATGCGCTAAATGAAGCAGAGTTTTAAGATCGGCCATTGGAGAAGTTACAATATTACCAAAACACCTCTCGAGGCGTTCTCTTCTCTGGTTTCTTTCTCGTCGGCCAGCGACCAAAATTTTCATTTATGGCTCAGTCCACTGTTGAAAGCGAACTGGATTTAGAGATATCAAAATAGGTATGCCATTATTCTTTCTCTACTCCTTGAAAGGGAATGATTTTTCGCAAGAGGCAATATAGTATAGTCTCGATTGATTTTCCTTTTCAATAGGCATCCTAGCAATTTCACATTTTTCTGTGACGGAGACTAAACTTGATGTAGAGATCGTGGATCCTCTCAAGAGTCTTTAGCAGGAATAATGACAGATTGATGGGCCTAATATCGTTCGGGAACATATGGGATGTTTTGCCTGCTTTGAGTACAGAATTTCGAAGCCACTCAGAATTGTGTATGTTGAGATCTGCCGTAATAACGATTTCAATATAAGGATACAGGGACACAATTCTTTGTATGTAGTCAGACAGCGCATCGAACTCGTTAAAGATCGAATTGCTGTCCAGTTTGTGGCTTATGTAAATAAATCAGTAGTTTGCTGACAGGGATGGAATTTTGACCACTGTTCCGGATTGGAACAGGGTTAACATTGTTATGGAGTTTGGTGAGCGATATCACTACGCACGTAAATGGCGAGATCGCGGTAATTTGATTTGATTTTGATTTGATTTGCGTCCCGGGTCAACCCCGGACAGATTTATTATTGCTTATTGCAAGCTTATTCTTAAAACTAACAATTTTCACCTAAAACTAAAGATAAAAACTAAAGGCTGGGAGCGGTTAAAGAAAGTTAGGACGTGAGGCATAGGTGGAAATAAGAATGTTCTTAAGAGAGAGTTTGCTGAGATGGTAGTCGAAGAGAGGTAGAATATCGTTAACTTCACGAAGCATTCTAGACATTGGCTCCAAATGTCCGTAATTCGTTCTGTGAAGATGGAGCCGGAAAAGTGGCACAGACCTAAGCTTGCGTGGGTTGGTGTTAAAAGAAACAAGTTGAAGTAAAGAAGGGCAATCGATATGACCAACTAAAATTTGATGAATAAAGAGAATGTCGGTAACCTTTCCACGTATAGAAAGATGTTGTAAATTTATAAGTTTCAGCCGGTCAGTATAAGGTGGTAAGTTTTGGCTATCATCCAAGGGAAGTCCACGTAAAGCAAATCGTAAAAATGTGCGTTGAACAGCTTCTATCCGGAGGATGAGTGTTCTGTAGTAGGGTGACCAAACTTGGCTTGCATATTCAAGAAGAGGCCTAATAAAGGTTATGTAAAGACATTTAGTAACATAAGGGTTGGAAAACTCCTTAGACCAGTGCTTGATGAAGCCAAGGACAGAGTTGGCTTTTTTTATTATATTATCAATATGAGAACGGAAATTGGGTTCCTTATCACAGATAACACCCAAATCACGCAACACATTCACTAAGGGAACAGGCAGATTAAAGAGTAGATAGCAGCGAGGTGAAGTAGGTGGCCACTTACGGGAATACGTTATAGCCTGACACTTATTGACGTTAAGCTCAAGATAATTCTTCTGACACCAAGTACAAAATCTGTCAAGATCTTCCTGCAGTGGTAGGCTGTCTGAGGAAGAAGATATATATCTAAAGATTTTCATATCGTCTGCGTAAACAGATATGAATGAATTTTTAATGATGCAATCAACATCATTAATGGCCAGAATAAATAGTAAGGGGCCAAGGTGGCTGCCTTGAGGAACACCAGAGGAGGCTTTAATTGGGTCAGAAATCATGGACCTAAATAAAACATAGTACTGTCTTTCATTTAAATATGATTGAACCCATGTTATAAAGTTTATTTGGAAACCAAGAGCTTTTAATTTCAGAAGGATTATATCATGTGAAATCCTATCAAAGGCTTTGCTGAAATCGGTGGCAATCACATCAACTTCATTTCCAGATTCCAGTGAACATAAAGTGCTTGATACGAATTCCGTTAAGTTGGTGGTCGTAGATCTACTTTTAAGAAATCCGTGCTGGTTTTGGGAAACAATAGGTTTACAATGGAAAAGCATTATGCCATAAATAATGCTCTCGAAAAGCTTAGGTATGCAGCACAGCTTAGCAATTGGTCGATAGTTGGAAATATCATCTTCTCGGCCTTTTTTATGTAGGGGAATAATAAATGACCTTTTCCAGGTCGAGGGAAATAATTCCTGGGTGATAGAAAGCTGAAAGAGAGTTGTAAGAGGTTGGGCTAGGTGCATTTCACATTTCTTTCAAAATATAGGGGGAAGATCATCAGGGCCGGCGGAATAATCATCTTTGAGGTTTATTATTTTATCTTTGACTTGCTCTAAAGTTATAGACACATATTCCAAAGTTGTTTGTTGGCAGCTATTTAAGTAGGAAAAGTAAGAGTGGTCTGGCTCTTTGGAATGGGTGGCGAACGCTTGGCTAAAAAAAGTTGCGAAGAGATTTGCTATAACTTGGGGATCCCCCGAGGACTTATCTAGAAAATTCAGAGATGATGGATAGTTATCCGATTTACTTTTAGTTTTGATGAACTGAAAGAGTCGCTTGGGGTCGGAAATGAGTGTGCGGTCCATTTGGTTTAAATAGTTGTCATATAGAGTTTGACAAAGTACAGAGAAATTTATTAGGGCAGACTGGTAGTAAAAGAAATCGATGTCGGAACGCGATATTAAGTAAGTACGCCAGAGCTTATTTCTCTTATTACGAAGAGATCGCAGCAACCGTGCGGTTGGGATTATCGTAAAGAAATTCAAAATTGGCCATACTGAGGAGATTATTCAGTTTGGCGTAGTTAGCCCTATGAAAATTAAAACTGTAAGAATACTCATAAGAAACGCGATTAAGACCATTGTCATACGCTAACGTAAGAGAAAGGGGAGGGTGGTAACTATCCAACTTAGAAAGAAGATGTCTGCTTTCTAAAATGATGCAGTTATCTGTATCAGTGGCGAGGACTAGGTCGAGTTGTCTGCCAATGTTATTGGTGACACCACTTAATTGATACAGACCAGAGTCAGTAGGGCAATCGATGAAAAGGTTTTCTTTATCAGAGGTGGGATTTGTTGCAGTAAAGTAGGACTGGTCAGTCTGAGCCCAGACAAGCTTAGGTAGATTGAAATCACCTAAAAAAATAACTACGTCGTTGGAATCAGCAGCATTAAAAATGCTGTCGATTGCATCAACAGCTAGCTGGTAACCTTGAATTGGTTGAGAAGGGCGAATATAGCAGCAGCAAATATATAGGTTGCGCTTGCAAATAGGAATTCTAGCGCATACAAATTCAAAGAATGCAGTGGACGATTTTTTAAAGGGTTTAGACTCAAGACGAGAGTGTATAGCTAGAAGTACCCCACGGCCATATAAATTTTCCTCTTTATCTAGACCGTCGTCACGGTGTAAATCAAAGTCTTGGGAAAATAATTCATTATTCTTAATATTAGGGCTGAGACTGGTTTCTGTGAGTGCAAAAATGTCGTAGGGCAGAATCTGCGAATTAAGATATATAGCAAAAATCTTAGTTCGTAATCCTCTTACATTTTGATAATACAGGGACAGATATTTGGGAGGCTTCGGCAAAGAATTGAGTGGTGGGTTAGGAGCGATGGTAGTTTTTGAAACTAGACCGTGTTCGCTGGAGGTGTAGTATGCGTTTGGAACTCACGTGAGACGCAAAAGAAGAGAGATCATTAGCCACATCATCAGGAGTCATATCTAATTGCTCATGAAAACGTATAAAAAGTTGCCGCAGATCATTGTGATTAGTGGGAAGGACTTCTTGCAGAATGGAAACCATTGCATTGGTTTTCGTTATACCGTCTATACAGACAGAATCTGGCTTATCATGTAGATATGCGAGATATAAACGAACATTATCATATAGTCTGCGGTCTCGTAGTCGAGAGAGAACATACCGGCCATCTTCCCCTGAATCGATAAGGTGCTTGGTTAACTTTGCCTTTGGAGGAAGTAAAGTAAAGTCTAAAAAAGAAGGTGGTGTGGTATTAGGGTGGGACTCTAGCTTAGAAGATGGGGAGGGATTTAAAATATGGGAGCGAATAAAGTTAGGTTATGTCGTTTTTGTTTGAGTGGGATGAGGAGAAGTTGTTGTGTTTTTTAAATGACTGAGTGGAGCATCAAGATTAAAAGATACACTTTTGGGAATCGGGTTGGACGGTGTGGAAGAACGTTTTGTGTATACGCGATTAGCAGTATGAAGTGAAGAAGGAGTGAAGAAAGGGAATGTCACAACTTTAAAACTCCAGTTTGGATCAGGAGCTTGTTTGTTAGGCTTTGGATTTTTGTGAGAGTTGGGCTTCGGTAAAGGGTTAGACTGCTGTTTTCTAGGTTTAGTGGGATTTGAATTAAAGGTAGTATCCTTGCGATGTTTGTTGTTCCCTCCATTTGGTTTTAATCTTTCTATGGTTATTCCACCCAGATTGATGACGTCGGAAGCAGGGTTGATGAACATCCATTCATATTTTAATGGGATGCTTACCTTGAGGGTGTTGGCGGAGATCTTACGGCAGTTGATGACATCAATTTTAAATTTAGATTTGAAGAGACTAGTTAGCCTGGCTCGATCGAGATGTGTACCTCTTATTAAAAGAGCAACCGATTCGGCTTTGTTGGAATTGTCCAACTTTTTGATTCTCGTGTTCCACTCCGAAAGTGCCCATAAGGTGCCAAGTCGTGAGATTGTGGGTTCAGGAGTTGGTGGATTTGGATCAATTTCCGGAGCGGGTTGTGGTGGAGGAGATGATGACCCAGGAGTTATTGGTGGTTCCATTATTGCAGATTCAAGCATCTCAGTCAGAATCGAGGTGTTGTATGATGCAGTCGGTAGTCCCTGGGATTGCACCGGTATATCGTCGATTTTACTGGAAGCTATCCGGATGTGATCAGTAATTTCGTTTAAAAGCGCGCGTGATTCGGTTATCTCGTTGCTTAAATCACTCATTTGGCATATGACAGATCGAGTCAGCAAAATAGTTGAAAATGTACACAAAGGGCGGTGAATGAGAATTGGGTTATTAAGCACTTTTACACAATAAACAACAAAGGCGATGACCGAGAAATAACTTGTGCGAATTATTGCAAATTAGGCGGGAACAAATTAAATGAAAATAAATAAGCGGAGCGAAATTAAGCACGTCTGAACTTAATGAATGACAACAATGACAACAATGGGGAGAATAGGATAATGACGCTAATTGGTAGGCAGGTAGTTTCTGATCAGGGTGATCGGAGAGTTGTGGACGATGATCTACTTGTGTTTCATTAAGTGTCTTTTTAGATACTGTCGTATAGTTTTTTTCAGGATCTGCCATTCGTGAATAATGTGGGCCAACCAGATAGTTAACAAATGATTTCGCGCACTCGTGCAGACAAGATCTTATTCGAGATATTAAGGAGACCAATGCCCCATCCCCTAGTTAGCGTACTTTAGAGGAGATCCACGCGAAGGATACTGAGATTCTATTTATCAGGAACAATGTTTTCTATCAAAGATTAGAATTCAATTTTTTACGCTCGCTATTAAGTCATTTTTCCCTGCCTGTTACAGCTTGGCAGTAAGGCCGCCCACTCCAGCAGCCTTTTTATATTTTTGTTGAAATTTTGCTATCCTTACTTAGCTTTGGTTGAACATATGGATAATCTTCGCCTTCTTCTCTATCTGGCATCGAAATCTTGGTCATTTCTGTCATAGCAAAGGTGCTTTGCGGGTTTTTTCAGTCCAAAGTGCCCGCTTTCGCACCTTATCTGCCTCGAAGTTTTGGCGATTCATTCATTCAGGCGTTCGGAATACCAGATCTGGGCCTTGTTTCGATCGCAACTAGATCAATATTATTGACATTTTTTTATCACGGGAGTACTAAGTCCCTTCCTTGCTGTGCTTGCTATTATGACATTTCATTCTGCCGGTAAATCGATTGGCCTGAGTAAATTTTCAGGGCATATGTGGTATAGACTATTTTATTCAAGTGCGACACTGCACTTAGGACTGCTTTCCTAAATCGCAAAATCATCCTTCTCGTGGATCAGTTGTTAGACTTGTGTGAGTGAATTTAGCCTAGACGCGGATTGTGTGCAGGGGTTTTCTCAGATGCCTTCAAAATATCTTGGCTAAGTATTTCTCTTATGACAAATCAATATCCAAATAGACATTGTTTGTACTATCAAACAGTGTTCGGACCCTTGACTCTCCACATATATAGCCGATAGTTATTGTTCGATTTCTGTTTGCTGATGCTTGTAAGCACTAAGGTTAGAAATCGGGGGCAGTTTATTACTTAGAAATAAATCGTAGTTTACGTCTCTATTTACAGGGCGAAAAGAGGTCAGCATGTGACTACATCTTGTTAAATTCTCTAACGAAACGTCCGCTTTGCCTTTGTCATGTACTGAATCTCATTCAGGTACAGTGTTCAGTTACATTTGCATGTTAGGCTCATCAAGGCCCAAAGGGGATAATTTTGTCTTTATGTGTCCCGCTCACCCTATTTAAAAAGATTGGCAAAACAATTGCATTTTCGGATATGAACGATATACTAATTCCATCAATTTTGCTGAGTATAAGGCTACATAGACCTTTCGATTGTTAGAAGAGCCACTATCACAGGGTATCCTAGTGCAGATAATCTGTCAAACTCTAAGCATATTTAAGGTGGAATAATTGTTACCTCCACAATGTTCATGTTGATAAGCTATTGATATGTGTATTCACATAAATACGAGTAGACGGTCCGCCACTTAACCGACGGGGTTGAAAATACATTTACTTCTCCTCAGACGAGTCTGATATTCAATTGGAATTACTATTCACCTGTACCTCATAAGTGGGTTATGTTAATTTCAGTCCAACGAATTTTTAGACCACCTGCTGTTAATGCTTCGATGCATCTTTAATTCAATTTCACCCCTTTAAATAGATATAGTCGATTAGCATTCAACTACGTGCATAGATCTCGATAAATTTATTATAAAAGCGTGACTTAGAAAACACTCGTCTTTATCACGCACTCCTTTGGATCAAAGACGAACTCTTCGAATATCACGTCGCTATTTCAGCACGAATAAATCCCAATCCATTTATCACATCCGATATCAATTAGAGAGCGTTTGCTCGTGACAAATTCGTTCGTCCTCAGAAATATTTCCACATCCGGAACTTCAATATTCACTCATTCATTCTTAAATTTTCAATCAAACATTTTTAAAATACCAAAAAGCAATCTAGAATACCAAAACCGCGAGCCCCAACTCATCGTGCGAAGGAAAGGGATAACGATTCTTCGACATGGATACATTTTTCTTGAAAATAAAGTTAAAAATCCTAACTTGCAGCAGATGTCACTTTTCAACCGAAGGATACCCAACATGCGATGGACTTCCTGCTCGGCGTATGCATGATGAACGCCGCCGTTTATTTTACTGCCTCTGGCCGTAAAAACACCGACAACCCAAACAAGCAGGATACCAAAATACCAGTCAAGGCTTCCGTATCTACAAGGGTTTCGTTTGCACGATTCAGTTTGGGGGCAGTCAATGTTTTTCCTGCAAACGATGGCATTCTAGCCGGTATTGTTGTGTAGCAGGTGGAAAATGGTGAGGGCACCAAACAACTGCCTCCTCAACTCGTTTATGAGTCTGTCATAAATCAATTCGGTGTTTCCTTTGGAATAAAGGACGAATATGAAACACCAACTACCTGGCTGTCGCCTGTTATAAAGGCACTTCAACATGGCTTTACCAAATGAAGTGAGTCATGTGTAAAGGACAAAGCTGGCGGTACATTTTTCAAGAAAGAAAAACTGAATATGAGATTGAAGGACCTTTACGAAAGGATCAAATTATGTCAGCCGAAATAATAGCTGGAACTGGCAAAAGATGGGTCTTTCGGTTATGGATGATGTCTGTCAAATTCATGCTTTTGAATGATGTACGAGTATTGTATGTATGTTCACTATCTTTGATGTGGATTGGCCTTGCTGTATCATACTTACACATATAATAAAAAAAATACAATTCCAATTTTCGGTGAGTTTTATTCTGTAATAGACGTTAGCCATGTCTGCCCTGACAATACAGATTATTTTTGCCTATATTGAAAAAAAATGCTTTGCTCGGCGATGTGTAATTGTCTCTGGAATGATGGTTAAGCTTGAAACGCTTCTCTGAGTCTAAAAATAGATATTGGTGGAAGACCACCTAACAAGTCAACTTATTTACCCTAAATCAACAAGCGTCTCCAGCCTGCTTAATATTAAGGTAGCTGTCTGCAGTTTCGCACGCAAAGTTGGTTGAAGTCCCCTTCCACTTGCTTGCGCCACCTGAGTCGCGGTCTTCCTCTACTGTACTGTCCCTTACGGACGGATTCAAATATTTTTCGGACAGAAGCATAGCTGTCCAATGCTTTTATAGTAACAATTTAAAAGCCAACATTATTTTTGCGTAAATTTTTATTCAATTAAAATAGGATCGGTTGGCTTTTATGACCTCTGCTCGGTTCCGGAAGACCTTCTGCCGGCAAAATGAATCCAGATTGCGGAAAAGGTGGTGATTCGTTTTGGAAATATCAGGAGAGTACAGTGGATTCGGAAGAATTTCAAATCCCAACTGCAACAGTTTTTGCCCCGTTACTTGTGAGGTATGTGGTCTAGCATTGTCATGCGAAAGGATCAGACCGTACCTATTGACCAACGCAGGTTGCTTTTTAGTCAACTTGGCATGCAATATGTCGATTTCCTGACAATATTTGATACCGTTTGTCGTTTCTCCTGGTTGAAGAAATGAAAATAGGATTGGTCCTTTCGATGTCCACCAAATTGTCACCATAACCTCTTTTGGGTGAAAATCGGGCTTCGGGGTGTGTTTCGATTTTTCGTCTGCATCCAACCACTGCCCAGATTTCACGATTATTATACAGCATCCACTTTTCATCACAGGTGACTATCCGGTGCAAAAACGGTTCGGTTTGGTTTCTTAATATAAGCGATGTGCAAATCTCCAGGCTGTTATCACTTATCAAGTTTCTTTACCTTTCCTATGAGAGAAAGGTGTCAACTTATTGTCATTGGGGATACTCCCATGCCTCGTGTAATCTCTTACACCGGTCCGCATCCACCGTTGCTCGTAAAACATCGTCGTCAACTAACGTTTCTGGCTTTCCACGTGTTTCATTTTCTAGGCTTAAAACTCTCGAACGGGTCTTTCCAAACTAACGTCGTATAGTGCGTTCGTTTACTGCTACATCCTCAAATGCGTCATTAATGTTTTTCATTGCCAATGACGTATTATGTGCAATATTTAATTCCTCTCAAAGCAGCCAGGAGCACTTTCATCAATTTTTGATAAAGCCCATGCCTTTGCATCATAGGACAGGGCTGGGATTATTAAGGTGTTATATAGGGTCACTTTTGTTTGTCGATAAAGGGCTTTGCTAGTCAATTGCCTTCTTAGCCCAAAGAAACAGCGATTGGCAAAAGTTATTCTTCCTTTGATCTCGTCCTTATCTGTCTCGCCAAATTTATATCTGTGGAGGTTGATATTCTGTCCGAGACGTCGGTGTTGGGTGTCCCCTCTTGTTGACAACATACACGACCGTTAAACTCATCTGCGCTCCTTCCTTCTTAATAATCGCGAAAACGCCATTGATATCTCGCTGCTTTCTTCCGATCATGCCAATATCATCGGCACGTATGCGCGTAATTGGGCGGATTTTGGAAAGTTTGTACCTCTTGTGATGGCTTGTGAGTTTTGCACTATTGTTTCAAGAATCGCCTTCTATAAATTCTTTTTTGACATCACAGGTCTCGGTGAATTCTTTACCGATGTCGATAGAGCAGTGTGCATTTTCCATCGTTATCTTGCGGACGAGTTTGCCAGAGATGCCAAAACTAGACATGCGTCGTCTCTCCCTATATGTAGTTGCTCTCATACACGGCCTTAAAATCGTTGAATAGGTGGTGTGTATCGATTCGGAGCTCATGGGTTTTTCCTAGATCTGCCGTAGTGTGAATATTTGGTCGATACTGGACCTTCCTGGTCTAAAGCCAAACTCGAATGGACCAACCAAGTTGTTGACGAACGGCTTCAAACGTTCACACAATACGGCAGATAGGACCTTGTATGCGATTTTAAGAAGACTGATGGCTCTGTAGTTGGCGCCGTTCAGAGGGCTCCCCTTCTTGAGGATTGAATTAACAATGGTGAGATTCCATTCACCATCCGACTATATTTTACAGATGAGTTGGTGTATGCTCCTTCCCAAATAATCGCCTGCCGCTTTCTACTTCAGCTACTTCTTTTGGACTTAAGTTTACATATGACTATCTTCATTTCATCCAGGTCGGCTGGACGGAATTGGTGATCTACATCGAAAGGTTTAAAGGTTTGCTCAGACTGACAGCTGTATTTGGTTCGTTATCGCCGTTATACAATCTAGAGAAATGCTCTTTCCAAATCGTCAGCATCGTCTGCGACTTTACTACGATGTTCCGTTGTTAGTCTACACAGACTTCGGTTCGGGGTTTGTTTTTTTTTTACCTTTTGGTGAAACTTCTGGATCTTATTCCTGAAGTACAATAGCATTTCTCAATTTCCTTGAGTGAGCGCTTCTCATCCTCCTTATTTTTCTTCCTGAGAAGCCGGTGATCGTCTTTTCTCATCTGCTCGTAGAGATCATGAGAAGCAGTAGGCGTTCGATACGGCGCCGCTTTATATGCCTCTTGTTTAGTAGCGGTACTCATATCATGCCAGAGGTTTCGCTCTGGTGGCCCAGTGAAATCCCGTGCATCAGTGGTGGCATCTCTAATGGCTCTTTGATAATGTTGCCTTAGGTCTTCGGTACCACGAGCCATTAGGCTCTTTTAAATTTTTCTTTGTTGATTTAGGAGGTAATAAGGCACTTTTGGCGAAACTTTATGGCTCTACCACGAAAGAAAATCGGTCTCACTAGTAAGGCTAAGTCGTGAGAACGGACGTTCCGTGTTTGGAATTACCACTGAACCCTATGGCATTGGTTTTCAAGCACAGTGATTCGATAACACACTCTGTAGGGGCTGCTGCAGAAGCGAATACGAAATTGGGTTTAATCATCAACTGCTGTGTGCCTGCCTGGTCTTTTTCGGCAGAATAATGAGCGCATCAAGTTGCTACTTCTTCGAAGAGCTGGATCACATAAGCGAAAAGTGAACTGAGGAACCTTCTGAGATTCATATCTTTGTGTGGATAATCCCCAATCAGCAGGTTTTTGAGATAAAAGCAAAAATTGCGAGCAAGTCAGTTTTCTTGAGCGAAGGAATTTCTCCCAACCAATGGAAAACACGGGACCCATCGGCCGTCCACTACGTAAGCTGGATATGGCGGAAAAGGTATTGGAACGTATCTTCACTAATAGATTAGAAGCAGCCATTGAAGAAGCAGGAGGACTTTCAGAAGATCAATACATTTTTCGTAAAGCACACTTAACAATTGATGCCATTAAATTATGAGAACCCAGATATCGCAGCAGAATTCTCCTAGCTGAAGTAATACCGTCAATAGTGCTTTATGGATCGCTAATCTGTGCCGATGCTATGAAATTGAAATCATACAAAGTGAAAATCAAAGCAGTGAATAGAGTAATCAGCGCATTCCGTACAATCACGGACGAGTGGCGTGCGTTATCACAGGAACGTGATATACTTGTAGAAGAGCTGCAGAGAGGATTCATAAAGAACAGAAAATAAGGTCGGCTCCCGCATAGTGACACGGACGCAACGAAAAGAAAAATGAGTTTAAGAAAGTCGCATTAACGCTAGAGACTCTCATTCAAGGGCCGATGAACTTTTCGTCTTGTTCCGACTATCGAAACTTAGATACACCGTAATTATGGCGAAGTTAATATCTACGTAGCACAACTGCTAATGGCATTCCAGCTACGAGTGCAAAGAGAAACCCTTCGGGGGATACTGCAAGAATCCTCAACTTCCGAGAACATTATACGCTAGAATCGGATAATAAGTGGAATATATATAAGAAAGGAGAGAAAGCGAGGAAAACGCACGAAATAACGCTGCGAATGCGAGGGAACAACATTCGGCCATCCCCCAGAATAGAGCAACACAAGCAAGACAGGCAGGCATACGCACACATAACACACAAATCCATTCTTAAACATACTAACATACTCACACATGCACATGTACGTACTCACACCGCATACATAATCACCATATACATACTCGAATACAGATGCATACTCACATATGTACCTATACCCATCAAACAGATCCATACTCACATCCCAATCCACAGTCAAACACTCACACCCAGCCAAACCCATACCCAGGCAAACACCCACACCCAAACACACTCATTTTAATATCTATCAGACCATACAAAGCGAGCCCAGCTACAAGAAGAGTACCGATTGTCTTCGGTCGAACAAGTCAACAAAACGAGTACTTGGACAAACAAGCCCTTGATTTCTAGCATAAAGCTTCTACCCTACCCCACGAAGTTATGCCTTACGGCGATTCCGTGCGGTTAGACAAGAACGATGATTCTTTCCCGAGGTTAGGTTTAGTGGGTGCAGTCATCGTTCTTGAGCCTCCGAACAAAAACAACAATCCCACAAGAAAAGGATGACTAATCGGCAACGTGGAGAGCACTACCATTGGAAGTTATGTTCATATAAAACCCAGCTATTAACACGAAGACGCAGGATCGTGTTCTTGGAAAAGCTCCTCTAAGCAATGCCTGCCATATTCATCGACAATTTCATCTGCCATGATCCCATTATAAACAGGGATCCAAACAAGGCTCAGAAAATTTAGTCTTCCTACTGCGTTCAGTGAAGCCTAACATTTTCGAATAAGCTTGCAAATGGTGCAAGGGCTCTGAAAGGCCAACGCTAAGGCAAGGTCAGGATATACATATACGACTTACTCTGCTCAGGCTCAAATTTTGCTAACTGAAGTGAAATTGAATGTTGTTGGTTCCAAAAAAAAGACAGCAGTTCACCGGATTCTAGATCTGTTTTGGTGCCATCCGTGAAGGCACGACTGCACTCCTTCGCTAGCTTAGATTAAGGACTGAAACGAATAAAATCTGTAAATTTTAATACGGGCTATACTTCCAATGCGTAAAAATTGCCTGTATATTCTCTAGTTTCAGCTTGTTATTGATTTTAGTTCGGTGCGGTTTAAATTATTTATAAAATATGAGTCAAGAGGATCGCCGTAAAAAGATCATCGACAAATGGCTCGAAAATACTTTGCGTCCAAACCATTTCATCGCATAAAATTTAAATACAGTGGATTCTGTTATTAAACGATATTTGGAGACGTTGGCAGTTAAGCGAAAACGCGAAAATAGAAAAGTGGAGCTAAAAGTGGAGCACATGATACAAATTTGGACAGGAAAATAGTGAACAGGAAAATAGTCATAAAAACACGAGCCCGAAAGCTATACGAGTTGATCGGCAACAAGAAAGCGTGCTTGGTTTTGGATGTCGAAACTTATGTCAAAGCCGACTTTACTACTCTTCCAGGTGCGCAGTTTTACAACTCGTTTGAAGCTGAGATTCTTCCGCAATCAATAAAATCGACTGGGATGGAAAAGTTCGGGTCAAAATATCTCGTTTGGCAGGTTTAGTTTAGTTTTAAATGCATTTTATTATCTTAATCATTAACCCTTACATACTAACAAAAAATGCTTAAATGCTAGCTTAAAATTACTTAACAATCTTATATTAACTTATTGGCCCCACACAGGCACTCTAAGCTACTCTAAATTCTTATATCTATGTCTTTCGACTATATTTACATTTTACTTAGGAATAATTATTTTCTATACTTAAGGCTAAGAAAAAATTGTTAACAAAAACTTAGCATATGGACTTAATTTTTTATAAAACTTAATATCTAACTTAAAATAAACCTTAGTCTACCTAACCTACATACACAATACACACACACAGATATTATACATAATTATATACATATATATATTAGTATATACCAAGGTATATACTAATATATGTATATATTTCTTAAATGCTATCCTAAACCTATGTAAGCTGGCCATTGCTATTCACAGAGCAAATAGATTGCTCAGCTCTGCCTCATTAGTGAGGCTGGTCCGTAATTGACGGAAATGACGACGAAACATCTTCTCCATCATTCAACCACCAGAAATGCTGGTGCTGCCGAACGACATCCCTCTTATCGCGATTCCCCACCGCCCTACTGAACCTGAGACGATCCACACTGCCGTGTGCGACGTCTCTGCCGTAGTTGAGTCGCCTGTCCCCAGCTTTCCGAGCGACATGGAAGATTAACGGGACCGCTGATCTATCCTGGATCAACCCTATCTGATCTAGGTAGAGGAATGCTTCCGGTGGAACGAAGCCGTCAGAGCGCACACTCTCGTGGTAAAGGTAGTTGGGGTAGTAAGCCCCAGATATCAGGTTATTCGTCGAGGCCATTGCTCTTGCAATGTGTCTTCGAGTCAGCTTAATTACGAAGTTGTCCACTCGTATTAGGTTCGCCCTGTTGTAAAGGACCTCATTACGATAGAATTTTTTGTACTCCGACTCTGGTGTTCTGAACAAGCGAAGGCAAGCCCTCTCAAAAACCCGAATCTTTTCCATTAAGCTTGCTCGCACATTGAACCACACGGGACAACCAAATACCAGCATGGGCCTGATAAGGGCCATGTAGCAGATTACCTTTACCCTCGCATCGAGTTGGCTGCTATAAAACAGTCTCTTTGTAAGGGCAAAAGCGCCTTTGGCTCTGACCAGAGCAGCATCTACATTTTTATCAAAATACAGAAACTGATCTAGCCAGATCCCAAGGTATCTGACTACATTTCGACAGGCAAGAGGCTGCCCGCGCTGTCCAATGATCGAGAACTTTCGCCAATTTTTTCTAGTATCCCTAGAGGCTCCAGACAACGGCGTCCTAAAGAGAATGGTTTCCGACTTCTGAAAGTTGATTTTCAACTTCCAGTCATCGCAAAATCGTCTTATCTTATCGAAGTCACGCTGCAAGAGAGTATTAATGACCTCGATTTTTGGACCTGTTCTGTACGCTATCAAATCGTCTGCGTACGCAATAGTATGGGGAAGTGAACCTATCAAGTCGCTTGTATAAATGTTGAATAGGATCGGCGAATTGACCGCGCCTTGCTGAAGACCATTTTTAATTTGAAATATTCCAACAGAAGTCACATCGCCATTTTTCACGATGAACTGTCTGTTGGTTAGCATATTATAAAGAATGTACAAGAGTGGTTTACTGATCCCCAGCCTAGTCAGCTTATAGAAAAGACCCTCTAACCATACGGTGTCGAAGGCCTTCTCCAAGTCAACAAGGCAGGCACCAGTGCATTGGTTTTTGCCTTTATTCCATTGGATATCGGACACCAGTTTAGACGCGGCATGTGAGATATCATATCCCGCCTTAAAACCGAATTGATTATCCGGAACTATATGTTTGTCCTCAACCCACCTAGACAGAGCTCTATCGATTACTTTTTCAAACACCTTACTGATATTCGGAAGGAGACTTATCGACCGGAGATTCGCCGGATTGGATATATCCCTTCCCTTTTTGGGGATAGGTTGAACCACCGCCGTTTTCCAATGCGCTGGATAATGTGCATTATTCATTGCATTATTAAACAGGGTGGTGTAAATGTCCACCGCTTCTAGAGGAAGATGTCGAAGCACGATGTTCGGAATACCATCGGTCCCCACTGATTTCTTAGCCCTGATTGTGTCGAAGATTTCATGGAGCTCTTCCTTCGAAATGAACGGAGGTAGGTCACCCTCTCTGGTAATGACATTATTTGCCATATTTTCGTCGCTGAACCGAGTGAAACCAGAGCCCTCGGATCGCCAGTTCCCTACTTCATTTCGAATGTAGAGGTCGTGCACCAAAACGCGATTGTCCAGGTCATAATTAGGGCCAATGGTATCATTGGCCTTGTATATTTCCTGGAAAGTCGCTCCTATGGTCTCAACCTTCTCCTGTGGATCCTCGATCACAAAGAAGTCGTCATCATCAGCGGCCTCATTTGGATCAATACCTGCTATTGTCAGTAACCGTTCGTTGTCTGTTGTCCGGGTTATTTTAAGACACTGAAGGTCGTTTTGATTTTTTCTCCGAAATAGTTTGTTTATTTGAGGGAACATATTCGGGTTGCTGGTGTTTACAGCCCGAACCCTGTTGTTCCAATATGAACTTACAGAAATTCTGTAATTCTCTTTTATTAACGTTTGAATATGTTTAATCGACGCCTTCAGTGTCCTAATCTCCGGGTCTTGTCTGTCAGTAAACTGTCTGTACAAGTTCTCGTTTGGCAGGCCATTTGCCAATGTGGACACAGAAGCTCATCGTTTATTACAACGGGAACAATTAACTGAGAAGTGTACATTAACGAGTGCTTAAAAAAAACGGTTGATTCCTTTCTTAAACAAACACGAGGGCTTTCTTGTTGCTAAAAATGTCGACTTGGTCTCAAAAGACATGAATCCACCGAATGTTCCACAGTGCCGTCCCATTGGAAGGTATTGGGCTTTGGTCAAAGTTAAATTGAGGAAAAGTGAGCAGTGTGCAAAGGACGTAGAAGATTTTAGTGCTAAATGGAAAAGAGCGTCCAAAAAGATCACGGATGTAACTGTCACCAACCTTATGAAGGACATTCGAAAGAAGTTGAGGAAAGAATGGGAACCCAAATAATTTTTTTGTTTTTTGTAACTGTGAATGAATTTAAAAAAAAACAGAGTTTTAAAGCAAATAAAAAAATGTACATGAATTATAAAAATATTTTTTTTTTTACTTTGAAGTTTCCAAATTTTGTCCGTTTCAGTCCTTATAGCCGAAACCATCTACCACAGAGAAAGTCGATGGTATCAGACTCCATGTCCATAAGACCAGACTCAAAAGACAGTCGGCATCAGGGTCATTAAAACTTCACCTGTGTCAAAGATTATTTCTTTCTTTTTTTGGCTTTTAGAATGCAGCCTTTGATATGAATAACAAGGGGAAGAAAATAACGAGTAAAGGAGTCCTAGGTGTGCACACTGTTGTAATTGGTGATTGGTAAAAGCCGCAATTGCGGATTTAAGTGAAAGTTGGTTTCTCCAGGCAACTGACGTCTAGGATATCATTGGTAGCCAATGACATCTGCCACAAGGTCAACATCGCCTTGAGGATTTCTTCTACGAGGACACTCAAATACTTAGCTTCATTGGGAAAGTGGACGTTTATAGTTTTAGGCACTGTATGAGTTAGGCCAGTCATGTATCTCCTTCTTATGAAAAGAACAACTTCCGTTTTGAGAGGATTGACTGAAGGCCCATTTGTGCAATAATCGTCGATCTCTACACATGATCGCACTTTAGAGCAGACATGATCCATTAGGCAGTAGAACTATGTTACATCAAATTTTTATGCCTGACACTAGTTGTCAGAATCATTGAAGGTGTTAAACATTGAGTCCAGCAACATGCATCATAGCAATGGTTGCAGGATATCGCTTTACGAGCAACTTCTCCTTACCTTCCCCATCACATGTAAGCCCATAGTGCTGTAGGGCCAAGTAGGAAACGTGTATCAAGCCCCGGAATTCATAGATAGCAAGTTGGTGTGAGATACTCACATCACATTAAAGTAATCTCCAGTTGTTAATATCCACTGCCACTGGCTATAGCTTCCTACAGCACTCGTTGAAATTGTATTCATTTTCACATATGGCCCTGCATACGGCTCCCGGCAGGTCACCGCAAAGTCCCCATTCATATCGAAGAGCATGGCGTCTGAGTAAATAATTAAATTTTGAATTGCTCACACTCATTGATACGTGCTATGCAAATAAATCATACGGTGGCAGCTCGAGCAAGTGCAAAAATATTACGCCTGAAATTTCAATTAATTTCCAACTCTTATCCTGATACATGAGGTGTACGGCCATGCCCACATAATCGGATGCTGTAGTTGGTTTAACGAAATTGGCTTCACTGCACAATCAAATTGAAAGTGTTGGATATGATATATGTTTTTAAAATTGTTGAAATGCGTCGATAAAACAATCACATCGATGGGATGAATCGAAAATAATTTAAATATTTCAAGGACGGCTGAAAGGAGAATATCGGGAGTATAAAAACTTCCCATTCAATACTCTTTAAAAGACAAATACTAACTTCTTTAAAAAAAAAAATTACATTTTGGCGTCTAAAGAGGGGAATAAAAGTTAAAACTGCTGCCCCATGTCGGCCACCCGATAAACAATCAGATAAATTGTTTTTTAACATTTAACGTCAATAATCCGTTGCAGCTATAGTTTTTCCCTTTCATTGGGTTTTCACTTTGGTGTGGCCTGCACATCAATGGAACATTCTACGAGTTCCAATGGGAAACAAAAAATCCATCATGGTAATCAAAGCCCACAACAAAAGCGAAGGAGTTTGGCTGTTTCATCCGGAAAATTGAAAACAAGGACCCAATGCCACCTCTGGTTGGGGTCGTGCTCCAGCTTTTATTGCAAATCGCCTAAGCAAGTGCTGGCTCTGCGTTTTTCTGTTCGATGATCACAGTTCAATGAAAGTTCAACGTCTTCCGCTTGGAACAGCCAACAGTTGGGTAGTTTGTGCCCCAAAAATGCACAAATGATCAAAAACAGTCGAAAGCGCAGTATAAAGAGAATCATAAAAATTTATAGAAAATTGCGGAAGGAGTTATTGCAAAGAATCAATTTTTTGTGTACGTTCACGTCCACTCTAGTTGTGGTGGCTTGTTTTTAAAATATAAGTGTACCAAAAGAACTTGCAAGGCTCTTAGTTGACTTTGGCAGACTTGGATCTGCGAGTGGAAAGGAGGCAAGTCAAAAGAAAACTTTTTTAAGTATTTAACGAACCCAATCATCTAGGGAAAATGTCAAGCATTGAAGAATCTTTGCCATGATATTCTCTGGTTGACTAGCCGCAAATGTTAGCTAATGAAGGACAAGTTAATAGGACATGGACTATGATATTTTCTGGCTGACCACTATGCTTATTGGAGCATGATAATAAAATACACATATTCTAGCGGCCATCCCCAGTGTCCGGGATTGTAAGAATTGACGATTCTCAGTTCTGTAACTATGAATACACCTCACCTGTGCTTATTGTACCTTCTCATGCTAGCTACTGCGTACTGGTCTCGATCGACCCGGCTTAACTTGCCAAACTTATGAGAACTAAAAAATAGTACCTCAATTATATACTGTCAGAACTAACTTAGCCTCAGAAGGATGGCATACTTTAGATAAATACGGGTAACTGAATCAACAGCAACATCAACTGTCAGCATAGTTCATAAGGCAATGTCGATTTTTCAATACAAGCCTGGGCGTTGAAAAAGCAATTGTGGCTAACAGCAGCTCTCATATCTCCGAGATTGGGTAAAAGACACCAGAACCGACTTTCACTAACGGAATTTTTTCCCTCCCCTCGATATTCATATCATGGGCTGCACTCTTAAAGCCATCTTCCGTTTAGAAAGAAGTAGTCTTTGGTACAAAACGCAGTGGAGTTTTGATGACCTTGCGCATCGGCTGTCTTATGACTCTGATCTTTTGGACATGCCGTCCGATGCAATGACACCAGAACTCCTTTTGCGGAAAAAATACGAAACCGACTTTCCCTGTGCCCGGACTGGTTTCGGTCAGAATCTGAGCCAGAAAAGGAATGCAGTCGCGGACGGCTCTAAAACCAATATAGGATGTGGCCCTGGTGTCTTCCTGGAGGACGACAACGTTAGATCCGTTAGGAAAGCTTGCATCTGTCTTCCAAGCGAAGATTTACGCAATCCCGACGGCAGGAAACTATATTGCGGGGGCGAAGGATTTGTATCTGTAGCGACAGATGCTGCTGCACCCTCTTACGACTTCCAAGCTAGTTCAAGGGATCACTGAAAGTAGTCGGAAGGCTAAATTCAGGGACCCTTGTCTGAAGTGGAATCACCGATGAAGTTGCCCGGCAAGGTTCAGAGGCGGGTTTTTCAAGACTCGAACCTACGTTGGGTCTGTCTGCGTCCTCGGTTAAGGCTTCCATTGATAGTTGGGTCTTCTATAAGCACAACTGCAGATGGCATGTCTCCCCGGGATGCAGACAGACCAAACGAATACTTTCCGACGTCTGTAGGAAGTCAGCGGCTTTTCTGCTGTCCCTTAGTAGGAAAAGCTTACGGTTGAACTTTTGCAAAGCACTTAAATATGCTGGGCATAAGTGACACAATATCCTGCGATGCTTGCTGTGAAAGTGATGATGACACCGCAGAGCACTATCTCTGTGAATGTCCGGCTTACGCTCGCATCAGGCTGCAGGTACTCGACGCTGACGTGGTGGGTGCTGGTACTGTAGGCACCTTATCACTGAAGCACTTATTCATCTTTTTTCGTAAGACTGAAAGATTTCATTCAAAGGAACTTACATAGAGTACAATGGACTTTTTCTTTGTCTGCGAGCTCTGTTCAGACAAAAAAAAAAACTGAATTTTTGGTGAAGAAACTAGAGAAAATCTAACGACAACCAACCGAGAAAATAAGCTGGCAAAACTGCTCTGGGCGTTAAATTTGTGAGGGAATGTCTAAAATGAATACAACAAGAGGAAGACCTAAGCGCACTCTGGTCGGCTCATCATCTCTGTTATTATAAAATTGTAATGAAGTCGTGTCGTGTCAATGTTTTTTTTAGAATTTTTGTCCGCTTGTACTCGTATGTTTGTCCGAGCTTCACAAAAAAACTTCTGAACCGATTCCCACAGGGATCTCACTGTTCGATAGGCCATTTCTCAACTTGTAAACTGCGACTCATTACGATCGCTGTGATAGGGCCGGAGTTACAATTACAAAAAAAGGATTTCCAAATAAGAATATTTTAAAAACGTGATCTACTTCTACATCTGGTGTACACATATGTACATATCTATTGTATAAGTACATATGTAGTGCACACATAGTTCAGAACCAGATAGATCAGTCGCCGAGCTAGCGACTCACGACTTGGTTACCCCAAAGGATGTGTAGTCTTCATAGATACCAGTAGCCCGTGCTACCAGCATGCAAGATTCGCTAGCCTGATTGTACGATTGGAGGAATACACATGCCTTACTAAATCACACACTACGCACTTCTACCACTCTCACAACGGCACTGCCGTTAGGTACTTCGCGGGCCTGGTAAGCAATCTAAGCTAAATCTTCTAAATTTGCTGCATCAGCGCGTCTTATTCTCTCGGTCCTTCGCAGTTCGTTTTGCATGTTTGTTATGAATACGCCAATCTCCATCCAATTTTCTTCTGACCGCAAACTTTGGTCGGGTTAGGTATGCAAATTCTCCATCCCAGAAGGCGTGTGCAGTGGAATATTTCATGCTCTGTGTCTTCCTCCTGGTTTGGACAGTCTGCGCAGAAAGGTGAGCTGTCGTGTCCGAAGTGGTGTAGATTTTTTCCATTGTTTCCGCTCCCTAATCTCTAGCCGTTCGAGCCAGGATGTCCTGGACTGTCCTACAGTAGTTAATCTGTAGTATCGCCATGGTTGTTTGCTGGTAATGGCTCTCCTGAGGACCGCACATTTGCTGCTACCGGCTACATGCTTAGCGATCTTCGGGTTATCCATCTTGCAGAAGAAACAAAGCGCGTCTTTGTTGCAGTGTTTGGCTATATGGCCTTTTTTCCCACATCTTCTACGTTGCTTAGAGCGGTCCATCTCATTTTTGCATTGGCCGAATTCAAGACATTTGAAACATGTAGTTAGAGTTTTTCATTCCCGGATGCAATTTTGATTCTGCCTGACTTTAGCATTTTTTATGCACTGCTTGCAGTCAAGTTATTCGTTGCAATTTGAGTATGTCCATAGGCGTTTCTCAGACTAATTATGTCTGCATTGTCTATGTCATCGAGCTGGTATTGCTGTCTGGCTGATTCGCAGATCTCCTCTTTCGTTGTAGTCTCGTCGATGTCCTTCACTTCCAGACTAATGCGGTGTGACAGAGACCTAATCTCCATATTGTTGCCAATGGTTTCACGATTCATCTTTTTAAATTGGACTGTTTTTTCTCCTGTCTCCTTCAATTGCATCAGGAGGTCCTGTTTCTGAGTTCGTTTGATATTCGTATCCGACTCACCGAGAATGCTGAGTTTGGGGTGCGCCTTAACTTTCCGAAGTTCCCCCTTCGTTGTCATTACAATTGCGTCGGGTCGAGTTTCTCCTTGGTGGGTCTTTGCTTTCCTTTGTCCAAGTGTTGTTTTCGTCACTTGTGGGCGGTTGTCGACCTTTGTCCGATTTTATGATCTTTCGCAACTTTTTCCCGGATCTGCATGACCAATTTGTTTCGAGGCATAGGTACGCTCACATGTAATTGTACAAATATGCACGCTCCCTCAAAAGAGAAGTAGATGATACCTTAAAATTTATGTTACACCTAGCACTTTACAACAAATTAAAATTAATTTAAACCGGATACACCGTTTTTGAGTAATCGATGTTCAAATGTAATAAAATATTAAAACTTAATAGGTTGATCGCTGACGGAATAATTTAGGATTTTTGACGTCAAAGAACTCACAATCTTAAACGGATGTGGCCGATAATAGGGTGTTTTCATCTCGCGAATTCCGCTGATGTTTTCTAATTTTCCTTTCCAGTTCAAACGACCACAATGCCCCGTCGTCAACAGGCACTGAAGTATTTTCTCTCTGTGCTCGTGTTTTAACACCGGAAAAAATGAGCGACGAAGAGGAGCTAACCACTTTGAAAAAACTCTAACTCCAAGGTGGAACAGTAAGCGACGGGAGATGGATGGCTACGAGCGTGCTTAGTCTCTAGTTTGCAAAGTTTGGATATCGAGTTACCTTTCAGCAAAACGGGTTATCCCGATTACACGTAGGAATCAAAATCGATCCAACAAAACTTTCACATTTAGAAACTGATGCCTCTTTAAAAGTATCAACTTCTAGGGACACACCTGCACTCCCTGGAGCAGAAACAGAAGAGTTATGTGTACCATCCGTTAGCACGAAAGCAGTCGCAAGTTCTGTGAACAAGTCACAAAAATCTACCGGCTACATTAAAATATGACCTTCGAAGAGGAGAATGTTAAACCTTGATACGAGGCACCTTAGAGAACGTGCTCCATAAATTGCCACTGTCAAAATTGAAAACAACGGCACAGAGGCCAAACCAGCCCGATCTGACAACTGCACTCTCCCGAAAGTCTGAACAGGAAATGCTACTTGCTGTCGACAAGATTCCATATAGCAGTATACTGGGCCGTGTCAGGCTGGATGTAATCCCGGAAATCATCAATCTCAACCCAGTTAGTGTTGAGAAAATGGCTGAAACACAAGGGGGAGTTGTCGATGTTTCGATTGAGCTTCGGGACGAAGATGTGAAACCGAATTTTGACAGCTCTACTATGAGTGCAGGCATTGCAAATTAGCTAAGGAGTAATTTCATAAAAATTAAGGAGAAATGCGGTCTGAACGTGATGTTAGTGGAGGAGGATTAATTTCAAAAACTACATATCATAAAGGGGATCTTCCCGCAAAGCATCAGTCTAGCTAACGAGAAAATTCTCGCGTCCTTGGATACACAAAACTAAGGTCTTAATATTAGAACCTGGAAAGTTCTACAAAAAGTGGAAGAGAAAGGTCTAGTCCACATGGTCTTTGCTGTAAATAACAGTGCGGTTAAACGGCGAAGCTACCTAAAAGGTTATGTTGCGTAACGTTTTGGCAAGCTGAGGGTCATTTTAAAGAGCTCAGGCAAAATTTCTGCTACTTTCAACACAACCAACACCAGTAGTCTGTCAAAGAGTCCACTAAACAACACCGTTAACACCTTCAACTAGCCGATTAACCCAAAAACCAGCTGCTGCGAAAAGAACCAAAAGTGGAGTTGCTACTTGATCGAGTGAGGCCAAAAGGTTATTCCCTTGGCAAGGTTCCCGTATGGTGGAGAGGCGATATCAAACCGAGCCGCATAAGGAACCTGGCGTTTAGCCGTAAACGATGATGACTGCACTCAAAACCTGGATGTGTTACAAAAAGAAGATATGCATAAAGGAAAGAACGATCCATGGAAGGCGCTCTACTAAATCTGGTAACACAGATTAAAGAGGCCTACTGACAATAGAAGATTTTAATATGTGCCTTCCTAGACATTGAAGGTAGCTTTGATAATACCGGATATGAATCCATTTCGGAGGCCATGTCCAAAAAGTGTATTGACCGTTGGGTTAGAGTGATGCGCGTGAAGCGGAAAATCTCCACATCAATTCGCAGCACAGTCAGACTACTACAGACGGGAGAGATTAATCACTCAGATTACATGGATCAAATGAATGTTCTCTCCCGAATCCTCGAGCTTGACATGATCTGCGTCGTAAACGGCCACATACCTAAAACTCTGCGCTTCGGCAGAAGATTCAATATAGTGATACCAAGCCAAGAAGCATCGGACTACAAAAACTCCACCTCAAAAATTAAAGGTATCAAATGGTATTTGGATGGATCCAAGATAGACACCGGGATGGATCGCTACCAATGGGAAACAGTGTATTTCAGGTCTGCAACAACCTCATTTTCGGTAAGGGAATGAACGGTGTCCCCATCCATATATTCTCGGACCGTCAAGGAGCCATTAAAGCATTAGGCTCTAATCTCATTGATTGCAAATCAAAAGTAAGACTTTGGTGAGGGCCTGGTTACATTGGTATTGGCGGAAATAAAATACCCGGCGAATTGGCTAGAAATGGTTCGACAAGGGCAAGACTTTAAGGTGAAGACCAAAACTAAGTGAAAATATCGCAGCCGATAAAATGAGTCTTGAATTAGACTACGAACGGTGTAAAAACACCCGGTCGTGACTAGACTCTCACAACATGCAATGGAAGAAATCGTAGCGCCGGCAAACATGCCAATATATCGAAGATTGCGCCACAGCAAAGAAAAACTCACAAGACATTCTGTCGCCAAAGGGTACCAACTGCATTACAGCAGTTAGGCAGAAAAAAGAAACAGCGGGTCTTATGAAAGTTGAAGTTTACTAAGGAGCTAAAAGAATGAATCGGGGGCATGCTATCCTGAAGGATTCCATACCCTCCAAAGTTTGGGCCTCAATCGGAAATCTGAAAACTCAACTGGCTCACCATTTTATTCAATAAAATGATGAAGGCGATCGGATGCCTAACCAGCGGTTGGAGAAATTCTTATTTGTATAAAGGCAAATGCGACACGAGAAACTGCAACAACTATCGATCGGCGAAACTCATGTGGGCAATCGAGAACGTAAAGTTATTAAACTACATGACAGTTGTCCATATAAGTTTTTTGACAGCAGGTCGCTATATGACGTGTGTTAAATACTATAGATAATGATGGGGATGCATCGAATCTCTCTGAAGATCTGCTTATTGTCTTCATCGAATTGAAAAAAATTTACAATAAAATTCGAAGAGATTTTATGTGGACGGCGCTAATATCTGTTGCTGAGACGCACATAAATAAGATACGCGATGTATTGAATAGCACGAATAATAACCGATAAATTAATGAGCAGAAATTGTAGTACACAAGGGCATTCTACAAGGCCTCTTCTATTTTAAAGTCATGCAAAAGTTTTTATTGACGCAGACTTTAATGAGTCCATTAAGACTTCTGCTCTTTAGCCCTATGATAGAACTTTCATAAATAGGTAATGACTTGTGAATTCTTCAGACAGCTTTTGTTAATTTGAATCTACGAATCCAACTCCCCACATCCCCACAAACTGTAAAGAGTTTCAATACTTCCGCTTTGTAGTAAAAGTATGCGTAAGAAGGCTCGGCAGTATTTTGTGATAGAAAAATGCTGCTTAGATTTGATATACTTTAGCCAGCTTTAACATATGCATCACATCTTGTCATATTCAACAGAGGCTGTCAGAAAATTCGACCCAAAAAGCAATAGATGCTCAAGTTCTAGCCAAAATACAAAGAAAACGCCGAATGAAAAATAATTGGATCACACTTTCTCACTAACGGGGCGATTTAAAATTCGGCGGCCTATAGCTCTAAGGTCCGTAAATTTAGCCAACCCTTCAAGTTGAACAGTAGCAATGCAGACACATCGGAGAAATATGTAGCCTTAGATCATTTATTTAGGCTACATATTTCATCGGTCAATAAAATAAAGAGAATAAGTAAAGGGTACCTTCACTATTTTATAGCTAGCGCCCTCTCAGAGGATTGTCTACAATATCGCACCGGCGGAGGAAAATTTGAAAGGAAGAAATAGAACTACAGATGTACATTGGTCTTGAATGTTTGAAGGTTATAATGAATACGAAATTAGTAATGAATCATAATATTTCTATGTACGTCCAAAAGTGGGATTGATAGCGATAGAACAAAATAAGTCAGTAGATATTACATCGGTGTTCAACGCTATCAGTTTTATCGCAAGGTTTTGAATCCTATCTAGCTAATGGAGAGCAGTGGAGAAAAATATTATACTTCAGGGACCTGAACAGATGTACGTCTTTTTTTTTTAACGATCTGATCTGCCTGATCTTGCGGAGGCAGTGCGATCTAAACGATCTTTTGTATCACAAACTCTGTATTAGGAAGCCAAGAGAGGCTCAACCCTTTTCATGATATTGAGAATATTTCTGGTGGAGATTTTGAGAATCTCTCCTGGTATTACAATAAAATTTCTCCGAGGAAGTTTCGTCTCCTTGAGACACTTAGAGCCATGCATTCATGTAAACTATTTTGTATTTTGTGTAGGTGATATTGAAGGTGTCAGTGTCCGGTTAGTAATCTGACCAGTCTTTCGGTATCATGTCTTTTGAGTTGTAGGGATTATTTTAATTTTTGTGAAAGGGTTTGATGGTTCTTTTAGCCAGGCGAAGCCCTATGTTGTTTTTCCAATATGATATACACATTTTGTTCTCCCAACTCTTTATTGCTGTGTTAATTGTCGAATTCGGGATGTTACAAAAGGGCCGGGCCCCCGCCCAATTATCAAGGCTTCGCCCATCAATGACGTTGTCTATTAAAAAGCGGGGGCAGATTATTCTTACTGGTCTTATCGTAAACATCTTCAGATTACAGCCTCTGAATGGTTGCTACGATTTGACCAGTTACCAATTGCCGGTCATAGGTCTTCTTGGCGGCTTGACCACCGGTAGTCCATACTAGGACTTAAATCACGGTACCATGGGAGTCAGGAGCCCCCCGGATTTCGGTCTGGGCCTGACTTGTTAGAGGTAGGCCCCCTTGTGGGAGCGTCATGGGGGCTGTGGTTTAAACCCAAATCGCGGGTACGGGTTTCCTTTTTGGTTTAGCCCATTGTAGAGTTGCAAATAAAGTACTGGGTGCTGTGACCCTAAGAACAGCAAGAGGTTTTAGGTCGGCCTCGACTCATACCAAGGGTGGAACTTGTGCCTCCAACACAGTTCCGAATTGGTGTCAAAATTTTTGTGGCGAGCGATGGCAAGGCGTATCCTTGCTCCCTATGGATGTATGAGCATCTCGTAAACATAAAGTCTTATGACAGGTGGTTTACGTTAAAAAAATCCAGGTACGTTCTGTTACAAAAGGGCTCAAGGCCGATAAAAGAATCAGTCGAACCGTTTCTAGCTAGTACGTAGTCTTTTTTATTTCTGTCAGTACCTATGTGACCAGGCATTCACCAACGTTTTACTTTGTTGGTTTGGAGTCAATGAGATTACAGCCTCATGCCTTAATGGCTGCTTGACTGCCCGAGAATATATAGATATTGTCACCCTTCATTCCTTTACCGAAGATGAGGTTGGCGCACACCTGAATGACATGTATTTCCGCTTGAAATACGCCGTGACTTTTTACCATTGGTAGCGATAGTCTGGTATTGGGAACAAATATACCAGCATCCATCCCGGTTTCCATCTTTGAGCCATCCATATACCACTTAATATCTTTATAGGTTAAGGTGGGGTTTTTGTAGTTCCATGCTTCTCGGCTTGGGTTCACTATATTGAACTTTCTGTCGAAGCATAGAGTCTTAGTTAGGTGGTCGTTTACCTCGCAGATAATATAAAACTCGGAGAAGTTTGATGTTAGATTAGTCAGAAGTGGATTATTTCTTGCGTCCCTTGGAGAAACCTAGATATTTCGTAGCATTTTCGGAGACCTCGCTTAGCTGAGGGCAAACAGAATTATATTTTGAGGGCGTTCACATGCTTGATGCTTCTCCAATTGGTTATGTTGTATGTATCGGAACTTAAGGAGCTTGACATATTATATGCATGAGCATGCATTCTGTTGTTAAGGATGCTGTTTCGGGACAGCTACGCAGATCAAACAGGCTCAACATTTTTGATTTCATAATAACTGCAAAAGGTATTCAGTAATGCAGTAGTGACTGACATAAATATGAGAAATCAATTGAAATGAGTGTTTAATTCCTTTCAATATACAGCTCCGCCAATTTTAGTGCAACGCCTCCGTTGTTGACTGCGTTGTGCGGCTCCTTTTTTGTTCGCACTAAGATTGAAAAAGTACATCCTTTCAGGCATTCACCAACATTTAATTTGTACAACTCTCACAAGCAGATGGAGTGAATCCAATTTTTAGTTTCACAGCTACTAAGATTCTTTAAAATTCTTCATAGCAAGAGGGTTGTTCTGGATTTTCTTCAATCCTTATAAATGCCCGGGAGCTCATTCATTGCTTCTCCTTTTTCATGAACTTTGTGCAATACCTTTCAAAGGTGGTTAATAGATCGAGAAGGTAATAAGGAAGGATAAAAAGCGTGTTTTATTTTCCTCTTTATCCAAGAGCGACAAACTCAAAGAAGGAGGAGATTTTTCTCTAAAGTGCATTTTTATTCAACTTCATCACTTTTCTGCTGTTGCCATTCTCAGGAATTGCTTTCAACTCCGTCCGATGAATGAAGTGAAAGTGTTACGTTCTTATGCAAATTAGAAGGGCGGTCTGCGTTTACCCGTCACTTATTCAAAAGTGTCCTTTCTCAAAGCACATTAACGTAAATGCAAGTAATGGCGCTGCACCTTTTCCACTTAAATTTTCTGTGCAACATCACTTCTGAATTAAAAAAAATGAATTCCCTCTATGAATGGTAAATTTTCCACTTTTGCATTTTGCGGGAATGGAAGTGACCTTCGAATATAGACTGTGAATTGGCACAGTGTGTCCTTAGAAATACTCGTATCACATTAAAATATTTTACATATTTTTGTTGTCCAATAGAAAAATATATGAGCTCTTAGGAGAGTTAGTGCTGGGCTAAGTGCACTGCGGTGTTTCGATATATGGACTTATAACGCCTGCCTGAAAACGAGTCCGCCTGGACTAGATTTCAAACTGATTTCATCAAATACCTAACATCATCACATTATTTCAAAACATTTCAGTATCCGGTATTCGGTTACAATCTGAATTACTGAATTATTGCATTCATGATCCTATTAAAATTTCTGCAGTGCATAGTATAACAAAGCAATTGTGATTCCGGTCTGGAATCTATTAATGAAGCCGAATCTACATCGAATAATTGGCTGTTGATAGAACCCAGACAATTACTTGTAATCGCATTAAATTCAAAAACCGAAAATCCATTCAATTTCTCCCACATTTTGTGTGGAAATATTTTTTCTATTCTGTTGTATTCATTTGCATTGATTTCGTAAATAAATACTTGTGTTTGTACCTACGACCGAAATCGACGGATAATAAATTGTTTTATTGCATTTACGGAACCACACCTAAGCTGATGTCTAGGATACCAAATCATTTGGATTCGATTCAGATTTATCGGACGAATTTTTGGAAAATTGATTTTGGAATTTAATTAAAACAAAATTAAACAGAAGCGACTAATGATTGAATTAGGAACACCATTGGGAGGAGATTACTGGAATTTAATTTACTAAATAGAATGTGTGGAATACTGGTACTATCTTCTGATTTGGTACTGCATGCTTTTGAAGTCGCCTTAACTGCTCTTGCTGATAAGGAGACAAGTGGATGAAAAGCGAGGATACCTCGTTGAACATTGTTGAGTTTTCAATATAAAGGCCTGTTTGCACTCTGGTGATACAAGTAATGCACTTGACACTATCCAATATCAACGATAACGAGATTACCAGCTGGAAAGTATCATTCGATCGGAGAATTGAATTCAGAATCAGAATGCAACTCCTGACCGGGTTCGAGACGAGGAATCCGCCGACAAGCAACTGGACACGCTTTAAGGAGGAGGGTGGTAAGTTTTTGAAATGTCTTCCTAAACTCATAATAAAACGTAAAACAAACGGTAGAGGAAGCTGTTCAGAGATTCACTTCTCAGGTAACCTGATCAGAACCATCTCACAATTAGCTGTTAATATCGAACTTAACACTCAAGTGGGCATAAATACACTTATAATGCCTCAGCATGTGTTAAGTTTTTTGGAAAATGGGATAGAGAGAGAGAAAGAAAGATGTTTGGGCTCAATGGTTATTAGGCTCCATGGGTGGCATTCAACATTTAATGGGGAGAATTTGGAATAGTGGAATTTGGCTTGATGTTGATTTTTAGTCACTACTCATCTTACTTGATTTTCGTTAACTGAAAAAATGGATGGATATGTCTTTCGGGTGAATCTGGGATTCGAACACCGAATCCTCCGATTTGGAAGCCAGCCTACTACCACTTGAGCCACGGCCACGGTGAGTAGCACAGCTTCCCGCGGCTTCCTGTGGCTGGTGTCTGTTATCGGTTGGGATGTGATAAGGCTATCAAACACGCTGGTGCTTCCTTTGATGCCTCCAATTCGCCTAGCACAGAGGTTGCCTGAAGACGACGATTATGACTGTTGCGACTTTCTGCCTAGTGCTTTCAATAGTTCTTACGTCTACGCTTAGGCATATGTAGACGATATAGCTGAGGTGCCAGTACGTAACTTGATGCAATCGAGTCAGGTTACCAGATTTGGCAGCACACAAATTTGAAAATGACGTTTGAAACAAAAGTTTTCACTCGACAGAAAATAGTTATCGTCAGCAGTGGTTTCTTTAGATGCAAAATGGAAAAACAAAATAATATGTCGATAAATAAAAAACAGACGGAGATTTTGACCCAATTTATGAGTTGTCATAAATTTAGCCAGAGAAATTCTTAAAACTGCCTAAGGGAGGAAGGACAGAAATTCGCTGTGGGAAAAACTGGCTGACTCCCTAAACACAGAGGGTCCTCCACAACATCTTAAAGATTGGAAAAAGGTCCAAAAACGAAGACTTGTTCTAGAAGAAAAAACCTACAAATTTAACAAAAAGAAGCTCGAGATGTATGAAAAGAACCAACATCAAAAATTGCGGTTACAGGAAAAAATTTTGACCACCAAGATAGAGGAAAACCGTATAAGACTTCTAGAGGTAGAAACTCGAAAATTTTAAAAGTTTCTTTTCAAAAGTATTTAAGCAATATTCAATATTGTTTTTTTTTTTAATTTTAGTTTAAAGATTGAAATGCTCCTTTTTTAAGTTCTATTATGTTGTAAGATGCATTTGACAATGAAATAAATCGAGTTAAAAACAAATTTTTATAAAGAATTCTGGTTAAATTATCATTTAAATTTGTATTTGAAATAGCAGCACCTCCAACGTCCTTTTAAAATCCCATTGCATCTTTCTATTTGGCTTCTAGCTGCGGAATGGATGTTGTTGAACCGTATCTCTGCACTTCCTTCTGAGGCATTCCTGTAGGGTGTTAATAGCCACAGCTGTAATGGGTAACCGCTGTAACCTTAAATATATAAAAATTGTGTGATGTACAATACAAAAATGAAAACAAAGTAACAAACCTAGAATCCGAGTGCTTACTTCACCTGCATGGAATTGTTGTTTTAAATGTTTGAATTCATTGCTTCATTGAAACTATTTATTGCAATTATCTCGTTAAGATGATTGCAAATCTACATAAATAAAATCGCAGTTTAAAATTACGAGGGGCGTTCAATATATTCTCGGTATCGATATGAAGGAAAATGCGAATTCAATTTAAATTGTTTTTATTTTTCAATATAATCTCCCCTAACATCAATGCATTTGTTACATCTTGAGATAAGCGTTTTTAAACCCTCAAAAAAATAAATTTCCTCTTTCTCTGCAAAATACCCATTTATTGCCGACTTGAATTCTTCATCATCCGAAAATCTTTTTCCACGAAGACATTTTTTCAAATCCGGAAACAGGAAATAATCACTAGGGGCAAGGTCTGGACTGTAGGGTGGGTGTTGGAGTTCTTCGAAACCACAATCTCGCGCAGCAGCCTTGGAAACTCGCGCCGTGTGAACAAGAGAGTTGTCATGAAGAAGCAGCACACCCGCTGCGAGTTTACCCCGTCTTTTCTTTTTAATTTCCTCCCGCAAATTATGCAAAGTGGAAGCGTAGGATGTGGCGTTGATGGTTTCACCTTTTTTTTGTACTCAATGAGCAAGATTCCCTTTGAGTCCCAAAAAACTGTGGCCATGAGCTTCCCGGCCCCTTCGGGGGGTCTGTTCCTTTCTTATGCCACTGCATGGACTCTTGTTTGCTTTCAGGGTCATAGTGGTGGACCCATGTTTCGTCCCCAGTAACAATTCGATCCATAACACCGTCCGCGTTCTCACTACACATCTCCAAAAGCTCTCTACAGCATGCGATTCTCACTTTTTTCTGAGGCGCTGTGAGCATTCGTGGCACCCACCTTGCACTGACCTTTGAAAGGTTAAGATGGTCATGAAGAATGGTGTGAATGGTACCAATTGAAAGCTTGGTGATCTCTGCCATCATTTTCACCTTTATTCGGGCATCCTCAAGAACAAGTTTTTCGACTTCTTTGATGCTTTCTCCCGTACAAGCAGTAGCCGGGGCGCCGGAGCGGGGGTCGTCTTCAATGCTCTCTCTGCATCTCTTGAACTCACTTGACCACTTTTGCACAGTTGATAATGAAGGTGCGGAACCCTGGTAAACAGCCACCATCTCTTCATGAATAGTTTTTTGACTTTTTCCTTGCTTAGTGAGAAATTTAATTACAGCGCGATGCTCAATTTTCACCATCATCGTCTCAGTTGTCATTATGATTCTGTTTAACTAGAGATAAAACGCGAATTAATAATCACATTTATATGAAATTTTACATGAATGCACTAAAATAATAGTGTTACTTGATAAATAAGTCAATTTATATATGCAACCACAGCTTCACCCCGATACCGAGAATATGTTGAACGCCCCTCGTGAATTACCATGAAAGCCTTTTCGATTGAAGTAAATGTGCTAGTTTTCCTTAGGTTTCAAAATAGGAATATGAGTACCATCAACACATCCCACTATTCCCGGCAACTTAAATCTTTGATAGTAATACTCCTTACTGTCTTTAAATTTGGGTCTATCGAATTTTATCCATTGAGGACAAAATTTGTTTTCCAAAACAACCAACGACCGTCGGAAGAACTTTGACACTGTTGTCTGTGCCATACCTAGTAGCACATTTCGTCGCCCTAGTGACACAAGAACGTAACTACATTTTTTACGATTTTGAACTGGCACCTGACACCTTTCTATATATTGTGGCAAAAAATTGTATCTCTAAGTGAAGTAAATTTTTAAAAATTAATTTTATAAATGTATTCATTGAACTCATAAAAATGAAAAATAGTAAAAAAAAATCACAAAATCGCCTCTCCTGAAAACTAGCAAATAGACATACGTTTTTGTGTCACTAAGGCGACGATTTGTTCCGACATTCGTTTGGTAACTCTCACTGGCTAACAGACTTAAAGTTGCGCAAATCTGGAGAACTGGTGGAACCGCTGTGCTTCTAACGCTGTCTGGGAGATTTAAGCAGCTTAGTATCATCAGGAAACATTCCCTATTCACTCTAAACTGCTGTACAAAATTAAGAATCAAATGGTTTTTTTTCGACGCTATTCTTTTTCTTTGTATATGTAAATACATATATGAATACTGACACATTTTCACACAATTCTAGGGGATTGCTATTATCCCTAAGGCATCTTCTTTTGGTTTTGGCATTAAGTACTTCCTCATCTTCACTTTCCGTATCAAAAAATTTCATTTTTAATGCAATTTTAACTTTAATGAACGACTTTATTTTGAAGATAACCATTTGACATTTCGCTTTATACATAGTTCGCAACGACATTTTTAAGTAGAAGTCCCAATGCAACTCGTCTCAAATTTTGTGCTGCCAAAAATAATTTGTTTCGAGTTGACCGACGATCGACAATTCTCGATTGTATCAAGTTACGTGCTGGCACCCCTGTATCCTACAGAGAGTTAATGGTAGCGGCTGTCTGCTTTAAATCGCAGGCAGCCAAAGTTTGGTAGGATAGGTTGTAGGAAAACCTTTGTTCAAACTTCACTAATCCCACAATTTCGTTGGGAGTGCAGTATTGAGTACGCAATGTTCAAAGTAAGCAGTCTATAGTATGTTGATTGGTGTTAGTCATAAATTTTCTTGCTTATTACCGGCCATATGTAGCCGATTCTTTAACGAGGGCTCTTGACTGCCACCTAGCTATCCAAAAAGTGCGACAGTGTGAGAAGTGTAAAAATTGTGACACTAGAGTAAGACCTAGGCAAGTAGAGCTTCAGGCACCTGCGCGAAAGCTTGAGTACAACCTGCATCAAGGCTCTCCACATACTAGGTGGAGTGAAAAGCAACCTCCTTGACCTCCAGAATGCGCTGCTACTGCAAAAAAGGTTATGATGACTTGAAGTCCGTTCATATTTAGGTAGACATGCCAAATTTCAGTGCTATACTATCTTTAGTTTTGTTTTGACAGCTGATTGTTGTTGACGTGTTTGGCATCATGTTGAATATGGACAAAAATGATTTTCGTTCTCTCATTTTTGAGAAGCAAAACGGCGAAGGAAACAAAAGAAAAGTTGGACAAATATTATGGGGCTCCGTCAGATTACACCGTCAAATATTGGTTTCGAGAGTTTCGTGGTGGTCGCAACTCCACTACCGATCCAGTCCGCAGCGGCAGGCCCTCCTATAAATAAATGAAATGGTGTTGGCTGACCGGAAAGTGAAAGTGCGTGAGCCAGCAGATACCACAAAGATTAGTACTGAGCGCACACACCATATTTTGGGCAATATCCTGCATATGAAAAAGTTATCCTGCCGCTGGGTGCCGCGCATGACCAAAAACATGAAGGCGAGAGCACTTCGAAGTTTGGACTTACTGATGCGGAATCGGGCGGACTTTTGGCGTCGATTGGTAACTGGATTTAGATCTCTCGGACTATTATCTCTTTCCAAACCTCAAAAGATGGCTCATCAATAAAAAAATTCAGCCCACGCGAGGAAATCATCGACGCCACGGAGGAGTATTTTGCAGACCTTCCGGAAAATTACTTTTCAGACGGGATCAAGAAGTTGGAAAATAGCTGGAATAAGTGTATCAAACTAAAAGGGGACTATATTGAATAAAATAAAAAAAACATTTCAAAAAAAAAAAATTTCATTCCTAAGGAGGTTATTTTTCACTCCACCTTGTAGAATAAAGGCTACTTTGCCAAGGAATACTTCCCCACAACAGAATATATAAACAACCTCCAAGGCACGGCGTAAAGATTATGCTTTGTGATTTTAAAGCCATAGGAGGCATAAAAGCTATCGCTGGAAAGAAGGATGAAAGCTGCCCACGAAAGACAACAGGAGTAAAATCGGTTTACCAGAAAGAAAAAGAAGGAAATAAACAAAGAAGTGTTCGATGGTGGGCACTGAGAATTGCTATTGCAGAAATGGTGATCGGAAGTTGTACAAGAAAAGAGAAAGAACATACTAAGAACACAAATCTCGAACAGAAGACCAACAATTCGCTTTCAGGCACAGTGATTCATTCAACGTGCGGCAATGAATGACAATTACTCCGTCCACTCGACCAACCGGAGGTCTAGACATCTGTATCTTAGCTTAAGGTCCATAAGGCTGAAGGAGCAAGACTGTCGGACTGATTCCTTAAGAAACGTGCAGTATATTTTAAAATATGGTGAGATACGTCCAGTGAAATAAACCAGTCTATTTGTTCAATCCTTAAGAATAGAGACGCTCCAAATACTGACAACCATAGAGGAATTAGTCTCCTTAACATACGTTCAAGATCCGATGACCCTTGAAACTTAACATCGATAATTTGATGTCAATGTGCTCTTAGGCCTGACAAGTTCACCATCAACCAGATACGAGTATTTAACTTAAGACAGATCTTGGAAATAAAATCCAGGAACTTCAAATCGATACTTACCACGTATATTGATTGCAATGCCGCATATGACAGTATTCACAAAAAATGAGTTACATAGAGTCATGTCCACGGTGGCATCCCAACCAAACAAGCCCGCCTATAAAAGCTGACAATGGCTCCTCCATAAAAGTGCGTAGGCACACCACCAAGACATTTGTTGTCTAAAAAGATTTTACCAAGCTGATGCGCTCTTATGTGTTTTCTTCAAAATCGTATCTCAATATCGGAGGAACAACATTTCAAGTTGCTCGCGTACGCTGACGGTGTTGATACAACAAAGGAAAGGACGACGAACAGGAGACTATAGCTTAGAGGCTATATAAAAAATGTGTTTCACTGGCTTCGCTGTAAATTCCAACAACGTAATTACCCTAGAGATCGAGAGGTAAATCATCTTGTCAATCGCTGTTTATTTGGCTTAAAAAACACGCTCGGAAGAAACCAAGAAAGCATTCAATAAGACCCAGTTTAACTGTATGACACGAAGTTATGGACTTTATAAAGAGCTGATGAAAATGCATTCAAATCCATTTTGGAGGAACAACGTAGTAACAGCAGATCTCGCGTTAGGTGGCGTGCCTAAGTGAAAAGAAACCTCAGCCAACTTGGCGTTGGAGACGATTAGTTCATGATCGCTATAAATGGACAGAGTTGCTTACTGAGGCTCTGGTTTACCCTGCAGCACTTAAAGAAAGTAAAATAATTAGAAAAATGACTATTGTTTACTTTGGTTAAGTTTGGTTTAGTGTTTTGTTAGAGTTACTTTCAGCGCTTTCTTGTTATCTGATGCTGGGCTCATACAGCGCTTCACACCCAAATTGGGTTCCGCAATGGGTTTCACAGATGTATTAAGGCGAGATTAATGCATCCCAAATGAGTTCGACTCCTCCTCAACTAGTCTACGCCACCTACATAAGTACTCGTATATCTTAGGCTACCAATACCTCTGATTGGGAGAGAGGATTCCAGAGAATTCTTGTTTATAACTGGCACGTGTTCAAGGAGTTTTTAGGACCCTTAAAATGTTTCCATACAGCGCGGGAGAAGAAAACTTAACGAAGAAAAAAATAGAAGCACCAATGTATATTAGTCTTAAATATTTGCAGGTTATAATGACTAGGGAATAAAGGACTCGGAAGGGCATTCCATAAGCGAGTTGTACGGTACTTCAGAGTGGGTCCAAAATTTGGCCTGAGGGTATATTGATGAGCATTTATAGGAAGACGGGTGTTACGGTTAAAGGTTTGAAGGAGAGGAATGCTATAACTAATTTCGGTAGAGCACTGGTGGTGAAAATAACGACAGAAGAAGTTGAGGCAAGAGACATTACGTCGGTGGTCAAGGTTGTTAATTGATTGTGTAATATTGCCGTCACCTATGAGTTTTATCGCACATTTTTGAATCTTTGCAAAATAGTTTGAGGGCACTTGACTAGTTGTGGGAGTTGCACTACAATTTTGGGCTAATAAATAAAGAGCCCAGGTCAGAGTGGGTGAAATATTTCTTACGAGTACATCGGTCGAGGAAATCTAGACATTTCGCAACATTTTTGGTGACATCAAGTATGTGGTCATTCCAAAATAGATTGTCATTGACACATATACCGAGAATGGAAAGTTTTTCGATTTCAACTATGCGAATACCCTTCATGGATAATGGCTGGCTGTTTGAATTTCATTTTAACGACAGCACACAGTATTATGTTTTGAAAGCATTGAATTCCACTCTGGTGGTGCTTCCCCATTTAGAATGGTGTGTATATCGAAATTTACTGAGTAGGGACGTGAGTACAGGAACGAGAACTTCTGATTGTTTAGACAGCATTCACCGAGGAGGCAGACCACAGCGTGATGCTCGAGCCATCATTGAAATGATAAAAAGAATATCCCTTCAAGTCAGCTAGGTCCACAACAGCCAAATTAAATCTTTGGACATCAAACAGGTTGATCCAGAGACGAGTAACTGAACCTTTTATTCGAAAAAAAATCGAAAAGCCAAGCGAAAGTTGGAGAGCAGTGCTTTGTTCAAATGAGTCGAAGTTCAACATGACAGGCTCAGATGGTCTAAGACGTGTATGAACGCCAAAGGGAGAGAGACCAAATCCACGGTATACCAGGGCGACAGTAAAGCAGGGAGGAGGAAGTGTGATGGTCTAGGGTTGCTGTACCGGTCATAGGATCGGGCTAACGGCATAATTAAATGTTTTATGTACAATTATATATTCCAAAACGCAATGCTGCCCCTTCCAAAAGAGGATATGCCATCAAAATGGATCTTTCAACACGACAGCTATCCGAAGCACACCTCTAAGGTTGTAAAAGAGTGGCAATCTCTCAACAATGTTGAGCTCTCGAGTTAACCTCCTCCCATAGCGAATCTCTAGGAAATTGTAGATCGGAGAATTGAGTGCGATAGCTGCCGAAATGAGGAGTTCCTTTTCGTCCAAATTAAAATGGTCTAAAAAAGCATTCATATGACTATTGTAAGCAATGTAATTGATTCTATGCCTCGAAGATGTGCAGCTGTTATTAAAAATATATACATAATACTAAACATTTACAAAACGATTTTTTAAATTTTGAGTTCTTATTATGCGCCTTAGTTTTGCCGCGGAAATTTTTAGAGAATTTTCCTTCTATTGTTTTAATATTTTTGTGTGTAAAAAATTAGTAGAATTACGTTCTTGTCTATTTCTGCTTGAATAAAATGAAAAGTATTGAAATACCAGCAGTACAAAGTAAGTTATTAGATTAGATGTAGTAGACAAGGTAATAAGGCATCATTGACGAAAATTAAAAATAGCGTCGGACGCAGAACGGAGCCCTGGGGCACACTTGCATTTATTTTCTTGAATCAGACTTGAAACCTTTCAAGACATTTTGAATTAAACGTTCCGAAAGATAATTTCTAATCCATTCAAGGAGAGAGTCATCGATCCCGAAAGAATGCATTTTCGTAAAAGAGCCTAATGCCAAACTCTGCTAAATGCCTTAGAAATATCAAGTGAAACTATTCTGTATGCTTTGCCATCACCTTCTGCTGCGGAAACCGTACTGCCGGTCATTCGTGTTTCAAAACGGTTTATCAGCGTTTTCCTGACCTGGGCCTTTATTAGGAGAAAGAAGAAGATTCGCTTCTTTCAGGGACGGGGCTAGGCAAATCTTGTTGTCCATCTGCTCTGAAAGAGTCCTCAAAAGTGGGATTGATGAAAAACTTACGAAGTGGTTTTGTCAGCGTTGGGGAACACCTCTTCAGAAGAAGGGAGGATATATCTGGACCAGCGTATTTGTGTATATTAAGATCTATAAGTACTCTTTCTACTACATGAGTGCGAAAGTGGATTGGTCTTATTGAAGATTCGACGCACTCAGGTGTAAGTGGAGACAGGACAAAATCTGGTGCTGTTCGCAGTGCGAAGCGAGCAGATTGGCCTTGTCCCAAGAGCTGACAGCTGGAATGTCATTATAAATGAGTGTTAAGATGGAAGATGAGGCAGAATTCCTGATGCCATTGGTGAACAACCAACACTTTTTACTACCTTTGATGCATTATAGTATTGCTTGCCTGAGTTTTTGGCCGTATTGAAGTTTCTCACCTTTAAAAAATTTGAAATGAACTTGGAAATTAAATTTTCCTACCACTTCCTTCATTGTGTTGTAGCGTTTAACATTTGCATCCCTATTCTCATACGAAGCTGAAAATACTAGTCTTGTCAAATCTTGGACAACATATTGAACGCACGTCGGCTTCCCAGGAAACCAATACACGACACGTGGGTCAATATTGACTCATTACGGGAAAAAGCTTTCCTTTTTTGACATCGCGGGTTGAATGTAATTGATGTTTGATTCCATCTGGAACTATTTTTCTATTAATTTGCCACTTACGGAAAGAGGAAAGAATTTACTTTCCCGTGCGGCGACACCTCTGTGGTACTAGGAGGTTTGATGCATGTTCGGGAATTCGGATTTCTGTCCTAAATATTTTTTTCGGTGTGTAAATGTTGTTTTGTATTTTTTATATTGTTCAAACATGTTTTCTGCTTTCGTTCTCTTGCAAGATAAGCTTTAAATTGTTGACGCCCTGCAGGATCTCAAAACTGTCTTAATTATTCCTGGACACTGTTTGAATGTTGACGCAGATGGTGCTGACCGATGGATTACAAAAATATGTGACATCTATCATAACATCCTGATCATATTCGGCTTTGCGTTTATTTCGGGCATGCGGAACCCTTAAGTCTGTGGCTGATTGCTATGTGGTCTGACTGCCGATCAGAAGAACTCCCTGTAGCAGGATTGGTTCTTAAATAATGTTTGCCCCAAAGACTAGGCAGTTACGAGTATCATCGTTTCGGTCTCCGATGCCATGAACTTCTAGCCATATTGACATTAAGATCGTCCATCAGGACTACGATATTGCCGCTGTGAACTCTATTCTGGGCAGCATTAAAGTTGCGTTTAAAGTTCTCATTACCATTCCATCAAGGTTGTGATGGATGAAAAGCAAAATGCTGAATAACTTCAATCCTAGGATAGCTGTAATCCAGTATTTCTCCTACTGTTTATGTCATATTATTTTAAAAACTTTCTTCAAAATTATGATACGATATGCTACTCGTTATGCAGTAAGTTCCAAAACCTTTCTCTACATCATTCAAAATTTTCAGCACCATCATTGACATCTTGTACTCAGAATCATCTACCCTACTCGTATGCTTTTTTAGTTAATTTTCAGAAGGCAACACCTCAGATTTGCTGAAGCTGAAACTGAAAGTTGTCGACAAGTTAAAAGGCAACTGAAACTTTTTAAATTAATACTCACTTGCAGCAGCACAATATCTGCTTAACGTTGGCTCTTCGTTGTAATACCCGATATCCATCATCTACTTGGTATCCTCAAGTTACAGCACTTTTTTCTTATTTGAATATACGGCTAAATAAAAGGTTATTCAGTTTGTTCATGTTGTGTAATTAAAATATTTTTAAAATCAGAAACAGCAACGAATCTGTTTACACAAAAAAAAAAAAAAAACAAAAAATCAAACTCGTCAGAGAAGCGAAAAAAGGAACTTCAATTACAGATACTTCTGTGCTGAGTTTTTAATTACTCGCGGTTTGGTGAATCCTACTTGTAGGAGCATTCATTGACAACATCAGCCACAATATCCGCATTTATCGATGCATATGTCGACAATCAGTCTTGAAGTTTGCGTAGACTTCATTTTCGCAGTCACCTGAGATTACATACCTATTCGTGTATCAATGAGTAAAGTTTTATGACAGATACATATTGGAAACGGATCTCAATAATAACAACAACCTCTATGAGTCTAGTGTATGTACGAGTAGATATGTGCCGAGTTGTTCCCACTGAGCAAAGGGACAAGTCTTTGTGTATCTGGTATTCATTTGATGGCAGATTGATAACCGCAAGAGCACATGCATTAGGGAGATGAAGTTAATTAAAATGATGAACGAATTCTTCGAGCGAAAGATATTAAGTTCGCTGAACCACGGATACAACTTCGTAAAGGGGATATGTCTAACTGGGAAGTCAGAGTCAAAATTCAGACTGCATAGGTAAAAGTAATTGAAGTTCGGGGTAGCATCCGATAAAGCAGATGTTTTAAAGTGCATTTGGTACACAGATACTCGTATGTATGTAAAGGCACATGAGTGGTGTGGCATGGAAATTATACAGGCCATTGGCTTTCAGACTACATTGAAGAAAACCCTTTTACTCAAGTGGCATGGTGTGCGTTAGTTCTGAAATAAAAGACGCTGGGATGATGAACTTTTAGGAGTTTTTCACCCAGAACATCAAAAATCCTCTTCGGATCAGAATCGAGCAACGAAGATACAAGGTTTGTACCTTGCCTTAGCAGGCTTGTGAAAATCGAGCTGCCGGCAAAGTATGAAGTTCTCATTCAGCTTTACTCTGCGTGGGTTGTAATAATTTTTCAGAAAGCGACCTAGGAGTGTGAAAGAATTGCTTTAAGTTTTTAATCATTTCTTCGCAAAACATTTACAAAAGTTGAATACTTGAAAAAATTTCGGTAAGAACAGAGTTACTCCCTTATGCGGTATTCTATCATCGATCTCGTCCTCCAGTGACAGCCTGATGGCCGATTCTGTGTGGTTTTGGGTTTCTAAGTCAACGATCAACCGTGAAATCACATTATTGGAAATATGCCTTTGGCGGCTGCGGAACAAAAGGAAATTCGAGCTTCAACCCATAAGAGTTCTATAGTGAAATTTATCTAGAAAGAAGGGTCTGAGTACGAGTACATCGGCTTCGATAGATAAAACGTGTAATGTTAATGACTACAACGTTTCCTCCTCGAAGGGACAACAAATTAGTGTTCGAGTGGAAAAAATGTAAATAAGTGGAGGTTTCGTCAAAACCGGGCGTATTCGTACCTTTCCGCATACCACTCTGTTTTGGATCACCTCGTTAGTGAGGCCACGAATTTCCTTATGATTTTGGGACCTAATATTCCGACGATCTCTGGGGAACATGGCAAAACCAGCTGGTTTGCTCGCCTTGAAACTTGCCTACTATCAGTTTCTTAAATGTGGAGTCTTACGCAAATGCACGTACTTCTTATTAGATCACGTTTGTCTCAGCAATTTTAACATTTTCAATCCCGTCGCTTTCAGTAGCCGCTGTTACTAAAAGTGAAGGCTTGAAATATCCGAAGGCTTGAAATTGTCAATTCGACGACTGATACGATATTAGTTTGACTATCTGGAAGATACTCGTATCGTGAAAGGACAATGGCCGTATGAGATCCAGCTGGTACAGGAAATAAAGTCACGACGCAATGGCTTTTAAAGAGAGTACACGGATTGGGTTCCTGAGCATCTTGAAGTTGACCTTCACTTTTACCGAAGAACCGTATTTAGTGATGATTTTAATTTTTAGCTCATTGGGCTTGTGAACAAGAAATTGCAGTTTCTGGAGTGAGGCATATCTAGCAGAGACACTTGAGATGAAAGTGAGGTGCTTGGTGTTTCGCGCCATATTGCCCATGAAACTGATTCAGGACTCGGTTCAACAACAATATTATTTCGCGAAATGGATCAAGGAGTTGTCCACCAAGATCGTGCTAAGATCGATTCCACTCTTTGTGGTGCACACTGTTAAATCGAAGTTATTCACTCCTTGGAAACCAATATTCAGAGTGTTATTGGTGAGACAGAACCCCAACTGCTTGAAAGAGTAGATGAACGATGGTATCAATGGTGATGACGATGCTGATGTTGTTGCTACGCACATGAGTCATGCGTTGCGGACTCACCCAGGATGCCCCCTTTACTGCTCATGACTTATTGTTCCCTACCCCGAGTCTATCGCCATTTCGTTCATCTCTCATGTCTCATTCTGACTGAGCTGCTGCACCACGTGCGCTACCCCTCCCGTTTACTGGCGCTTTTTCGTTGTATCGAATTTTTAGCATTCACAACGTGAGCAGAGTTTGCAGTGAAATAACTGTATTATCTACGTAGGACCATTACTGGTGGAAATAGGGATACAATATCGTGAAGCCACGAATAATTCATCTTTGTTGGATAATATTAGTGCCATTTACAAGTAATATCGCACGGCTTAGAATGCCATGTATTGGGTTCAAAAGTGACTAAAGATTCGTCTCATCGAAGTTCGGAAGCAATTCATGTCGCTTTTTCGTTTCATCTGAGTTCGGAATTACTGCCCAATGAGCGATAAAAAGTTTCACTTCAAAAACACCCTTCATTTTCCGTAGGATGTGCAACGCTATGAAGTTTATGCTAAAGGCGGACATACCATTGTCATACGCATAATCCTTAAAGGTTCTGTCAGTAAAGCGAAGGTTCCTCGGCAGAAAAGCCACTTCACTCTAACTCTACTCATATGTGGGACATCATCATCGTAATTTCCTTGGGGGTTAATGGCAGAGCGTAAGTAAATGTTGGCACGATGGAATAGATGTCAGGAGTTGGGTTTGCGAATCTCGTTATCTTCTAGCTAGTTCTAGTTTTTACCCAATTATTGTATAAAGAGTTACCTCAAGGGCTGCTGTCACCTCGTTGGTAATAATTGCACTATTATTTGCAAAAACAGACTAGTCAACATCCTGCTTCAATAAAAAATCTTACACGGTATTAAAAAGCAACGTACTTTGAATACTGTCTTGATATTCTTCGCCCTTGACATCGAAATTTCCTGTCATACCCTTTATTTTGACGTCATCGTACGTCTCGGATTCATATCGAGATTCTAGCTACGTTTGCTTGATATCTGTGGAAAGAATATTGAACACTTTTGACGAATCAGTGAAGATGATATGCATAAAGGTCTTCCAACGCGTCAAGATGTTTGTTCATCGTAATTCGTAATTCGTAAACCTTGAATCTTGTCATATGTCAACCTGTCTTCAACAAAACCAATTTGACTGCGACAGAGTTTCAATACATTGTAGCAAAAAACTTTTCTCTTACGGGTTAGTCATTCGATTGCATCTCATTATTTTATTAAACGAAATCGGTAGCCGTTCTATTTTTTTTTTGGCAAACTCGTTTTCCAATTCAGTACGGGAACTATCAGTTTCTGGTTTTACGCTGAAAGACTTGCTTTTTTGTTGTTCATCCCGATTTTCGTTCGGCCATGATGTTTCTTTTTTTACATGCACCGGCCTTTTGAAGCGTCGAACACGGTTTTTGCACTACTTTTAGTGTGCGCAGTTAGTTTTTTCTCTTGGTGTATGGCATTTTGGAGCCATTCTTTAAGTGGCCAGTGGCCAGAGATGGACTCTTTTCTTATTTAAGTTGTGTCAGTTTATTTTCTGGACTGATGTTGGCTTTCGGTGGTTTTTCTTTATTTTCTTTACGAAAAATCCTGTCATCATCTGATGTTGACTACAAGGTGCCAATGTCATATTGATATGCGACCTCAATGCATTGAACTGATCTGGAACGATATCCCCAGCAGCTACATTCAAGTAGTAGTGGTTCAAGGGAAGAAGCAGTCATCTGCTGCAGGCTGTCGGACACGAATGAGCACTCGAATGTTGTGAAAATGTTTTCGTGGCCAGATCGGAAAATTGTGTCGGAAGACTAAGTGCAAGTCAGCTAATTTGCTCAATTATGTGCAGCGTGGTGTATGCCGACAAAATAAATATCATCAACGCACTGGCTGGACAAGCCGCAAAATTTGTAAGTAGATGCAATTTTAGAACCGTCTATAGATTCGCCAATGGCTGATAGAAGGTCATTGCCTACGTATGAACGATATTGATGTCCTAAGAACGATAATGGAGCATGGGATGTAAGTACGTGATTCCAAAATGGAGCTTGGCTTCAAATATATGGAACATTACACAATTAGCTTATAGCGTTATAAAAATACAATAACACTCTTTTCAGGTTCAGCATGTAACCAGATATACTTTTAAGCACTTGGAAACACAATGTTGTATCATAATATGTAATATTGGAGTTGAAATTGTTATATCATTGAGATAGAAGAAATTTCTCTTAGAAGGGCTGTGATATTTCCCACTTTTTTTTCTTCCTAGAGGCCACTATAGTCCAATACGGCCCTTATTCTCAACCAAAAGATGTTTTTTGACCAATTGCCTTTAGTTGCGCAATCAAAGATGATTGAGATGCGCTTTCACTTATACGCACCATATAAGGCTAGGTCTTTTCCCACTGCTTTGCCCTTTGGCGTTGAAATCGATGACACTTTGGGCCGGAGCATTAACATTGATTTGCTCGCTATAACTAGTAGAATTTGCTGCTATATCTCCTACTCCAAAGTCCCTCAAAGCCAATGGACCAACAATCGCTCTAAACATTCTACGTTCAAAGCGACGAACGATATCTTTCTCCACCTCCGCTAATCTTCATGCTTCTGCTTCGTTGAGATATTGACAGATATACAGAGTACCACTAGTGTTTCTTGACAAGACCTTACTGATAAATTGCCTTCTTAGATGAAAGAATTAGCGATTAACAAGTGTAACACTTCTTTTGAATTCGATGGTTACCCCTTCTTGTGCGCAGCATATAATTGCTTTTGCCCTCATTACATATACATGTCACCGCATCACACTGTCCTAATCCTTTTCGACCTCGGCGAGCTTATTTTCGACCTTAAGGAGCACCCAGCGTTCTCCACTCATTCTGCATAATTTGGCTGGTTTGGGAGTAGTGCCAGCACTATAACATAGTTCGTCGTTGTCGTATGCTCCCTTACAATTGATTAAGAGGTGATGATTTAGGCTTTCCTCCTAGTAGGTTGGCGGTACCGTAGGGCAGTCTAATTGTTATACTGTTATGCAAGGTGACGCAAAAGTCATCACTCTATCGGATGATGCTATAATTTTTGTAAATGGCGGCAAATGTCAATTCTACTTTGACATTTGTGAAGTAAACAGATACAAAATACACGTCAACAAGACATGAATCGCTATGCTCCTAAAAAACGCGGAATAATTGTTACGACTTTTTTGCGGAATAACTCGCCGGTGGTATTTGCGTGAATTTCGGCGCAGATTTTCGGGTCATCCGACATCAACAGGGCAAACACTACTACGTTTAGCTCCTCGCCTAGAAGAGTATGGGACAACACAAGAAATTGCCAGGTCTGGTCGGGGCCGGTGCAGCCGTTTTGCGGAGAATATCGCAGCTGAGGTTGAAGATGTATCAACCAATCGACGATCTTTGCAGTGAGTTTTGGCGAAAGATCGTAAGATGTTCCCTTACAAAGTGCAGATAATGTATCAGCCGTTAGCTGTTGACCGCCAAGCGCGTGTAGCCCAGGCTCAAGCCATCCTGAATCTCGACCACGAAGGAGAAAATTTTTCATCGAAAATAATCATAAGCGACGAGGCACATTTCCATGTCTGTGGATATGTGAATAAGGAAAATTATCGCTTCTGGGCACCGAAGATTCGCGTATAACTCACGAAGAGCCATTACACCCGCTCAAAGTTACGGCATGGTGTGCTGTTTACCCTGGAAGCTTCATTGGACCATATTTTTTTCAAAAACGCCGCTGACCAAATGACTACTGAGGACGGCGATCCATGCTCAACGACTTTCTCCTTCCGCAATTGGATGAATTGGGACTGGAGGACATGTGGTTCCAACAGAATGGAGCAACGGCGCATACTGCACTACCTACAACCGAAATACTGAGGGCTGTATTTTCGGGTCGACTAATCTCTCGTTTTGGCGATTTGCAGTGGCAGGCAAGGTCGTTTGATTTAACCGTTCCAGACTTCTTTTTGTGGGGTTTGTTTGAAGTCACGAGTCAAGGTCAATAAGCCCCAGACTCTTGAAGCCCTCAAAGAGAATATCCGTCAAGAATGCGATGGAAAATGCCCCAAATCGGGCCCGAATGGTAATCAATTCTGGCGGCCACTTAGCCGATACCATTTTCACGACTTAATGAACTAAAATTTAAGACATCAGGTAAACATAATCCAAAAGCGGAACCAAAGTTTTTCATTCGTAAAATAAATTACAGCCAAAGAACATCGGGTGACAAAGTTTGCCCCACTTATGTGTAGATAGTTTCGTTTAAATATATAAATTCCTTATTGATGTGGCATAGGAAATATTATGGGCTACCCAGAATCTTCGGACATCTAGGTATAATACGGGTGAAATGAGTTGCGTTGATTGTAACACTATCAATTTTGTTGATTCAGATGACTGCCAGATTACTTGCTTTCATCAAAGTAGAAGACTGAAGTGTTCTTGTAGTTGGCTCTACTTAATATCTTTTTACAAGTTTACTTAGCATTTCCTGTATTCTTTACGAGGACGCAAATTCCCCTTGCCTCTGAACCAGCCTTTTAAAAAAGCTATTCGTAGCAAGACATATCAGTCAAGTGCCCATGTTGGAAACTCGTTATGGTGGCTAAACGACTTGTTCACCTTTCTTCCAATTTTGACTGCTCGTCAATGAGCTGAGGTCTACTTACATCCCTTTCTCTTTTTGGGATTCTTCTCTAGTGTATGACCCTTTCATTTCTGTTCAGATTTGAAATTTCTTGGCTTCCCCTCTTGTTTGGTTTTGCAAATCCTCATTTACAAAAATTTTATTTCTGATGACGACATTTTATTTTTTACCCGCAATCCTTCGCAAGTGTCCTTTTTTGTGTGTTTATCCATTTCGAACTCAAAAACTCCAGTGTCATTTTTTATTTCATTAAGCACTTGTCCTTCTTTTCATTATATTTTGGCTTTAATCCAGAAAAATAGTTCCATTCACCTCTCAGCACTTCACTGTCTAGAGCCTGGGCATAGATTGTATCTATGGCATTGCAGTCATTGCCATTGGTAGTAAAAGTCTAACTCGTTCCATGCATTCACTGTTACAATTGTAAAAATTCGCTACTTTGTGTCTTGAACAGAGGGACAGTGCATGTATTGATTTCTTTGTTTGTTTCATGAGAAATCCGTTTAATCCTTTCCGAATGTCCAGACGTTATTTCTCCTACAAAGAGGCGTCACTATTTATTTACTTTTTTTACTAAAAATAGCTACCGAGATGGACGTGAATATATTCAAGAAACAATCTGAATTCGTCTACAACTTCCGAGACACTGAGCTGGGTGTATTTGAATCGCAATCCACTTGGAAAATTGTAAGGATGCCTCATTCTTGCTCCTCGGATTAATTTATTCAGAATTTTCTAATTCGCATTCATGACTTGAATATCTCAGCTACAGATGCTGACCACAATATTCCACCAACTCAACATGATAGCTGAGTATTAACTTTCTTGTTTGCATTGTACAAGATACCATCTTTCCTATCATATATAAACTTATACCACCCATTAAAATCCTTAATAAATATCTCTTGGGAAATCTTAACTAATGAATGCCTTTAAGGGCCCTTCTTGCTTCAGGGCATAAATAGAAGCCACTCAGTTCAATTTTGTTAAATCTAAAGCACGTCGGCGTATAAACTACAAATCACCCCGAAGGATTAGGTACTCGAGCAGAGTGAAATGAATACGACACGTCTTAGCCATTCACCAAGTCTGCTTTCTCTGCTTATCACCATTGCTGAGGTTTTTCCTTTGACATTCCTTGTAGAATATGCAAATGAATCCTTGTCCTTAGACACAGGAAGTTGGAAAATTTCTTAGGCATTCCTTGGGAATTTTCCTTGTACCGACACTGCCTGCGTCTATTAGATGAGGTCATACAAAGCAGCAGACGTTATCAACGTCATTTAGACAAAATGAAAACTGAAGTCATCCTTTTGGCGGCACCCCAACGGATATCCTTATGGCATTAGAATTTTATGTCTAGTTTGAGTATACAAGAAGATATATTTTCCTAGGACAGATGTGCGGAATCGTTTGTATTGCGCTTTTAATTGCTGTGTTGTTCCGATGTAAACTGAGATGTCTGTCTTTCAGTCGTTACTGTCTTTGGTTGGGAGTCAAAATTTAGGATGGCGCAGAAATAAGATTAGCTTTAGGACCTACATACTAATAGTTGAACTGCCATATATGTTAAATAGTGGTAATGACATTTTTTCAGATGGATGCAACAAATAGTGTAAAAATGAGCGCAGATGTTGTTAACCGTTTTGAAGGACGTAATTCAAGTTTCATAGGAGTTCCTTTATAGAGCGGAACAAGGTCTCTTGGATACGATCCAAATGACGCTCATTTTATCTCATTATTTCTGCCAAAGCATGCATTTTGAGCAGAAGAAAATAGCAACATTATGAAGTTATTTCAAATATGAATAAATCGCAGATGGAGAGCGTGCAGATCAACGCTAGCGACAATAGTCGCTGCTGCAATGTATTTAGAGCTGAAGTCAATAACGATTTCACAGGACTACTCATGATGCTGGAATAGAGTTGCTGGCGAATGTGGTCTTAATCGGTCACCAGCAGCTCCATGTCCTCGTTCAGGTTAACTGGCTCCAGAATAAATGATACCTTGTGCGCAAAGTGTTAGATAAAGCACCTTTGCCACCAGGCTTGTGGGACTAACTACCCGCCCACGTAGTACCCTACTTTTGTGAAGCAACCAATAGTCTCCGAAGGATGGAATTACTATTGAGCATACTACAAAACAAAAGGAAACGACGAGTTTCGGTTCTGCGCATATAATATTCAGACCTCGAACAGGTAACGTGTAGCCTAAGAACTAGGGGGTATCCTATACTAAGAGGAAACAGATTTCACAATGATCAGCATATGGGGCTGGACAAAAGGAAGTTACGAAACTGTGACGCATACTACGGAAACTACTAGAGAGAAAAGAGGCAGCATCTATTTCGATACGGATTTGTTGTAAGTGGCTTGAAAAGGCTAAAAGATTTGAACTTTCCGCAAGTGAATGAATGCATTGTGAGAACCTAAGGCTAAATCCGCCCAGCATTAAGCTGACTTGCGCTCATATATGACATATGCCATGCTTTCGCAGAATATTTTAAAGAGGTCGTCGACAAAACCTATTTTGTCGTAAGGTACAAACTACAAGGTATCACGTCTGGAAATGGACATAAGCTATTTGAACAGAGCGATAATCATTATAGCAATCTCTTTTCTGTCAGACGGAGCACTAAGAAAACGAACAAAACCTTGAATGTTCTTTTTATTGGAATAACTCAGACTTTCTCAGAAAGTGAGTAAGAGCTTCAGCGATAATGTACCTACAGTACCAGCACACACTACATCAGCGCGGAGTACTTGCAGTCTGATGCAAGCGTAGGACGGATACTCACAGAAGTAGCACTATGTGGTGTTGCAATCGCTTTCACAGTAAGCGCCTCAGGACGTTGTGTCACATACTCATATATCCAGCACATTTAGGCGCAGTACCGCGTCATGATGCGAGTAAGCATCCTGTAGACTTTCCCACTGTGGGGCAAAAGTCTGTAAGTCCGGTAAGTCGATAATTGATCAAATATTTAGACTGTGACAGATCCTAGAGAAATCTCAAGAAGTCCAGATTGATGCATTCCACGATGTATACAGAGTTTCGTTTAGTTTAGAGTCTACTTTGGAAACCCGTCAAAAACCTGTCAGATTGTGCAGATTGAAGTTGAAGAACGCTCACAATTTTTTTTTTTCAAAAATTTGTGGAACCGCTTGACTACGCTGATGACATTGATATCATTTGCTGAATACAACTCGCTGTCATTGCTGCGCTTACAGATGCAGATGCTTCTTGAAACAGAAGACAGAAATGTAAATCAGGGCAACACCTAGTAATTATGTGCAGCCAACAAGAAGGGTCCCACAACATCGACGGAATATAGCTTGCAGTTGGACCATACTACAAACGACCAGGAAGCGCCTCAACTTTAACACCGTCTTGTTGGAACCGTGTATTTTCATGTCGCGATAGCGAGCATCATTAACTGTTATTATCTCACGATCGCATTTTCAAAGAAGAATGGTCCTGTCACACGCTGTGGATGCATTTGTTTCTCAACAATCAGATTTTCTGAACCCCAAATTCGGCAATTTTGACGATTAACAAAGCCATCAAGATGAAAATGAGCCTCATCGCTGCAGATGATTTTCTTTGAAAAATCAGCATCCACTTGTTGTTGTTCTATAATCCATTCAACGGACTCTGTTCACTCTGCATGGTAAGTAGGCTTCAGTTCTTGAGCCAATTGCGCTTTGTATGCATGAAGATGCAAATCTTTCGCGAGAATGCGCTGCGCTATAGAGATCTTCCTGAGATTTCCAATTCTTAACCACGGTGCCGAATTGATGTTCTTCGATGTTTTGTGTTGAACTTGTTGAAAGAGTGTCTAGGATCATTAATTGATCCAGCGTGCCTGAATTTATCTCTTCACAGTTGATGAAGTTAAATTGCTAGTCCTACCATATTTTGTACGAAAATTGCGAACTGCATCTGCCAAACTCATATTGCTCAGCAGTGAAAACGCATTGTTTTTTCGGTCAGCGCTGCATTTTTAATAAATAAATAAGCTGTCACTACTTCAGTTAGTTACTTAGGTTCTCGGACCTAATATATCAGTGAGATTCCCCTCGCGGGGCATAGGGCCTCCAATACTCCTACGCGCCATAGTGTAGGGTTTCTGGAGATGTATCCCAGCTTTCTCCAACTCTTTTCCAGCTGTGCTGATTCTTCTTGCACCGTTCTTCGCCAAGTACTTCTAGGTCGGACCACTCGTCTGCTTCTTTGCGTTAGAGGGTTCCATTGCATCGCTTGACTCGCAGTGCACTCGTGACCTTTACGAAGCCTATGCGCAATCCACTGCCACTTACTTCTTCGTACGATAGAGTCAATGGGTTCCTGACCTGTTCTCGCATGAAGTTCATCATTAGAGATACGGTTGCGCCAGGAAATCCTCAAGCTGTTTCGCAGACATCTACTCACGAACGTTTGCAGCTTTCTTGTGACAGCAGATGTGACTTTCCCGTGCTGCATCCATAAAGAAGCACGGATACAACACTGGAGCGGAACAGTCGTAGCTTGCCCAACGATTTCAGCTTCTTTCACCACGCTTGTTGTTATTTGATGATCCATGATCCTATGAGAGAGTAAGCATACGTCGTCCGTGTAGTCTAGATGTTTGAGGTGTGATTGAGGAATTCCTACATTGTCAGTCAACAAAGCTGCATACAATAAATCACTTATCACCAACAGGAATAGTATTGGTGACGTGCACAGCCCTGTCTAACCCAACTTTGGATTCCAAACTCCTCTGACAATCTTCCTTTATGCAGAACGTGACGTTTGGATCCATTGCCTTGATAGTGGCAATCAGTTTATCTGGGATGCCCCTCCTGCGCAAACCAAGCCAGATAAATTCTCTATTGACGCTGTCAATCGATCGATGGTGATCGATATTCAACACACTGTTGGATGATGACCCGCAAGGTGTTGATGTGGTTCACACAGGAAGATACAGTGCTGAATCCTGCTTGTTCGGTGCTCCACGACGATTTCTGCGATTATCTTGGCTACTGCAAACAGCACGAAAATTCCTCTTCAGTTTCCACACTGCGTAAGGTCTCCTTTTTTGGGAGCTTGACAATCATTCCAGTTTTCCACTCTTCAGGAAAACTCTCTGTTTCCCGAGCTCTCTTAATGAGTAGGTGCAGGAGCTCACTCGATGTTGTTCGCGCTACTCGTAAGAGCTCTGCGGAAAAACCGTCAAATCCAACCGCTTTGTTGTTCATCAGTGCTTTGATTGCGGTAAAGATTTTTTCTATACTGGATACAGTGTGTATTCTGGAATTTATTACTACGGACGGGTCATTGGGCGTTGGGTTCACTTCACTGGCTAAAACGCTGCTTAAAACCGCAGAAAAGTTCTACTTTCACCTTTTGAGTTGGTCCTCATCCGAAACTAGCAGAGATCTGTTTGTGTCTTTTACCAGGTGTTGTTTAGAGCTTTGGGCACCTGTGATCGCTTTGGTAATTTTGTAGACAGTCCCACTGTCACACCCACTTAGGGCCTCTTCTGCTTCTCTGTAGCCAATATGTTGATGTAGTTACGTTTATCATGTTGCGCGCTATAACAAACTTCTCTCATCTTCATGCGATACACAGACTCTAGCTTGTTTCTCCCTGCTGCTGGAGTAACTGCGATACGACCTTTGAGGTATTTTCTTTCTTCGATCCTAGCCTAAGTTTCTTCGTTGCGACTAACCGACTATACTTCAGCACCGGATATGAAGACATTCTTCACAGCACAAGTACTCTCGTCCGGAATGTGGCTTTCAGGATCCTGTCGTCTAAAGCGTCCCAGGAAAGTAAGCTTTTGAGAGCTGTTTTGGAAAGCAGCAATCCCACGCCAGGTTTCCGATAGCCTCCAGGTGTCTTTCCGGAACAGAGTAGTACAGTGTTACGAGTTGGAGATTTAAACTTCCCCGGGCCCATCCACCTAATTTCACTAATCCCTAAGATGTCCATATTATAACGCATAAACTCCTTCTCTAATTGGAGGAATCTGGCATTTTGAGGGCCATCACTTCCGTTGTCGAGAAGGGGCTTCGCATTCCAAAAACCATTCTTTGTCCGCGTACAATAGCCAAAGTCATCAATGTGTTATCATTCCTTATCCGAGGCGTAGTATCGGTTTCGGTAGCGGTTTCTATTTCAGTTACGAAGAATACAAACCTCAGTAGCCTATCCTAGAAAACTAGGCCTTTCTCACTTGTAATTTTTACGTTTATAGGGATACGCAAATAGTCGCCCGGAAACCACCACGAGGAGGTAAAACAAGCACTTCATCGTGACTGATTATTGCGCTACTAGTCCAGACGAAGTTCTGAGCAATCTTAGCTCCCCGATCAGGCACGATGCAGGTCGCTGTCACGCTGCCTTCTATTTTTCATTGGCAAAACTTTACCACAAAAATGACGCAAAATTCAAATCTTGTGTGAGTTTTGGGAAATCCTTTATAGGCTCCCCCATACACGGTTGCGGCCTAGTTTGCCCTTCAGTAAGAGCAAATGGAGTAAGAACTATTGTACTTGTGATTGGGGCTACAGTGCGTTCCAAAAGGAGCCTACTGTTTCAGCACAGGGCCTCCGCCCAATTACCAAGGCTTCGCCCATCAATGACATTGTCTAATAAAAAGCGGGGCCAGAGCATATTACTGGTCTTATCGTAAACATCTTCAGATGACGCCACCGAAGGTTGCTACGATTTGACCAGTTACAAGTTGCCGGTCATAGGTCTTGTTGGCGGCAGGACCACCGGTAGTCCCTACCAGGACTTAAATCACGGTATCATGGGAGTCGGGAGCCCCCCGGATTCCGGTCCGGGCCTGACTTGCTGAGGTAGGCCCCCTTATGGGAGCGTCATGGTGGTTGTGGTTTAGACGCAAATCGCAGGTAGGGTCTTGTAGAGTAGCAAATAAGTATTGGGTGCTGTGACCCTAAGAGCAGCAAGAGGTTTTAGATCGGCCTCGACCCATACCAAGGGTGGAACTTGTGCCTCCAACACAAGTTATGCTTTGGTATTATACTATTAATGTAGGTAAGCGATGGCGAGGCGTATCCTTGCTCCCATGGATGTATGGGCATCCCGTAAACATAAGTCTACACGACAGGTGGTTTACGTTAAAAACCAGAGACTGTGTGTCAGCACATACACTCTAGATGCATATCGAGGATATATTTAATGTTTTGAAAGTCACCTCATGATTACTAGGTTTAGTAGTAAACTCAAGGCTCATTTTTGGAAGTTTTTTTTGGGAATATTATATATCTCAAAGCCGCTTTTCAGCCAAATAGATCTCCTATAATGCGAACATTGTCGACTATAAGGAATAAAGAAAACCCAAGGTCCTTGTTTCAGAACTAAAGTCTGTCCGCTTTAGTGCTGTGCTCACGTTAATGGATCCTTTCAACAAAATAAAACACAATAATTGTTTAAACTTCCTTCAATTTGAATTTTTACCAGTATTTCCACATTTCCTCTTCACTTTGTGGTGTAATTGCTTTCAGCCTTGAATTTCATGAAATTGTTACCATCATCATTAAAACCTTACAAATCCAGATGCTCAGTGCTAGTAAGAGCTCCGTTTAATGACACACCTACCCCCGCTTTAGATAAACTATTTACCTCCTCCATGTTCGTAATTACGAACTACTCCTTGTTGATTGCTTTATATTAACCGAAATAAATGCAATCCTGTAACGACCGCGACGTCCAAATAGAAGAACGACATTCGTCTATATGCACGTGAAGTTTTCTTCTGTCTAGACCGGCGAACGAGCGAAAGTTCTTTACCATTTCCGCTCTAGGATAGCGTCATGATAGTCTAGTGGTTCTTAATGCATGCAACCCCATGCCACTGTTTGAAGTTACCTCAATGGCAAGTGTTGTCCTTATGAGAACTTTTAAATTCGACAATATTCCAGCATTCGATTCAACAAATTCTTCCCGCTAATTTGATTTGAAGGGAAGAAAATTCGACAATGCCAAGGAAACTATTGTGTAGTTTAACTTTTGCAGGATACTTTTCAACGACCAGCAGCAACTATGTACGACCCAGTGGTGCAACTTTATATCACTGCAGTCATTACTGCTCCTTCTCATATGCTACATTTAATATAACGTCTGAAATTCTTTCACCGAACTGGAAGTATCCTCATTTTAGCCATTTGAATTCGTTTCTTTTCTGTCGTGTTTCACTTGAAGAACTATTCAACGCTGTAGATTCTCCATTGCGGAGCTCGTCCTGGGGCAAAATAGACATGTACATACTTCAATAAAGTGGATCCTCTTCTACACGAGTAGTGGATTCCTCACCCTGATGTGTGCTTATCCATTTTACTTCCTTCAACTACTTTGTCTATCTTCAGTTATTAAACAGAAGTAGTACGAGTAAATGCATTGCAGTTGAAGGATTGCAGGAGGACCATATCCCTCTCCACGAGACCACAATATGTAGGCATATCCTTCATCCATTACACTTGTAGAGTGGAGCATAAATCTCTTGAAATACTGAAAATTTACGTAATCCGGAAATTTGTGCAAAAAGGACGTTTTTTATAAATTTTTCTTTGCAAGACTTGTGGTATGGAATCCTTCAAAATAAGAAATAATAACTTGTAAGTAACCGCATTGCAGTGCAGTCTAAGAAGGACGATGACTTCAAGTAGGGAGGAAGATTGTCAAATTAAATATAGAAATGCATACAGGACCTCTTTGATTTACGAAGGACCTGAAATTGATTTATTTTTCTTCTGACTGATGACTGATTGTCATTTACTTTCGAAAAGCAATCCTTTCAAGCGGAAGCGGAAAACTTTGGTGGATAATTGATAAATATTATAACATGGACACAAACAACCGGTGATTGAGGTTAAAATCGTCCTACGTGACTTTAATGCCAAAATTTGAAAGGAGGAAATCTTTGGTAGCACAATCGAAAGACATAGCCTACACGACAGCACGTCTGGAAAGGGACTTAGGCTGCGGGACGTGGCGTTCTATAGCAAGCACACGCTTTCTGCACCTCAATATTCATAAGGGAACATGGCAGACATCAGATCAGTAAACTGCTAACCAGATTGATCATGTTGCGTGCTGGGTTTCACCCGCCCATCACCACGAAACCCCTGGTTTGATGAAGGGTACCGGAAAGCACATGCAGCAAAACAACAAACCTACAAAACGGCGCTGCCCAAAAGAATGAGAGTGGCTCGTGAGCTCTACGAGCAAAAGAGGAGGGAAGAACAGCGGCTTCGCCGGAGAAAGAAGGCGGAGCATGAGAGGCACGCGACCAAAGAAATAGAGAGGTGATACTCCAGGAATAATGTTCGGAAGTTTTACCAAAGGGTAAAAAGAATGAAACGAAACCTGTAGAGATGAACAAGGAAACCTTGTAGTAGAGTCACAGTCGGACCTGAGGATATGGCAAAACCATTTCTGCAGACTGCTAAACAGCGAAGACGACACAAATTCCGCTGTCAGGCAGAGCGAACCATTCAAAATTGATGATGCAAGTCAAGAATTCCGTCCACCCAACCAAAACGAAGTGAGGATAGCAATATTTCAACTGGAGTCGAACAAGAACAAGAAGACCTAGTCGCCGAACTATTCAAGGCAGCAGGAAATGACCGGGTAGAGAGCATACACCACTTATTTCCAAGATTTGCTCGGATGAATGTATGCCGTTTGCCCGGTTCACAAGAAGGAGACCCTCTAAACTGCGCCAACTATAGAGGTATCAGTTTCCTAAACATCGCATATAAGGTCTTGTCTGCCGTATTGTGCGAGCGCCTGAAACCATTTGGCAGATTATTGGCAGTGAGGTTCTAGGCCCGGTAAGTCCACGTTCGAATATACACACTACGGCAGATCCTGGAGAAAACCCAAGAAGTTCAAATCGATACTCACCACCTTTTTATCGATTTTAAATTCGCAAATGACAGTATCTACAGAGGCGAGCTATACAGAGTCATATCTAGTCTTGGCATACCTGCCAAACTCGTCCGCTTGTGCAGAATGACGATGGAGAAAGCTTGCTGCTGCATCAAGGTCGATAACGACTTAACCGGGACCTTTGTTGTCAAAAAATGATTTGGGCACCATACTTGAAAGAATTGTGAAAAACTCACCACACAACACATACGGCGACGATATTGATATTATTGGTAGTACACAGCGAGCTGTCACTGGTGCGTTTGCGAGTATAGGAACAGAAGCGGCTAAAACGGTGCTAGCGGCAAACGAGGGCAAAACAAAGCATATGCAGTCAGCAAGAAAGAAGGTGCACCCAGCATTGACGAATCCGCCAGAATGACACAATCGACTGCTATAACTTTGAGGTAGTAAGGGATTTTGTCTACCCCGGATCTGCTATCACATTTAGAAACGACATCTCTTCAGAAATCAAACGAAGAATAGCGCTTGGCAGTCGCTGTTTCCTTGAACTGAGAAGGCAACTGTGTGATAAGACCCTCTCCAGAACAACCAAGGAAACTCTATATAAGATCCTTGTAATCCCGGTCCTGCTCATGGACCCTTTCTAAAGCAGATGAAGATATCCTTAATCGTTTTGAGAGAAAAATTCTTCGTAAAATATTTCGTTCCGTATGCGTTGACGGGTTCTGGAGGAGACGATTCAATGATGAACTTTACAAGCTGTACAGCGACATCCACCTGCTCAAAAAACTGCGCATTGGGCATTTGAGATGTCTGGAACATGTAGAGCGAATGAGCACTAATGCTCCAGCCCGCAGAATCTTCGACTCTAATCCGGGGTGATAACGCAGTAGAGGAAGGCCTCACCTTAGGTGGCGAGTGCAAGTGGAAAGGGACCTCAATCAACTTGGAGTGCACAACTGGAGACAGTTACACAAAGACTGCGCTAATTGGAGAGGCTTATCGGTTGAGGCCCAGATCCACCCCGGACTGTAGCGCTCCTTAAATAAGTAAGTAAGTGGACATAAACATATTCAACCAATTTGGTTTAAACCCCTCTTTAGAGCTACTTCGACGTATTCGAAGTCGTTCTCTAAAGACAGCTAAATGGTTGTGGGGGCTCTGGAATAGATTGGGTGGCGCATGAAACCTGTATTGGCCAACGGCTGTTCTCCTAACTTCAGCGAGGCTACTCGCACCAGATTGCTTAATCGGACCCTTTGTTCAGGTGTTATATTAAGGACCTGGGTCGCATGGTTGAGGAATGCGCACGCAAAAAAGAGAAACACAGCTCAAAGACAAACAACAGTCTCGGCTACAGACGGGTATAATGTTGAAGACCGATTTTTGGCTACGGCATCGAAATCCGTCCCGACGTAGGAGAAGTTAAAGTATCAATATTGAAGACGGATCAGAAGAATTACCGGCTGAACTTTTTAAAACAGCTATAGATGATCTGGTTGTAAGTATGCACCAGCATACTTGCAAGACATGATTAGACGAAATCGTGTCCGATGCATGGAATCTGCGAATTTTTTCTCCCATCTAAAAGAGATGTAGACCTTTTGATTGCGTTAACCATTGAGGAATATGCCTCCCAAACATCGCATTTTACACCTTTTCTGCCGGATTGTGTGAGAGCTCGATACCATTCAGGAATAATTTGGTTGGTCCATATCAGTGCGATTTCAGGTCAGAAAAATCCACCATCGATCAAATATTCACACTACAGCAGATCTTGGAAAGGACCTGCGATTTTCAAATCGGCACTCACCATCTATTTGTTCTCATCAAAGGTTGTGCAGGTTAACTATGTAGAACTTTTGGTGATCCATCAAGGTCAGTAATGAATGAAGCGAGACCTTCAATGCCAAGAAATTTTTAAGGTAAGGCTGTTACATGACTTTTGAAATATCGTCCTAGAAAAAATTGTGTAAAATTCACTGGCCAAAAACAGAGGTACGATCTTTTAAAATCCGCATAACTACTTAAGTACGTTGATGACATTGCAATTGATGTGATTGGACGTGAGTATTGAAGCGGAGGTACCCAAAGTATGTCGGACTATAAACGTGAGCAAAACAAAGTATCTGTTGTCATCAGAAAAGAATGCATACTACCGACGGGTTGTCCAGAATGTCACCACTATCAGTGATACCTTCGAGGTAGTTAAGGACTTGGACTACCATCCTCCGTAGATACGGGCAGCAACAATATCAATTCTTTAGGCTCAGGTTATCATAATGCAATTGAGTACCAGAACCTGCTTTCGTAAGACCAAACTGGATTTATACAAGAGCAGTTCTGCTCTATGGGGCAGAGGTTTGGACTTTTTCGAAGGCAGATGAAGAAGCACTTGCCGTTGTTATTTTGAAGTTTATTTGTCTAGACGGGAAATAGAGGAAGAGATTCAACCACGTGCTTTACGGGCTGTATAGCGACATCGGTCTATTCAGGCGTCTACGAATCAAGGGTATGTTAGGTCATGTTGACAGAATGGATACCACTGTCCAAGCCAAAATGTCTTCATTTATAAGGCCGAGAGACGGCGCAGCAGAGAACGACCATATCTAAGGCGGTGCACTCAAGAAGGAAGCGACAAGACCAATCTGATTTCTGAACACTTTGCGGCCAGTTCAACACTTCCAGATTGTGCTTTGTCTGCACCTATACTTGAATGCGTTGAATCTTTAATGGGACATTTCTCGCAATCGTGTAGTGAGAAGAGTACTTAAAGATCTAAATATACACAAACTGCCGCTTTTGACTGTATATCTCCTCTTATTCTGAAGGGGTGTTCTTCTATGCTGGCAAATCCACTGTGTAACGCTTTTCATCAATTCTGTCATTTGAAACATTTTTCGAGCAGTTGGAAAACAGCATTTGTCTGACATGTCCACAAAAAAGGCGAATTTTCTTCGTGAAGGAAAGCGTACCACCTTGCTCAGAAAGTTCCCGCAGCATACCACCGTGTGGCGCTCCCATTATTCCGATTTGGGTTCTGTTTTTTCTTGTTAAGTTGGTAAACCTGTTGTTGACATTTTTTGTAAATCTTAGCGTCATAGCTTGACATTTGCAAAAGTTACGTAGCCAAGAGTACATCTATCTTTTTGTGTGTTGGCGATTTTTTACAATTTCAGAAATGGATTTAAATTTGCAACAACGAACTTGTATTGAATTTTCCGTAAAAAAACGGATTTAATGCTGCGCAAACGTTGGAAAAGTGTTTCGACAACGATTCTCTAAAGAAAACGGTCGTTTACCAGTGGCGCGAGTGGTTCAAAAGTGGTCGTGAGTCAATCGAAGATGATGAACGCAGTGGCAGACCATCAACATCGAAAACCGACGAAAACATTGATGAAGTAGAAGAAATGTTGGTCAATAACCGCAAATTAACCCTCAGAGAAATAGCGGAGAACTTGGACATTGCCTATTTATCCGTCCAAGACATTTTGGTTAATGATTTGGGTTTCCGTCGTGTAGCAGCAAAGTTGGTGAGAAAAAGACCTCAATTCCATGCAAAAAAGAGACCGTGTTGACATCGCAAAAGAGATGATTTGCGAGGCTGAATCCGATCCCACATACATCAAAAGGATCATTACATTACTGGACCACACGCAATCCAGATTCGTAGTTTGCTCCTGTAATGGTTTTTCCTTTTTGAAGATAATCGATTAAGATAACTCCTTTACTATCCCAAAAAACAGTCACCATCACTTTCCCACCCGAAAAAAACAGTTTTTGCTTTTTTTGGAGCCGGCTCGGTCTTTGCTGTCCACTGTCCACTGTTTTGACTGAATTTTTGTTTCGGGCATATAATGGTGTATCCAAGTTTCATCTACAGTAATTAATCGGCGCCAAAACTCGGATTTATTGTGCCTAAACTGCGCCAACAGAGCGTTGGATATGTTCATTCGAACACGTTTTTGGTCTAACGTAAGCAAACGCGACACTCAACGCGCGGACAGCTTTCTCATGCCTAAATCTTGATTTAATATATAACAAAAACGTTCTTTGGACATTTTCATAACCTCTACTATCCCTCTCACTTTAATTCGGCGGTCGTCTAACACCAGTTGGTGAACTTTAGCAATGTTATGGTCAATGGTTGCAGTTTTTGGACGTCTTGAACGTTCATCATCTTCCAAACTGACGTTTAAATTCAGGTGCCCAAAATTTCACCATGGTAAATGATGGTGCAGGGTCCCCAGAGTTCAACTCATTTTTGATTTGCGTAGGCGTATTGCCTTTCAAAAACAAGAATTTAATAACAGCTCGATACTCAATTTTTTGCATTTTCACAAAAAACGCTCACATCGACTCACTCAAACGATTGTCAACTAAAAACTGCGAGTCCAAAATGACTGAAACTTCGGTAAGGAAGTGTCAAAAGACGCACAACTACCATTCACTAGATTTTATTGACGAGTGGCGCTATCTTTACGTTGCGGTCGGAAACTTTTCAGACTACCTTTCCTTTCTCATTTTTTTAGTTTACATTTGGGACAAATCCTCACCGAAATGGACGATGTTGTTATGTTTTACAGCAATCAGCGTAGGAAACAACTGCCCGAAAAACAATTCTTAGAATTAGCATGGCAACTTACATGTGATCATCTTCTTCTAGGCATCACAATATTTGGGGACTTCAGTATTACATTCGCGATGTCGGTAGCATCGGATTATAGCGATAGTAAGCGGAGGCAATGACGAACTTTTGCTATTCTCCGTTCGTTTTGTATTTTATGACTGCAGCGACTAGATTTTTCCTGCAGAATTTGGCAAGTTTAGGTGCACAGTAATTCAAGTTTTTGTGGTTTTTTACTCTACGTCTATGACACGACAGCATGCTATTGTAAAGCTACAATACTTCATAGTTTGTTGTTCCATTTTAGGATATCCTTGAAGAAGTTTGAAGTAAAATGAAATCGGTTGTCGGAAGTTATTCAAACACCTAAAATTGTTTAGGGTAAAGCCCTTTTTCTTCCCAACATACCCTTGGGCCTCATATACTCGTAAGTACACATTAAACGAATTTTTAAAATATTTCCTTCCTTACCAGTAACCTCAAGTCATCAAAGGCATTTACAACTTGCAACCACTTGACTTTTGGGATGAAATTTTTGGTTTTAGCCAACCGGCCCCAAGGGTGAATTGTTTTTTGTTTTGTACAAGAGATTCGTCACAATGAAAAGATATTGCGAAAAGGTAAAAGATGGATCACAAAGGGTTTATCATACTTTTTAGGCATGACTGCTTTCAGTCCCCCCTAAACATCGTTTCAACAAATTTCGCCTACAGTAAGTGTTGAATGCTTTCACACGAACTTATTACTTACATAGATAATTTATCTTTCGACTAGGTTTCCAAACTGGCATTGAAAGTATTGGGGGTTGGGACAGGGGATGCTAAGAAACGAGCGTTTATGACGTAACTGGTGTTTAGGAAGCCATTCAAAAAAAAAAACAAACGGAGTTAGTATAGAAATTAACATTTCTAAGAAAACTAATTTGTAAAATGAAGGGTGTACGAGTATTTAAGAGGACTTACAAGTTTACTCCAAAGTCTGTGCTAACGCATATGGTATTTGCCTAAGGAAACGATACTTTAAGCAAGGGGAAGCAAGGAAATACAGGCAGGTAGAAATATGTGAAGAACTCCTATGAAATATGGTAGTTCAGATGGTATTTTGGGGAAGCAGTTGTTGTCAGAATAACTACATCCCAACAGAAGTAAATATGCTATAGTACACAAACAGGACATCGCAAATAAAGCGTGCCTAATGGGTAATTTTTAGGATTAAGGTATTGTAGTAAGGTGAGGTAAAAAGGAGAGGTTTCTGTCAAAATGCATGCTTTGCGGATTGAACTGTTTATCATGAGCCACATGTTGACAAAACGCCACATGGGCTCGGCCACGTACTCCGACGTTAAATCCCGGACCTTACAAATTAATTTGTATCGTTCCCTTGATAATAAAATAAAATAAATAACTGAAGAGCGTTAAACCATTGGTCCGTGCAACAAATTTATCTGGTCGTGGGTGCAAAGGCTTAGACAATAAGGGCAGTTGCCACAACTGTAGCTGTCTTCTTCAGTCTTCGTGTTGTGAATGGTAGGGACAACTTTAAAACGACCGAATACTTTTCTTTGATTTCTTGTAATTGAATTTTAAATACAAAAATCGCGATTTAAGTCGCTTGGGGCACGTGTCGGGCGTGCGCCTCTCCTCCATCGGAAAATTGGTTACAGATAAGACCCACGCGGTTATTAGAATATCTTTTACGGCACACCATGTCCTCCACCACCGTCCACATCTTGTAGTCCAGTGGATTCCAATCGGGACTTTCAGACGACCAGTCTTGAGTCCCTATAAAGTCTGGAATATTGTTTTGAAGCCACAGTTGGGTAGTTTTTGCTTTATGCGCCAGTGGGAATCACGCTGATAGGTCCACTGCTGGTTCTGAAACAAAGTGCAATTAAGTGGAGCAACGACCTGTTCCAGAACGATTTCTTGGTACAATTTAGCCAATGTTTTCAATCCCCCTTTTTACAAAAATGGAGTTCTGTTACTCCGCCGTAGGATACGACCCACCAAACCGTGACTGCCGCTGGGTAATGACCTTTCTCGGCTCGTGCAATCAGTTGTGAGGCCTCATCAGATGGCCGGGCATAAATCCGGCCATTCTGCTTATTAATTTTTTTTGCACATCAAAGGTCTCGGAGATGGCATTACACACTTTTATGGAGGCGGACAAGTTTAGCATGGATGTCCAAGCCAGGCAGAGCCTTATATACGTCGCCCGTTAATCTCTGACGCATGAGGATATATGACGACGAACATGTCGTGGGTTTATATGGAATCCTGGATTTTCTACAAGATGTGCTGCAAGGTGGATATGTGGTCGAGGAATGATTTATCGGAGATTGGAGCGTATACCAGGTTGTTGGTGAAGGGTTCCAGGTGTTCACGACATACAGTTCATAGGATGGAAACTGATCTGTATTTGGAGCAGTGACTCTTTCGAAGAAGATGATAATCCTCTGCGAACAGCTCACGCTCTCTCTTCAGCATCGCCTTGTACGCCTCATGTTTCGTTGCATGAGGGTATTGATAGTTCTTCGAAGATGCGCAGAATCATCAAGCTCACTGACAGTATCGCCACTGATGTTTTGTGATTAGTGTTGGCAGTATAGGACTTCTGGAATTCGATTTAGTACTCATTCATATGAGCACCTTTACTACAAAAAAAGTCCTTTTTAGGTTTTTCATTATGATCTTGTTTGCACCTTCCCACGGTTTATTTTAAAGTCTTCTTTCAATGCCTGAAAAAATTAGGTTTTTTAAAAGTCGAAGCGCTCTTTGCATTTTTACGAATTCTTCTCGTTTTCCTTGGCAGTTTCTTCTGTTGGCGGGTTCGCATACTTAAGCTCTCTAGTTTAAGCTCCACAAGGACACTGCTGTTCTTGCCATTCCACTTCTTTGGACATCTTTTGATTCAGGCTACCTTTCTGTTTTTTTTCGATAATCAGTGGAGGTTACGTCATTTTAACTTTCGCACTTCCATCTCACTGGAGAAGGCTTAGTCGATGACGTACACGTAGCTCTATTTGCTATTAGTAGGCTGCTTCTTTCTCAACGGATAAGTTATAAGGGGCAAATGCTACCCAAATAGCTCGCCCCTATAGCTACTGTCCATTCTACGCCATCAGTATCAACTCCACTTTCGGATGTAATCCGAAATATCGTGGTTCGTTCCTAAATAGTACAACTCGATTTTGAAATGCTGTGCAGAGCTCTCTATTTCGTAGTCGTTATAACCTTCGAACATTTAAAACCAATGTACATTGGTATACCTCCTTTCTCCCTCCCTAAGTTTCCTTCGCACACGCTGTGTGCAAACATTTTAACATTTTAAGGACACCAAAATCCCTTGAGCTTGCCTTAATTGTACAAAACAAAAATTCATTCGTTATAATTGTTTACTATAATTGCCGGTGATTTTCTTCGTATATCAAGGACAGGAGCATCGAGTATCTGCCGAAATTATGCAGCTATACTTTATAGGATAGACTTAATTTTACCACTGACTGTTGTGCGTGTTGTCACGCTCGAATGCGCAGGTCCCACAGGCCAATATCGCTGATTTCTTTAAAGAGTATTTAAATTCTTTCACATATGGTACAAGGGCTAAGTTTGCTTTTTCCTCCAAAGCCGTTTGGGGCACCAGAGTATGGGCGGCTTTGTGTTTGTTGAGATTAATTGGAATTAACTTCACCTTTTTTTGGCTATCTCGCCAGTCTCGGTTCATCTGTTGCTTCCGGGCTTGTTGCTATTAAGAGTTGCTTCTCAATGGTCGTGCATAAGTATCTCTTCTTTCTCATCTTTCAACTGTTGCAAGAAACAACAGCACAGCACCTTTACACTTGCTCCCACTTGAATGATTTTGACCATGTCTTCTTTGTATTTGGCCGCCTGTCCTTCACTAACTCTATTGAAATGTTCCTGATTTTCTTCACGTTTTCTGCGAGCTCTTTGAGACCTAATCTTGATCCCGCCAATTTTATGGAAACTTGCGTATTATGTCTATCCTGGTTTTGCAATCACAGCTTTTAGGCTTTTGTGTTTCATTTGAATCTTACCGTTCGCGTTCGCGTTCGCGTTCTCATTCCTTCCTCTCGTTTCTTTTCGTAGTTTCTTCCTTGCCGTTGGTCTTTTGATGTTAGTTCTTTCTGACCACTTTTGACCAGGTTTGGTTATTCCTTTTTCGGGTTTCCTAGTCTTTTAGGGCATTTTCCGCTTCCTCAAGTTTCTCATTGTTTATAAGCCGTGCTCTCTTTTGCCGCTTGAAGTGAATTTTTTTTTTTCAAGCTCGGTATATAGCCTGTTGGCTCCGCTTTTCTCTTAGGATTCGAGCTACTCTCAGCGGTGGGGACGTTGGTGAGGCATTGTATTTCCTTATTACTTCCTTTGCTCGTATAGTTCCTTGATCTTCTCAATGGTATCTCGCATCGACTGGTTTACCATAGTATTCGATCCTCCATCTTATCCATTAAGTTCTCCATTTGGATCTCGCGGCGACCAGTTGACCAGAACGGTTGAAAATTGATCCATCTTATACACCAGGTTCTCCATTTGGACTCACAGATTCTCTTAAACTGATAGGTGGGTTGACACCGCCGCCATTTAGATCTTCAGTGTTTCGTCCGATATTTAGAGCGAGCCGGATGCAAACTGGATCGTTGGTGTTTTCAAGATCCTCGGGCTCGTTTGATTGTCTATATTGTTAGTGACTTCAAACTCATAAAGTTGCCTCTTGTCCGGTGCATTCACACTGCTCAACGCCATTATCTCTGCCATTAGTTGACACAAGCCCTTATATGTTATTGTGCCGGAGTCGGATCAAGCGAAACATTGATGCGGTCTGTTTGTGTACGTTGCATTTCTGAAGATCAAAACCTTGTGTTGAAGTTTTAATCTGATAACAAGTGCTCATCTATATTGTGCGCCTTACACTTTTTAGCAGACCTCATAAAAGATGTCGCAGTAATATTAGACCTACTCAATTATTTGGCTGCATTTAGTGCATTAAGGCTGTGAGCATATTATGTGGAAAGCTGAAACACCTTGTCCTGTTGTTGTTTAGCGGAGTTGCTATTGAGAGGCTCATACGAGTATGCTCGCCAAATTAATGATTTTATGTCGTGTAGTGGACTCACAATAGCTAAGAGTTCGAATCCAACCTGTTTTAAGCCGAATGCGTTACCAATGATCTATGATTCATGTTCGAAAAAAACATCTTTAGAATGCATTTCTGAACACGAACTCTTTTTTTGCGCGCTAGATATCGTTTTTATCTTTCCAATATAAGGACTTTACATCCATAGACTTCTGTCACCTTCAAGCTGCATCTGGTTTAGCTTCCGTGGAGCAATGCAGTTTAAGTGCTGATCTTTACAGAAAACTGGACTATTTTTTGATGCTTATTGAACATCACTGCAACGTACTTGTATATGTTCCTACCAAAACTATTTTTGTCGACAATAAAGCCTGTCGGCAAGCGACAAACTTTACTGTAAGTGAAAGCGCACCTCCTCTCCAGCGCGTAATGCTACAACATCTGCCGTCCGTGCATCAAAACGTCACTATTTCTCCTCCAAAAAAAGCACTTCCCTTCCTTCAAAGAGTGTGTAGAAACTTAGGTCAGATTGGTATGATTGGTAAAAGCAGTAACGGGCGACCAGACAACTAACATATGATAGTTTTTCCAATTGTTATGTTCCAACAGCTGTTAAAGTTACCAATGACATCCATCTGTCAAAGTATTCAGTAGGGTTTGACAATCGTCGTGAGGTCATCATGGCTTCAGTGTAAAGGAAATCTGTCCCACCGTGGAAAAGTTTGAGCTCTTTTGGATCGTAAGCTACCAACCAGACAGAGGTTGGTGCGAAATGAAGAAAACATGGCCGCCATCAGAATCGAAGATGACCCAAAAATGTCGATTCGGCACCGATCAGCTGGATTGGGCATTGCCAGAGAGTCAACCCGGCTTATTTTGCTATTGGATTTGAGCCTACATTCGTATAAGATTGTGCGGACCCAAGACTTGAAGCCAACTAATTGGGCGCTGGAAATGTTAGCCGGGGACGAGGCCGATTTTTGTCTCAGCAGCTATGTCAACAAGCAAAATTGTCATTATTGGAGCGAACCCAATCCACAGGTGTTTAAGCAAGCATCAATGCATCCACAAAGATTGACTGTTTGGTGCGGTTTATGGCATGGCGGCATCATCGGACCTTATTTCTTCCGAAATGAGGAAGGAGACACCGTTACCGCCAATGGTCTCAGGAATAGAGCGATGTTAACTGACTTCCTATGGCCAGAGCTCGACAATGGCGATACATCCGAGCAGTGGTTCCAACAAGACTGCACATGCCATACAAGCGACGCAACGCTCGAGAGTTGTAAAGGAGAAATTTGGCCGTCGCGATAGTTCGATTTGCCACCACTCGATTATTTCATCTGGAACTACGTCAAGTCTTTAGTCTACGCTAACAAGCTAACCACTTTGGAAGAGCTCGAGGTCAACATGCGACACGGTATGGCCGGAATAACGCCGCAGAATTGAGCCGAGTCATCAAAAATTAAACCGACCGCTTGAAGCGCTGCCAGGCAAGCTGAGGCGGCATTTGAATGATGTGCTATCCCATACATAATGGCATGAACGTAGCTTCAAAATAAAGCCAGAATTTGCATCTGGTCCCACTTTAGTAGTTGTACTCTAGACTTACATAATCTCAATGATTCCTTCCTGTCGAATGAAGTTAAACCTGACAGCCTCGACTATAATACGATCACACCTACAACTCTTCAACATGAAGCTAATTTTGAGGTTGCTACTAAGATAGGGATTGTAAGTATTATCAGATCATTGAGATCGAATGGAGTTGGAGAGGATGGGGTGTCTCTTTGTTATGTGAAAATTCTTTTGCCACAAATCATAAGTCATTTAACATACATAATCAACGCATGTATAATGACTTCAACCATTCCTTTGGCCTGGAAACCTGCACGCATTATTCATGTCCCTAAGGAACAGAATGCGTCTAATGCCAATGATTACAGGTCTATCAGTATTCTGCTATGTCTGTCTAAGATTTTTGACAGAGTACTGGCAACGCAAATTCAGTATCGACTGTCTTGTCCGTAAATTCCTTGCTGAGCCCCTTTCAGTCCGGGTTTAGGACAGGCCATATCTGTGCGTCCGCTGTGGTCAACACTTTGGATGATACAAGGACTGAATTTCATAAGGGATTAATGATCTTGCTTTGCCTTCTGGACTTTACAAGGGCCTTTGACGAGGTCAATCACTTTACACTTTGTCGGAAACTGCGGCATTATTTTGCGTTTAGCGATAAAGCTGCAAGGCTCCCAATTGCTCATTGCGACTCAAACCAGTTAGACGTGTTTTTCTTGTTCTCCCTATTCACCTGTTCAATTTTCAGTTATAAATCTCGTTAAATTGCATTTTCCGGTTAATAACCCCCAGTGCTCGAATTCATTATTTTTTTTTGTCTACTGGCAGATTTCAGTGCAAATAAAAGCCCCTATCTACAATAAAAAAAAAAAAATAACTCGACCTATATCTATACCCTCACTGACCTACACAACCAATTTGAATATGTCTTGCGGAATTGCCAATTGTGTAATCGATGACAGCAATGCTGACTGGGTAGCTTGCAAGGGCATTTGTGGGAACGCCTTTCATGCCATTTGTGTCGGGTTAAATAAAAGAAACACGGTGTTTATTAAAGAATTTTCCGATAACCTACTTTTCTTCTGTGATGAGTGTAAGAGTATCTCACTTTCACACGTACTTTTGGCAATAAAATGCCTAAGTGATTCAAATGACTCCTACCAGGACGCACTCGCCAAAAAGATCACGGATAAAATTTCGGTAATAGAAAACTGTGTTAAAAGTGTTGAAGAGTTACGTAACTCAGTGAAGAACTCAGCCGATGTAATAAAATCAAAAATAAAGCACATGAACAAACAAATTGCTGGTCTTATCGAGTTAGACTCCGGGAGATCCAGGAATGAAGAAACTCCCTTACGTCACCTCGATAAAGTGTTGATTGACATTAAAGCTATGTATTCTGCGCAGGTTATCTCCAACCAAAAAACCTGCGAGATGATAAACTCCCTGCGTGACGACATAGACATTCATTTTCAGTCCTCGTCACACAAACAACTCTCTCCCAAACACTGTGATCCCATGCTCGAAGTTATCTTCGATAAAGTAAACGATGTCGGCGACGAACTTACTGCGACTCGATCCCTCGTATGCGATATTGAACATCACATCGCAACAATAAACAGCAAAATCGTTGGTACACAAAACTTGCCGCAGCCTCACCAGAATGTTCCCTACAATACATCACTCATGGCTGAATTAATGGAACCTGAAGTGGATTCACGCTCACCCCCACATATAAGTCATCTGCGGACGGTTCAACCCACTGACTCCTGCGAAGTTTCTTCCAACTTAACAGCAGAAAATATCGCTACCCCACGGAAGCTTATCAGTCATTTTAATTCAACTTGGACACTTTCCGAATGGTAACGTAGACTTGATAAGCTTGCTTCGAAGAATCAATTGGTCACTACGCTTGATGTTGATTGGATCTCAAATTTCTTCGAAAAGAAATATGGCATTACCATTAGCCACTGCAATTTGCTTCCTACATCTCACCACAGAAGGAAGCGCAGCTTCAAGCTCAATCTTCCAACCAATTACGAATGGCTATTCCATAATCCTGCCAGCAAAAATTTCAATCTTGGAAAGATGCGTGTCTGCAAATGGTTGGAAAATACGCCCAAGAAGCAGGATAAAGCCAAGCAGTCCGTTATACCTAAACCAACAAATAAGTTAGTAAATAAATCCTATTTGCCAAAACCCACCTCCTCTTCCCACAACAAACCCAGCTCCAATTGGAGTTTTAAAACAACAATTTTTCCTAATTTTAAGCCTCCCACCCAAACTCCAACTCCCCCTATTCCACCCCAAATCAAGCCCCAACGTCAACGTGTCTCTTTCGACTTAACCCCTACAACTCAAACTCCTGCCACTCAAACTCCCACTACTCAACCCCTAACACACACGCCTTTCCCTAATTTCGACCTCAGAACTGGAGCTAAGTATCCCAATTTCATCAGTTCTCACATTTAAAACCCTATTTCAGAAAAACCAGCCGTTGCGACACCAAACTCATTAACCACTCCCTCTTCTATTGACCCCATTTCGCCACCCACTGTTAAATTAACGCAGCAAACTAGCGATACCACCGAATGTCGCTATGCGCTCTCTAGGCTTAGAGATAAAAAAATATATGAGAATATACGTCTATATCTCGCTTATCTGCACGATAAATCCGACTCGGTGTGCTACGAGGGTAAAATAAAAACAAGCGTCATGGTTTCTCTCCAGCAGGAAGGCCTCCCTACAGACGTTACCAAGCTCAGGAAACTTTATATAAAGTATCACGATATTTTCAATACGCCCTCCTAAAAAGTTGCAGACGATCTTGCCGCTCTTCGCCACTATGTACACTCTAAAAGAGTCTCACACCTCCAACGCAGTCGCCTTGATCATGATAAATTTTTTCGACCCTAAAAAGTCATGCAAAAACCTCCCTCTCACCTTCTATTACCAGAACGTAAGCGGACTCCGTTCTAAAACCCCCGCCCTGTTTTCCGCCAATCTCATGCTCTCCCATTTGATATCTATGCTCTGACCGAAACTAATCTTATCCCCAACATAAAAAACCAGGAGTTATTCCCTCTTTCTTTTAATGTTTTTCGGGATGATGATCGCGCACCCCCCTTGATTGAATCCCCTTCTCGAGGTGTCCTACTGGCTATTCACAACAGCTTGGATTCCTCTCTCGTTGCAACTTCATCTTCTCCTAAGCTCGACTTTGTGTCGGTTAAAATAACCCTCACTCGTAGATGCTTGTATGTTATGTGTTGTTACATTCTTCTGGCGCAATCCATCGAATCCTACCAACTTGCTATTACAGCAATTGACAATTTGATCGACTTATCAGAATCGCTTGATGATGTCATTATCTTCCGCGATTTTAATCTGCCTCAGCTGAAGTGGACTCCATCTGAAGACCTATCTTTTTTCATCGCTTCCAATCCCATTTCTACTAAGGAATGCCTATTCTTAGATCGGATAACAGACTCTAGTCTATGCCAAGTCAGTGGCGTCTCCAACTATATGGAAAAGCAATTAGACCTTATCTTCACAATTGATCCCATCAACTCCTCAGTATCGTGTTGTCCCTTATCTCTTTCAACTATTGATAACTTTCATCTCTTCTCTCATTTTTCCACAACTCTCCCCTTCAGTCGCCTCCCCCAGCAGTTCTATTTTCTTACAATTTTCACAAAGCTAATTTCCGTAAAATTAATACCTATCTAAGCAGTGCTTCTTTTGAGTTTACCAATCTATCTCCGGTTGATGCCCTCTCCATTTTTTACAGAGAAATATTCAAATCCATCTGTCTTTATGTGCCTTACTCCCGCCATAAAACTTCTTCTACATCCCCTCCTTGGTATAATCGTAAACTTCGCTCTCTACGAATCAAAAGAAACAAGTTATGGGCGGTATTCCTTCGCACCCACTATTCTACCGACTATTCAACTTATTTAGGTATGTATCTTCATTTTATTGAACTCTATAACTCTCTCTATCAATGCTATCTGAATAGTGCGCAAACCAATCTCATAAATGACCCCAAGTCATTTTTTCAATTTGTCAATTGCAAAAGTAAGACTGATGGTTATCCTTTATCCCTCGCTTTTGAAACCAAATCTTCAAGTGATCCTCCTACCATCGCCAACTTTTTTGCTACATTTTTCAAGCAATCATTTGCCAACAACTCCTTCGTACCAGATCCCTCTTACTTCAATGATCTACCAAATTTCTCTATTGGTCCCTTTCTCACTCAAAATTTCGATCCTGCAGTTATTGAAGAAAAGTTACAAAATCTTAAGGATGAATTTGTACCGGACTCCCCGCCATGTTTCTTAAGAAATGCTCTTCCAACCTGTCTCTACCCCTTTCCTACCTTTTTCGTCTATCGCTTACACAGGGTGAATTTCCCCAGATTTGGAAGACCTCTTTTATAATCCCAATACACAAAAAGGGATCTAAGCATGAAGTTATCAATTATCGTCCCATTGCTAAACTCTCTCATATACCCAAACTCTTTGAAAGCATTTTATACGAAGCGTTAAGCTTCAAATGAAAGCCTTTTATTTCACCCCAACAACATGGTTTTCTAAAAGGTAGATCAACTACCACAAACCTAGTTGAATTCGTGCATTTTGCTCTCTCAGCCTTAGAAAATGGCAAAGAAATCGATGTTATCGCAACTGATTTCACTAAAGCATTTGATAAGATATCTCATAAATTGATCCTTTTCAAATTGTCAGCTCTCGGCTTTGAGCCTCTCTTTTTAAAATGGATTTCTTCTTACCTGGTAAACCGATATTATAGTGTTCGGTTTAGATTCCTGGCCTCATCTGGAGTTCCACAAGGCAATCATCTTGGCCCTCTTCTCTTCATTCTTACTATCAACGATGTTGAGAGTGTCATTAAGCATTCCTCCCTCTCCCTTTACGCTGACGACACAAAATTTTTTAGATCTATTTCCTCTCCCCAGGACACTGTCCTTCTTCAAGAAGACCTTGATCGATTTTCAATCTGGTGCCTCAAAAACTGCCTAGAACTTAATATAGCCAAATGTCAATCTATAACCTTCTCACGTAAATGCAACCCGTCTCCTCCCCGACTTTATTTTCTCCATGGTCAACCAATTCCCCTGGTTCAGTCTTTCCAAGACCTTGGCATATTATTCGACAGTGAACTTAATTTCCGTTCGCATATCGATAAGATGATCCTCAAAGCCAACTCATCACTTGGCTTTATTAAACGTTGGTCCAAGGAATTTTCCAACCCGTTTGTAACCAGATCTCTCTATATTACCTTTGTTCGCCCCCTGCTTGAGTATGCCAGTCAAGGTTGGTCCCCCTTTCACCGGGTTCATGTTTCCCGAATCGAAGGTATTCAACGTCGATTCCTCCGATTTGCCCTCCGTGGCCTGCCATGGAACGACCCTTTAATCTTACCTCCCTATCAAGACCGCCTCAAACTTGTAAATATGAATTCGTTAGAAGAACGTAGGAATATTGCTGACGTTCTTTTCATTCATCGTCTTCTCTCAGGTTCCATCGACTGTGCATCCATTTTGAACTCCATTTCCTTCAATACCAACCCCCGCAATCTACGTTGTCCTCGTCTCTTCTATCTACCGGTCCACCGCACCTCTTATGGCTCCAACGAACCTATCTCCCGAATGCTCCGAAAGGTCAACTCGAACCTCTCCCTTTTTCATTTCCACCTGAGCACTCCTCGTCTTAAACAAGATCTCCTCCATCACTTCCTTGGTCACTAGCTCTTAAGTCTTTCTGTTAGTTTTTAGTCCTAGTTTTTAAGTTAGATTAAGTTTGTATTAAGCCAATAAATGGGGGCCTTAGCCCCCAGCAAAATTAGTTTTTTTTAGTGATAGGTCGCAAAAGATAACTGTAGGCGATGCATGCTCTGAGTGTAAGGTGTACCTCAGGGTTCAATCTTGGGGCCCATTCTGTTCTGCCTGTATATTAATGAAATGGCTTACCATCGCTTTGCAATCATGTGTCTATCCATATCTATATATTTTGATAATATTGCTTGCCAATAACGGACTGGTCCTAATTCCAACTAAATGCCAAGCTGTACCTAACAGATCTCTTGAACTAGCTTGTTTGCTGGATATCATATTATCAGGCACCAAAAGGAAGCAGTAGATACTGCAATAAGCCTGTCATAAATCGAAACCTATCTTGTCACAATCACATCACCGTCGTAATTGGTGGCATATATGGATGCTTGAGCAAATTGTGAATTCCAGCTAGTTTCACTTCATTTGAGACACGTAGAAGACTTGTGTAAACACTCATCATGCCTATAATATTGTATCATACGCTAATAGCGTTTTCTTTTATAAACTGCTAGTGGCTTTCAATGATGCTGTCAGGTATGTTCACCAGCTACGTATGTAGGTATGATCACTGGAAATTGTATATTCTAAATTATTAGAACCCAATCATCGTCATACTTACACTCCCAATTCATCTCGTCTATTTTTCATCCATGCTATCTCTGTTATAGAACTCTTTACCATCACATGCAAAACTTTATCTAATGTCAAAATCTTTAATATTAAACTCATAAAAAAGTAAAAATAAAAATAGAAATAACCCTTTTCATTTGCTTCGACACCTTCCTCAATGAAAAGGCTCTTCATTAAGCCACACTCTGTAATGTAATGAGATGATGTGAGATGACGAATTTATGACTACCTAAGCAGAGATATCGCAAACATCACTTGGGTTACAACCATGAAAACGCTGCAGGTGTACTCACTCGTGTTTCAGTTTTTTTAAGCGAATTTTATGACTTGAAAACGTAGCATCCGCAACTTCATTAGACTTAAAGAGCCGGTATTACAATTTCCTTTAAATTACGAGCAAATGCATGCATAAGATCAGATTCATTCAACCAAAAAATAATTGGATTCATAGAATCGCATGCAGAATTTCCTTCATTTAATGTCCTCCTACATCTTAATCGATTAGGAGGTCTTCTCAATTTCCCTGTGCAACAGAAGTAGAGCAGAAGATCCTCAATCTTCTACGAGTACATCAACAAACTTCTACTAATTTTACTGGTAGTGATTACTTTCCAAACAAATTTCCATGGAACGACTTTTCTGACAGTTTAATGCTCTTCTTGCCAAAGAAATCTCCATTCAGTTTTATCGACGGCAATTTGTATCGATGAAACGTCCAAGTACGAGTAAGTATGCCAGCGAAAACTGTCAGACCAACCTGTTTATAAACACTTAATCTCATCGCACCAACAACTTTGTGAAGCGATAAAGGATATTAAATATTGTAGGGCGTACAAAGTGAACAGCTCCACCTTGCATTGGATTTCTGCGAACTGCAAACGATACGAGTATCTGAGGAGCAAGCATGGCTTTTGCTTCCACAACCATGGACGTGGTCGACATAGCTAAATTAAATTTGAAAGATGATACTATTAACCAGTGGCTGTGGGACCTACGCTATTATAGATACCTCGACTACCTTCCTACTCGTAATTGTATCTCGACGAAAATAACAAGTTATTGCTGACTTTGGTTTGGCACAGACAAGCTACTACAGTAAACTTGAAACCTAATGTAAGTCGTTTGTGGTTGTCGTCGAATTTAGTAGAACATAATGCGAAAAGTGCTCTGTGGAGGAAGTGATATTAATAAAAATTTGAGTAAACTGGAAATAGAATCATTCAATCATACTCAAGAAGTAAGACCAAAGCTGCAAAAGATGATCTAAAGGACCCAACTATTAAAAGCAGAAAACTTTACATTTGTTGTGTGTAAAAATACGTAAAACTAGGTATGCCTCATTCGAAGACTTTGTGCATATTATTAGTTTCTACAACTTAGCACTGAAGCCGGATTTTTGTAAAATTTGGGGATACCGAATCCTCCATTTTCCTTTGAAGGAGAGTGCTTAAATATTCTATGTTACAACAATCAAAATAAATTATCTGGCCAGTTATTCAGATTCTATTGAATCTCTGCTTTGCATCCTTCTTGAAGACTATTTGTTTGCTTACTTAATTACTTAATTAGCCTCAGGATATACTGTAGGTCATAGAGTAATACACAGCTACAAGTGTGTTATATTCTTCTCAATCCTATCGCTTAAATTCTAGTTTGTCACATCAATCCAATATCGGTGTGTCCTATAACTTGCACGGGGGCACTCTCGATGCTCTAGCACCCTCGCGGTTGGTCGTCTTTTAATCATACATCGTAACTCAACTGCTTCAAAATATTCCCTGTTCTGTCGCCATAGTTAATAGGTCCCGGGTCCATGGAAGAACAAGACCGACCACTTACCATTTGTTGATTCTATTTTTTTATAATTTCTGGTATTCGTCACCCGCCATGTCACATGATTCACTGAAAATAAGCGTCCGAACTTCTAGAGCTATTAGAACAAAAAGTATCCATTGATGGAAGCACTTTCGTTTGAATTTGAGAATCCTTTTCAAGTTTAATGGCAGCAAGGTAACCTGCAGAATACTTACCGACTATAGTTGCCTGGGATCATCAGGACTGTGGCCTGCTTTAGCGAATTGCTCGCGTTAGCACCACCGATCACGACATTTAGCACTATGAAAATTAATGTTTCCTTGCCCATAACTGAGGCAAGCCAGTGCATGAAAATGAGAAGAATAGGCAGGTGGATTATTCATTGCTTTCTTCGCCAGATCTTGTGGCTATTTGCTTTCTCTGGTTGTGTTGCAGTTTCTAAGCTCTCTGTTTTGGCGCAGTTGCTTGGTTTATACGACCATTGGCTCGAGATAGCTCGAGAAATCTTTTTAAGGCTCATTTTGTATCTGATCCGTTGATGTTCACCTCCTCGCGTTTGTATCGTTATTCGTTCAACCGACAATAACGCTATCGACAGAGTCTTTTATTTTGGATCGCAGTATGAATACTTGGAACAGTTCGTCGGGCAAGTCACGTCGAACTGCGAAGTGCGGAAAGAACCACAAGTCAGAGGAATGCGCTCTAGGCAAGGAGGGAGCGTCAGAAAAACGCCAACTCTCTTGTGCCTTATGTAGGAACACGGGACACACCGCAAATTATCGGAGTTGTCCCAAATTCCAATACATCAAAAGAGTAAACGTGGCTCAGCAGCAGAAAGTGGAAGTTAAATGTCCACTCGTGCAGGTACAATCACCAGCCGTTACTCCCCAAGTTACCCACGCCCAAATGGCGGAGGGTGGGGGAAATACGGTACAACAAACAAAGGTAGCTTCTAAGGCCCCAGCGCCTAGAGCACCGGAACCTGTAACTGACATGCTGTTTATCTTGCTCTCTATTTAGGAGCAGATGGCTCAGCTTCAGCGTCAAATACAGAAACAGGCTACACAGGCAGATCAAATATACGCTCTGCTGCCGGGCCTAACGCTCCTCCAGTCGTAATGGGTACGTACATGGCGGAGCAAGCCCTGAAAGTTCTGATTAGGTTCCAGCGACTACCAGCACTATTTAAGTTGCTTAAAGACCAAGCCCCTGATGAGCTTTTGGTTACCGAAACTAAGCTTACCAAAAGATACAAAATGAGGCACAGAAGATATAAATATTACGAAGAAACCGACCCAACTCGGTTCAAGGAGGATGTGTTGCGATCTTTGTTAGAAGAGGACTGCGTTTCAGAAGAATATACAGTCGTGTAGTACGTATAGTAGGTTCCAGGTGCTGGAGGCATGCGTCATGTACATTACTCTCCGTTGTGGAAAGCTGTTATACATGGTGTCTGTCTATGCATCTAAGGCCACTCAATCCACCTAATTCATCTCAGAGCTCGAGACACTTTTTCGATTCCTAAGACTGGAATTGGAGGAGAATTACTTTATTATCGGCGGAGATTTCAACGCCAAACATAGAGATTGGGGAAATAATACACAAGATACTAGAGGGAACTTACTATTCAATTGGTGGGGTCAGCATTTGGACCTCTTGCTATTCGACACACGAATACACCTGATATGCACTAATCAACATACCATAAACTGTCAACGCACTTTTGTGTATGATAGTGACCATTGTAGTCTCAGTATCTAAATAACCGTTCCGAACCTAGCTGCGAAATTGGATGAGCATGTTCAACTGTAGTAGGGTGCGTTGGACACACTTCTCCATAACACTGACGAGAGCGCTCTCCTCGAATTCGCTCTACCCACAGTCCAATAGAAATCTGTCAAACGAGTAGATTGACAGGTATCTTAGACTAATGGACGAGACAATCAAACGAACAATGGACAAAACTATACCTCGGTATCAACACACTGGAAATGAAGACTTCTTCCGCAATGCAACTTTTGATGCACTGCACCGACATAAAAGTAGATTGCTGTCAAGACTAAAAGCCCTGTACAGACAGTTCACTGACAGACATAACCCGGAGATCATGACACTGAAGTCGTCGATGAAAAACCTCCAGATATTAATAAAGGAAATTCTGTAAGTTTGTATTGGAACAATAAAATTCGGGCTGTAAACACCAGCAACCCGAATATGCTCCCGCAAATAAATAAAATATTTCGGAGAAATAATCAGAACGACCTTCCATGTCTTAGAATCGCCCGAACGACGAACAACGAACAGATACTTGTAGCAGCAGGTATCGATCCAAATGAGGCAGTTGATGATGATAACTTCTTTGTGATCGACGATCCGCAGGAGAAGGTAGAGGCTATAGGAGCGACTTTCCAGGAAGTGTACAAGGCGAATGACATCATTGGCCCGAACCACGACCTGGAGAGTCGAGTGCTTGTGCACAATTTCTGCCTTCGCAATGAAATTGTGAATTGGCGATTCAAGAACTCGGGTTTCACCCAGTTCAGTGACGAGAATATGGAAAATAATGTCATCACCAACGAAAGGGTTTTACCACCGTTCATTTCGAAGGAAGAGCTCCAAATGATCTTCGAATCACTTAGAAGTAAGAAATCAGTGGGAACTGATGAAATACCGAACACTGTGCTTCGACATCTCGCACTAGAAGCGATGGACATTTACACCACCCTGTTTAATAATGCAATGAATAATGCACATTATCCAGCGCATTGGAAAACGGCGGTGGTGCATCCCATTCCCAAAAGGGACAAAGATAATTCCAATCCGGCGAATCTCCGCTCGATTAGTCTTCTTCCAAACATCAGCAAGGTTTTCGAGAAGGTAATCAATAGAGCCCTGACCAAGTGGGTTGAGGACAAAAATATAGTTCCGGATAATCAATTCGGTTTCAAGGCGGGGCATGATATCATTCATGCTGCGTCTAAACTGGTTTCTGATATCCAATGGAACAAAGGCAAGAAACAGTGTACTGGTGCCTGCCTGATTGACTTGGAAAAGGCCTTCGATACCGTATGGTTGGAAGGACTTTTCTTCAAGTTGAACAGGTTAGGCATTAGTAAACCACTGCTGTATATTCTTTTTAATATGCTCTCCAGTAGACAGTTCATCGTGAAGAATGGCGATGTGACTTCTGCTGGAACATTTAACATTGAAAACGGTCTGCAACAAGGTGCGGTAAATTCGCCGGTCCTATTCAACATTTACACAAGTGATCTGATAGGTTCACTTCACCATGCCATAGCGTACGCAGACGACTTAATTGCGTACAGATCAGGTCCAAAGATTGAGGTCATTAATACACTTTTGCAATGTGACTTCGACAAAATTAAGCGATATTGCGACGACTGGAAGTTGAAAATCAACTTCCAGAAGTCGGAAACCATTCTGTTTAGGACGCCTTTGTCTGGGGCCTCTAGGGATACCAGAAAGAATTGGCGAAAGTTCTCTATTGTCGGACAACATGGACAGCCACTTGCTTGTCGAAATGTGGTCAGATACCTTGGGATCTGGCTAGATCAATATCTGTATTTTAACAAACATATAGATGTTGCTCTGGCCAGAGCCAGAGGTGCTTTTGCCCTTACAAAGAGACTGTTTTACAACAGCCAACTCGATGCGAGGGTGAAGGTGATCTGCTACATGGCCCTTATCCGGCCTATGCTTGTGTTTGGATGTCCCGTGTGGTTCAACGTGAGAGCAAGTTTATTGGAAAAGATTCGGGTGTTTGAGAGGGCTTGCCTTAGGGCTTGTCTTCGCTTATACAGAACACCAGAGTCTGAGTACATAAAATTCTATTCTAATGAGTTCTTGTATAATAGGGCGAACCTAATAAGAGTGGGCAATTTCGTCATTAAGTTGACTCGAAGGCACGTTGCAAGAGCAATGACCTCATCAAACAACCTGATCTCCGGGGCTTACTACCCCAATTATATGTTATGTATCATGAGAGAGTTCGCTTTGACGGCTTTGTTCCTCCAGAAGCGTTCCCCAATAATTTTGATGGCTGCTGCTTGGAACTGTGGAATGGTGACATTCTATCCAAGCCGTGGGTGAAGGACGTCCTTTTCTAATGACAGGATGTACTTTATTTGGCCCTTGTTTGCAGGAGCTATTTTGGCGATGTCAAGGTCAGCCGCGTACGCACGTAATTGCGCGGACTTCAAAAAAATTGTGCCTATTTTGTTGGCAATTAGTTTTGCACAATTATTTCTAGGACGATGTCAAAAAAGTTAATACTACAGCGCGTCGCCTTGGATAGAACCTTTCTCACCGATCCGACAGCTAGAGAAGCGAGGATTCTTCCTAGCCATCCTGCGCAACCTGACGAGTTCGGCAGGGATTTCAAAACTAGGCATAACTTTGTATATCTCGTCCCTATGCAAGTTTTTTCTAAGATCTCCGTAGTCTGAATATTTGATCAATCAACAGGGTGTGTTTTCTTGTAGATCGGAGAAACAGTGCTGAGATTCCGTGCCTCGGGTGTGATTTCCTCTGTTTATTTCTTACAAATAAGTTGGTGCATGTTCCCAGGTCCTCTCCAGCTGCTTTAAATAGCACAGTAGAGAGTCCATCTGCGCAACAGACTAATATTGCTACCTTAACTTCGTCTAGATAGGGGGGACGAAATTCGTTGTCATCTTCGTCCAGGGCGAATGGTTTCTTCTGCCTGACAGCGATATTTTGACCATCATCGCCATTATATGGTCTGCAGAAGTAGTCTTTCCATATTCTCAGTACCGACTGGTTACTACTACTAGTTGTTCATGTTTATCCTTACAGGCTTCCATTCTGACCTTGTAACCCTTAAATGGTTGTTATATTCTAAGTTAAGATCTTTGAGTGTCATTCCTGCAGTAACATCTCCCTAGAAGTATTGATCGGATACATCTCGTGGTCTTCCCTTTTCATTTCAAAAGGCCAGTGCTCTTCGCTCTTCCTTAATTTTTGGGCGCGTAGAGCTCACGAGCAGCTTCCGATCTTTGATGCAATGTAATTTTATACGTTTCTTGCTTTATCGCATGCATCTGCCTACACTCGTCATAAGATCAAGAGGTCCCTTTGTCACATCAGAAGCAGCTTCTCTGATGGCTTGAATCCATTATCAGAGTTGGTGCAGATTGTATTTTCTGATGACACACTCAAAGACGGCATCTTTAGCCAGCATTGCGTTAGGATCAACTACCATAATTGTAGTGTCATATCTGCAGCATATATCTGGTCTTTAAGGTCATAGAGTTCGTCTTTGATTCTGTCGTCATTATCGTCTGTAAAGCCATGATCGCCAATCAAGTCTATATTTCCGAATTTGGCCTTGATGCGAACTGTGATGATGTGTTCAAAACTTTTGGCCCGAGCCTCCCTCGAATAGCAAATCTACATTCAAATAAGCATCGTCTTCCTCAATTTCTTCCATTCCATGTGCAAAGCCGAAATTCGTTTTCCTTAAAACGTTTACTGGGGTCGACATCATTATAACCATCCATATACAAAGCGGTTGACTTTCTCTGAATTTTCTTTTTCACTGACGGGAAATTATGCCCATCCGCAACTACCAAGCTGGAGGTCCAAATCCTTAATGAAACTCCTCAGTATAGAGTATGGCGGTCCGTTCCCAATAGCCTCGCTGAAGTTCTGTAGCTCCCGCTATCCTATTTATGGTACGCGCTGACATCTCTACTCCACGCTCCCGAATAACCTACAAGCTCCCAATAGAGCTGGGCTCAGAATACGGCGAAATAGCTCCAAAGTACGGTGTAAGCTAAGTAGCTCAACCCGGCTTACTCTGAAAGCCGCCGTTGATGAATGAGAAGTACTAGTACCTTATCGTGAACATTTATTTCCCTTTTTTCGTCTGCAGGGCCAATGATGTTTCGCAGGCGTTGGGTACCTTTTCTTCAGTCAAACGTACAGGGCCATAAGTGTTCACCACGTGAAGGTGAAAGTTAAGTGGCGATGTTTGTGTCCTCACAAAACGCTGGGCCGTTGTAACCCGTTAGTACTCGTATTGTAGTAGCATAAGGAATTTATCTAAACTACCTCGCTACCTCAAAAGTCTGTTTTTGCCAAAGGAAAAATGTCCTCCTGTTGGAATTGATCATGCCACCTGCAAATGAAATTTCACAAAAGCCATTTCACAAGACACTTGGGTAAGAATTGCTCCTAAAAGATACTTGTAGAGTGCATTTCCTTCCACCAAAACATGCGGCAATACGAGTACCTCTTTCATGCTGTTGTATTCCACTTGTTTTTCAATTTGCGCTAATGTCATCCTCTTATTCAGGTAAAGCCACCTCAAATTGATTTCATTTGTATGAATTCCAGAAATTTCAATAAAATTTGAAACTAGTCGTTCCGATGTCATCCAAAACATCAGCAACTGCCAAACAAGTATAAAGCCAACACTATGCAAGGCCAAAACCGCGCAATAAGAGTAGAAGCACAAACATTTTTATTCAGCTCGTAAAAGTTTTTAACAGGGACTAAACGAGGTGGCTAAGTAGTATAACTTTTGTTCGAAAACTTTCGCAAGTATTCTGCAAGACAGCAAAATGTCAAAGGAATTAAAAAAAAAATACAAAACTTACCGCCACAACCAACACTAGCAACATGAAGTTCTTTGCGAGTTTCCTAACTGCTGCAATTAAACTTTATTAAATCTACCCGTACAAAGGAGACTGTATGCCACACACCACCTCCTCCAAAAGTACGAGTATCTTATTTATGGTGAAAGATACGAGAACATTTTCTCAAACAAATTGGCTTGAAGCCATCCACAAGCGACTTGTTTAATCCGTTAATAGATGGCATTATACTGAATGGATTAAATTTTATCTGCAGATAAACAGATTGGCTTGCAGAGTAAAGTAAGAAACTGCCTTAGTGTTCGCTCTTGTGTAGACTTGTTGGATGAAAAACATTTGTGAATCAAAATTTAGGCAAAGTCCTGGATTTAAAGTTCTTCATCTTTTGGACAATATCTTTAGAGCTTTGTGAGAAGAATTTTTGCTAATATCAAAGCGGATTTTCTGCACAAAACCATAAACACGCAATGAGGCTAGTCAGACGAGTAGAAATGATAATGCCATTTGAGATTCCCGACTTTTATACAATTTATAGAATTTCTATCACGAAATGGATTCAATTGATTTGAGAACTCCTGGTCAGTGCTTCTCACCTACGACTGACCAGATTTACCAAGGAAAATTTATGCGACACTCTCATTCACACCTTCCCTGGCCATTCCAAGGCGTGTACTAGTAAATGGTTTTGAGAACTTCATTCTACTTGCGATTGCATGTTCCCATAGTACAACAGCTATCGCATTGTCCGACGTTTCTTACGAGTCATGTAAACCAATCACCAAAGTATCTCTGATGTAATATTAATAGTTTGGAATCCTGAGTCAGTTAGGCAATTTATCGAAACCAGGCATCCGTAAGTATCTGTAGATCTTTATTTCTAGTACAAGACCAATGATGGAGTTCTTTAAGCAAAGGTCTTTCCTCTGCATACCATGTGCCTTATCCACGTATTCCCTAATACATACATAGATACATGGCAGTACCAACAGAAACTTGTTGAGAAAAATGTTGCAAATAGCCTAGGTTTGGGTTTTCTGTTTTTCTCTTTTACTGGCCTGCTGCTGGTTTATCTGATAGATATTCACTGTAAAGCTATTCATTTTCTATCGGTTCTCTTCTCCTTGAATCGTTTTCCTAGTTTCTGGTTGGTTTCTGCCGTTAAGTAATAGGCAATGACGAAAGCAGTTTATATATTCGCTATAGCGGAGGCATATTCGATTTGCGTTTGCCAATGGCCAATTTTTTTGTTTTTTTTTTTTTGTGTTGGTATCTATGTATCTGTTGTGCGATTTATATAACTGCTCTAGGCAAATGGCCAGTTTGATTAAATGCCGTGTTTGGGCTTACGATGGAAACAGAACCTTCATCTAGGTAGAGGTGTCACGCACGCAGCGTTTGAAAAACGATAAATTAACTGGGAGCGCTTTTTGAATGAAGACGTTTTAAGGAGGATACACTGTTTAATTAATTGCATCGGTTAGGGGAATAGCAAATTACTAAGGCGACACGATCTAACAAATTAGTTCAGTGTTGCAGGTTGTTAATGGGAAATGCAATAATAGAATTCTAGAATTCTCCTGGGATATGTCAGTTCATGAGAGAAGTGCAGATATTTTCAGCATTTATGTACGTTTGTGGTTTATTTAGTAGAGTTAACTGGGTGAAACTGGTATGAGGATACAATTGCTATCTTCAAAGACGAGAATGCGGAAAATTTTCTAAGGACACCCTTGTCAATTTACGAGTCTCAATTGCACCGAATTCAGATTGTAAACATAATCCTTCCCTCAAGAGCCGTCTTAGAAACTCTAGATTCCTCCGTCTAGAGAGAGATTACCAGCAATATAAAGTTGGCTTTTGGGGCCTAGAGAGTTAAAGTGGTTATCATTCAGTTGGAAGCCTTCAGAAATGACCAATGACTTTCTAATATCAAGGCATGAGTCAACAGGGAGCTAGTATAGGCATGAACGTGGACTAGCACCATACAAATGAAACTCATTACATCCGTGATATCACAAATTTTGTTGGTTGCATTACCATTTCGGATAGCTTTATTGATCTTTTATTTTTTTTTAGATCTTTGCATTGAACATTGGGCGGTTAGGTAGATTTTTTCATGTCGCTGAATGTGCTTCTTCAAGTGACAATATTTTATTGTTTGCAATAAGGAGATACTCTAGCAGCGCAAGTTGATCTACAGGGTCTTCCAATAGGAACTTCCGAAATTTGACAGTTGATAGCGTCCATATTGTTGAAGCTACATCTGTCAAATTGGCTGTCATTTATTCAGTCAGTTTTGCCAAATCACCACGGACAGACATAGCATTCAACAAAACGTGCGAATGATAAAATTGTTCTGTTCGGGCAACGTTCCGCGCACTTCACCATTTTACGGTCGCCATAATCGTCTTACCGAGAGGACTATTCGCAGTCTGATGGATAAATTTGAGTCTATTGGTTTAGTAAACGATAAACCAACACCCGTACGTTGACGAAACGCAAGATCTGCCGAAAACCCCGTCGCTGTCAGTGAGAGTGTGCAGAAGAATCCGAGGCAAACCATTTCGCAGACCACAACTTTGCGAATTTTGCACCGTGAATTGGGCCTGCACCCGCACAAAATTCAACTGATCCAGGAGCTGAAGGTAAACAGCCATAGACAACGACGTGTGTTCGCTGAATTGGCTCTGGGGCAGTTGGAAATTGACCCTAATTTTCATCGAAAAATCTTCTTCAGCGATGAGGCTCATTTCTGGATGAATGGGTACGTCAACAAACAAAATTGTCGAATTTGGGATGATGCCAGTGCATATGAGATCCAAGAGCGTCCAATGCATTCCGAAAAAGTCACTGTTTGGCGGGAATTTTGAGCTGGCGCGTCATCGGTCCATATTTCTTTGAGAACGACGTTGGCCAGGGCATCACCGTCAACACCGAGCGCTATAGGTCGATGATTACTAACTTCTTTTGGCCTGAATTGGATGATATGGACACCAACGACATGTGATTTCACATGGCTACGTGCCACACGGCTCACGTAATCTCACATTGAGGTGATGTAAATTGGCCACCGAGATCGTGCGATTTGACCCCGTTAGACCTTTTCTTGTGGGGTTTTCTGAGGTCGAGGGTCTATGCGAATGAGTCATAAACCACAGCGGCCCTCAAGGCCAACATAACCTATGCCATCGGTTAAATTCAGTCTGATTTATGCGCCAGAGTCATTGAAAATTAGACATTTGGCATGCGTGCCACCCAGAGAAGCTGCGGCTGACATTTGAACGATGTTATGTTCCATACATAATGGCATCGACAGGCGAATCAAAAATTTCGATGATATCTCACATACACTTTGTTTTATTTAAATTTAAAGACAGGAAGCGCTTAATGAAAGACCCTTTACTATTCAGGCCTCGCATTCTTGCTTAAATACTTTTGTTGGACAGCAGAATCTGCAACTCCTCTTTAAAGAACAGCAACATGCAAAGGCGGAAAGAAACAGGAAATATGAAGAGTTTCAGTAATGATCCCGATTACGATCTAATAAGAGATTTGGATTCGGTACAAGAAGCTATTCTGGAATGCAATTAAATGACACAGCTAACTCAGGGAAGAATGGGTTTCCATTTGGATCACTTAACCACATCAACACGGTGCAATGCGGCTACAGTACTTAGTGTTTTTATTTCTAAAAAATCAACCGAGGTCTGAAGAAATCACCAAGAGACCTATACTGGCTGAAACTAATCAACTGTTTGACGCACTGTGCTGGGTATTTCTATGCATCTTCAGTGTAAGGACCCTTGGGCAGCAACCTGGGAGTCTCGTTTCTGACTGAGATAATTCCTAAGAAATATGAGGGCTTTTCTAACATGAACTACCAACCGTAAAATGTACTAAGATTGAGAAAATCGGGCTGCTGCAATCACAATTCATGGCAGCACCATATTCATATGTACATACGTTATGTGTTGAAGGCCAAGGTAGCGGGAGTTCAGAGAAAGATTAGCTTTCCTCGTCTTAAACACTGTGGAGCCTTTCTGTTGGAGTACACAGCGTTAGCACAGGCTAGATCCCATTATTATGTCGACTATACGAGAACGTCCATCATGCGTAGGTGTCATGCTAATATCCGTGACAATTTAGAGACATATGAATCAAATCAAGAAACTGGGGGAATAACTTTTATAAATTCCGGTTATGTAAAGCTAGGTTAACATATTTCAATTTTGTCGAACCAGGTCGCTTTGAGCCGCAAGAGCTCCAACAATCCATACCATACAGTGACGGCGTATAGAGAAAATTTTTCCTACTGTCTTCAAATGAGCAACAAATTAACAGAAATCCTCGCAGCAATGCTAAAATTAGCGAACTACGACTTTTTTCCGAATCTGACAGGCGTGTTGAGTAAAGAAATTTCCGAAAAGTAAGCTGACTTTCCAGCATTTTAAACCCAGAATCTCGACTTGGTTCTTACTTTGCATTACTTCAACGAGGGGTCAATAAACATGAGGTAGTTAGTCGAGAAATGGCCACTAACCCCCATCCTTGTAACTTGTTGTTCCTTTAATCCTTGTGCCGGGCTCAAGTGAATATATTCTATTTACCACTTCAGCTGCAATCCATTGTTCGAATTTACTTAAGGCGTCAGTTTTTGGTCGCCTTTTCCGACGAAAGTACTTGTATATACTTTGGCTTATTGACCATTGGACTTATTTTTGCTACTTCTACTCTAATCCGGAAATGTCCTACTTACGCTTCTTTCACACTATACCGCAAAAGATCGTACGGTGAGATTTTTTTAATGGAATATAGAAAGCAATAGCCCTTTTCACATTATACGGTGACGGCTTTTTGCCGGAATGCTGGCGTGTGGCCTTCGTTGACGACCATTTAGTAATTCGTGCTCTATTTGCTGGAGCCAAACAGCACACCACCGAATTGCAAACGGAGGTTGTGATTGAAAAAAGACGGGCATAAGCCTTATCAGAGGGTGGGACAATAAGTCCCTGGAAATTTAAATAAGGAACACTCTTTTCGGCAATAAAACGTTTTATTTTTCAACATAATCTCCTTTTAGCTCTACCCTTCGTCCAAGGTTTCTCTCATTTTTCGGGAAGAAGGTATTAAACATGTGAAGATAGCAACGAGAGTTCCTAGGGGCAACGGACAGGTTGAAAGGATAAACAGAACTATTAAAGTTATCCATTTGAATTGATGTTTGACGTAAAAATGGGCAACAAAGATGGCTTAAGGGTTGCTGATGTTGTAGCGGAGGAATTTCTGGAAATTTTCAACGGAGAACGTGACAACATACGAGAGAAGGCGCGAGAAGACATCGATAAAATTCAAAAAGAGAAGTCTAAAACTTTTATTCGCTCTAAGGCTCACAATATAGGCTATCTTGTTGCTATACGTCGGACGCAGTTTGGTAACCTTATAAAAGTCTATAATAAATTTTTACAGTACCGAATATTGATTTCAATAATCGCTATGATGTGGAGAAAGTTGGAGAGTCTGAAGCCCCAAGAAGACCAGCAGGAGCGCTGAAAACATGAAGCCTTGGATTCCATATGATGATAGCTCATCAGATGAAGAAAACGAGAAAGAAGATTACGATTCCAAATGTTACCTGAGATGACTAAGAGTAAGGTACCTAGATGACCTAAAAGATAAAATCCGAAACAAATTTTCCCTGATATGACTTATGACGAAACAACTTAAGATGACTACAAAACCTGTACCGGCCTGAGACGATTTTTAGATTAACCTGAGGTGATACCAAATTCTTCAGATGAGCTGTATTGAGATGACAATTATATTGAGATTGACCGCGATTTGCATTATTTAGATTTCTTGAGTACTACCTACCTTTAACTTTTAAATTACCAATGCAATTGGAATTATTTAATTAATTAATAGTTTATAACGTTTAGGAATGTCTTTTAATCTCTACATGTATGATAGATGAAATAAAATGCGCTCCCGAATAATTTCAAAAGAGGATTAGGAGACGAGCTGATCATCAAGCTGCAAAAAAAGGTAATTTAATGAGAAACATAGGTAGACACTGAAGAGCATAAAAGCAACAATAATCCCAGACTAGACTCAGCACTCGATGTGCATATGGGTAGCTGAATTCAGATCTGGAGTGCCTTGTAAAGATCATATATATTTCTTGGAGATCGTTAATCTCTACCGAAATGACCTGAAATCATTTTTTTTACATTAGTGGGTATCCTTTTCAAAAATCAAACTGCACTTTTCTTTCTGCCTGATAATCATAGCTAATGATATTAATTTGTATAGATGATTCCAACTCGAGCTTTACGTATATAAGTATTCGCAAAGTATAGTTAACAAAAAAATTATTTTGAGAAAAAGTACATTGTTAAAAATATTATTAATCGCTTTTGAGTGCGAAAACTGTATTAGTCTACCATTACAAGTGATTTTCTTCGTGGTGCCATATATGGCTTCGTATGCCTCAAGAGTTTCGTTTTCGAAAATTTCTTTCTCATGTTTCTATCTATTTTATTTCACAGTTGTTCAGAGATGGATAATTTAAACTTCGTATTGGAGAAAAGAACAATTGAATCCATACGATGAAAAGAATTTTCAATTTACGGGTGCTACTGAATAGCCAGAATCGTCCTTTTTGCGAAGGAGTCAATTTAATTTGTCGTCGATCAGTAAGCTCTTCAATACGACATAGCTAAACATAATAAAAACCGAAATAAGAACCGAAATGGAGCAGTTCGTTGACATGGTGGTTTACATGGTTTTTGTTCAATTGCCATCTTCGCGACATTATTGGAGCAAATCCGTTGGCCAGTAAAATCTTTTTGACACAATGACATGACACGTTCGTGAAGTGAACGGATTCTACAATACTTATTTCAAAAATAGAGCTTCTTGCATTAACAACCGTCACAAACTGAAGCAGTATAACCCAGCCAAGCCTCACAAGTGGCGTTACAAGAACAAAGTTCTAAGTGGAGTTTTCGGATTCAGTTACGACTTCAAAATTTTTGCTGGAGAGCAGAGTAGCACCTTTTCCGAAAATGCACCTGATTTAGGAGACACTGGAAACTTAGTACCGAGGCTTACATCTGCAGCTGCTAAACGTGTCAACCATCAATTTTTTCCTGATAATTGGTATCACAGTTCCAAATTACAAGTTCACCTGTTCAAAAATGGATTACTATCTTTGGGCACAGTCAGAGAAAGAACTGAAAAAACAAGTTTGTGAAAACATATTTGAAAAAATGACTACACTTGATGGGCTGAAATTGGGACTGGTGTCTTAGTATGATAACAACCCTGCAAACATGCTGTCAAAGTGTGTTTGAAGCAAGCCTATCATCACCAAACAGCGAAAAGACAAACAGAGATATTCCTGCTCCTCAAGCTGTTGAGGTTTATAACAAATACGAGGGTAGACGCAAAAGTACCCGGCTTGCCGTATAGATGGCAGTTGTTGTTTAAAAAGAATGACAATAATAGAAAGTACCAACCTTACAAAGCTTAAATTTGAAGTTTGACGACGCTATGTTGTTTAGTATTTGTTCGGCAGCTGTCAATCTGTAAACGCTCTCAGTGAATTTTAAAATATGAAAAAAATTGGTCATCGTTATGTGATACAACATTTTCATTTGAAAGGCCTCAATTCAACCAACATCAAAACGGAACTGGATTCAATTCTGGGGAAGTGTGCCCTTCATTTACAACAATAAAATATTGGCTGGCAAAGGCCGTACGAGTTGCCAGGACGAACATCGTAGTGGTCGACCAAATGAGGTGAGTTCACCAGGAATGTTGGAAAAAATTCACAAAATGGTATTGGATGGCCGTCGATTGAAAGTGTGTTAACTAGCAGATATGGTAGGCATTTCTAAAAGCGCTGTACACCGCATGTTGACTGAACATTTGGACATGAGAAAGGTGTGCACAAGATGGGAGCCGCGATTGCTCACAATGGAACAGAAACAGCGTCATGAGGATGTTTCAATCGGGTGTTTGGCGAAGTTTTACAGCAATAAAGTCGAGTTTTAGCGTCAATCCAAAACCATGGATATAACATGCGTCCATCACTTCACATCCGAGGTGAAGGAACTGTCAAAATAATGGACTCAAAAGGGAGAATCGGCTCCAAAGAAGGCGAAGACAATTCCATCTGCAAGCAAGGTCATTACGTCAGTTTTTTAGGATGCGCGCGAGATAGTTTTCATTGATCATCTTCTGAAAGAAAAAAAAATCAAGGGCGTATATTATGCGAACATTATTGCAGAATTTGAAAGATGAAATCAAGAAAAAACGGCCGCTTTTGGCTAAGAAAAAGTTTTGTTTCATCGAAACAATGCACGAGTTCACACATCCGTCATCGCGATGGCCAAAATCACTGAGTTAAAGTTCGAATTGCTTCCTCATGCACCCTATTCGCCGCATTTAGCCCCCTCGGATTATTTTCTATTCCCGAGTTTGAAAAATGGCTCGGTGGTAAAAGATTTGCCCACAGTAAGGTGGTGGATATTTTAAGAAGCTCGACGATTCTCACTATAAGCATGGTATCGATCGAAGCTATTGAACATCGCTGGGAAAAATGTATTGAACTAAAAAGAGACTACGTAGAGAAATAAACATATTTTTCCCCATTTTTTTTTGTTAGGTCGGGTATATGGGCTGCGTATATGGGCTACGTTGATTTGCTGGATTCCACGCTTGGGTTATACAGAGTCCTTTTTTACCGCAAAGTGTTAAAAAAAGATATATTTTCGCTTGATTGCTTTATGCTCAGTAAACGTATGGCTCCGTCAGAATGACTTTCGGCTGCAATTATATGATTTCAAAATTAACCGTTTTTGAGAATATGTGCAAAATTAAGAAAACACTTTTGAAAAAATGTGACTGGCCTCTCAGTAGATCATCTGCAATCAGATTTGTCAAATGTATAACATAAACATTACACTGTTCTCGTATTTTTTAAGCAAATAACAATTTTTAATTGATTTTAATAAAAGTTGGTTAAGAATCCACAAAACTATTTTAAGAGACTTTAATTTTTTTCCTGCTTAGTATTTCGTTCTTGCAGTAGAGGATTAATTAACAGTGCAGCGAGTATAGGTCTGCATTGGTATTAATTGTTCATTGCCTTCGGTAAAGGCTTTGGAGGTTTCAACCGACGACATGCAATTTGAGTAACTTTAAGCAGGAGAGGGTTACGGAAGAAAATAATTACAGCGGCAGGAAGGTGTAAGAAGAATTTATGGCGCAAAAAAGATTCCAATGTTAAATATGCAGCTGAATCTATAAAACTAAGACATTCAGGTAGAAAAGCGAGGCGTCCTGGTGTTGAATAATAGAGTGCGGGTCAATTTCTGGTGATTAAGGGTTGGTTTGTATGAATTAAGATGCACTCATTTGCTGTCTAACCTAATGTAACTCTTTAAGAAAATCACTGAATATACTTTTCAAAATAACCTTCATTACTTAACTCTCGACTCAGTTAATGACATGTGCAATCACTTTTCCTGATTTCCGCTTTCTGATGATACACCTCCAATGGTGTGAGGTTTACTTGAATATTTCAGATCTATCGTAGTTGCGGCAACTCCCAATGGCATTAAACCTGATTTTAATTACACGTATATGAAGCGCTATAATTACCTGCATGCAATGGACATCAGTTTTGCTGAGACTACCTCACCACTTCTGTCTATTGAAGAGTTGACATTTAGTTGTGGAGGTCATATGTCCTCTCGATAGCTAATATAATATTTGTATAATGAATTTCCTAGGAGTTTGCACTCTCATTTTTATAGCCCGGATACTGAAGCAAGTGTCAGAAGGATCCAGCAGGTATTTGAAAGTTCTGCGTGTCCAACCACCTTGCTTAAATTTGCTAATAAAATATGCAATAGAATTAACGAAGGGTATTTCAAATTTCGAAAACTGACGACTGAATGTGAATGTACCGCGAAACCATAATTACGACACATTGAAGGTGAGAGTTGAACTTATTAGCCATGCAAATATTAAGTCAGCTCAAACCAACCACTTTTATGTATTTTTGAATAAATTTGCATAGCATCCTTGTGGTTGCAGAAACGTTACTCAAATAAGCGCCTTGCTTTAAAAGGAAAATCATTACGTAACTAACAAATAAGTAATAAGCTTGTATCGGCCCACCGTACTTCGTCCCCTTTAACCACCGGTGGTCACCTCAAAGGTGAGCTTACGTACGTCCTTTGGAAGGAATAACGACCAAACCACAACGAACGCGAACATCATTTTATTTTGATAAGAGGCTTTGCATCGTTTGATTTGCGGCTACAAAATGCAAATGAAGCCCCAAAATACACATTCAAGTATCGTGTTTAATATGAAAATTAAGTGAAAAGTAGATAAAATTGGGAGGGTTAAGTTAGTTGCCCTGCCAGATCGCTATGCTAATATTTGCTTTGAGGACTTAGGTGCTGTGAATAGGTTTCAACTATGCAGATGTAGGGAAAAAAGGTTTTAGTATCCTTATAATCGTACCCACGCTTTTTTCCAAACTTGTTTTTAAAGTCAAGGCAAACTTAGTGGAAAAATCCTTGGTTGCTTTGGAAGAAGAAAATTTCAAGTGATTTCGGGTGCCATCTCTAATGAAGTTATTTAAGCTGAGAATCTAATTTCATATCTGGCTACCGTAGGTAGAGTAAATTAATGGCAACTATTCGGCACGAAGGGTCCTTGTGTACGCTCCTGAGTCATTGTAGAATCAAATTGTGAATAAACTGACAAAAAAGTCGCGGTTAACCCTTCAACAACGAATCTGTTAACATTTATAATCATCAGCAGGCACATGAATGCAATACGGTAATAATAGTCATTGCTTCCAGAGGCACGCCTTATAGAACAGAGGTTTTACCATTTCTGTATTCATTTCATACTTCAGGACCCAAGATGGGAAGAAATTAGAGCCACTGGTACTGCGTATGGTGATCATTCTTCTTATCGTGCCAAGCTCTGAGAATCAAGCGGAGTTTTCACACTCAAATCCACTATGTGACCTTCCTTCCAAAAGGGGAGAAGCTCTACAACTTTCCAATAGTTCGGTATGATACTAAATAGTAATTTAAACTGCAAGCTCAATATTGAGGAACGTCTAAGGAAGCTATCGATAACGCTCAGCGCCACTAGCCACATTTTCGGGAGAAGGAAATGACCTAACTCCAAAATTATCTTAAAAATGTACATGACAATTTTCAGACTCATCTTTGCTTCTGCTAGTTATGTATGTATGGTAGCAATCTACAAATAAAGCTAGTCGATGGAAAAAACCATAATACAAGGTTGGGCAAAAGTAATGTCACAATGTGATTTCTCTACCATTTTGCCAGAAATGAAGACAATTGGCCATTGGTTTCACTAGAAGTTTATCTGAAGATGTAAAATTGATAGGATGAAGTTGAAAAAATGATAACCGTCAATTGACCACCCCTTGAATTGACGCACATTTGTGCTCCTTTTAGGGCATTTTGAATAGTTGCTTGCAAAGCATCAGGCTCCAAATTAGTGATTTCTGCTTCAGTGTTGGCTTTCAATACTTGTAAGGTAGTAAGCGCGAAATTTCACCCTAAAGGAGGAAATCCGGCGATCTGGCAGGGTAGTTCAAATCACCAAAACGGGAGATCACACGGCCTGGAAACTGGTGATTCAAAATTATTCTCCGTTGCTGTTCGAGCTCCTGCTGGAGCCAACAACACTTGAGCCCCAATTCAGCAATTTTCGTGAACAAACATCTGACTGTAGCGCTCACCAGTTTCAGTTATGGTGGTGTAGCTGGCGTATTTAAAAAAATAATGGCCACTCACTACAAATGCCGCACCAAACAGTCACTTTGAGGGGATGCGATGGCTCTTCGTGCATTTCATGTGGAGTCTCCATGCCCCAGAAATGCCAATTTTTTTTATTCGCATAACCGTTGCTCATTAAAATCTTGGATACGAAATCAGCCTCTTCTTCCAACAGGTTTAGCAGAGTATGGGAGTAAGTAAAACTCACTTGACTGTCAGCAGACAGCAATTTATAAGGGAACATCTTCAGGTCTTCACCAAAATTAGACGCAACGAATATCTGCTGATGCCAAATTGTGTGCATCGCTGTCTCGTCGATGTTTTTCGACTTTCTCGGACGCCCTCGACCACAGCAGTTATATTCTCGGTCGAACCAGCAATACGGGGCTGGCCCCTTCTTGCAACATCTCTATGTAGAGGACACAGTTTGCAATACAAACTTAACCAAACGCTCTTAATTGTTCGCGCACATGTTGCAGAACGGCGAGGAAAACGAAATTCACGCTGCGTTAAAAAAACAGACCGGCAATTGGTCAAATAACCAGTGTAACAATAATTCTACGTTCTTAAAGTGTATGTCGCTCCATTGCTTATGATCAACTAGTTCCCTATCTATCTATCAAAGCGCAATGACACTTGTCGCGATTTGCAAAAATTATGCCACATTCACATTATGAAATTAATTTTGCCCCACCTTGTAGAAGTAGATTTCCTTGAATGACACTTTTTTTAACTGCCATTCCAAATTTAGACCCACTGTTGATAAATTTCGAAAACATGTAGAAGGTGGCGCAAAACTCATCACCCTATAGGAAGATGCTATAATTTTTGCAAATGGCGATCCTTGCAGAGAATTTTGGTGATAGACAGCTCATCAGCTGTGTAATCTACGCTCAAGCCATTCTGAGTCTCGACCACGAGGGAGACAACTTTTCATCGAAAATCATAATGAGCGACGATGCCCATTTCCATCTCTGTGGATATGTGAATAAGCAAAATTATCGCTTCTGGTACACCGAAAATATTTGCTGTTTACGCTGGAGGCGTCATCCCTCATTTTATCGAAAGCGTCGCAGCCCAAACGACTACTGTGGACGACGAGCGCTACAGTGCCATGCTCAACGACTTTCACCTTCCTCAATTAGATGAATTAGGACTATAAAATATGTGGTTCCAACAGGATGGAGCAACGGCATTACCGAAATTCTGATAGCTGCATTTTTGGTTCGCCTAATCTCTCGTTTTGGCAATTTGCACTCGCCGGCAAGATCGCCTGATGTAACCATTCCAGACTTCTTTTTGTTGGGTTTTTTGAAGTCACGAGTCTATGTCAACCTCAGTTCTTGAAGCACTCAAAGAGAATAGCCGTAAAGTTCGGGTTCGGGCAAGAGTGATGGAAAATACCAAAAATCGAGCCCGAATGGTCATCAATTCTGGCAGTGGCCACTTAGCCCATATCTCGACTTCATAGAAAAAAAATTTAAGACATCACATAAACATAAAAATAAACAAAAGCAGAACCAAAGTTTTTCATTTAGAAAAAAGATTACATGCAAGGAACATCGGGTGACGACTAACTCTTGCGCCACTTTGTATTTCACGTAAGGAAAGCATAGAATGAGTAACTGCAATATTATCCTTGCGATTTGTAACAATATAATCGGTTTCACTTTACTAGAAGTCTGGTCTTGTTTTCTAAATCTGCTCCTTGAACCATGATATCCCTAACCTTATAGACTAGCGAGGATCATTGTGTTTAGAAAAACATGTTGGGAGATGTTAGATGAGTTGCTCATTAAATTCCTTTAAGCGCATATGAACGAGTGTTGAGTAATTCAACGTAAAATTTCATTACAACTACCAGTACTTGTAGCTGCATTATATTGAGAATATTGAAAGCGGCTGTCTTTTTCCGGTGATGGAGGCTGTGTTGACTGGAGTGCAAAATTTTCAATCGACTTTAACTCTTACTTTCTCTGCCGCGTCGTCAATATCAAGAAAGTTTGTCAAAAACTTCGCTGAAAATTTCAGTGAATATTTCCCTTTTATTCAATTGTAATTCGAGTTCATATTATAATGTTTTTTAAATATTCCCTTAGAGCATTTTCAGCTTTCAGGGACGAGGAGTCATTTAATTACTGCAAATTCAATTGCGTCTACCTCATGCTTAAATAGTAATGACCTCATTCAATACAAAAACTACGACTAATGGATGTTGCTATTAATGACGCACAAATGTCGAATGAAGCCCTACATGGTCTTCCGCAAAGATGTATAAAAAGGAATCTAAATTCGATAGGACTTCAATAGCCGGAGTACCATCACATCCTTCACAATGAATTCAACTCGTGGATTTGTTCTATCAGCTGTTATGCTTGCTCTGTTTTGTTCCATGGCACATAGTCAAGTAAGTATTCTACTTATATCTTACGACTCTTCAGTTTTTTTAATTTGCATAAACGATATTTTAAAATGTTCAACATTGAAGCTGACGTTTTCGCCTCATTGGGGAAAACGCTCATCGGGGGAACCTCTCCGCCTATTCGAATCGCAAAAGGATATTTGCAAGAATGCTAACGAACTTCTGGAAGACATATTTCGGTTTATACAGGTAATGCTCTAATTTTGCAAACCATCGAAACTTTCATAAACTCATTCAATTAATTTCTAAAGATGAAGGCGCAATTCTACGCAGAGTGTAGTCGCGTTAACTACATGGCATGACTAGAAGGAGCAACACCTAAAAAAATGAGCATTTGAATGACTATTTCCTGAGTATTGTTATGAGTTCTGTAAATATAAACATTTAGAGTTAAACAAATGAATAAATATGTAAAGTGCAAAACAATTTTTGTTCCTATTTGTTTCCTGCGTAATTAACACCTTGGCTGCTAAGGCATTTTAGTGATTTGGGTCCCAGGAGACCAAGTCACTCAGTCTCCCAAAAAGTAGTTCTTAATCACTCCCGATCTTTTGTTTGTCCCACTTGTGAAGTTATAACGGTTTTTGTGTGTCGCATGTTTTCGTACGAAAAAATAAGTCACCAAATAAAAAAACAACACAAGAAATAACCGTCGCATGTTTTCGTACGACGTGGCCTGGCAGAAGATACTCGTAAAACACCGACTGAGGCCACGTCGTACGAAAACGTGCGACGGCTATTTCTTGTGTTGTTTTTTTATTTGGTGACTTATTTTTTCACAGTTCTTGGTTGATATCGATTTAGTAAACAATTGTAATTATGGAACGAAGAAACGACAGAATTCGAATAACGACTCTGCGGGTAGTGATGCCAATGTTTTCGACGCAGAAGCTCACAGCAGTGATGAAGAACAAGCAGATGCCGAAAATCAAGTCACATCAGATGTCAATAATGATGGGCCAAATTGGACCGAGTTTACATCAGAAGGGTAGATCTGGTTTCCTCATAGATGTTGCAAACGATATAAGTTGCCTTGATGCGTTCAACCTTTTTGTTGACGTAGAACTTATTTAGCGCATCGATCGTGAGACCAATAAATACGCGGAGCAGCAATGGGAAAGAGTCACGGGCATCGCGGAAAAAAAAAATGGAGACCTACAACCAGTCAAAAGATGATGAAGTTCCTCGGACTTTTATTATGGATGGGCCTCGTAGGGCTTAGGAGTCTGGAAGACTGTTGGTCTAATTTTGGAATTCCCGCAAAAGAAATGTTCCGCAATTGTTTTCAGCCTTTGCTGAATTTCTTCCATTTTGCGGACAACGTTTCCATTATTCCAGGCGATAGAATTGGCGAGACGTTGCATACAAAATTTCAGAGAATCTTCATGCCTAGAAGGATATAGTAATTGACGAAATCATAAGTTCATCTTTAAGGGGTTAAATTATTCAAGCTGGGCTCGACGGAAGGATTTACCCGGTCAACGAAAATTTACGCTGGTAAAAGCTCAACAGGTGTGCGAGCGAGAAGTTGGTCTCGGTAGGAATATTTACGACGAATTAATTCGTCTTTTGAAAGGACACTGGCGTACCCTTTTCGTGGATAATTTTTATGCAAACACACCTGGTTGAAACCTGACGGACCAACAAAAAATATTGCCCAAATGAGGTAATGAGTGCAACCTTGAAAAGAGGCGAAATGGTTTCCCGAGAAGAGGAACATGGGGTGGCTGTGCTCAAATGGAAGGACACCCGGGATGTCACGAATCTTTCGACAAATCATGCTCCGGTTATGGTAGCCGTAATTGACTAACCAACTGTAGACTCTAACGAACAATCGAGGCAGGAACTCAACCCGACGACAAGAAGTTTGAGGTAAAAATCTCAAGTACAATAAGGGCAAATAGGAGATCGATCTCTCTCTGATTAAATGGGTTCCTATGCCACTACGCTCAGAAGAGGTACAAAAAAGGTGCGATCAAACTTTTACTTGGGACGGGAATCGTAGATCAATAATACTCGTAGCATCCAGATAAGAAAGTTTCGGGAAGGGGTATACATATGATGGGTTATTAGATCTGATGTCTTCACAACCTAAAACTTCAAGAAAACACATTATAAAAAAAAGAAACGATGAGCATGGCTAAACAATAAGGCGTCTGACAGAAATACCGCAAAAAACAAAATCAAGAGGACAACCACCCACTGTCCAGAACACCCCAACAAATCCCAGCTATGCATGGATTGTTTCCCAAAATAGTCTCAGTTAAGAAGGTGGATGACCGTGGCTCAAGTCGTAGTGGACTGGTTTCCAAATCGGAAGGTTCGGTGTTTTGAATCCCAGCCTCGCCCGAAAGACATTCATTTGTTCAGTTAACAAAAATCAAGTAAGATGAGTAGCTGACTAGAAATCAACAGCAGTCAACTTCCACTAAGAATTTAGTCTGCCTGTTAAATGTTGGAGTAAAATAACCACTGAGCCCATACATCTTTCTGCTATACATGAATCAGACCAGTCGGCTTCTGCCTTCTAATAAAGAAAACGACCTCAGTTTTAAAAAGACTGACTTCAAGCCGATTTCTCTAGTGCACAAGTCGGCGATAACGTCTACGGCGGTCAGTACCTTAAAGCAGACAGTTGCTAGACGTAATCTTACGAGTACAGACAGCACAGTTATATCAACTTTATATGCTTGAGCGTAGACGCTAGAGAGTCATTGATGAGTATAAAAAGAGCTTCACCTTCATAGTAAGTGCAGAACGTACCTGGATTTTTAACGTAAACCTCCTGTCATGTAGACTTAATGTTTACGAGGTGCCCATACACCCATAGGGAGCAAGGATACGCCTTGCCATCGCATGCCTACATTAATAGTGTATTACCAAAGCAGAACTTGTGTTGGAGGCACAAGTTCCACCCTTGGTAAGGGTCGAAGCCGATCTAAAACCTCTTGCTGCTCTTAGGGTCGCAGCACCCAGTAATTATTTGCTACTCTACAATGGGCTAAACCAAAAAGGAAACCCGTACCCGCGATTTGGGTTTAAACCACAGCCACCATGACGCTCCCACAAGGGGGCCTACCTCTAACAAGTCAGGCCCGGACCGAAGTCAGGCCCGGACCGAAGTCCGGGGGGCTCCTGACTCCCATGGTACCGTGATTTAAGTCCTGGTATGGACTACCGGTGGTCAAGCCTACCAACAAGACCTATGACCGGCAACTTGTAACTGGTCAAATCGTAGCAACCATTCAGAGGCTGTAATCTGAAGATGTTTACGATAAGACCATTATAGAATAATCTACCCCCGCTTTTTATTAGACAACGTCATTGATGGGCGAAGCCTTGGTAATTGGGCGGGGGCCCCATAGTAAGTGCAGTCAGGATGCCGCAATCAGGGTGCTATTCGCTAGCATTACTCTAATCCGCAAAACTAATGGTTAGTCTACACAGTGTTGTCTGCCGTCAAAGGTTGCGTCGTCTGTTTCTGCACATGAAGCTCTCTTTTTGCTCATCAATATGAACGAAATCAGTCGGTCTTGGTCATCTTTTCCTATTTTCGGCAGGCTGGTTGTGCAGATTATCTTTTTGAAGTATAGTTGTTCAAAGGACGAATCACAGCCAAATCCGTTACCACAATCTGTGACAGATATCAGGAATCGCGGATTGTATTAATCAGCTCTCACTAATTAGCCAGAAAGATTCTGGTTTCAATTCAGTGTAGATGGACCCAGATCTTCTGAGTATTTCTAGCCTAGGTGATTTGATTCTTTTTAGGAGTTTACTAGTCTGCTGATTTAATGAAGTGTTTCATGTTTCTCGCAACAATCTTTATAAACGGCCTCTTCGGTGGCTTTCAATCTGTATTCCACCATGGTACTGGTGGAATTTTTAATGGTTGGACACATTGGTTAAAAAAAATTGGGGTGTCCACACCATTTCCTGAGTATCTTGTTTTATCTTCTATTTCGTTAGGGTACAGCTGTTGGATAGTGTTTAGTGGAATACTTACTGTCTTGCTTTTGGTGGTTCGGAGCCAACATTATTAACAACTAGGTCAGCATGATTTCCAGGAGATGATTGCCTTCCACGTTGGATTTGCTACTACTCCGGCGAGAGTAGATCATAGATCTTAATTTTATATAATTTGTTCTCTTCTCATAAAGAATTCTTACTTGCGATGCGAGGCAGCTATTTGTTCTTCCCTCTGATTACATGAATATTACTTACAGTCATTCAGGTCGAGTGCTCTGCCTTTTGCAGTACATTTTACTCTTGTTGTTCTCTTGAAAATCAGCTCCAGCAGGGCACTTAAAGTTGATTGAGGTTATCTTCCTCAAGTTAATTGATTTCAAAGACTGAAGTCCATAGTATCGATATCCATTCCCTCTGAAAGTATTTTACTACCTAAGTAGTAAGGCTTGATATACCTCCACATCTCGGGTAGTTTCTGGTTAAGCCACATGTTCAAGACATTTCTCATAGAACATATAGTGATAAGGGCTACATTAGTTGTCATCATTGTTCCTTTCGAAACGACCAAGCCCAGATGGTAAAGGGTTTCCTATTTCTGTATTCAACTGCCTTCTTAACGTCAATTTCACTCTTCAAAGTGTATTGCTAAAAAAATAGCATAATAGTTAAAGTCGCCTTTTTTAAAACCTTTTTTAGTGTTGAAGGTTTCAGTGAAGTCATCAAAAAATTAAGCAGCGAAATTTCTCTATCCTGTACAAGCGAATGAGATGCAACGATATGATGGCTCTTTACAGCTCATTTCTATCTATTCTGTCGAATACAGCCTTGAGATCAGTAAAAGATGCTGTGTATTGAATTGAACTTTTTTCCAGGATTCAATAATGTAGGATCCACTTAAGGTGCTGAGAAAAGGTTGCAGGTGTTCATTGCGAGTAATTACCTTATAAGCAATATGAAATACGAGGGTTGTCGACCGCAACGTAAAGATAGCGGCACTCGTCAATAAAAGCTAGTGAATGCTAGTTGTGCATCTTTTGACAGTTACTTACCGAAGTTTCAGTCATTTTGGGCGCGCAGTTTTTAGTTGACAGTCGTTTGAGTGAGTCGATGTGAGTGTGTTTTGTGAAAATGGAAAAAATTGAGTATCGAGCTGTTATTAAATTCTTGTTTTTGAAAGGCAATACGCCTACTCAAATCAAAAATGAGTTGGATTCTCAGTATGGGTTCTCTACACCATCATTTACCATAGTGAAATTTTGGGCAGCTGAATTTAAACGTGGCCGTAAGAGCTTGCCAGATGATGAACGTTCGGGACGTCCAAAAACTGCAATCACTGACGATAACGATGCGAATTAAAGTGAGAGAGATAGTAGAAAATGTCCAAAGAACGTGTTTGTTACATATTAAATCAAGATTTAGGCATGAGAAAGCTGTCCGCGCGTTGGGTGCCGCGTTTGCTTACTTTAGACCAAAAACCTGTTCGAATGAACATTTTCAACGCTATGTTGGCGCAGTTTAGGTGCAATAAATCCGGATTTTGGCGCCGATTAATTACTGTAGATGAAACTTGGATACACCATTATACGCACGAAACAAAAATTCAGTCAAAATAGTGGACTGCAAAGGGCGAACCGGCTCCAAAAAAAGCAACAACTGTTTTTTCGGCTGCGAAAGTGATGGCGACTGTTTTTTGGGATAGTAAAGGAGTTATCTTAATTGATTACCTTCAAAAAGGAAAAACCATTACAGGAGCATACTACTTAAGCATCATTACTTGCCAAGCTGAAGGCAGAAATTTTGGAAAAACGGCCACATTTGCAGAAAAAGAAAATCCTCCATCTCACACCTCAGCGGTTGCCATGGCGAAAATCCATGAATTACGGTTTGAACTGCTTGACCATCCGCCTTATTCACCAGATCTAGCTCCAAGCGACTTCTTTTTGTTCCCTCATCTAAAAACTGCACTCGGAGGATAGAGATTTTCGCCAAATGAGGGGGCAATCACCTTCGTGAACAATTATTTTGCAGAGAAGAACGGCAAGAACTATATGGACGGGTTAGAGAGAGTGTGTAGAGTTAACAAGGAGACTATATGTAGAAAATATCCAAAATGACTGAAACTTCGTTAAGTAACTGTCAAAAGAGGCACAACTAGCATTCACTAGCTTTTATTGACGAGTGCAGCTATCTTTACGTTGCGGTCGGAAACTTTTCACGCAACCCTCTATGTACATATAGATTAGACAGATTTTTTTTTCTTTATTAATTAGGGTGCGCTCAAGGGATTTGCGTACCCTTAAAATGTTTGTACACAGCGCGGACCAAGAGGTACGAACCAAATTGGCGTGGGACTCATAACAATTGTCCACCAGATTTTGTAGCGAGTTTCACAGGTACCCCTTTCCATTTAAGAACTTTGGTGCTCTGAAGTTTAGTGTGTAGATTATTGCTAGCCCGCTTTTCTATACATTTGGATCAGGTGACGGTCTTGGCTGGTATAGTCTAGTATTAATAGAATCTGCATATTGAACGTGATTCAATTTTTGGACTATGGAAATTTGCTTCTTGCTACAGTTTAACCATCCCGGGGCTACCTTTTCTCCTTCATTCGCTTTTCTCTCATATAAAGCCAAATATCTGGGGCTTAATCTTTAGTTCGAAATAGTTCAGCAACTGTCCAGTATTTGCAGTGGTGTAGCAGAATTGCTGCATAGTATACTTTACAAAGCGTGCTTCCGATCTGTGTAGTGTGCCTACCTGAAACAAAGAAGTCTTTCACTCTCTTTGGTGTTCGGTTCAGTTTTCCTTGTCATCTTGATCTTGGACTTTAGATGCTCAAGGTGAAGTTTTCCCAGGGTAAGTTTTTACCGATTCACAAATACCTCGTTAATGCTTTTATGAATGATATTTTGTTCCAGGTGGTGCATAGATGCTTCTTTCGTTGTTGCCTTCATTGACGGTGCGCTGTGGACAACCGATGATGTCGATGCCGTCAGCGACTTTGTTAATAATAGTGGCTTCTGTGTTTATTTCTGTCAGCCCATCATATTGCTGATTTATCAGTTTCCCACACTCAGCCGTCATTCTGAAGTGCTCCAGACAATGAATAGTCTCATTAGTTCAACTGATGTTCGTTGGTTTTCGTCGGCATTTGCATAAGTATGATAGATACACTACGAGAAGCATTAAAAGTATTTATGATAATTTATTTAGATGTTACTTAGATGACAAACCCTTTTCCATTTTACATCAACCTATTCGTTGTTTACGGCAAAGCTTTGATTTACTGATTGGAAATCTTAATGCTCTTGTTAATCTCCCTGACTTAATTTTCATATCGGAAATTTGGATTTATTTATGTGAAATTCAAGATTCATGATTACAATATTCCTAATTATTTATTTTTTTTGCTAATTCCAATGAAACGTATTACGCATGTGGAGTTGGAGTTTTTGTAGAAAAACTTGAATGTGTGTGGTAATGAAATTTTCGAATTGATAATTGTGCATACCATTAACTTGAGAAGCGCGGATGTATGTTGCAGCATGCATAATTAATCAATTAACTTATTTTGTTTGCGTTTATAAATTTCACTTTTCATCTACTTCTTCATTTGTTGAGGAATTCTCATACTTTTTGACTTAAGAAGATTCAGGAAACCTAGTAATCGCAGGCGTTTTTAATCTTGATATCTTAGGTGTTAATTTATTTTCGGGTTTACACCAAGCACTAATGGCTGAACATGATCTAGTTTCTTATGTAAATGAAACTAGCAAACCAATGACAGGTACCTGTCTTGATAATGGATCATCTGTGACCTTCATTTAACCTACCTAAAATTCTGTGAAGGTAATGAAACTTCATTAAATAACAACTTAAGAATGTGTTCCGTGAAAACGTAGAAAGAGCCATGCATAACGCTCGGGATAGCGATTTTCTTTCAAAATTGCAGATGGCTCGGCGGAATCTTAGAAATGAGTGGGGAGTGATTTGGATTTATTTTTATCTCTACAGGTCTATCACAGTCTTTTGATGTCTTACAGGAGAACATGGTCACACTTGGGCTTCCTGAATGACGAGAACTTCTTTCAGTTCGACTTCCATGTCGTGTTGTCGCCTTCCTTGCTTGCCGCTGCGGAAGTACTCCTCAATCTCGAGCAGAGTTTTGCCCTTGGTCTCTGGAAGGATGAAGAACACGAACAAGATTGATAGCAGCGACATGACCCCATAGAATGCGAAAATATTAGAATTTCCATTTCGTCGACCATCGATGGATATGCCTTAAGAGCAAGGAAGGACATCAACAGCACGAAAGAGTCTGTGATTCCAGCACACGCACCACGGACACTTTGTGGAAATACTTCGGAGATCGTGAAGAATGACAGTATATAGAGACCCAGAGTACTTGCGATGATGTATACCACAATAGTTATTGCCCGAAGGTAGGGAAGGTTCAACCAGGTAAACCATCCTGAACCAGCTAGGAAGAACAAACTTAGCATACCAGACAATCGACGTCCCCATTTTTCCAGAAGCCAACCCGTTATGCAAGTGGTAATGACTCTAGCCAACCTGATAAACACGGCGCAGAGAATCTGATCAATGTTGACCCCAGCTTCTATGCCAATCTGAACAGCAACTTCTGGCAATCGTAGGGATTTGATGAAGGGAGGTTGCTTACGCAATTTCTGAAGAAGGGAGAATTCAGTTTCGACTTCCGCGTGAACCTCACAAGCTTTCAGTCCTCTGAATTATGTTTAAGATTTCTTAGCTTCTATTGAACGTCCTTTTGACAGAACCCAACTGGGGGACTCTGGTACTGGACATAGAAACAGAATACCAGCTATCTGATACCCAAGCATGATCAGAGCTATGAGGTGCCAATCGTTTCTTATGAAGTATCCAAAGATGGAAACAAAAAGAATTCCCGTCCCTACGGCTATTGAAACTCCCAGAATTAATCTTCCTCGAATTTTCGGCAGACTAATCTCCGCTCCATAAACTCAAGATGGTGCACTGCCATTTTGATACATCTAGACAGGATTCGAGGGTCATCTTGAATAGCCAAGGCCATTAGGGCCCGTGACGCATGGCCACAGAATTCACAGCAATAAGCGTCTGCTTTCTACCGATCTTATCCAGTAAGTAGGCAGAGCCCCCAAAGGGCAGGTTATAGAGTTTACAGAAGCAAACCAAGAAGCTTGAGATTTATTCAAGTGGTCGGGCTCAGTGGGATCAGTGAGTTGATTAAGTGTGTCAGCTGGTAAAACACCAAAAGGACCGTGAATTTTTGTCTGCGAACAGCTTTACCCTGCTCTCTTAATGGTTTAGGCTTGTGAGGTTTGTTCATTGCAGAAACTATTCTCGGATGATTGTCACCATTTCGTAAACTTTCCAGCTCGCCTTTGTTATTTGTCATTGTTGCATATTAGGGTGGAACTATAATATAAACAATAAATGAAATTTAATTCTTGATATTTTTTGAGGGAATCCTTAAGATATGGGAGCAGAAACTATTGTCTAACAACGGAATAGAAAGGACGAAATCAACTCCATTGGATGCATGAAGTTTGATCGATATAAGTAAACAATTCTCATCCAAGGATGTAGTACGAGTATTTATAGAATTGTGTTCAGCTGTGCACAAATACCGGGATACCGTGGTGACCACCGCCGAGTGGACATGTCAACCAGTGCACTCGTACTATAAATTCGTAAATTGTCCTCCTGTGTTGTAAGAAAAAAAAAAACAACTGTATAGCATGTATTACTGGCAGGTGGACCTTTTTGTAAGACCGGTAATATGTACATTACAAGTCCTGAAGCAATTGCCAACGAATTAAGTATGCTTTCCTTCAGTTGGTCATCCTTTTTATATTGTATAATCTGCAGGTCTATTGCAGGTGACGCCCTAAACCAGATACACACGTATGGTAACAGCTTTGTTTTTGATATCATTACGGGATGTGTAAAATTAAAAATTATTTGTTCTTCATATATAACACTAGTTCCCATGGTATTGATAAAATTTCCAATCGTATTAAAAAAACATAGTGTCTTACTTAATAGACATTTTGTCCTTTCTTTTTATGACAGGAACCTGTCAGTGCCACACTGAAAGCACCTGTTTCCACTATGCTCACAGATAGACAATTCATCGAGAAAAATGGCGATGTGACTTCTGTTGGAACATTTGACATTAAAAACGGTCTGCAATAAGGTGCGGTAAATTCGCATTTACACAATTGATCTGATATGTTCGCTTCACCATGCCATTGCGTACGCAGACGCTTTAATCGCGTACAGATCAGGTCCAAAAATCGGGGCCATTAATATACAGAGCCTTCCAATAGGGACTTCCGAACTTTGCCAGTTGATAGCGGGCATACTATTGAAGCTACATCTGTTAAATTGGCTGTCATTTATTCAGCCTGTTTTGCCAAATCACCGTTGACGGACATAGCGTTCAACAATACGTGCACTGGACAAGATACAATTATTTTATCAAAATGGGTGTTCTGTTCGGGCAACGTTCCAGGCGCTTCGTCCATTTTACGGTCGCCATAATCGTCGTACAGAGAGGACTATTCGCAGTGCGGTGGATAAAACTCAAGTCCACTGATTCAGTAAATGATAAGCCAAGATCCATACGTCGACGAAACGCAAGATCTGCCGGAAAACATTGCCGCTGTCAGTGGAAGTGTGCAGGAGAATCCAAGGTAGTTTATTTCGCGTCGCTCACAAGACCTCGCCCTTTCGCATACCACCCGTACAAAATTCAACTGATCCAGGAGCTGAAGGTAAACGACCATAGACAACGACGTGTATTCGTTGAATGGGCTCTGGGGCAGTTGGAAACTGACCTTAATATTCATAGAAGAATCGTCTTCAGCGATTTTCTGGATGAATGGGTACATCAACAAACAAAATTGTAGAATTTGATACGATACCAATCCACATGAGATCCAAGAACGTCCAATGCATTCCGAAAAAGTCACTGTTTGGTGTGGATTTTAGGCTCGCGGCGTCATCGGTCCATATTTCTTTGAGAACGACGTTGGCCAGGCTATTACCATCAATGGCGAGAGCTTCTATTGACCTGAGTTGGACGATATGGACACCAACGACATGTGGTTTCAACACGACGGCGCTACGTGCCACACAGCTAACGCCACATTGGAAATTCTGCATGAGCGATTCGAGGGCATGGTCATCTCACGTGGAGGTAATGTGAACTGGCCACCGAGATCGTGCGATTTGACCCCGTTAGACTTTTTCTTGTAGGTCTATGCAAATAAGCCACAAACCACAGCGGGTCTCGAAGTCAACATAACCAACCCATGCCATCGGTCAAATTCAGCCTGATTTATGGGCTAGAGTCAAAGAAAATTGGACATTTCGAATGCGTGCCACCCAGAGAATGATGTTTCCATACAAAATTGCATCGATAGGCCTTTCAAACGAATAAAAAATTTCGATGATATCTCACACGCACTTTGTTTCATTTAAATTTTAAGATAGGAAGCGCTTAATGAAAGACCCTTTACTTTTGCAACGTGACTTCAATAAAATAAGCGATATTGCAGTGACTAGAAGTTGAAAATTAACTTACAGAATCGGACACCATTGTGTTTAGGACGCCTTTCTGTGGGGCTTCTAGCGACACCAGAAAGAATTGGCGAATATTTTCAATCGTGCGACAACATGGAAAACCACTTGCTTTTCGAAACGTTGCCAGATACCTTGGGATCTGGCTAGACCAATATCTGTATTTTAACAAACATATAGATGTTGCCCTGGCCATAACCAAAGTTGCTTTTGCCCTTACAGAGAGACTGTTTTATAACAGCCAACTCGATGCGAGGGTGAAGGTGATCTGCTACATGGCCCTTATCCGGCCTATGCTTGTATTTGGATGTCCCGTGTGGTTCAACGTGAGAACAAGATTATTGGAAAAGATTCGGGTTTTTGAGAGAGCCTGCCTAAGGGCTTGCCTTCGCTTATAGAGAAGACCGGAGTCGGAGTACATAAAATTCTATCCTAATGAGGTCTTGTACAATAGGGCGAATCTGATAAGAGCGGACAATTTCGTCATTAAGTTGACTCGCAGGCACATTGCAAAGACCTGATCTCCGGGGCTTGTTACCCCAATTATATGTATCAGGAGAGAATACCACGCCGTTGCTCGAGCAGCTGCGGACAGGCGACTCAACTACGACAGAGACGTCGCACATGGCAGTGTGGAGCGTCTCCGGTTTAGCAGGGTGATAGGGAGTCTCGACATGAGGGATGTTCAGCCAACAATTTTGGTGGCTTGTTGAAGGAGAAGAAGCTTCTACGTCTAATTCCTCCAATACATGGTAGCTTCATTAGGGAGCAGAGTTGGTCAGACTAATTTGTTAGCGCGCCCTCAAGGGGTTAAAACACCCTTAAAATGTGCGCGCGCTCGAGTGAAATTTAAGGAGGAAAGAAGGATACGAGGAGGTACCGATGTACCTTGGCCTTAGATGTCTGAATGTTATAATGACTAGGAAATAGAGAGCTCGGCAGGGCATTCCACAAGCGAGTAGTTCGGCTTAGGAACGAATAACGATATTTCAGAGTACGACCGAAAATGGGATTGAGTGTATACTGATGAGCATTCATAGCGAGACGAGTATTACGGTTGAAAGTTTGAATGGTCGGAATGCTACTGGCGATTTCAATGGAGCACTGGGGGTGGAAATAGTGACACGAGACATTTCGTCGGTGTTCGAAGGTGTCCATGGACTGAGTGATATCGGTATCTGCCATGAGTTTTATCGCACGTTTTTGAATCCGGTCTAGCAGATGCGCACCTGATCAGATGTGAGCATTGTATTCTAATTTTGGGAAGAGGAATGCCTTATATATTGAGGTCATATCAGAAGGGCAAAAGTATTTCTTACATCGTTTGAGGAAACCTAGACATTTCGCAGCACTTTTGGTGACATCGATTGTGTGGTCATTGACACACATACCGAGAATGGAAAGTTTTTCGGTTTCGACGATGTAAGTGCCATTCATGGATATTGGCTGCGTTTTAACGACAGCAAACAGCATTATGTTTTGGAAGCATTAAATTCCACTCTTGCTTTTCGTTATCTGAAAAAATGGATGATATGTCTTTCGGCCGAGGCTGGGATTCGAACACCGAAAATTCCAAGTTGGAAGCCAGTCCAGTACCACTTGAGCCACGACCGCCCACAGTCTTGGGTGGGTATGTATCGGTCTTACCACCGCTGAATACAGCCAGTACACCATAGCAGAATAAAAAGAGCATTATATGCCTTTTTGATTCTTTCCCCTACGTTAAGACTCCAATTCAGTTTTTTGCCCAGAATCACATTCATCACAATTCCGCTCCGTTGAGTTTTGGGAGTTTGAATGTACTTTCTGGTAAAAAGAACCAGTTCCGTTTTGGAAGGCGTGTTTTGAGATATTTCATGAGCTGACGGTTTATCAGCCTTTTCATGAACTTGGAAAGAAGGGATGTAAGTGCAATGGGTCGAACTGGACAAATGCTGTTTTCCATCTGCTCGGAAAGAGTCTTAAAGGGTAGGATTGATGAAAAAGCTTAAGCAGTGGTTTTGCCAGCGTTGAAGAAGTAGATTCGTCTCATTGAAGGTGTGATGCACTCAAGTGTACACGGAGACAAAGCACCATCTGGAAGTGTTGAGCGGCCGCAAAGCCGCAAGCAGATTAGCCTTGTCCAAAGAGCTGACAGCTGGAATGTCATTGTAAATGAGCGTTGGAATGGATAATGAGGCAGAATTTCTGGTGTTTTTGACAAACGACCAAAAGCTTTTACTGCCTGTGGGACATTGTAGAATTTCTTGCCTCAGTTTTTGGTCGTATTGAAATTTCACATGCTTGAGAAAGACGTTGCAGTTATTCCTGGCTCGTTTAAAATTTTTTCGGTTTTCTTCTGTCGGATTGGTCTTGAAGGACCGAAAAAATATTTCTCTAACCCTAACAGCCTCTTTGCAGCTCGAGTCGTACCATGCTCTTTCTCTTGGTTTGATAATCTTCAACCGATGAGGGATAAAGGATCTCATACCAAAGATAAAAGTGTTTGTGATCATATCAGCAGCGGCATCCACGTCGTTTTCGAGGAAACCTAACGACCATTTTTGTGTCTGAGTGCTACCTATTCCGAAAAGATGTTGCGATTTATGTGCAAGTGAAAATTTTCTTCCGAATATAATTCGCAATATCTTTTTTCAATAACAAAAACAAAATTACAGGAATCTAAAATGTGCTATTATTATTTCTTTGTTTAAGACGGGTATTAGGACAGGCGTATCAAACTAAAAACCATTTTCTTTGTCGTCCCCTATATCTAAAATTTTTGAAAAAATAGATAGGACAAGAATTTTAGCCTTTTTTAATCATAAAGATTAAAGACTTTCAGCCCGATGCAGTTCGGTTTTAGGACTGATCTTTCTACTGAAGACGTTGTATTAGGTTTTAGTTCTATTTTCAAAATTGTTTGTTCATTTGTTAATCTTATTTGTTTTGCCTGCAGTGTGAAATTATATTTGTTGTAACCTTGTTCTTTCGCTATATAAACCTAAATAAAAACTTAGTGAATTTTATTTTAAACCATATATCCGCTTTGTACACCCCGCACAAAGATAAAGTGTTTAAAAGTGATATCGTCAATACGAGGGTTGTCCGAACAATGGTACAAGACATTTTTTCTCAAAATTTTTTTTTATTTTTCTACATAGTCTAGTTGTAACTCTACACACTCCTCCCAGCGATGCTCCCATCTCTCTAACTCGCCGTTTTTCTCCGCAAAATAATTGTTCACGAAGGTGACTGCCTCCTCATTTGATGAAAATCTCTGTCCTCCAGCGCAGTTTTTGGATGAGGGAACAAAAAGAAGTCGCTTGGGGCTAGATCTGGTGAATAAGGCGGATGGTTAAGCAGTTCAAACCGTAATTCATGGATTTTCGCCATGGCAAACGCTGAGGTGTGAGACGGCGCGTGGTCTTGGTGAAACAGGATTTTCTTTTTCTGCAAATGTGGCCGTTTTTCCGCAATTTCTGCCTTCAACTTGGCAAGTAATGATGCGTAGTATGCTCCTGTAATGGTTTTTCCTTTTTGAAGATAATCGATTAAGATAACTCCTTTACTATCCCAAAAAACAGTCGCCATCACTTTCCCAGCCGAAAAAACAGTTTTTTTTTTTTTTGGACCCGGCTCGCCCTTTGCAGTCCACTGTTTTGACTGAATTTTTGTTTCGGGCGTATAATGGTGTATTCATGTTTCATGTACAGTAATTAATAGGCGCCAAAACTCGGATTTATTGCGCCTAAACTGCGACAACAGAGCATTGAAAATGTTCACTCGAACACGTTTTCGGTCTAACGTAAGCAAACGCGGCACCCAACGCGCGGACAGCTTTCTCATGCCTAAATCTTGATTTAATATGTAACAAACACTTTCTTTGGACATTTTCATAGCCTCTACTATCCCTCTCACTTTAATTCGGCGGTCGACTAACACCATTTGGTGAATTTTGGCAATGTTATCGTCAGTGCTTACAGTTTTTGGACGTCCTGAGCGTTCATCATCTCCCAAACTCACGTTTAAATTCAGGTGCCCAAAATTTCGCTGTGGTAAATGATGGTTCAGAGTCCCCATATACAGAGCCCAACTCATTTTTGACTTGCGTAGGCGTATTGCCTTTCAAAAACAAGAATTTAATAACAGCTCGATACTCAATTTTTCTATTTTTACAAAAAACACTCACATCGACTCACTTAAACGACTGTCAACTAAAAACTGCGCGTCCAAAATGACTGAAACTTCGGTAAGTAACTGTCACTTTTAAATTAAGATTATATCATGAATAAAATGAAATGAAAAAAATTATATTGGTCTTTGGGCAAACAGGACCAGCGGAGATACTTGCTTAAAGTTCAGAAAGATTAGAGACTTAGGACGTTCACAAAGGAGCTCATATTCGACGTTCGACGGTGATATATACTCGTATGTATATATTGGTTGCTCTTGTAGGACAGGGAATCGCCTTGTGGTGATTCTGCACTGATAATCCCTTTACCATGTGACGATTCAAGTCGATCGATTTTGTTATGGTTTCTAATACGATAAGTAGCACCAGGCTTCCTGGACTGCAAATCTACACAGCAACCTGGCTTTATCTAATTAGATGGCCTTACCGCTAGCAAAACCGAACAAATACTTTTGAATGCAGGCAAGCAGCTACAAGCTGCTCTAAAAAGTATCTTTCATCGTTCAAACCCAGAGCGCGTCAATCCAAAAGGAATAAGCTGTCACTTTAATAAAAAAAGAAATAAAAAATTATTGAAACTTGGGTTCCTGGAACATACGAGTACATACATAGATTTCATTTTCTACAAACACCACTCACACATACGTATACGTATTTAATAGATTTAAATTTTATGAAGGAGACATTGCACCACAAAAAGGAAAGATGGCTGCTCTATAAAAATACCTCAGGCAAGGCTTAATATAATGCAAAAACCCTTACGAACCGCAACATTTTCATCAATGAAAGTGTACTTGCTGAAATTGTAACCACCAGTTCAGGAGAAGGAGTCCAACAATGTAGCCGGTTCAAACGGCTCAAATCCTTCCAGCAGCAGCAGTCCCACATAAAACAATTCTACGTGGCGTCGATAAAATTGTATTAACTGATGGTTATCCTGATGGAGGGCCGTTTTTCTGCCCTCAATATTGATGCTGAAAAGACCGTTTCGATTACACGTACTTACTCGTATGTGATGGAGTGAGGTGACGCCTCTACCCAGGGAAAGATATGTCGTTTTCGGTTTTTGCCTTTCTAAGGATAACCAGATGAAAACAAATGATTGCTAGGAGGGATGGAGATGCTAAACCATAAAAATGGAGACATGCTTGAACCCGTAACACATACTAATCACATTCAGTGTAAACACATTGAGCCTTCTCTGATGGATGGGATTTTCCCAATAGAGTTATGGGTCATAAAATGATAGGACGGTGCGCATAAAAGAAATCTTGCAAACACGACAAAATGTCCTTGCGTGCTTACTCGACGAACGAACGATGTAATCGATGAGATGGAGATGGGGTTATTATCTTTAAATGATTATTAGGTCCCAGAGGGAACCATTCTAATAATTCGTAAATGATTACACGACTGATCAATCACTGTCAAGAATTTGGAGATGAATAGTTTTTGGTCATGTGAATGAGAAGCGCTTCTATAAAAGTAGGTCAGGTTGCTACGCATGTGGACATTTTTAGGGAATTAAGTATTTGCACTTGCATTTAAAAGTGGTGCCTTGTATCTACAATTTCAAATGGGATCACACCGGATCTATGGATTCATATAAAAGAGCATATGTTGATAATACGATAAGGTTAATATGGCGCATTTTAAGAAGACAATGTTTGCTCGTTGGGTATTTCTTCCATTACTACAATAAGATATATTAAACTTGCCCATATTGAGCCTAGTGTGTGACATTATGTGGCATAATCTCATAATGTAAGACATAAAGCCAATCGAGGATCTAAACCTTTTCAAAATAGAACAAGAAGACCATAAAGGTGTTATCCTCATCGATAATGGAGCGTATATTGCTTGATTTATTACGATATTTCCGTAGAAAAATTACGATTTTGATTTTCCATGCAAAATTGATCCTTGTAATGACTTGTTGATTCAGCGCCTGGTTCAAATGTTCCTCGAATCGACAGAAGGCCAAACAAGTGAAACAGGTAGCAATTTGTCAAGCCAGGTGAAATATCTGCATAAAAAGCACGTGGACTCAGAAGCTAATTCATGTTATCAAACCGTGAAAAAAGAAGGCACTGGACTGGAACTACCACCTTACATATTTCCCGTCTTGACACGGAGGCTATCGGAAATATCTCTATAGATTTAGAGTTGATGTTATGTCGCTGCGTCTGAAAAGTCCAAAAAAGGAGGAGCATGCGGGGCGAGCGGGTTTTTGAGTGCAGACGCTTTAAAGTAGAGACAGTACAAATTTACCAACCTTTTAGGCCACTAGACGGGATTCGAGAACGACTGGATGAAAATCGGCTTATTTATTGAAGAAAATAACATAGTTTAGTTCCTAACGGGCTACACGTTTCTATGAAGATTACCCATCTATTGCTACAAACCTTAAAAAAAAATTCGGGTGGATAGGAGCCTCTTTAGTTAGCTCCTCAAGTAATGAACTCCAATGTTGTTGAGGTTCTCTGTCAATTGTGCGAGCTAGCTACGTACGTTGAGGTCTTCCTATACTGTGTTTTTCCTCTGTTGACCGTTCGCTCCACATTCGCTCAACACTTCTGATGCGCCCTTTCCGGACAAAGTGACAAAGCCCGGCAAACGAGAACAAAAATCACACAGAGACTCTTGCAGATCATTTGAAGGACATCTTCATCAACTTACACTAACTTCGTCTTTCGCTTACTTCTGCTCCAGAGCGTAGTTTCTTTCCATTTCTATTGCTGTTCAGGCTGAGGCTTAGGTACTTGCTACTTGTGGAACAATTTAGATTCCATGATGAGATGTATTTTTATTTTTTTTTTGCAGATGACCAGGCCCGTTCTAGCCGGATTTACATTCAGTCCACAACTACGTGCCCAATTGGCGATTATGTCAAAGGCATAAGTGACGTCGTCAATGTTAGCTACTACAACAGACCCGCGTCCTTTAATTTTGTAGTGAGCTCATCGAGGACAAGGTGTTGTCGTATTCCTTGTGTGGTTTCTTTTACGTACAGGAGAAATAAAGGGCTAGATTTATGAATCAACGCTTGATAATGAAATGGATCCAGCTTCAGAGAGAGTCATTTAATTGTGTCCAATTCTTGAAGACAGTTGATGATCGTGCAGGTGTTAAAGTTGGTAAAATACTCCCTCTGTATCGAAGACGGTCAATAGAAGGAGAGAGCTGCCTTAACCGATTAATTTCTTTGCTAAGCATTCTAACAGTTCGATAGTCTTCTGTGATAAACCTCCACTTGATGTGAAGATCGATAATTTCTTCAACGGTTTTCAAAGATGGCAAGCTGACAGGTGTGAGATCCTTCAGGCACTGAGTATTGTTAAACAGGATAAATTATATAGGAGGATACAACCGGGTCATGGTTCAAAGTTGAAAACAGCCCATGTAACCTTTATTGGCGGATCATGTCCTAGTTGATCTTCAGATGGGTAGATTCCCTGGAAATAAGTTTGAGCTGGGTGACATCTCTATATCTATAAAGCGATCAATCAACTGTTAACGAGATTGATGAGATTACGATCGAAGCCAGACACTCCTACAGCATTCTGGATGACCAGATCGGCAAGAGCAGGAATGCAGATATCATAGCCACAACCGAGTCAAGCAAGACCACCAGAGTTGGCCTATGAAAACCTGTAATCGCGAGAGACCGCTAGAATGCCGATACCGTACAACACCAATGGGAATGTTGTCAACGAACTATCAGAGAAGCTGCTTCTGATGTGATTGGTTTCAACAAGCGCAACGGCAAACAAGCTTCAAGTTTGACAATATATAGCCAAACAAAAACATATTGCACAAAGCTGCGGGACGTTGCATCAGAGCTGCTCGGGAGCTCTACGAGAAGAAGGGAAGAGCATTGGTCTAATCAGGCGTCTACGGATCTAAGGTCTGAGATGGATGGGGCCATCTTAACTTGGAGTGCCGCACTGGAGACAGCTGGTGAAAGATGGTAATAGCTGGAGAGGCTTGTTGGTTGAGGCCCAGGTTCACTCCTGAGAGTACTTTCTTACGTAATTCTCGCCTACAGATCCCTCAGGGCTGCCTTAAAAGTTCTGACTTAGATAAGATAATTTAGCACAGCAAATGTTCTTGTTATCCTTTTAGCGGAGTTCTTGAAGTTTCATGGACTGCGACAGCGGAAGAGAGGAAGTAAGTTTGCTGTCTAGCATACTAAGCTCTAGTTAGCGCGTCAAAATATGATTTATGCATCCAGAAAGTTTAGCCTAAGAAGAAGATAGCTGGTTGTTGGTTATTCAGAAATGTAAGTATCAGAAGTTAGAGCTGAAAGGTTCATCTTAAACTTTCTAGTTGTGCATCGAATTAAATTATATTATTTATACAAGAATAGTGTTTGACTCACCTCTAGAGTGTGTCAACCCATCACGATTCTATCCTGATTGCAATTAACCTCGTCAATCAACTACTTAAAAAGTTTGCGTGGTGCATACTCATGACCATCATAGGCCAGGTACCCAGATGTCATCCATGTCGTTTTGTCGTCGTTAAACGTTAGCAGCACTATTGCGAAGTTGCTTGTTTTTTTTAAAAGAAAGATAAGCCTTTCTTTGATTTGGGAAGAATGATCTGAAAATATTTTTACTTCTTGTCAGTTAGAAAACGTTTCAACTAGGGATGATGATGTAATAGGACGATGTGCTCGCTGCTCTTAGTATCGTGGATGGTGGAGTCTTGGAAGCCAAGAATTGACCCGTGAAAGTACCACTTATAGGTGGATCGTAGAGATATATCAGAAATACCTGTCTAACGTCGTAGCCTCGATTGGTATATTATTTAGGAACCTGACATTACAGGCTTCCATGAAGAAGCCTGAAAGATTGACTCGAATAGGTCATTGGAACTTTCTCTGTTTTAAGCAGCCTTATCACTTCATTTCTGACATCAACAATTATTTGGGCAAAATAAGCGGTTATCAGAGGGATGACGATGAAGCGATTCACGGTCAACATATTTCTGCCAACTCTCTTGCTGTTGCTCGATATACGGGTCCAACATGCGGGTGGAAAGAGCTATTCTTTGTCAAATTTCCGCTCATATATATGTAATTACTTTAACATCTTAAAACTTTAGTTTTCATAGTCACATTTTGCCTAAGGAGTCAGTATTGATTACCAATTTTTTATTTAAGACAGAATGTATTTTGTTTTGCTTTCATTGACCGATATCCCTATTTTTGCTGCTTCAGTCTAAATTTCAGAAAAGCCCCACTGACATCTCACTGGTTCCTCAGCATTATGTCAATGTCATCTGCATATGCAAGTTGTTGGAGAGATTTTTGAAATATTGTGGTTCTAGTGTTGGCTCATAAGTTGCGCAAAATACGTTCAAGAAGTCGCATGTAACGCATCACCCTGTCTAAGATTCTTGTTAACATCAAAAGTTTAAGCAATGTTTCTTTCAACTTTGACAGTGTAGTGGGAGTTCTTCGTCGACATCTTGCATAGTCGAACGGGTTTGGCAGGGATGCCAAGACCTACAATGACTCCATATAGGTCGGCTCTATAGATGGTATGATAATATGCAACATTAAAAATCGATGAAGAGGAGGTGGGAGGCGGGTCTTCTCTTACATAGATCTGCCACAGAGTAAAAATTTGGTCCATGATGGATCGGCTTAAGGCAGAGAAAGTGGAAGGGGCGGAATGCTACTGGCGATTTCTATGGAGCACTGACGGTGGAAATAGCAATAAAACAAAGTGAGATACGAGACATTTCGTCGGTGTTTGAGGGTATCCATTACCTGAGTGATATTGGTATCAGCTATGAGTTTTATCGCACGGTTTTGAATCCTATCTAGCAGGTGTAGAGATCTTTTGGGCGCACCCAACCAGATGTTGGCATTGTACTCCAATTTCGAGCGGATGAATGCCTTTTATATTGAGGCCAGATCAAGTATTTCTTACATCCCTTGACGTTTGCAAAAAGAGTACATCTACTATATCTCTGTGTGTGTTGGCGATTTTTTACAATTTTAGAAATGGATTTAAGTTTGCAACAACGAAATTGTATTCAATTTTGCGTAAAAAACGGATTTAATGGTGCGCGAACGTTGGAAATGTTGGAAAAGTGTTTCGGCAATGTTTCTTTAAAGAAAACGGTCGTTTATCAGTGTCACGAGCGGTTCAATCGAAGATAATGAACGCAGTAGCAGACCATCAACACCCAAAACCGACGAAAACATTGATGAAGTAAAAGAAATGTTTGTCAATAACCGCAAGTTAACCATCAGAGAGATAGCGGAGGACTTGAACATTACCTATGGATCCGTCCAAGACATTTTGGTTGATGATTTAAGTTTCCGTCATGTAGCAGCAAAGTTGGTGCCAAAAGACCTCAATTTCATGCAAAAAAGGGACCGTGTTGACGTCGCAAAAGAGATGATTTGCGAGGCTGAATCCGATCCCACATTCATCAAAAGGATCATTACTGGAGACGAGACGTGGGTTTATGAGTACGACATGCAACCCAGACATCAGGCAAGTGAATGGCGTTCACCAAATGAGCCGAGACCAAAAAAACCACGTCGTTTTCAGTCAAAAAAGAAGGCAATGCTCACGATTTTCATGGATTACAACGGTGTAGTTCATCATGAATTTTTTCCAGAAGGCCAGACAGTAAACAAAGAGTATTATTTGGGCGTTATGAGATGTTTGCGTGAAGCAATTCGCCGAAAGAGACCAGAATTGTGGACAGAAAACTTGTGGATTTTGCACCATGATAACACACCGTTGCACAGTGCCATCATTCATCGTAATTTTTTGACGAAAAATGCAACAAATACCATCCAACAGCCACCGAATTTACCTGATTTGGCTCCCTGTGACTTCTTTCTGTTCAATCAAGTTAAAAAACCACTACGGGGAACGCGTTTCAACAGCCGAGAGGAAGTAATGGAAAAATCGCAGGAAGCACTGATGGACATACCGAAAACCGAATATAAAAAATGTTTCGAGGATTGGATCAAGCGCTGGAATAAGCGTGTTGCGGTCGATGGGGATTACTTTGAAGGGGACAATATATGTAGATTTAGATGAATAAAGTTGTATTTTTAATTTTCTGAATAAATTCCGGAAAATTTTTGATCTGGGTGGTATGTGGTCATTCCAACGTAAGTTGTCAGTGATACACATACCGAGAATGGAAAGTTTATCGGTTTCGACGATGCAAGTGCCATCCATGGATAATGGCCGGGTGTTTAAATTTCTTCCAGCTAAGAGTTCGATGGCTAAGCCGTAGGATATAGAGGATTTATTATATTTGACTTTGCGTATAGCTATCTTCACTTCGTTTTGGTCAGGAGGACGGTCTTGAATTTCGCCTTCGTTGTTGAACATTCCGCAAAAGTGGGTCTTCCAAATCTTTAGTACGGACTGTGTCTCCACATCGATATTCCCTTGGTCGCGTTTGCAGACTTTGGTTCCTGTTACGTCACTTTTTCCTTCGGGTAGAATTTCCGAACTTCGATCCTACACCTTTGTTTTCCATCGCAGAAGTTTGTATTTGATTTTGCTTCTCTGTTAGTGCTTGTCGACAGCAGCTCTTAATTCGGCTCCCGTCCTTGCATGCATTATCGCACGGTCCGCGTTATGTTTGACTGAAGTGCACATTCGAACCATGGGTTCCTTGTTTATGATTACTTGTGAAACTTAACAGATGAGAGGCGGCAATTCTGATGGCTTCCTTGCAGCATTGCCATTGGTAATGGTAACCACCCGACGTTACCAGTTTCCCCAGTATTTTCCTGCTTCTGTACTGCCTTTGACATCCGCATTCGTACTAAGTCGTGGTCCGAGTTAATGTAGGCACCTGAGAATATGCCGAAGTGTAGAAACTCGGATGCGTGTCTTCTGTCTACCGCGATGTGATCAATGTGGCTTACGAGTATTTTGTCATTTTGATCAGGAGACCGCCATGCACTCCAGTATGTCCGAAACGTGTGCGGCTACAACGATGTTTCGTCCACTTGTAAAGTCTAGCAGCCAAAGTCTATTTCCGAATGTGAAGTCGTGCAGGCCGTGCACGTCGAAGGTACTAGAAAAGGTGCCCTCCTTTCCTATTTCGACATTAAAGTCACCGAGTGTAAATCATACTTGAAACACCAATGAGAAGGTTTTCTTTAGAAGCTCGTGAAAGTCTTCCTTGGTAGCGTCATTTCTTTCCTCCTTTGGGGTATGTGGGAATATAGGGCTGATGTTAGTGGATTTAGCTCATAGTTTGCCCTATAACATCTTACCTACCACCACTACCAGTTTTCATTTATTGTTAGAACCAGAGACGCACTGGGGAACTTTGATGGATTGCTAGTTATATCTCACCCCAAGGCGAGCAGGAGCAGTTCCGAGTCTTCAACTGTGTGGGCTTGGCCGGGCTACGCTCAAAATTAGTTCGGTATAGTAAAGCTATACATACAGTAGGTACCGCTGGTAGGTTATGAAGGAATTTTTGCCATCAAGGCTGAAAATAAAACTGCATAACAAGTCACTGGCTACAGAAACCGAAAAAAGAAAGTAAAATGTTCACAATACCTCATATGGGCTGGCAATGAAAGTGGAATAACAAGATATTTCCCTGTTGACTTGGATTGGATATCAGCGGATAAGAATAGAAAGAGAATACTGCCAAAGTCCTCCATATCGTTTATCAAATTCTCCCAAAACACAGAATTCTGATCTCAACTGTACCAAAGAATGCGCTGGCCAATGTGGTAGTCAATGGTTATTAGAAAGTTTCACAAGCAGATAAGAACAAGGATCTGATTGCAGCCATTTGCCTTAAGTACAAGCAAACATATCCACTCGAGATTCTCAGGGATAGACCAAATAAACTGATTGACAGTCTTCATCGAGTAGTGCAGGGAACACGGCTAAATTAAAACAGAAGGATTAAAGGGCTATCAAACTTTGTTAATAAGCGGCTGGCTAGCATTGAAACGCATTTATAGTTCCAATCACTTTGTGGCCAAATTTAATAGAATTCCAATATAATGCACCACAAGTATGCTTCATTGCGAATATAGAGTAGCTCCTACCGAAACCCCTCTGTTGACAGAATATCCAAAAATATTTCACCTCTTCGTATGTCGATTTTCCGTTAATTTTCCTTCCACTCAGTTTTAAATAAAAAGCACATCAGTGCCTTTTAACTGTCAAAGTTAAATCCAATATCGTAGCAACCTAATTGTTCGTCCTTTTGAAAGTTTCCAGCCGATGAAATTTCATGACGGCCTCTCCCAAGTGGCAGGCGAAACGAGTGCAGCAAATAGACACACACTATGCGAGCCGTTGGGAATAAGTCAATACGCGTTCAACCGCACATGCAGAATCCCCATGAAATTGGAAAAAGGACCATCATAAAGTAAAATAAAAAACGGGTACTCTGCTTTTTAAAATTTTCTCCATTCACTTTGCATTCGCTTTGGGGAAACACTCACTGGTACTCCGGTCAAAAATCGTTTACTTCGTGTGGATACACTTGGCTGAGTTTTCAACAAATACTTCTGCAGTACCTACTCCTTTTTTTGCAATAAAAAATAAAAGTGTTTTCGTTTTTAGATTTGTGCAGACCACTTGTCCAATTTGGCCGCCCTCTCTATTGGCATAGCCGTAAACACAACATCCGATGAAATCCTCAAACAAATCTGAAATCGGAAAACAAGGTAATTTGGCAGATTTTTTTCCTTTTTCCTTTTTTTAAAAATTTTGTTGGATATATGTTGGTTGGATTTGGTGAGGGTTTTGCTTTTCGAAAATTTGTGTGGTGGGGTCAGAAAAAAAAAGGTTAAAGCTCCATCTTCTTTAATAGGATGCAGCAATGATTTTTTTTCTTTTTACTTTGTGGAGTTATTGTGATCCTTCAACGACTATTGTTCTTTAAATGAAATGGGGCAATGAATAAGGGTGAGTATACGAATATTTCACAAGTGTTTTCTTGATTATTGGAAAAAGGGGCACAATCTCATTTGTAGGTATTTTCACAAAATTATCGCGCCTGGAATGCAACAACAACCATCAGGACACCATAAGTACAGAGACTACCGACGCACGGGGCAAAAGGAAAATCAACTTTATATTTCCCTCAGTAGACTTGTATGACATCACTGAAGTAAACGCTGATTTTTTTTATCACGTCTTCTTCTTTTGATCTTCTTTTATAGACCATTCAAATATGGAATGCATACCATATTACGACATCTACTTATTACTTACATGGCGCTATAGTCCGGGGTCAGTCCTCAGCCTGCATGCCTCTCCGTAGATGCTGCCATTAAAATCGATGAGGACCTAGTGTGTAACAATTTAGAAATCTTGGGCTTTTTCGAGATTTTCAAGTCTATGTGGAAAACCCATCCATATTGGAGTTTTCTGCCCTAAAACAACCCTAATCAGGCTGATGATGAAAGGTCTTAGGCGTTCACATAATACGGCAGACAGGATTTTATATGCTATGTTGGAGAGACTTATTCCTCTGTATTTGGCGCAATTGAGTGTATTTCACTTCTTAGTTATTGGACAAACAATGGCTAGGTGTCATCCATACTTTCATCGACCCAAACCTTAGAGATGAGTATAGCTTTTAGCATATCGGCAGTTAATCCATAGAGTCCAGTAGCTTTATTGGACTTACGTTTAGAGATTGCTGTTTTGACTTCACCTTCACCAGTGGACGGAAATGTTATCTATTGTATCTTCGTTCAAGTTGAATGATTAATCCTGCCTAACGGTGTGATATTGTACTCTATCAGCGCTTAACCGTCCCCACAAAAAACATTTCCATATTCTTACCACTGACTTCTGTTGTACTATGGGGTTTCCTTCCCATCTTGTAGATTTCTGTTCGGGCTCTAAGGCCTCGATCGGGCGTTTCTCGTGCTCTTTTGTTTTCTTCTAAGGAATCCATCTTCTTCTCTTCTTTTCTGCTCGTGAAGCACGCTAGCTTCTCTCGTTCTTCCCTGCAGAGCTGCTTTTCTACATTTACCTGTGAGCATTCGTTATCGAACCAGGGGTTTCTTTATGGCTGGGGGTTGAAACCCAATATATCGGAGGCGTCCGTGATGCTATTGGTCTTCTATGTTCGGTGCTGACTTCATCAGACTCTTTGAGAGGTTACGGGAAACTCAATCGGAACAGTTCCTGCCGGTCTTTTGTGATTGTAGCCTTTCGAGATTTTATTTTCTCACAATGATTCGCTGCCTTTGGACTGTTACGCATACCCGCAGCCGTAGCTTGGCTACAGTCAGATGATAGTCCGAGTCGATGTTAACTGCTCGGAACTTTTGGACTCCCAAAACATCTGAAGATTACCTTGCGTCGATAGCAATTTGATCAATTTGGTTGACTTTAATGACAGTTGTTAGGACAATAGCTTCTATCGAAATCTCGTAGAAGAAGTCCTTTATATGGTCATCCTGGCCATAGGCGCCAGGCGTTCGCTTACACGCCTGAAGCTCAGGATTAGTCTTAGTCTTCATCTGATGGCGAATCCGCTTCCGAATAAATGTTGCGACTGCTGCCTTTGTCGCGACGGTTGTCTAGAGCATTCTCTATACTAGATACCACAGTTCTATCTCCCATTTTTGTTCATTCCATCCCACCGCACTTCTTAGATGGCGGTTATGGCTGCTTTGTAGCGGTCGAAGATCTCCGCGGGTTATTCTGCCGCACGAGGTCTTTTATGGGTCTGAGCATTTCACGTGCAGTTCCGAAGATCGTTGTCCTTTAATCGCTCTCCAAAGTCGCCCACAGTCAATTCGTTACTATCCTAGGCTATTAGCTGGTTCGTCACGTTTTTTAATGTATAGAGTTGTGAGCCCTATCATGGTATGCCTTGCCATTTTAGCCCGCATGAGTAGGGATATATTCATGCTATTATCTGGGACCCCAGCAAATAAAATCTTGTATGCGATGTTAAGGAGACTAAATGAACTGTATTTGGTGCAGGTTAGAGAGTTTTTCTTCTTGAAGATTGTTTTATCCGACTATTTTAATTTTTTATTTTAAATTAGGTCGCGTGCAAGAGGTTATTAGTATCCTTAAAAGGTTTGCATACTGCGCGGACGAAGGAAACTTAGGGAGAAAAGAAAGAGAGGCACCGGTGAACGTCGGTTTTAAATGTCTGAATGTTACAATGACTTGGAAATAGAGAGCTCGGCAGGGCATTCCACAAGCGAGTTGTACGGCTTTGGAACGAATCACGATATTTTAGAGTACGTCCGAAAGTGGGCTTGAAGGTATACTGATGAGCATTCATAGCGAGATAGGTGTTATGGTTAAAAGTTTGAAAGGGCGGAACGCTACTGGCGATTTCTATGGAGCACTGGTGGTGAAAATAGCGATAAAACAGAGACATGAGACATTACGTCGGTGTTCGAGTGAATCCTCTCTAGCAGATGCAGAAATGTTTTAGACGCACTTTGCAAGATGTGGGCATTGTACTCCAAATTAAACTAGATAAATGACTTAGATATTGAGGCTACATCAGAGGGGAAAAAGTATTTCATACAACGCGTGAGGAAACCTAGACCTTTCGCAGCATTCTTGGCGACATCGGATATGCGATCCAACGTTGTCATTGCCTATATCTCATAGGTGAATTGGTATGTGCTGCTACTGCTTTAAGTCCAGCCCTATTTTTACTAGGATAGGCGAGGTTGTCGTCGATCATCATATACGTCGTGACAATGGAACGTGAAACAGTCTGCAAAAGTCCCAAATTGTAAGCACCAGTTATAACTCTAGTATTACGTACCTATCCTTATGCCTACGTGCGTTTATTTGGTGTTTGGGTTCTTTGGCAAGATCTTTTCACTTTCGAACATAAGCAAAATATTCCACCTTGCACGCGATCGATGCCAGCGCCTCTTTTTTTTCTTTGTGCAAAGCTAATGTTCATCCCGTCTGTTGGGTTCATAGAATTTGCGAGCAGCTCTTGGTCTTCTTTAAAGCATCTTGGTATATTGCATGCGCTTACGCGAATATTCGTCAAACCACTGATTTCGTTGTGGTGGATAGATAGAACCTATCGCAAAAGCAGCTGCGTCACTGACCTCTTGTTGTCCGCACTGGTTTCTGAGCCTTATGCTGGTAGCATAGGACTTCTCGAAAGGTTTTGCGAGACTATGTATATAAGAAAAAGCGCATGCAGTTTCTTCCGATTGCTGTCATTCGACGTCAAATTCAATTCACACCTTGGCTACTGCCACGTAGTGGTTTTGGTCCATTCTGGCGCCTTCGGACATTTAGAATACCAGAGCAGTATCTTGAGTCGATCGCAATTGTATCAATTTACAAAGTGGAGCAAAAGTAATGCCATAGTGTGAATTGGCTGCCATTTTTTTAGAAATAAAAAGAATTGGGTTCTGTTTTCTCGAAAAGTTTAGTTAAAGGTGTAAAATTGATTTTGTGCTTGTTTTACGGTCGGCATGTAAATTGGCGATTTAAAATTCCCTTTGATGCCCAAGCTGTATTAGCGTTTGCTCCGTCCTGCTGGAACCAACCATGCTCGAGACCCAATTCAGCAACTTCCGGCGAAAAAAGCTGTAGCCCGCGCCGGTTACGGTTACGATGTTGCCGTCGCCGTCCCAAAAAAAATAAGGGCCAATCACTTTTCACTCCAAATGCAGGACCAAAAAGTCACTTTGAGAGGATGCAATGGCTCTTGCCATTGTAAGTGGAAATGAGCCTCGAATTTTCACCAGGTTTAACAGAGCATGGGAGTAAATTAAACTCACTTGACGATCAGCAGGCAGCAGTTGGTGAACGGTTTGCACTTCATAAGGGAACAGCTTCAGGTCTTTCAAAAAATTTCGACGCAATGAACATCTACTGATGTCAAATTGTGTGCATTGTTGTCTCGTCGATGTTTATGGATTCTCTCGGACGTCCTCGGCCACAGCAGTGATATTCTCGGTAGACCGAGCAATACTGGGCCGGTCACTTGTAGTGTGCCCAGTATGCATGAGACGCTCAGTCAACCGCTTAATTGTTCGCACACAGGAAAACGACGACGAAATTCACGCTGCATTAAAACAGCAGACCGGAAATTTGTCAAATAAGCAGTAACAATAATTGCGAGTTCTTAAAGTGCCAACATATTCTCTATCTATCTACAATATGTATGCCAAAGCACAATGACACTTAACCCTATTTGCCAAAAAATGATGGCACATTCACACTATGACATTACTTTTGCCCTACCTTGTAGTTGAAGGATTTTTGACTGCCAAATGAATGGCTCCTTTTTAGATGTTGAGGCGGGTCCAATTTCAGAGATGGTGTCATGTAGACTATATTTTGTAACTGTTCTGCCAAAGGAAACGATGATAGATGATGTCAGCATGCGTCTAGATTGAAATTCCCCTAGCTGTGATTGTCCAGGTCTGCGTGTTCTGTAACATTTCCGTAGTTAGTCTCATCTTCTCCTCCTTTCTCAATCAAACCTTGGGACGGGCTACGGAGAATATCAAAGCAACGCCCTTGAGTTCCTTTTTTTTTTTTTGTTTCAATGCTTGGCTTTTCCTATTTCTTAACTGATATCCGTCGCCAACTATCTACTGAAAGGTATTTTCCGAAACTTGCCAATATACTGGGTGACTTACTCGAACTCTAACTTTTTAAAATGCTACAATTTTTTATTTTTTGATAAGTTTCATTGTGCCAAAGCAAAAAATGTTGGAAAATACATCAATTTTCAAATTTTATCAGTAGTTTTCAATATGTCCACCTTTGGCGCGAATAATGGCCTTGAGACGCTGCACGCAAGTGGCTCTGCGGTATATTGGCCCATTACCGGCGAAGTGCTTGTTTGAGGTGGTCCTAACTTTAGTATTTTTAAGTGTCAACCTTCGCCTTCAAAATACCCCAGACAGAGAAATCCAACGGATTTGCGTCCGGAGAATTTGCAATCCATTGCGTCGAAGAAATGAAGTGTGGAACATTGTTTTTTAACCAATTTCGGTTGACGCGCGCTTTGTGAGACGGTGCCGAGTCTTGTTGAAATGTCCACGGTCTCCGACCGAAATGATTGTTTGCCCAAGGCTTCAATACTGCCTCTAAGACAGTTTCAGGGTATCCGATCGCATTAATTTTGACGCCACAGTCCAAAAATACGAGCAGAGAGCGACCATCGGCGGTTCTGGCGGCCCAAACCATCACCATCGGTGCTGCCTGCTTTCTGGTGGCCGTCCAAAGGTGTAAATTTTCGAAGGACCTCTCTGGAAAGTAAACTCGGTCATTTTGTTTGTTGACATATTGCTCGATAACAAATGGCGATTCATCGGAAAAAACCAAATTCGGCAACTCACCACTTTCGTGCAAGCGAAGCAACTCCTTCGCTCTTTCGACTCTAACTTTTTTCTGTTGCGGTGTAAGGTCGTGTGCTTTTTGGAACTTCAATGGCCTGAGCCCAAGCTCATTTTTCAGTATGCGTTGCATCGGTTCCAACGATATGTTGAGCTCACGAGCCATTTTTCTTCCACTTCGACGCGGATTTCGCTCAATTCGAGCGTTCACTTTCCGAAGCATTTCTGCCGATGTTGCTGTTTTTTTTATGACCACCTTCATGGCGGTTTGCAACGCTGCCAGTATCACGGTAACGAGCTATGGTTCGAGACACAAATGATTTATTCACGTTGAGGTGCTGGAGGGCTCTAACGATAGCCACTTGTGGTTTTCCAGCAAGACATAAAGCAATCACACTATCACGTTTGAATTCAATCGCGGTTAAAAATTTTTTAACAGAACTGAGACGCAAATCGTTTAAAAGGCTTGTAAATAATAAAATTATCTGTCATGTGTCAAAATTTGAGCTCAGTTTGGAAATTATAGCAGTCTGAAGTTGGTTGCAGTTCGAGTTATTCAGGGTGTAGATGTCGTCTTGATATACACATTGAGTTGGTGCGGGACATGAAATTGAAAGTGCAATTGAGACTTCCAAAAACTATCGGCGCTAAGGCCTGTGGTTTCTGCAACACACATGGATTCTTCTCTTCGGGCGCATCAAGTGAAGTTTCTTAAATCTCGATTTAGCTAGGCGTTCTGAATCCTGTTTGCCGATGCCTCTTTTGGCATTTAAAACAAACCTATAAGCGCTCGAAAGTATACAACCGCTTACAAAGCTGATTTTGTTCAATATCTGTGAACCAAGGATTAACGTAATGCACAAAATATTTCTGAAATATTGGGTTTCGTTGTATGCAATCAATAAACACATCAACAGTATAGGAAGAGTAGCTGAGACTTGAAAGCATGTATTGTGCTAAAGTCGTGAGTCAGCCACAAAACAACAGACAAATTGGTCAGATCGGACAGATTATGAACCAAACGTGATTCTAAAAAACGGAAGGAACTTATAATCAAAAGTCGACTATGGCAGATTACATGAAGTACACAGCATAGAGATTATGCCTCCTTGTATAGTCACCGTACCTATAGGTCGGCGCGGCTAATCGAACCAAATTTCTAGGTATCCAACGGTAAAGTTAATTAAAACTTCCACACAGTATAACCTCTATTTGAATATTTGCAATGCCCTTAACTGTCAAAGCAGATGGTCTTTAATGAAATCAGCAGAAGCAAAATGCCGTCGTGGTTATGTGGCAATGTGTGGGATGTGTGGGATGTTCCTAATTATTGGGCTCACACAATTCCAATCGAATTTAATGTGAGTGGCATGTTTCTACCATCATCAGTGATGTAATGTTACACTGCTCAACAAACATACAATATAACACCATACTCGTCCAACAGTGTTCATGGATATGGTTTTGTGTTGCTTGTAAATTGTTGATGAGGATGTGCGGATTTTTTAATTAACGAGGCAGCGTCTGATGTCGTGTTCGAATATTGACGACAGGATACATTTCGGATATTGGCGGATTCAAATTTATCTTTATGGGCTTGGTAGAAGCGTAAGCCCATTATTCATGATATCCTGTTTTATAATTCATAAAATCACTGTAATTCCTTTCAATGTCATTGATTAATCAAATGATAACCACACAATCTGAATGCTGAATGCCTGCGCACATTCAAGTTACTTTGTCGCACCTTGCATGCAACCATCGTAAGAGTCATTTCAAAATTCTTCCAAACACCATTACCTGACACGACATCCTAAAATTCTTTTCAAATTCATTTCAACAATGAGAGCCAAAATCCAAACTTCTGAGTCAAAATCAATTTCCTCAATCCCACTTATCCATTTCCTACAGACATACCCGAGTGTGAACCCTAATTCAAATATCTAGCACCTTCCTCGAAGAGATTCTTATCATTAATCCTCATCATTTCAGGTTTTGTGTCGTCGAAAGTTTGACACAGACGAGTCGGGACCTATACAATCTGGGAAGCTCGTAACCTAAATGTAACAACTTGTGAAAAACCGACCGACAACACGTTTCGCTTCGACGTATACCATCGGATCCATAGGACTGGGTAACTGAATTGGATACATTCGAGGACCAATTGTAGAGATACTACCTCGAGAAAGATTGTAAAGGGCTCCACTACCCTCTGCCTAAGGACAGGGTGGTCGTTTGTAATGATGGCATGTGTACATACGTGATCAATATTGATTCAAGAAATTAAGGAGGAATGCGGGTGTATATTGGTAGTTAACCGTTCCCGTTTGCCATAGTATTAGATGAGCATTACCGTTATTAACCAATGTGAGTAGGGATGCCTTACTCTTACATACCATATCCCGATAAGTGAGGAAGGTCCCACGAGCAGACGTTTTATCGAATGTTTTGTACTAGATAATGCCTTGTTTGGTTGTACTTTTCAAGAAACTGATTCGATTAAAGATTCCATTTACAAAAAAGGAAGAAAAGGAAGGATTCACCCAATAAGCTTAAGTGGGGTGTTATCATCTACTCAGCGATGGGGTTGCAAATATAGTACATGGCAAGGTCTTTCCTTCTTGGTATCTTCGTAAAAGAGATTTTTCCGTGAAAGCTTATAACACAAGGACTTCTGGAAATATGTCGACAGCGAAGGAATTTAACGTCATTAGCGAAAGAGCTGTAAGTTTTACAATATTTTTCCAAAGAAAGAAAAACTTCGAGGAAAGGGATTTTTATACAAATGGAAATGAGACGAACATTTAAGAGGAATTTGTTGTTGAAGTAAATCCAAAACATGTATGAAGAAAGACTTATTGTACTCGCGAATAGGGAGTTAGTAAGTTAGGCTGTAAGGTTTTTTTTTTCTCCCGAGTTTGTCGTATGTCATTAGGAGGAACAGACGTGTGCTATCCTGTATGATAATATATTTTATATAATTCAAGAAAAAAAAAAACAACCAATTTCAATATGAGATACTTTTATTTAATTTGGTCCTTTACAATTTATTTGGACTAGTTTCTGAATTCTACATCAATCAAGTTGCCGCCTATATTGCCCAAAGCGAAATGTGCTCTTTTTGTGGCGTTTTGCATCACTTTTTCGAGCATCTTGGACGGTATAGCCATGATTTCAGCACGAAGGTTTGCCTTGAGCTCGTCAACGGTCTGAGGCAACAATGCGGGCGCACCGTTTTGTTGAAACCAGTAGCCGTCCAGACCTTTTTCACATATTTGTGGCAGATATACTATAATGAGCCAACATCCACCCATATTCATTCCCATCGACTGTTTCGAAGAGAAATGGGCCAATGATGGTTTTGGCGCAAACGCCGGCCCAAACAGTCACTTTTTGGTCATAAAATGGTGTTTCATGGATCTCGTGTGGATTTTCCTTTCCCCAAATGTGACAATTTTGCTTGTTAATGGCACCAGAGAGTGCAAAATGGGCCTCGTCGGCCATCAAAATATGCTTCCAAAAATCGTATTCAGTGTCAACTTTTCGAGCGACTGTTTGGCCATATTCCAAGCGACGTGGACGGTCTGTCGGCAATATTCTTTGAGTCAATTTGACTTTAAAGGGAAACGAATGTAAGTCTTCCTTCGAAAGGAAGGTGGTTCCACTGACGCCAAAATGCTGAATGCGATGACTATACGACGCATGTCGTTCCTCGGTAAAACTCTCTCTTACCGCTTCAACCAGTTCATTGGAACGTCTTGGGCGTTGATGGGTGTCATGTCGACGATCTTCCACTGACCCGTGATCAACAAAATTCGTTACCAAACGACAAGTAGTGTTGTCAAACGGTGCTTGTTGGCCACGCTATATATATACGAGTAACACAACTGAACGACAATTTTCAATGTACAGCGTCACTATTTCGGCACGTTGTTTCGGTGTGAAGCGATTCATGGTTGAAATTGAATTGGCGTTTCAAAAACTCAAGTCATTCCATGTTTACATACCGATATAAAAGATGACGCACCATGTATATTACTTGTAATCTTTGTTTTTGGATTCGTGAGCTGCTCACAATTCTCTAAGTGGCAACGATTGATACTCGATTATATTTTGACTATGAGGCAACATTTTATGAAGAGTAGGTGTGAGTTGTTTTTTGGGATATTTTTGCTTTAATAACTCCGTTGGTTGTTTGGCATACTTCCCGAGCTAGGCAGTGCTTACATTTTCCCTGGAATACAAAACATTGAGTATTACTTCATGACTCGTTATTATATCTATATTGACCCCAGTTATACGAGCAATCACCTCTGATTCTAAAAAAAAAAGTAGACCTTGTTTTGGTCTATCCACAACGAGCCCAATCTCATCGCGAAAATGGTTGCTGGCTCGTTGGTTCCAATAGATTCATCAATATCCTCTCCCTCTAGTCCAAGTGAGCATGAACCAACAGCCAGTTTGGAAGTTTTTATTAAATTAAATACAAATTTATACTGAAATTATTAAAGAATTTTATTGATTAATAAAGTCTAGTTTATGGCAATTATGAATAGAATCCAATGTCGTTCATGTGACTACTATGGCTTCTGTTATAAGCGATCAAATTTATCGAAGACTTTTTGAAGAGTAAGTGGTTCAATGGCCGCAATTTCAGTTTGAATGCTGAGTTTGAGATCCTGAATTGTAGCTGGGTTATTGGCATAGACCTTACTCTTTAAATAAGCCCACAGGAAGAAGACTAAAGGTATCAAATAGCATGACCTTGTAGGCCAATCAACTTCTCCTCTGTACGAAATAATGCGATCTTCAAATTTCGTACACAATAAAATGATTGAATGATCCTGTTGAAGCCAAAGATCGTCCAGACCCTATTCATTTAATTTTGGAAAAAAATAGCCGGTCAACATGTTGCGGTAATGTTCTCTTCAAAAGAGTACGGGCCAATGATGTCGCCAACCCATAATCCGCACCATACAGTCACTTTTTTGGGACGCATTGGTTTTTCGTGAACCTCGCATGGGTTTTTCGGTCGACAGAAAGGATAATTTTGTTTATGTACGTACCCATCCATCCAAAAATGGGCTTCGTCGGAAAAGATCGATGACAAATTGTCCTGCTGATCCAACATCCAGTTAACAAATCGGTGACGTCGTAGATGGTCCAAAGGCTTCAATTGTTGTGTACATAATTTGGATTTTATTGGCGTGCAAATGAAGATCAACTTTTAAAATTCGTCGTAAAGTACCATAAGTGAGCCCCAATTTTTGACTTCGACGACGAATTGAGGTGCCTGGCTGGTTTTGAACATTTTCTCACATAGTGGTGATGTTTTAGCGTGTACGTGCTGGCCGAGCATGCTGATATGGAGTTTGACTCGATACCGGACCAGTTTCTTCAAAACGTTTCACCATTGCTGGAATTCCGGACTCACTAGGGCGATTATGTTGACCGAAAAATTCACGAATTTTACGAAATGCTACTTTTATAGGTTTCCCATTATCGTAATAAGATTAAATAACAAAAATGCATTGTTGCGTGATAAAGAACTCCATGAATAAAATTGCCAAACATTGTATGACGTGTGTCAAAAAGAGCAACAACATTGAATTCAGTAAATGACAGTAATTGACAACCAACATCTACACCATCTGTTGGCTCACCCTTTCAAAATAAAATCCATGCGTCTGATGGAGAGTTCCACATTCGTAGTCATGTTCATCATCATTGGATTCATCTTCATTGTTGAAGTTTTTCTGCGGTCTTTTGCATAATAGGCATGACCGGTTAAAAAGAACTCTTGGTTGACAATTATCCCTATTTCGTCCTTAACTGTATATTCAGCAGGTTGAACACTAGCAATTTGACTTTGGTATATAGTTGATTGTACTTTTCATGAGTTCTCCAGTTCCTTTGCATATTGAAACATTATATATTGGCAAAATGGAATTGATGATGGACGGGGTTTCCTCCAACGTTCACCATTTGAACTGTTAAGCCTCAGTAGAACTACAGAGGCCATAAACATGTTTGCAATTTGCATCTGTTTCACCATTTCCTGGAAGTGCAATTAATTCACCCTCGCTTTTGTTTTCTAACAGCCGCCTTGCAGTATGATCCATCATGTCTTGAAATTTCGCTCTAGTAGACGTTTCAGCGATTTCGTACTTTCCTGGAACTGCCTCTTTCTTGACAGCTGTTATAATTCGGTAGGATGGAAGAACATCTACGTTGTGTTTTCTCAGAGGAAGTCTCAAAGTCTGCCTTGATTACATCAGCTTTCATCTTTTCAGAATCCTTATTACTCGTATATGCTAGAAAGGTCTTCAGTGGTTATGGTTTCTGTACCATTTATTTGTTTTTTTGGTGAGAGCCGAGTACTCAATTATTGACTTTCTTGACCTTCCTCTGGATGACTTTGATGTACGAATCGTAATCGTAATCCCTGAATTGTTATCGTATGACAATATTTGTGAACAAAACAAATAATAAACGTTTATTACTCATTGCAAGAAAAATAAAAATTTGGGTTTACTGACAGAGAGAAAGGAAAAAAAAATTAAACTTGGCAGACCTCTTCAAATCAAATCTCTCTAGCAATTTGAAGCTCCTGAGTTCTTAAATATATATTTACATATATATATAGCGTTCCATTTTCTGTTCCGTTTAGGTTGTATCCTCTCAGAAGTTTTTTTTAAACACAAGCTAAAGTCTAAAAAGTCCGCCGGAAATAGTGTTTCTAAAAACATTAAATTAAATAGATTTTAAAAAATTATAAAAAAAAACTATGTCCAATTTTGATTTCACAAATGAACATGTATATCACACAGAATGAAGAAGAAATTATTTTTTGAACGCTTTGCCTAGTTTTTAATTCAAATCTAAAAAACAAATTAAAAAACAATAAATTTTTAGGTGACCCACCACAAGCACTTTTGCCTAAATGAGCCACTGTGTGCCGGGATCAAGCATGCACTTAAAAAAACGTTTAAAATGTGAATTAAATGTATAAAAATGTTTACTCTTTTTTTGTTTAACCAGGCATTATTTCCAAGTCGGCCATATTAATATGAACTTTGTACAAACAATAATTGTAATGATCTCTTTTTGTCTCAATAATGTAAATTGTAATTGTAAATTGTTATTATACTCATACAAAGAACTAGTCCATTGTACTCCTTACATGTTCATCTTACTTGAATACTTCAGTCTTTTGTGGAATGATCAGTAAATGGTTCACCAATAAAGGATCTACAATATAATTTACGAACATACCAACACTACTTAACAAAAATAGTGTTTGCGGTACCATCGTCACTCTTGCAGCATCCTGTGTTGCAGGGTATTGTGTCTAGTATTCTAAGGTGCATAGTTTCACTCTACATCGATCTGTAGTATTCGTTGGTCTTTCGACATCCTGGCGAGTTACGGGTATACCATCTACAGATACGCCCATATGAAACCCGACTGCGTAGGAAGTTGTCAACAACTCCTCGATGACAAGCTTCATGTTTTGTCGAAAGTTCCTTTACATTGCCACAAGGCTAACAGCGTCTTGGAGGTTTTAGTCGCTGCATATTTAGTCCATAGAAGTCTGTAATCTCGGACCCAACTTCTTAGCTTCCTTTGAAAAACCAATGATGATGCCTTTAAACTGACTACGTGGATGATAGCAATCAGATTTTTCTGTCTCGTGAATAGAACGACTTCAGTTTTGAGAACAATGACTCAATTCCAAATCGTCGACAGTCGCTGGGGATAATCCAACAGGCAGCACAGGTGTATCAGCTCACATGCAACTTAGGCGACAGAAGCAGGTTATGAACTGGTTCCTAAGTGAGTCTCAAGCATGGGACAGAGTATCTACTTGTGCCTCAGTATAGATGCCATTAGATCTTCTGAGTGTTCCCAGTCTAGCTGATTTGGCTGCAACGATTCCAGTGTTCTTTCAAAATAGTCTTTAGTGACTTATTGGAAAGTTTTCGGTTTTTCTACGAAGTCTCTGCAAATCTGCGCTCCACCATGAATTGGGCGATCTGCAAGGGTTTTAACTGGCTGTTTTCGTTAATTTTCTGAGATCATCGCTGGGTACTGCGGAATCGGCATTCATGCAGAGTGCCCTGGAATGCATCACAAACTCCTGATTTATATTTATTTAATCTGGTAGTCGCTCTTTGGAAATTCCCAGAAGAAACCCTTCCTTCCTATGGTCAGGTAAGAATGGACACTTTGCTGGTCTAAATGAGAAACATGTCTCTTACGACCGGCAATGGGTGATCACTGATCAGCAGAGGGTGCTAACGTACCTACCTAAAGTAGATGCCGAACAAATAATTTTCCGCCGTGGGTATTCCTATGTCGATTACATCATAGATAAGTTGCTAACTAGTATCAAAGCTGTATAAGATGAGCCTAAATGTAAGATTCTATGTAAACGAACACTGTTAGTTCGAAATCTAAAGATCAATACGAAATAGATGTTTTGCATCACCAATTTTGCTTCTATTGATGGTTGGCGAGGCGGTTCTTGCTACCTTGTTGGCAGCAATCAGAGGAACCGGAAAAACTCTTTCATCTCAACTCACGTGATTCCTGTATTTACTTAAGGTCGCTACCATGATTAGAAGACTTCTACTATCTAAACTATTACCCAATGCTTGTGTTTCTTGATTCGTAAGTAACAACTTGCATCCAAGTTTTTAAATCGCCTTATAATTGCTACCATACCACAAAGCGTTTAAGATGTAAACACAATTTCCTTTATACTGAATTAGCAAAATAAAATCAAGTTTCTTTCCACAAAAGTGCTTTTATATTTTATGTACTTAAACCAAAAGCAATTTCATGCTATAACCTTTCCAAATACATTTAGCATCCTTAATTTATTCACAAGAGCGTTTTTCCAAAGGCAAGTAGTTTTGCCGTTCCGAAGCCCTGATTCGCTCAAGTTGTTTAACATTGGATAAGTTTCTAATCTCATTTGCAAATTCAACATACTCGTATGTAACCTAAAACCATTTGAATTTAAAATCTGATTCCATCACCATCATAACTATCATGACTGTTGCCAAATATCTCTAACGACTATCGGTAAAGGATACATAACTCTTGGGGTAATCAAATCATTATGAGGAAACTCATGTGAGAAATGTATTTGTTTGAGGAAATCCGAGAGAAATAGGGAAGTTCCATGCCTTCTACTCCACCGAAAGTTTCTGCTTATGAGTCATCTCTTGGAATTTCCAGAAAAAGTTGTGATGATGTGAGTACTCACATGTTATGTTTGATTAGGATCTCGAAAGGAAAGAGCGAGTGCCAATATCCAAACTTTAGACGTTCACCATGCGTATGTCTTACTGAATTCATTCCATCGAAGTTGGAGGTACAGGCATTTGTAGCTCAGAAAGTTTGTCTTGTCTAATATCCCACGCAAATACCAATACCATATGCATCGGTATCAAGTTCACTTGATAATAATAATCTGCAGCAATTAAGGAACGATTGAGTGCCAAGTTCATGTGAACAGTTCCGAATCGTTCAGGCTGGGGGAAACTAATTTCCTCAGCCAAGCGTTAGGCTCCGTACTACTAATTATTGATTTTTTCTTCCTTACGTCATGCCGGGTGAGCTTTTTTAGAAAATATCCTCAAAAACTGCCTTCGACATGGAATTGGGAAATTGCTGGCAATAACAATATATCCTTGAAATTTCAGACGGAAACTTACACAGGGCTTCGATCGGAAGTACTTTAAGTAGATTTTTGAATATAAGCTGTCAACCACAGTCAGAGGAAAAAGTAAATGACAAGTAGAATTATTAAAATTTATATTACACGTAAACTTAGTTTGAACATTGTCCTCGGCCAACTGCCTCCATTTATACACTCCGAAGTGGTTGAGATTATTTTCCATTTTTGAGCGCCATCTAAGCCGAGGTCTTCTTCCACAACTCTGTTCCTTCAGATTGGAATCGAAAATTTTTCGGCCGGAGCATTAATATTCATTCGCTCTACATATTTAAGATACTGATTACCTCATTCCGCTGTCATGGAGAGAAGTCAATGTAGTTTTTATTCCCAAAGCCGGAAAATGTTCTCATGTTGTGCCAGAGGATCTCAGACCTCTAAGTTCCTTCTGAAAATTCTAGAACGACTGATTGACATCCATATACGAGCTAAAATTGATCCAAGACATGCCTACTGTAACAGAAAGTCGGTGGAAACGGGTCTGCATTCACCGACTAGCCACATCTCTTGCAAAAAAGCCATTGAGAACAACTGGGGCCTTCAACCTCGCATAACACACTGGCTATACATCTCGGTCATAAGACCTATACTCACTTACGGGGTTGCTGTCTGGTGAACGGCCTTAGACAATGCAGCCAACTGCAGCAATCTTATAGCAATAACACAGTGGACATATAATTTATTTGGCGACGACGCTAAGAGGCTTAATATATAAGGAATCCTCACAGAGAACATCGATTACACCATACCCGAACTTTGGCTTAACAAAGACTTTCATGTAAGCTTCCCCTCTAGATCCTTCTGAGAGGAAGATGCGTTTATGGATGACAAGTCATTCCACTTTAACACACACAGATCTAAAACCTATAGCGGGGTTGGTGGTACTATTTTCTCAGATAAGCTGAATTCAAGCCTCTCTTTTCGTCTTCCAAATCACTGTAGCGTAATCCAGGCGGAAATTCTGGCGATTAAATAAGCTCTAGCTGAAGAAAAACGTTATATCTGCAAAAAAAACTTCACTTAGGAGCTTTCTTCTACAATGCCTTAAACGATCTAAAGGATATAGACGTTAACGGTCTCCTACACTTCATCATGAGCTTAAATTGGTTCCAAGAGCAGGAGGATCACAGATCCATCTGGCATCACAACGGACTAGCGGTTTGATCTTTCCAACAGACACTTTTACCTACCTACCTACCTTTTGTCCATTCCAGTCTTGCTCGTTAAGTTGTGTCCCCTCCTCCAAAGCTCCAATGCAAACAGCGCCAAAAAGTACTCAGAGAATCTTGCGTTTCAAACGTAAACTGCCTCCGATAGGGTCTACGCTTCGGCGGTAGAAAGAAGGTCTGGAAAAATAATGGTCATGCATTCTCCTTAGGGTTCCTTGACGATACCTTATTGCCTTCGTCGGGCAATGAAACAGCAGTTTACAAGTGTAACTATCCTTATGATGCATATATTGGGTATATAACTTAATCCGTTATTAATTTTTTTCAAAATTTGAACGTTTATTTAAGAAAAACTTGTACAATAGTATTATTCAAAGTATTGCCCATCTGAAGCTATGACTTTTTCCCATCTTTCTGGCAATTTGTGGATCCCATCCCAAAAGAACTGCGCCAGCTTGGCAGACAAGAATGAATCAAGCCAATTTTTGATATTTTGCTCTGATGTGAACCGTATTTCAGTGAGGGCGTTCTGCATCGACCGGAACAAATGGTAGTCAGAAGGGGCAAGGTCTGGGCTATAAAGCGGGTGGGGTAAGACTTCCCATCCACTGTTTTCCAAATAGTTCTTAACCGGAATAGCAACGTGGGGCCGAGCGTTGTCATGATGAAAATTATTGCCTCGTGTCTGGTCGCATATTCCGGGTGTCTTTCGACCACTGCTCCCTTTAAACGGATTAATTGTGTTCGATAGCGGTGCCCATTGATGGTTTCACCCGGTTTTAGCAGCTCATAATACAGCACACCCATCTGATCCTACCAAATACAGAGGATTACCTTCGCGCCATGGATATTCGGCTTTGCCGTTGATTTGGCTGGTTGTCCGGGTTTCACATATGATTTTTTGCGCTTGCGGTTGTCGTAATGGAAACATTTTTCATCACCAGTAACAATCCGATGCAAAAATGACTTCCTTTTGTGGCGTTCCAGCAGCATTTCGGACATGCAAAGCTGCCTTTCGATGTCTCTCGGCTTGAGTTCATGTGGAACCCAATTTCCTTGCTTTTGAATATATCCAGCTGCTTTTAAACGTTTTGAAATGGCTGCTTGAGTGACACCCAAAGATTCTGCGAGCTATTCTTGTATTTGGCAACAATCTTCACAGAGTATTGCTTCCAGTTCTTCATCTTCAAACTTTTTTGGCTGCCCAGGACGTTCTTCGTCTTCCAAGCCAAAATCACCACTTTTAAATCGTGCAAACCACTTTTGGCACGTTCGCTCAGCTAGCGCATGTTCACCATAAACTCCCACCAAAATACGATGACTTACGGCAGCAGTTTTCTTCATATTAAAGTAATGAAGAAGAACTCCCCGCAAAAACACTTTTTCAGGCACAAAGTTCGACATATTTGAGTGAAAAAAAATTATTGTTGTTTACGCTTCAAATGAATGACATATACTGAAATGACGTACAATGACAGTAGCTTTCCCAGGCTGTTCAAATGGAATAATAACAATGGAATAATACAAGTTACGCCATCTCCTAGCAAACCGCACGAATAGTTAGAAGTTGTAGACCCAATAGTATGCCATTATCTGAGTCAATAGCAGAACCGAGGTACAGAAATTTCTTAACTACGATTGGGCCATAATGTATGACCCTTAAGACACTTCTTTTCTTTAGAATGTCAGTTGTGGCTAGTGCAGTATGGGCCGTTGTTCCGTCTTGCTGGAGGCATTTGTCCTCCAGCCCCATTTTAACCAATTGAAGAATGAAAGATCCATTGATCATGGCTCTTTAGCGCTCACCATCCAAAGGCCTGCGCCATTCTTAAAAAAAAACTCCCTTAGCGTAAACAGCACACTGACTTTGACTTTGGGTGGATGTAATGGCTCTTGGTGCATTCCTTGCAGATTTTCAGTGCCTCAGAATAGCAAAATTTTGTTTGTTCACGTATGGTGAAATAGGTGGAAATAGGCCTCGTCAATACGCGAATATCATTGACGGATTGTTCATTAAAAACATCGCGGCGATTGTTACACGTTTTCCAGGAGTATACTGTTCCATTGGATAAGTGTCCACACAAATTCTAATTATGTTTACTTCACAAATATCAAAACCAAACTGACATTCGACTTTTGTAACAATTATGGCACTTTCCGATAGGGTCATACATTATGGCCCACCCCAAGACCAAAGTGTGTATCCACACGTCGCCATTATAGGGGTTAACCAAATCCTTGATCAATGGATTAAGGTTCTCACAAAATACAGCAGTCGTACGGCGCTACCTGGACGGTCTCTTTGCTTGTTAATCAAACAAAGTTCGGTTAGGCTAAGCTAGGGCGGTCCTCATTGTGGTACACCTACACCAAATGTGAGTCCATTGTGATCCCACTGGGAGAACTTGGGTGTGCAATGACCTAGCTTATAGTAGAACCAAAGATATTGCTTGATGAATTTTTCAAGGCCAGTGATCTTCATACAGCAAAGATTATTAAGATCTCGAAAGAGGTAGCTGCCTAAGTATTGCAATCTGATGCGTCCTAAGGCACGGTAGAGGCTGCAAAATTGTAAGCGTGTCCAGTAATGATGTTTGTGAGTTTGAACATGTTTCTTGTTCTAAGGTTGATTAGTTCTCTGGATCGTTTAGAATCAAGTAGGGACAGCTGAGACTGCGACTTGATAAAATGATTCACAAGACGATCAGTTCTCTTATAGAACACAAATTTACTTACTGAGGGAGTCTTCGTGTTCCTTTCTAGAATCAGGAGAATTAAACCAACGTTGAGTTTATAAGTAATTGAAGTTTCGTTTCTTTCCATTGTTGAGTGTCTCTCAGCCTGAGGGGACGAAATATTGCAATCTGTATGTCGGATAAGTCTATAGATAGTAAATGGACTCAAGTAAATAATGCGTCAGTGATACCTACACTGGCGGCTTTAAGGATGTTTTCTAAGAGGTCGCTGTTGGTCCGTCATTTTAGTACAGCATATCAAACGGTTAGAATTGATGTTAAGACCAACTTGAGCCAACGCCCTCTGACACAGGAAGACAGATACTAGAGATATATTTTTTTTTGAGCTCTACACCATTTTCTTTCTACCCAGTTCATTGTTAAGGATGAGTCCGTAGATGCATGACACTAGTCTAGAAACTCTAATCGGTGTCATTTAGTTTTGATGGTATGATGCAGAGTATTTTGATTTTTCTTGCAAAGACGTTCAGCAATAATGAAATAGATTAAGCTTCCGGAGGAGTGATTTGTGTCCAGTCCCTTGATATTAGGGAAGGCTCCTATTGTAGACTCCGTCAAAGAGAATGATTTTCCAAAATTGGGTGTAGAGTGTCAACCGGTCTCCTCTGCGATTGAGACTGCATATGATGTCGAAATTGACAATTTTCTCGATGATCTGGTGCAGGTAGATACACCGATTGGTCTAAGACATGGGGTGTTTTGACTCAGTCCAGGTACTAAATAATGTACCGGACGCTTTAAGAATACATTTCACGATATCCTTGACTTTGCACTAGCGTTGCTGAGATTCCATTAGCCAAGTACATTTTCTTTGCCAAATCTTGGAAATTATTTTATTGTTATTGGAATTATTCGTTTATCATTACAGCTATTTAAAAAATCATTTTTCAATATATACGAGTATTTTTAAATTTCTTTGCTCAACAGTATAGACTTCTGCTACCTTTACACGTTGTTCTTACCGTATGGTGTTCCTGGAGAAGTACATTCCTTCGATTGTTCGCTTCTATCTTCTCGGAATGCTCGGATATCTGTATTACAATTTTGATTTCCTATTTAGAGTGATATTTCGAATGGCTGAGTCAGTTATCTCAAGTCTGCTTCCAGACGGGAAGCTGTATAGGCTTTGCATTCCGACAGGACTACCAAAGACATCCGCTTTTCATAATTCGATGTGTATGGAGCTGGGGCATCACATTGATGTGGATGCGTCTAGCCAGAGAGCTAACAACGACATAATTCATTGATATTCATCAGTGCGTCTAGAGTGGAGCCAGGCGTACTAGGGAAAGCCCCCATGCAGTCGAGACAGACCGCTGGTAAAAGCAGCAATGACTTATTTGTATGAGAGCTTATTCCACCAGACAACCGATGCATAGCATATAATTGGCCTTATCACAGCCCTGTGCATCTACAGGATCCTTCTCGGTTACAAGCCCTATTTCTTGCCAACAGCTCCTTTGCAATGCCAGAAGGTCGACAGCGCCTTAAAGTTTACTCCATAGAAGTATTTCATCCAGTATGACTTAACTTCTTTGGCGAATTGAATTCCTTTAAGCACTAGATGAGACAGTTACTTCTCGTAAAGTGAACAACCTCAGTTTTGAGAGTATTGACTGAAAGCCCATTCCTATTGCAGTTCATCAATCGTCGACCTCGTCTAAAGCTGCTTGTGCAGCTTTCAGATTGTGAAACCCAATCTCGCAAGATCTTCCGTAATAGTAAGCATGTAGCTCTACAGACAGAGAATGCATTCGCAAATCAGTTTTGCTCACATAGATCTCGAGCATTCTCTTTATGCTTTTCAACATGAAGGAAGTCAGACTTATAGGTCTGAACATTTTGAGTAGTCCGCTTTTGCAATTTTCGGTATAAAGGCTACTCTCACTGTTAGCTCGAGTTTCAGAATGTATGCCAGCGCCAGGCCAGCAGTGAAGATCGTCTTCAGAGTGACCAGCAGCTGGTCTATACGTGGGTATTCAACATAGGACTTGAAGCCATCAAAGGTAGCAACAGCATATTTAATGCCCTCATTCGTCACCACACTAGATACGAGTATATCTACCAGGTATGGCGCTTTGTATTATTCAGCTCATTAGCAGCTTCGTCAATAGGGGCTGCTGCTGGTTCTGATTAGGTTACGTGAGAAGTGAACCTAAAACGTGAGACGAAGGCGTTCTTCTTTCGACTCAGTGCTTACTTTTTGAGGACTTCGACCAGCCTACGGGTCTTACCGACAGTTTCAATCTTTTCGCAAAAGTTTTTATAAGAGACACTCTTCGAAATAAGAATTAACTTCTTACATTCGTTTTGCTTCGATTTGTAGAGACCTTTGAAACATCCATAGTACTTTCGAAGTTTTGTGATTTTAACCAAATACTCCAGCATCATGGCCAGATTTCACTTTTGGTCTATCAATATGCATAGCTCATCAGACATTAAGCGTTCAAGAGGGAAGATAAGTCAGAGACCATTAGGATCATGGTTATCCTATGTAAGAGAATTAGGTTAGGCTAGGTTAAACTGGGGTATGATGGATATGCCATCACACAGACAGCAGGCACCAAAACGGACCAATCGTGATCTTTGTAGAACCAGTTCAATTTGTCTTCAAATGGCAAAAACCTAAACAATAGCCCTGGTGAAACAACTAATTTCGTTGCAAAAGCCAAGAAGGCCTTTGAAGTTCATGCCGTCTATATCCTCTAGGTTTTCGAAAGCATATTTCCCTAAAAATTTTCTGCGACTACGTGATATTCCCTCGCATGCGTGTGTTACGTCCTCAACAGCTTGAATCTGCAAATATCCGTGTCTGGCAATTTCAGTTCCTTTGCATGTTGCCGCAGAAGGCAGTGTCCTGTCAGAATTCCTGTTACTGTCCTAAGCTTATCCCTGTTTAATTTTATTTACATCCGAGAACTTTTGCCATCAAAAATCGGCCAAAGGGCCTTGGATACCCTGCGTCCTTCAAGACTTGACCTCCTTTGGTTGGCAGTCTTGTAATTTTTTCCTTGATATCACACTGATAATCACCCCACTATGCAAAGGGGTGATTTGATGTTGGCCACCTCACTATTATCGAGAAGCTCACCCGCTTGTTCAGTTCCTTTAATACCCCAGTGCCCTATCATCCAGCATAGTCTCACAGTCTTACACTGTCCTGACTGCATAGCGCTTTGAGCACTCTGTGACAGCCACTGACTGTATCAGAGTTGACGTTGGTTGATTCCATTGCCTTAAGTGCAGCCTGGCTATCGATGTAGATACGAGTAGCGATATCTCTTTCGGATACCGAACTCCTCCGCATTAGCACAGCCAGAACCTTTGATTGGAAAACACTGCTTACCTCCGGTAGTCTTATAGACACTTATACATAGTTCTGGGTCTTCTGAGAAGACACCAGAACCTGTTCCTTCCTCTGATTATTGAATTTTTTTTTCCCAGTCCTCCCTCTCCGTATATATTATGTATATCATACGGGATGTCGAAGTCGACCAAAGAAGGAATCTCCTCCGTTAGGATTGGATTGCCTGGCAGAGCACCGTGCCATGACCGAAACTACTGCTCTTAATGTAAGAGGATTAGAAGCTAAAGACTTTTTAAAAAGTGACTTGATTGTCTACTCTGCCTAGCATTTAAGAAACAGTCCTACCGTGTTGGGTAGTACCACTGCTGCTATAATAATTATAAACGCTGTGCCCACCATAGGTTAAGTTCCCATGTCACGGGGATACTTTTACTCTATTCAAGGTTTGTTCTAATATTATAGAGGCATACATAAGTGATGATAGGTCTAACTAATATTGTGCGTATATGACATGTGCATTAGCCATTGGTTAGTCTGTTTATTTTATTGTTGATGTGAGAGTTCCAGTTTAGTTTGCCAAAGAAACACAGGGCAGTATGTCGTATGCGTTAATGGGCTCTATAAAATAAAACTTGATGGATGGTGGTTGAGTTTATTGCAGTTGTTCCGATGGAAGGTCCATAATTTGTCCACTGGTTTTACTTGCTTCGGCAAATTGGATTTTCGTTGGCATAAATACATTAACACAATCTAAAATGTATTTCTTAATAAAACAAAATTTACCATCACGCTATCACATTCAATTCAATTACAAGGTGATTGCATTGAAATAAAAGTTCCACTGAAGTCGAAGAGTTAGGAAAACCTGAAGCAAGTGCAACTTGTTGAACTGATATCTCAGTCTAGCTGGGAAGCTTAAATGAAAAATTAACCTCTGTCATAAAAAAAAAGTCAACTGCTGTTTTGATCACCATTTTCTTCCACGAGCACCTTCAACCACCTGTGCATTTGTTGTCCCAGCTTAAAATGCTTTTATGGGCATGAGTAGCAATTCTACATACCCTCTTAACGACCATAATATCAATACGATTGGACTACGAGTACAAAGTACATTGGGTATACCCCCATTGCTTAACCCCAGTAGGTAGTAACATTAAAATGATGCTAAACTCGAACGTTAACTTGGAAAATATGTTGCCCATTGGGGTTAATGGCTTGAACATTGCTGTAGTTAATTTTATGGTTTCATACCATAGACGCTGTCCTATGTAGGTTACAATAGATTGCTATGATATGGGAGCTATGACATGGATGTAAATTTTAAAATTAGAAAGCTAAAGGCAATAAGTTTTTAGTATTTACAGCTTGTATGATTCCGCAGGCTTTAGTTTCATTGACTATGGTACTCTTAGTAGACAAGTGGTCAGTTTGACAATTGCTCAGTAATTCAACTTTGGAATGCTTTTACAGATAACACAACTTTTAGGTGGGTTGTATTGAATTTTGGCTCTTGATAGTTGCAAATCCACCCTAAAATATTGATGTCTTTTGAAATTCTTCTAGGACAAGGACGCGTAGGGTTTTTGCAATATGTACAAACACTTCTAAGTTGTCACCAAACAGGGACGGGAAGAGGCGCCTTTGTAACTGTTTTGATATATTTTTCGACCATCTAATCTGTTTCTCCATCCTGTGTCACCTTCTCCGATTTCACTGTGTTATCACACTTCGCAACGTATGACCAATCAACTGTCAACTACATCTTTCAAATAACTATCCAAATTGTTTCATAGGCACCTAGATAAGTCCCGAAAGTAACATATTCAGACAACATTTTTTGGCAAAACTCGATTGTATTCATTAGTACAGTCTCTCTCCAGAGTGATACAATCATCCCAGCGTTGGTCTTTGAGGTTTGCGACCAGGTAATCGGATCCACGTTTCATCCATTGTCACATACCGCATGAGTCTCTACATATTTCTATAGGGTGACCAGATAGCAATGATAGTTTTTCCAATTGTTATGTTTCAGCAGATGTCAAATTGCCTTTTCATCATGCGCTGTTTTATGCTTGTGGAACGTGCGGAGATTATTAAAAAATGTTACCGAATTTCCGGCTCAGTTGTAAATATGTAACGTGAATTTTGTCGTGAGGTCGGTGGTCATCATGGATTCAGTGTGTAGGCAATTTGTCGCATCGTGGAAAAGTTTGAGCGTGAGTACACTCTTTCGGATCTTTAGCTACCAATCGGACAGAGATTGGTGCGAAGTGAAGAAACCATAGCCACCGTAGCGGCCAGTATCCAAGAAGACCCAGAAATATCCGATTCGACGTCGACCATAGACGACGTCGTGAGTTTGAAAATTGGGCGGAGGAAATGTTGGCTACAAAATCATCGTCTCGGACGATGCCCATTTTCGGCTCAGCGGCTATGTCAACGAGTAAAATTCCCGTTATTGGAGCGAACACAATCCACAAGTGTTCAGCCAAGCATCAATGCATCTACAAAGACTGACCGTTTGGTGCAGTTTATGGCATCGCGGCATCATCGGACCTAATTTCTTTCGAAATGAGGGAGGAGACACCGTTACCGTCAACGGTCTCAGGTATAGAGTGATGTTAACCGACTTCTGGTGATCAGAGCCCGACAACCGTTGTGAAGCCGATATTTGGCGACTGGGTCATCTCACGGCGAGCGTTCATCAATTGCCCTCCGACGCATTCCACACATAATGGCATGAGTGCAGCTTCAAAATAATGCCAGAATCACACCGTTTTTGTTTATATAAGTTGTTTTCCCTACCGTTCTTATCTGATCACCCTATATGACCTCAAAAAGCTCCAAACAGGGCTCCGGGAATCATCAATACGTTGGTGTTCCCGAACCAAATGGGGTACCCGAATCATTTGTGTCTGTACGACCGCGATTGAATTCAACAAACCAGCGACAAATGGTTGCTTTCGATGGAGCGAATTCCTTACTTACTTTTCAAACTATTCTTGAGTTTTAGCGGTATTTTTTCCCATCAAATGACAGTGTATTGCTACCGCACGAAACTCGTTTTTTTTCTTTATTTGTTTGAAAATATCAAAAGGCGCGTCACTAAAACTTTTCGGTGATTAATGGTCGAAATATCATTAAATGTGGGCAAGTATTGTTTGAAGGGTGGTGTTAACTAAGAATATGAATATGTTTTTAGAGTCCCCATCTATGTGCAGTTTCGGAACTTTTCGAAGCATCCGTTGAAAAATCAAAGTCTCCCGGGTATTTATGTGGGTTAATAATCTTATGCTGCATCTATGTATATGAATGTACATAACCTTGGCTTACTCCTATAACAATGATTCCGAATATCTTGGACAACCCATCAAACTCAGACCTAATTACACTTGGGGAGTATTTGGCCAACTGTAAAGTCTTTCTCGACACCTTGAAGGACTCGAACTGCAACCAACTTCAGACTGCTATAATTTTGACACATGACAGATAATTTCATTATTTACAAGTCTTTTAAACGATTTGCGTCTCAGTTGTGTTGAAAAATTTTTATCCGCGATGGAATTCAAACGTGATAGTGTGATTACTTTATATTTGGCTGGAAAACCACAAGTAGCTATCGTTAGAGCCCTCCAGCACCTCAACGTGAATAAATCATTTGTGTCTTGAACCATAGATCGTTACCGTGATACTGGCAGCGTTGCAAAACGCCATGAAGGTGGTCATAAAAAAAACAGCAACATCGGCAGAAATGGTTCGCAAAGTGAAGGCTCGAATTGAGCGAAATCCGCGTCGAAGTGGAAGAAAAATGGCTCATGAGCTCAACATATCGTTGGAACGGATGCAACACCTACTGAAAAATGAGCTTGAGCTCAAGCCATTGAAGTTCCAAAAAGCACACGATCTTACACCGCAACAGAAAAAAGTTAGAGTCGAAAGAGCGAAGGAGTTGCTACGCTTGCAAGAAAGTGGTGAGCTGCCGCATTTGGTTTTTTCCGATGAGTCGCCATTTGTTATCGATCAATATGTCAACAAACAAAATGACCAAGTTTAGTTGCCAGAGAGGTCCTTCGAAAATTTACATGTTCGGACGGCCACCAGAAAGCAGGTGATGGTTTGGACCGCCATAACCGCCGATGGTCGCTCTCCGCTCGTATTTTTGGACCGTGGCGTCAAAATTAATACGATCGTATACCGTGAAACTGTCTTAGAGGCACTATTGAAGCCTTGGGCAAACAATCATTTCGGTCGGAGACCGTGGACATTTCAACAAGACTCGGCACCGTGTCACAAAGCGCGCGTCAACCAAGATTGGTTAAAAAACAATGTTCTACACTTCATTTCTTCGACACAATTGATTGCAAATTCTCCGGATGCAAATCCGTTGGATTTCTCTGTCTGGTGTATTTTGAAGATGAAGGTTGGCACTAAAAAATACCAAAGTTTGGGCACTTCAAACAAGCACTTCGCCGGGAATGTGCCAAAATACCGCAGAGCCACTTGCGTGCAGCGTGCGATGCTTTCTTCGGCCGTCTCAAGGCCATTATTCGCGCCAAAGGTGGACATATTGAAAACTACTAATACAATTTGAAAATTGATGTATTTTCCAACATTATTTGCTTTGGCACAATAAAATTTATCAAAAATAAAAAAATTATAGCATTTTAAAAAGTTGTAGTTCCGGACATTCACCCCGTATAATATTGCTCTCTGCGTAGAAATCAGGTCAGTGTGTTGATATCCATTCTATATAAAGGGCATTTTTTTTAGAGGTTTGGTTATTAAACTGGCAACACTGTTCCAACAGATGGGCAATTTGACAGTTAAAAGTTGATTTGGGGTTAGCTTTGCCATTTTACGATGAATAGATTAATTGCGCAAATTGTGCAAACTTATTTTGAAAACCATGGTTCGGTTCGCCAAACCTATCGTGCGCTACGTCCATTTTACGGTCGACTTAATCGTCCATCTGAGCAAGTTATTCGGAACACGATGAAAAGTTTTCGCACCACGTACACTTAAGATCTTGGCTTCAACGCTTCTAAGATTCAGCTTGTGCAACAGTTGAAACCGCGTGACCATTATACGCGTCGTATGTTCGGTGAATGGACCGAAAACGTGATTCAGGTTGATCCTCATTTTCAACGCAAAATTTTGCTCTCCGATGAGGCCCATTTTTGGTTAAATGGATATGTAAATAAGCAAAATTGCCGAATTTGGAGTGGGAAAAACCCAGAAGCCTTTGTCAAGACGCCCTTATAACCATTAAAACCCACTGTTTGGTCAGCTTTATGGGCTGGCGGAATTATCGGCACATATTTCTTTAAGGGCGATGCCGGCCAGAATGTTACCGTCAATGGAGAGCACTATAGAAACATGATTTCTGACTTTTTCGTTCCTCAGTTGAATGGCATTGACGTGACAGAGCTTTGGTTTCAACAAGGTGGCGCAACATGCCACACGGCGCGCGACACCATCAATTTATTAAGGGAAACATTGGAAAATTGGACTTCACGATTGCGCTTCATTTAAGCTAGCCACTTCTCGTATATGCCCGATATCATACTTAAACACTAATGGCATAAAATTATCTATTAAAGAAAGCTAATATCATAGACATTAACATTAGCTTCAAATGTTTTATTTCATAAAAAAAACACGATTTACAATATATATCCCAGACATCTGAAGTGACTGGTGTGCATTTTTCTAAATAGTTCGAAGTCGGTTTGTACCAAGAAAAGTTCACTGTTTTATCTGAACCTACAAAGCCTGTGTCATAGAGCAGGAATCAGATGGCGATTTTATATTCGTAAATTCTTTTTGAGGTTTTTTGGCGAGGACTCACGACTCAATTGCTTTCTTAGGGTAAGGAGACAGCGATTAAAAAGTGTGACTCGTCGTTTCATTTATGACTTAATCCTTTTTTCGCAACAAAGGTCTCGTTGAGATAGCTTCCCACTTTAGCGAAGCAGCCAGCGTTCTAAATAGTCTGACGAACTTGACAGGAAAACCAATAGTAGACATGGGTCTGAACACAAGTATAATCGTCTCTACAAATGATGTAACATTCGGCCTTAAAATACCTGTAATGATTAGAAGCGTTACAGACTAGATCCCCATAAGAATCTACATATATCGGTCTCTGCGAAACCGAGTAGTCAATAAAATAAAATCGGCAAAGCGAGATACGAGTATCTATAGAAATAAGAGCTGGAAAGACTTCATAAATACTTGGATCTAAATAAATTGAATTTGACCCGTAGATAACCCCACCCATAGAGGTAATAATATTTTTGAGCTTGCCTGGGTTGATAATGCTGACATTGTTGGGTTGTCTTTCGTAGATTAAATCAAATGCCACTGGTTGTGACGATATATGTTTATTTAAAATTTTTTCTTTTAATTTTATACACCCCAGTGCGCATATGTATTTAATCATATACCAACTACTGGTATTTACCCAACTCCACAGAATTGCGCAAAAATTATGCATGTGAAAAAATCTCCAAATAGTACAGACTACCGTCTAATTTCCATCTTATCCTATTTATCTAAGATATTTGAGAAAGTACTCCAAATACAAATCAATGCATACATAATTTCTAATAATTTGCTTGTTTTCTTTCAATCTGGTTTCAGGAAAAATCGCAGTTGCATAACACTGATAACGAAAGTTGTAGATGACATTAGGGAATCCCCAGATGATTACAACGTCACCTTCATCTTGCTTCTAGACCTCTTTAAAGCGTTCAACTGTGTTGATCCCACCAATTTGTGCTATAAACTTTGAACGCTGTTTGGTCTCTCAAATGTTGCTTCTACTCTTATCCTATCATATCGTACATTACGTAAATAAGCTGTATCTGTTGGTGACAGTTCGTCAGATTTTCTTTATACTTCTAGAGGTGTTCCTCAGGGTTCGATCTTAGGACTACTTTTTTCCGTTCTTTATGTCAATCAAATTTCCTGCTGAATATCATCGTCGTCCTCTGTGCAAATGCATGCTAATGACATATAATTTATCGCAGCTACCCACTTGCATTAATAGCAGATTGTGCAAGTTCCCTCAACCCCGACGGGGGCGGAAAATGGTCTCTTCCTGAACCCTCGAAAAATCAAATACAATATTAACAGTAAGAAACACTTAGACCTTTGTTATTTTCTTGATATTATGTTCTGTGTTTCTAAAGTTGGATACCTGTATGTCGGACCCTGGCATGGGATGCCCACATCAATATAGCTCTTCCTTTCGGTATGTTTGAACGCTGATTTTTCCATACACAGAAAACGTCAGAAAAAATGTCTCCTATTATCCGTACGCAAGGTGTCACAGACTAGCGAATACGAATCTGTGTCTCGATTTCATCATGTTTTGAATGGATCTTTTCTAGACAATCGGTCAGTTGCCAGGTTCTTAGTGATTTTGCTTTCGTACATTTGCTTCTAATGCCAATGCCTTAAGGAAATTATGCCCATCCCCTCGCTTACTGCCTCGAAAACTGCCTTTCTCTCATGCACTCTGTCTTCGCTGCTAGCTTCTAACAATATTTTACACTCTTGCTTCGAAAACAGCTCTCCCAACATGATGAAAATATCTTTACTGGATGCTGCGTTGTTACTTAGAGTGTGCCGTATTCGTCTCTATTCTTAAAAAGTGTCCACCGTAAAGCCAATCTTTTATTTCAAAATGGATTAACTATTGATGATCAGTAGCTGCTCGGTTGTGTACCACTCCAGGATCTTCGCATATTTTTCAAGTGAAGTGTCTTGCATGACTAAAAAGTCTTTTATTCGTCGGCGAAAACTCTGTCGGTATTTATTGTGTATCACTGAATTGGTTAGTACAATAATAGTAATTTGTCCTGTCTCCCAGCTTTAGTATCATTTATATGTAGTAGTTCATGACTTGCTGTTGTATATGTCGGTTGAATGAGCCCTTTGTAAAAACATTTGCAAGGCATAAAGGCGACCATAGACATGCAATGTTGATGTTTATTTGCTAATGTCAAAAGCAACCAACAAGCAAGTGGTTCGTGGAAGGATAGTCTAGACCGTCTCCTTCCTCAATTGTTCGGCAGCAAGTGATTGCGAAATGGCTGTCGCCACACGCCATGGTTGTTAGGTACCAGAGGTGGTTACAAAACTTGTAAATACATCAGGATTAAACTCAGTTTCTGAACTCAATTTAATTTCCGTTAATATAAGCTCTTATATGTACTCGTATATACGTGTATAGCAATTTAGGTTATACAATACCTAAGGCACTAACATAAGGGTTATTGCTTCATTGTAAGAACACTAGAAAGTTATTTGTGCGCAGCAGTTCTTGAACGAGCTAATTTCAGTTGGTAAGCCATAAGATAAATTAAAATTTTATGGCAGTAGAAATAAAAATTGAAACTTCAAATATTAGTTCAGATAGTCAGGGTATACACCCTGAATGACTCGAACTGCAACCAATTTCAGACTGCTATAATTTCCCAACCGTTCATGACAGTAAGCTCAAATTTTGACACATGACAGATAATTTTATTATTTACAAGCCTTTTAAACGATTTGCGTTGTGTTGAAAAACTTTTATCCGGGATGGAATTCAAACGTGATTGATTTATATTTGGCTGGAAAACCACAAGTAGCTATCGTTAGATCCCTCCAGCACCTCAACGTGAATAAATCATTTGTGTCTCGAAACATAGCTCGTTACCGTGATACTGGCAGCATTGCAAAACGCCATGAAGGTGGTCATAAAAAAACAGCAACATCGGCAGAAATGGTTCGGAAAATGAAGGCTCGAATTGAGCGAAATCCGCGTCGAAGTGGAAGAAAAATGGCTCGTGAGCTCAACATATCGTTGGAACGGATGCAACACTTACTGAAAAATGAGCTTGGGCTCAAACTATTGAAGTTCCAAAAAAGCAGTATTGAAGCCTTGGGCAAGCAATCATTTTGGTCGGAGAGCGTGGACATTTCAGCAAGACTCGGCACCATCTCACAAAGCGCACGTTAACCAAGATCGGTTAAAAAACAATGTTCCACACTTCATTTCTTCGACACAATGCATGGCATATTCTCCGGATGTAAATCCGTTGGACTTGGAGTATTTTAAAGACGAAGGTTGGCACTAAAAAATATCAAAGTTTGGACCACCTCAAACAAGCAATTCGCCGGGAATGGGCCAAAATACCGCAGAGCCACTTGCGTGCGGCGTGCGATGCTTTCTTCGGCCGTCTCAAGGCCATTATTCGCGCCAAAGGTGGACATATTGAAAACTACTGATACAATTTGAAAATTGATGTATTTTCCAAAATTTTTTGCTTTGGCACAATAAAATTTATCGAGTCATTCACGCTGTACACCGTAGAATAAATCACAGTTTTTCATCCTCTTTTTGTCTGGTCCATCCCTTCACACTTCTTGAATGGAGGTGATATCGGAGTGATGGCAGTCAAGGGCGCATCCTTATTGTTCGGCTGCAAGTAGCCTTTTAATCTTTTGCATGGGTAGTCAATAGTGAATCCGTTTTTATCCGAGGCCTATAGTAGGTTCGTCACATCTTTTTAATCCTTTACGTATAGAGTTGGGAGTCAGATGACGGCGTAGACCAGTATTATGCTACTGCCCGAGCATGCCTTTACCATTTTAGACTGCATTAGTAAGGGTTTACTCAAGTAATTATCGGGGACATCCACTGGGAGATAAGGCACTTCGCTACAAACTTCATTGGTTCGCTGCTGGCCCCAGCCAAGTTATAAGACACTCAACAGTTTCTCAATCAATATCCATGCAGTTCCCCACTCAGGGCGCTGTCACTGGTACGTTCGCTAGTATTTAAATGGAAGCTGATAAAATGAGTTCAGCGGTAAATGAGATAAAAACTAAGTCAACAAAAAGGGACATACAACATCGACGAATTGGACAGCTATAATTTCTACCTTGGCTCTGCTATGAATTCTGCCAACTACACCTCAGCAGAAATAAACCCAAGAATCACTCTTGCCAATCGCTGTTTCCTTGAGCTAAGAAGGCAATTGAGTAGTAGGGCGCTACAGCGAAAAACTAAGGTCCCGTTTGCGTTGACGAGTATTGGAAATGAAGACTCAATGAAGAATTATATGAGTTGTACAGCGATATCGGCCTAAGCAAAGAACTGCGCACCAGTCGCTTGAGATAGCTGCAATATATAGAGATAATGGCCACCAGGGCTCCGGCCCGCAGAGTCTTTAAATCTTGATCGGATTGACAACGCAGTAGAGAAAGATCTCACCTTAGATGGTGCGCACAAGTACAAAGGAACCTCAACTTACTTAGAGCGTGCAACTGACGGCAGTTATGGAAAGACCGGATTAACTGTAGAGGTCTGTTGGTTTAGGCCCAGGTTCACCTCGAACTGTAGCGCCACCTAAGTGAAGAAGTAAGACTGCCATCCATTTGGATATGTTGAGGTTTGAAAACTATGTGCTTAGTATAGTGGATAGATCTTAGCATCGCCATCAAGTCGCTAATCAACAGAGGACATTTTTAGAGCTAGTATCACAAATATTAAAATATCTATCGGGCAGTGATGGCGATTTTTAAAACTAGTGTTGATAACACAGAGGATCAATTCCAAACTTTTTCCCTACGAAAATCAGGTCAAACGGTTCGGTTCATAACTCTATAAATGTAAGTCAATATCGGCAATGGTGTGTTGATGTCGATCTCTCTCTGTTACAAGCTCTCCAAATGATCTCATAGTTCACGCTCCGTAGGCTTCTTAAAAATAGACGAATTACATCGACGATCGATGCAGGGAGATTCAAAGCAGTATTCGGCTTCTTCAAGATCAACCTACAACTGTTATGGAACACACGTGCCGGTTTGGATAAATTCTGCAAGTATGCTACAATACTAGATGGAGTGAAAAGTGACCTCCTTAGGAATTAAAAAAAAAATTTTTTAAATGTTTTTTTTTATATTATTCTTGATCCCGTCCGAAAAGTAATTTTCCGGAAGGTCTGCAAAATACTCCTCCGTGGCGTCGATGGTTTCCTTGCGTGAGCTGCATTTTTTATTGATGAGCCATATTTTGAGGTTTGGGAAGAGATAATAGTCCGAGGGATCCAAATCCAGTTACCAATCGACGCCAAAAGTCCGCCCGATTCCGCATCAGCAAGTCCAAACACTCTTTCGAAGTGCTCTCACCTTCATGTTTTTGGTCATGCGCGGCACCCAGCGGCAGGATAACTTTTTCATATGCAGAATATTGCCCAAAATATGGCGTGTACGCTCAGTACTAATCTTTGTGGTATCTGGTAGCTGGCGCACCTTCACTTTCCGGTCAGCCAACACCATTTCATGTATTTTGTTGACATTGTCCTCTGTAACTGCATCGGAGGGCCTGCCGCTGCGGACCTGATCGGCAGTAGAGTTGCGGCCACCACGAAACACTCGAAACCAATATTTGATGGTGTAATCTGACGGAGCATTAGCCCCATAATATTTATCCAACTTTTCTTTTGTTTACTTCGCCGTTTTGCCTCTCAAAAAATAATGTTTTCTGAGAGAACGAAAATCGTTTTTGTCCATACTCAACATGATGCCAAATACGTCAACAACAATCAGCTGTCAACACAAAACTAAAGACAGTATCGCACTGAAATTTGGCATGTCTGCCTAAATATGAACGGACTTCAAGGCACCATAACCTTTTTTGCAGTAGCAGCGCATTCTGGCGGTCAAGGAGGTCACTTTTCACTCCATCTAGTACTAAGAGCCATTGCCATATTTTTCTTCAGAGGTACCGGTGTTGATTGCTCTAAAACATCTATTTATCCACTTTAGGCTTTTCAGGGCAGAATCTTCCCAGATACTTTAACAATAAGAAAAAAAGCCGTTTCGCATTAAAAAAGTTGTTGAAATAGTGAAGATCCTTTTTTTTTCTTTGTGTAAGTGTTTAACTTTGTGAGGGCATTAACGTATCTGCTTATGAGACTAATATGCCCTCAAATATTGTAGGTTAAGTGTCCTTCGAGTAGCTTTCATATGCCTGACACTCCATAATTTGCTCCATAGAAGCAAACTTTATTGAAAAAAAAAGAAGAAAGTGTTTGCAAGCTATCTCATTGAATCAAAACATTGTTTTACCATACTCCAGCTCAGAAACTTCAACCTTTACGAAAAAAAATCTCATGACATGCTATCAACGAGCACATACGAGCGAGCATGTGCTTCAGTGTTGGAAAGAGCTTGTGACCCCTATTGTCTTATTCGCATTGTTTTACTCCAAAAGACTGAACTCCATGTCGGGTACTTAATATTCGACTGACTTCCTACTGCAACTCCTCATTTGAATGTCAAAGAAAGGAGAGCTGTTGCGTGAAAGGCTTTATTCATGACTCTTTGTCAGCGAACTGTCAATTGGTTTCTTAACAAGAGAAACGTTGAGTCCCAATTGTGTGGAAAATGCACCCGTCTGTGCTTAGAGATATTGTAAAAGCATCCTTTCTATGTGATTGTGATGCGTGGAGTGTATCCTGTGTTAACCAGTCATCAAGCAGTCATCTCCTCAATAACGATTTCTATCTTCTTTCAACTAATTATGTTACAATGATTTGTGGTTGAAATTTCATTGCACATGGATAAAGGATGCAGTCACGATAATCAAAATCCTCGTAGTAGAAGTCAGAAGAGATAGACTCCTCGAATTTCCTGTGATGTTTGGGAGAGATATCGCCTTCACACCATAATTTAATTTTCCAGACGTGAACGTTTCTATAACTTTAACAAATGCCATTTCGTTCGCTGTTCAACACCTTATGAGTCGAGGATAACCTACTTTTGAAAACTAATCGTTTTTATTTAATTTCAGAAGAGCACCGTTTGCCACTTTTCCATCACGTCGTTCATTTTACTCAGTTGGTTACATGGCGATTTATTAACCCAACTGAAAGTAATCCTAAGAAAATAACAAAAAGTAACGGACGAACAGGAACCAGTGAAAGGAAATGCTGGAAGTTAATATTAGCAAGGTATTGCCATCAACCAACAAATGTTAACTTGTGATGGTAAGCGAAGAACAAACAACTTGTCTGTTCTGACTGTCTACTTGAACGACAAATGGTTGTAACCAGCAGAGGACATGACTCTTCACTGTCCAAAGGATGAAATTTCTCTCGTTTGATTTGATTATAGCCACGTCTGTGTGCTCTCGTATATTGTTTATCTGGCTGGCGGAAAAGATCGTATCATTTTTCAGCTTTCCAAATCAATGAACTGGATGGATCGTCCTTATGTAGGGATTCTGGATGATACCAAGAGTCAGTGGTAAGTACAGGTAGTTACTTCAAGAGAGAATTCGATACCTATATCTAGACATTGTATGGTATGGAACAGATTTTTGTGTGTCTTCATGAAATAAATAAATAGATACAAAAATAAGTTTATTAAGGTTTGACATTTACAGGCTTTATTCCAGCTATGTTGAGCGCTTACAACGGATTAATTTGGTTGAATAGCCCAACAATTTTCAATTAATTTCATGGGCACAAATCTGAAAATGCGCAATCACATTCATGCCAACTTCAGTACACAGTTTGAGTCCAGATAAGGTAGAGTTCAGACGTTTTGACGAGGGATTTTTTCTGACAAAGTCAACTAGAATATAGGCAATCAGATCAGTCGCAATCGTATTTAAGCTATATCCACAACTCAGGTCATTTAACGATTGTTCGCCATTAAAAGTATCCAAAGAACCAACAGCAGTGCTTCTTTGTGGTAATAGTTAGAAGGATGTACGAGTAGTCAAATTATTATTATTTTATATGTTTTATTTTCACTAGTAACAAAATACAACAATTCAACTTATCCTTGGCTAAATAATCCTAATAACAACAAAAGAAAATTGACTGCCATTTGGTATTTCTTTAACAGAAATAGTAGTAGTGTGTCCTTAAAACTTTGAAGCAATATACTCGTAGATGATGGACAGGAAGAGTTTTTAGATTTTTCCCGCATATTTTTCTTATAATATATTTTCGCAACACTAGAAGTGGTTAAATTCTGTTCAAATAGACTTCGCCGCAACAGGTAATGCCATATTGAAGTTTTGAATGGACGATTCCATAAATCATTTTAAGGCTTTTTGATTAGACATTCCTAAGATAGAAGAAATCCCTAAGAGTTGCGCCAATATATCGCCTTAAGTAGCCGGTGTGGTTATGGAAACATGTTCTAGAACCAATAATAAGCCCAAAGTATTTAAATTCTTTGACGTTTTAAATGTGGTTAAGTTAAGTTAAGATTGCTGCAAAATGTTATATTGGAAAAGCTTGGAGAGCAAAAGCAACTCAATAGCTAACATTTGGGATTAGAATCATTTTGCATTGAAAGAAAAACATTATGTTTGTTTTAGAACGAATTATCAGTTTATGCACCGCAAACCATATTCTAAGCAGTTACAAACTCGAATTTACACCAGCAGTTATATTCAGACAACTTACCGAATCATAGGTTAAGCCTACATCATCCACAAACGCAGTGAGGCATCATTTGAATTAATATAAATTAATTAATAAATATTGAATTGATATAGATTAGAAAGAGAACCGGTCCCGGAATAGATCCTTGAGGTACACCTAGATTTGTAAGATTTATTCCAGCCCTAATGTCGGCAATCTTTACTCTTTGAGATCCATCCTGAAGATATGACTCGAGCCACTTGAGCATAAAACCGCGAAACCCAAAATTTTTAATCTTCCGCAGCAGTATTCCATGATTTACCATGTCAAATGTTTTGGTAATATCGACGAATAGACCTGCTGTCCAATTTTTGTCATCCAAGCCCTTGAGGATTTGTGAACAAAAATTCAATAGTGCAGATAGAAGTACGATCTAGAAAGGACTTTCCCTAATTGAGCTTTTTTGTGTACTTAAATTACGATATAGCCAAAGAAACGAACAAGACAAAAATCCATCTTTTCATGGACAACTAAGCAAAGCCTTTATTACACGTTTAACTTTTCTGTATGGTGTGAAGTATAATCGTACGAGGGGCCTTTGTTCAAGTTTTCGTGTGATATTCAGTGCTGGTTATATAATTGGACTTCGGAGAAGAAGGGTCATCCAATGAGAGGTGTCATTTAAAATTTTGGGCCATTATGGAACTGCCAATATTCAACTATCACTACGATGACTTCTGATAACCAAAACCGAGGAGGTTAATAAATCTTGATCGACACATACTCGCACAACGTGTTGAAATCGAAAAAATTTACTACAATACAAAAAGGGTGAAAATATCGCAGTAGTATTTCGTAAAGTTCGTACTGTTTTTGGTCACCACCAAACGCCTTCTGGCACACCTATAGTGAATTTAATTAATACATGTGAACATCTCGGACAGGTTAGTAATATAAGGACTCCAAGTCGTGTTCGTCCACAGAAAATTTCGCCGCCGTAGTTGAGAGTGTGACTGAAAATTCACGCGTGTCCATTTTGAAACGATCACAGGAATTGGGCCTGTCCGCATTGACGTTGCACTGCATTTTGCATAAAGATCCTTGGCCTACCTACAAACCCAAATGTATGAATATGCAATTCGCATATAAAGTTTTCGCTTCTCCATTTCCTGTTGTCGCTTAGAAATAAGTTATTTGAAATTTTTATGGAAGCCCATTGCCCTTGGAATATTCATCAGAATTTTTGATACGGAGGACCGTTAACAAATGTCTTTAAAATATATTTAAATGGACAATTAATGTTTAACGATACATTATATAAGTATGCTGTTCAGTTCTGTAATGTGGATATAATTATATTTCATCGGTGACGTACATATATGAAATGAAATGGAGCAGTTATTTCATTGACTACCATAAAAAGGTTTTTCCTTTTTGTTTAAATTTATTTTGTTGCGAAAATCGTACATGTGTGAATAATACCCAAACGGTGTGGTTATTAAATTTTCCACGAACTACAAGTTACACTATTGCGTAAAGGGAAAAAAATTTAATTAAGTTGTGTGTTGAAAATGTGGTCGGATTGAACCGCATTATCCATTTGGGTACTTAACGAGTAAATATTCAATTATTTCTGTTATAATTAAGAGCCGGCAAATAAAAATGTGAATTACGAAGTTTTGTTTTTTTATTTAATTTGTTAAAAGCGATACAATTTTGTACATAAAATAATTATTCCGCATCCTCTGCTAGGCTGGCAAATAGGTATTTTCAATATAACATACAGACTGGGTATTTGCATGCATGGTTAACCTGCTGTTGTAAGCGGCAATTATTTAATATTAATTAAATCCTAAATTCCGTATAACTGAAATTTTTAACAGGATAGCTTTTATTTATTTCTAAATTATAAAAATTAATTAAAATTGGCTTTAAAGAAGAATTTTATTTTTATTTAAAATACTAAAGACATAGATGACATAGAATATTTTGATACTTGTATTAAGCCATAAAATAAGGATAACTCACCCCAATTCTCTCGCTGTTTTGTCAAGCTGTAATGACGCAGCAATCACAAGGAAAATAATGCCATGTGCCATTCAATTTAAGAACGTTTGTTACATCACAATTTAATGTACTTTCATCCATTCAAATTACCAGAGAGGTTATTATTTTAGAAAATGTGGAGATATTGGTACTCGTATATCCTCCAATAGGGATGGTTTTTGCTGTCACTTTCGACAGTTCCTTGATATTTGTATTCGTTGTATTACTTGCCATTGTGAATAGGCTCATATCAGAATAACGTGTCCGTATCATTTAAACGCATTTTGAAAAACGGTCTTCAATTTGCGAGCAAATGAATTCGGTGCTCGTCGTGTTCTTAATAAATTTCCGCTTGATGGAAAGCCACCAATGCGTGAACTTTATATGCGCACTAAAAAGAACTGAAGCTGTTGTGGAAGAAAGTTTGTGGAAGGTCCAGAATTGTCAATTCGGCAGCGAGCGCAACAGTTGGCGTTTGTCCGTCTTTTTTTGCGAAAAACTCTAAACTAACATCAGCACAAGATATAGTTTGTGCAGGAACTTAAGCCACGAGGCCATGGCCTCCGATAGGAGTTTGGGGATTGTTTACTTGAGAAGCCATTATTTGTATGGGGCTTAGCACCTTCCTTTCTGTAATCGCAAGAGACACCCAGAAGCTTTGCCGATCGCGTATCCTGAAACCTCTCAGTACCGTGTCGACCACCGACGAGTGCACACGGCAACCAGTGCACTCGTAATTTCTCTTGTGCTGCACACCGAAAAGAAAAAAAAAATCGCCAGCGTGTGCAAAAAAAAAAAATACAAAAGTAGAGTGCAGCGCAGTGCTAATAAAAAAAATATCACACAGTGCGGGTATCCCACCTCTCCCGCTCCTGGTCTTAGTACTGTTGCTTGCATTCGGTCACTGCCGTTACTGTATTCATCGTACGGTACGGGCAGTAACTGAGTGTATGTAACAACTGATGGTTGTGTGTGAAAATTTCGTTGGTGCAGTGTTTCATATTGCTGTAAGGGCATAACACCTACAGCAATTGGATTCGGTAAACCAACGTCAGAATTTTCACTTCGCAGCCTTGCTTAGTATCGTCGGTGTTTGTGTTTTTTGTGTTTGTGGCTCGGGAATTCAGAGTAGATATTGCCAATATACGCGGGCTAAGAAGTAATCACTTTTCTGCGAACGTCCACGTCTGCAAATACAGACCAGCTGTTTTGGCACTTAGTGAAACACATGTAGATCCCCGCCCACACCTCTCAGATTACTCTGATCTGAAGTTACCTGGCTACGAACTAGTGCCATTAATCTTCTCTCACCGCGGTCTCGCCATTTACGTGCGTAGTGATGTAGCTTACCAAACTCCACCACAATGTAGTCCCTGTTCCAATCGGGAATTCAATTTCATGTGGTAAAACTTCCATATCCGTAAGCAAATTATCCACTACTGCTTTATTTACAGAAGCCCCAAACTGGACAGCAATTCGACTTTTAACGAGTTCGATGCGCTGTTTGACTCCTTTCAAAGAATTGTATCCCTGTATCCTCATACTGAAATCGAGATTACGGGGGATTTCAATATACACAATTCTGGTTGGCTTCAACATTCTGGACAGACAACACCCGAAGGACGGTGTGTTGAGATCTTCGCTGCGGAAAATAACTTAATCCAGCTTGTAAATGAACCCACACGAATACCAGACGTTGATAGTCATACCGCCAACACCCTGAATTTGTTTTTAACTTCTCACCCTGACAAGTACTGCGTTGATGTGCTCTCCCTTCTAGGCTCGTCAGACCATTATGTCATATCAGCTAATTTCTGGTATGGCAATACGAGAAAGCCAATTGGAGCGGACTTAACAACTTCTTTAGGAATTTTAACTGATCGTTATATTTCCTCGATAATGGCGTGGATGCCGCTGCTGATATGATCACTGACACTATTCTCTTTGGAATGAGATCCTTTATCCCTCATCGGACGAAGAGTATCAGACCAAAAGAAAAGGCATGGTATGCCTCGAGCTGTAAAGAGGCTGTCAGGGTTAGAGAAGTGTTTTATCGGTCCTTCAAGACCAACCCGACAGAGGAAAACCGAAAAAAGTTCAAACGAACCAGAAATAACTGCAACGTCTTTCTCAAGCGTGTGAAATTCCAATACGACAAAAAGCTGAGGAACAAAATACTGCAATGTCCCAAAGGCAGTAAAAATTGTGGTCGTTCGTCAAAAACATTAGAAATTCTGCCTCATCCTCCATCCCAATGCTCATTTACAATGTCATTCCAGCTGTCAGCTCTTTGAACAAGGTCAATCTGCTTGCTGCACATTTTGCTGCTAGATCAACCCTCCCAGATGGCGCTTCGTCTCCGCCTACACTTGAGTGCGTCGAATCTTCAAGGGGACAAATCCACGTTCGCACTCGTGTAGTAGCAAGAGTTCTTAAAGATCTTAACATTCACAAATCCGCTGATCCAGATGGTATATCTCCTGTCCTTCTGACGAGGTGTTCTTCCTCACTGGCAAAATCACTGCGTAAGATTTTCCATCAATCTTACTCTTTAGGACTCTTTCCGAGCAGATGGAAAACAGCATTTGTCCAGCCCGTCCCTAAAAAAGGCGAATCTTCTTCTCTCTCCTCCTACAGACCCATTGCACTTACGTCCCTTCTCTCCAAGGTCATGGAAACGCTGATAAACCATGAAATATCTCGAAACACGATAACTTCTCAATGACCGGCAGTACGGTTTTCGTAGCAACAGGTCCACTGGTGATTTGATGGCATGTCTCACCGAAAAGTGGAACCAAAGCGTACATCAATCTGGCGAAAGCAAGATAGTTGCACTTGATATTTCTAAGGCATTTGACAGAATTTGGCATCAGGCTCTTTAATTGAAAATGCGTGCTTTTGGGTTCGATGACCCTCTTCTTCATTGGATTAGAAATTACCTTTCGGAACATTCAATTCAAGTTGTCTTGGACGGTTTCAAGTCTGATATTCACAAAATAAATGCTGGTGTGCTCCGTTCTGTCTCCGACACTCTTTTTAATTTTCATAAATGATCTCTTGTCTGCTACTTCTAATTCATATTCGTTCCCAGACTCACGCCCCTGCTCTTCGGCTGTAGAACGGGAACGGCAGCGTATGTTAAACCCATAAAATTCGGATATCAACAGCATAACCAATTGGGGAACTATCAATAATTCGATGTCGCCAAAAATGCTGCGAAATGCCTAGGTTTCCTCAAACGATGAGAGAAATACTTTTCCCCTTCTGGTCTAGCCTCAATATATAAAGCATTCATCCGCCTAAAATTGGAGTACAATGCCCACATCTGGTCAGGTGCTCCTAAAACATCTCTGCATCTGCTCGATAGGAATCAAAACCGTGCGTTAAAACTCATTGGTGATACTAATATCAGTCAATCAATTGACACCCTCGAACACCGACGTAATGTCTCCTGTCTCACTCTGTTATCGCTATTTCCACCAGCTGTGCTCCATTCAAATATTATTCAGCTTAGATGACGACAACTAAAACTTTCATCTACCTCACCTAAACTAAGTGAGGATAGCAATATCTAGGCTACGATCCTACAAAACGGCTACACCCGACGCAGAGTATAGGTTGCACCAAATGGTTATCTGATCAGTAGAGTGTATGCCTGATGAACGGAATCTCAGAGACCTATTTTTAAAAACGAGCTATATGTATATAGCCTTGTCTAGTTTTGGCATCCTTGCCCAACTCATCCGTTTGTGCGGAATAACGATCGCTTCTCCGCCAAAGTCGAAACGACTTAGATGAGACCTTTAATGTCAAAAAGGGTTTTAGACAAAAAAAAAAAACAAAAAAAGGTTAGACTTGAAGGAATTGTGCTGGACTCACAAGCGAACACTGGAGGCTACGCCTATGATATCGACATAATTGGAAGAACACGGCGCCCTGCCACCGGTGCTTTCGCTAGTATTGAAATGGAAGTTGCCAGAATGGCTTTAGCGCTAAAAGGGGAAAACCAAGTATGTAAATGCTGTCAACAAGAAGGAACACACAATATCGGCGAATTGGAGAAAAGGTCGTAAGGCTCTGTTATAAATTCGGTCAACAACGCCTCAACAGAAGAGAAACACACTTGCCAATCGCTGTTTCTTAGGGCTAAGAAGGCAATTGAGTAGTAAGGCCATATCTCGAAAACCTAAGGAGACTATACATATACACGACCTCGATCATTCCAGCCCTACTTTATGGAGCACGGGCCCTTCTGAAAGCGGATGAAGATATCCTCAGTCGTTTTGATTGAAAAATCCGTCAAGAAATAGTTGATCCCGAGATGATACAAGGACGAACTATACGATCTGTACAACGACATTGACTTAGTCAGAAAACTGCGCATCAGTCGCCTGAGGTGGCTAGGGTAGAAGGAAGAAGGAATGAACATAAATGCTTTGGCCCACAGAGTCTTCGAATCTATCCCGGAGTAGAGGAAGGCCTCACCATAGGTGGCGCGTACAAGTACAATATAAGGGAACTTTAACCGATTTGGAGTGCACATCTGGAGGGACTTAGATAAGGACCGGACACCCCGACCTGTGGAGCCACCTAAGTACGTATGTACCTCATTCTTGACGCAAAGGGTTTGTGAAACAAAACTACATTTTTTTGGCATGAGGCAAGTTTAGAAGAGATTATACTTACAAAAGTGCACTGTTGAGGGTAGTATTCACGTTAGTGGCATCACTGTTCTTTATTTTTCCCAAAAATCAAGCCCAATGTCGTATTCCAGTGAATGACCAACGTGACTGGACTATCATCAGTGACTATTTCTTCGAAAATGTCGGTGATATGTGATACAACGTTATAACGTGAGTTGAACCAATGGGTTGGCCACGAGAGTTCAAATTTGACGTAACTCCATCACTTCTTGTGACACTACTCGTATGTGAAGTCTTCGGAGTAATTTTAAATTTAATTTTGATGGGGGCTAAGGCCCCCATTTATTGGCTTGATACAAGCTTAATCTAACTTAAAAACTAGGACTGAAAACTAACAGAAAGACTTAGGAGCTAGGGACCAAGGGAGTTATGTAGCAGATCTTGTTTCAGACAAGGAGTGCTCAGGTGGAAGTCAAAAATGAAGAGTTGACCTTTCGGAGCATTCGGGAGATAGGTTCGTTGGAGCCATAAGAGGTGCGGCGGACCGGTAGATAGAAGAGACGAGGACAACGTAGATTGCGGGGGTTGGTATTGAAGGAAATGGAGTTCAAAATGGATGCACAGTCGATGGAGCCTGAGAGAAGTCGATGAATGAAAAGAATGTCAGCAGTATTCCTACGTTCTTCTAACGAATTCATATTTAGAAGTTTGAGGCGGTCCTGATAGGGAGGTAAGATTAAAGGGCCGTTCCACGGCAGACCACGGAGAGCAAATAGGAGGAATCGACCTTGAATACCCTCGATTCGGGAAACATGAATCCGGTGAAAGGGAGACCAAGCTTGACTGGCATACTCAAGCAGGGGGCGAATAAAAGTAACATAGAGAGATCTGGTTACATACGGGTTGGAAAATTCCGTGGACCACCGTTAAATAAAGCTAAGTGATGAGTTAGCTTTGAGGATCATCTTATCGATATGCGAACGGAAATTAAGCTCACAGTCGAATAATATGCCAAGGTCTTGAAAAGACTGAACCAGGGGAATTGGTCAACCAAAAAATCGGAGGGGAGACGGGTTGCATTTACGTGAGAAGGTTATACTCGTAGATTGGCATTTGGCTATATTAAGTTTTTTTTTGAGGCACCATATTGAAAATTGATCAAGGTCCTCTTGAAGAAGGCAAGAGTCATGGGGAGAGGAAATAGTTTTAAAAAATTTTGTGTCGTCTGCGAAAAACAAGAGGGAGGATTGTTTAATGACCCTCTCCACATCGTTAATAGTAAGAATGAAGAGAAGAGGGCCAAGATGACTGCCTAGTGGTACTCCAGATGAGGCCAGTAATGGAACAGAAAGGGCGGATCTAAACCGAACACTATAATATCGGTTTACCAGTTAAGAAGAAATCCATTTTAATAAAAGAGGCTCAATGCCGGGAGCAGACAATTTGAAGGGGATCAATTGATGAGATATCTTATCAAACGCTTTAATGAAATCAGGAGCGATAACATCGATTTATTTTCCATTTTCTAAGGCTGAGAGAGCAAAAGACACGAATTCAACTAGGCCTGTGGTAGTTGATCTGCCTTTTTAAAACCATGTTGTCGGAGCGAAATAAAAGGCTTGCATTTGAAGCTTAAGGCTTCGTATATAATGCTTTCAAAGAGTTTGGGTATATGAGAGAGTTTAGCAATGGGACGATAATTGGTAACTTCATGCTTAGATCCCTTTTTGTGTATTGGGATTATAAAAGAGGTCTTCCAAATCTGGGGAAATTCACCCTGTGTAAGCGATAGACGAAAAAGGTAGGAAAGGGGTAGAGACAGGTTGGAAGAGCATTTTTTAAGAAACACGGCGGGGAGTCCATCTGGGCCAGGTACAAATTCATCTCTAAGATTTAGTAACTCTTCTTCAATAACTGCAGGATCGAAATTTTGAGTGAGAAATTAACCAATAGAGAAAATTGGTAGATTATTGAAGTAAGAGGGATCTGGTGCGAAGGAGTTGTTGGCAAATGATTGTTTGAAAAATGATGCAAAAAATTTGGCGATGGTAGGAGAATCACTTGAAGATTTGGTTTCAAAAGCGAGGGAGAAAGGATAACCATCAGTCTTACTTTTGCAATTGACAAATTGAAGAAAGGACTTGGGGTTATTTATGAGATTGGTTTGCGCACTATTCAGGTAGCATTGATCGAGAGAGTTATAGAGTTCAATGAAATGAAGATACATACCTAAATAATTTGAATAGTCGGTAGAAGTGTGGGTGCGAAGAAATACCGCCCATAACTTGTTTCTTTTGTTTCGTAGAGTGCGGAGTCTACGATTATACCAAGGAGGGCATGTAGAAGAAGTTTTATGGCGGAAATATGGCACATAAAGGGAGATGGATTTGAATATTTCTCTGTAAGAAATGGAGAGGGCAGCGACCAGAGATAGATTGGTAAACTCGAAAGAAGCCCTGTTTACGGAAATTACGAGTAGCTCTGTGAAAATTGTAAGAAAATAGAACTGCTGGGGAAGGCGACTGGAGGGGAGAGTTGTGGAACAATGAGAGAAGAAGTGGAGGATGAAAGTTATCAATAGTTGAAAGAGATAGGGGACAACACGATACTGAGGAGTTGATGGGATCAGTTGTCTAATTGCCTTTCCATATAGTTGGAAACGCCACATACTTGGAATAGACTAGAGTCTGTTAACTGATCTAAGAAGAGGCATTCCTTAGAAGAAGAGTATGCCGATAAATCTTCAGTCCTTGGAAATGAGTGGATGTATTCTAAAAACGAATCGAGGAAGAGGTTCTTGATTCATACTTAACTTAATTCCTATTGTTATGGCTTGAATAAGTTCCAGAGATTTTAAAAAAGGAGGACAAATTATATTCAGTACCTAGGTTGAGCATTTGTAAAAAGATTCATTTATCAACACCATCATTTCAAACACTGTAGGTTTCCAGACATGTGATATAAAATCAATTTTGTTTGCAAATCTGCTTGCTATATTAAATGGGGATACAGCCCGATGTAGATCTAGGTTTCAGTCAATCTCTAGTAGTCAAAGTTTTGAACCTACTGAAGCCAGTTGTGCTCTTGAACATGGTAGAGGTTGTCTTCCACTTTTACACCTCATCCAAGGCTTACCAAGATCCCAAACTGCGTTAAAGTTGTTAAGCTGTATATTATGATGTCCTATATGCTTTGTCGATTTCTGGCACTTCTGGTTCAATGATATCAATGTTACAAGTGTATACAAGTTGTTACGTAAAATTTTGAAAAATTGTACCTCTAGCATTTGCATACGACTTTCGTACAATTTTCTCAAATATGTTGTTTAAAAATTCACACGATAGTGCATCACGTTGTCTAAGCCCTTTCTGACATCAAAGGTCTCGGTAAAATTTTGTTCGACCCTTACCGTGCAACGAGCGTATACTGCCAACCTACCAGTTTGGCAGGAGTACCAATACTAGAGGAGGCTCTGCATAGCTTGCCCTTATAGATGCTGTCATATGCGGCCTTGATAGTGGTGTAAATCAATCTGGAGCTGTAGGATTTTCTTTAAGATCTACAGTTGTGTAAATAGATCGGATCGTTAATAAACAGTTTTAGGCAATCATACAATACATCAGATAAAATCTTAAGCGTGACGTTGTAGAGACTAATGCCTTTATAACTGTGGCCTGGACAAACGGTGTTAAGGTTCCAAAGTTGGTTTACGAACTCTACTTCCATCGCCCGAAGGAACCAGGCCATCCGACCCTTCGGTCCAGTAGGCCGGTTTTGATTACGAGTAGGCTTAGATATACTCGTAGCTATTCTAACTTTAATTTGTCCAGATAAATGAAAATGCTGGCTTTTGTTGTCTTGGTTTTGAATCGTTTGTTCTGTCTGACAATGGTCTTTGGGTCGTTATTCAGTAGATTGAAGAAGTTTTCCCAATACCGGCTGAGTTTTTATTTCTAAATTACTTTATCTCTACACGTTAGCTTGGCACATTCTTTTAACAATTTGATGTAATGTGAGAGTGTGGTCGTGGCATATCCTGGCTTGCCAGAAATTGGCCTTACTTGGCTATTTACCGGTTTGCAGATCCGTATCTATGGATGCATTCCAGGTGCTTTTGGGTGTGCCTCCCCTTGACTTGGAGGTGATAAGTCTTGCTATCGCCCACAAGATCAAAAAGGGACTCCCGTTGACCAATGATGATTGGGTCTCCTTGACGGGGGTATACGCTCCTGCTTTCTGAATGTGTCCAGTCTAGATGGCAATCTAGATGGGACAAGAGCGATAAAGGCAGGGTTACTTATTGCTTCGCCTTCGGGAAGTATTGACCATGAGCAAGCTACCAGAGCTGAGTTTCAGCCTCAGTCTGGACTTTCTGCTGACCCGGTATGGCTTCTTGAATTCGTTTCTGCATAAGAAAAGCCTTACCGAGGTTGCAGGTTGTGAATGCGGAGCTCCCTTTGAGGACTGGATGCATGTTCTTTGCGTGTGTCCAGCTTACTCGGACGTTAGGGATTTTCAAGCTATGACCACCACCTAGGATGGTGTTGCCTGTGATGTCAGTGGAGTTCTCCCGGACAGAGCGAAACTCGAAAGAATTCGTAGCTTTGCAAATGAGATTTTCCGTCGTAGACTGTACAGGCAACTAGCGGGTGGTTAATAGTACTAGGCTCGACAAAAGGCCACCAGTCCTGGGCAGTAAAGTGCCCAACTGGAAGTGACCGAAAGGTCACGAAACTCGACCGGAAGTTGGCTTCTTTGTGGGAGTACCGTGGTGGCGCTATTGGTTTATACCCCAAATCGCGGGGAGAGTAGACCAAGTGGAGCTCATGGTTTAGCATTTGTTGTAGTACTACGGCCTGTACTAAACCATTTGATAGCTATGATACTGGTTGGTCTGACCGATGTGGAGATGCACTGCAACCGGGTGCCATGCCTACAGAATGGCTGAGGTATTAGATAGGCGTCGAACCTTCATCAAAACGGGAAGTTAAATTTCATTACAGTATCTCTCTGTTGTTGTGGGGTTTGAGATATAGCGTAGGCTAATCTACGGTTGTACTACCAAAGATATTCTTTCCACCCTGAAGCAATTTTGATGTCTTACTTGGCCGCCGCTTGTAAATTATATCGAGGAGCTCATTGAAACATCCTTTGGTCGCATCGTCAATTTTTTGCTTGAAAGCGCTGGCGCATATCAAGCTGACATTGGCGATTTTGTGACGAAAGCTCGTGTCTTGTTGCTTTAATGTACCGCTTGCAACAAATCAGCACCGAAATACACTCTGCTACTTTTCACAATTTTTAGTCCCACTTTTGCCTGTGGTATATCGCCACGCTGAGGCGGTTGCTCAGCAATTGTGGCTTGTTATCCGAACATTCCATATAAATCCTAAAATCCTTGTGCTTTTTCGAAAAAATAACACCACGCATACTCTCTCAACCTGGAAAGGGCAGGCTCTGTCTGGAGTCGCTCGGGAAAAAGGGAACGGATATTCTGAAATTAGTAACTAACTTAGTAACTCAAGAGCCGACGTTGATCCACGAAAGAGTCATCCAACACCATATCTATTTCATCACCTTGCCTAATTTTTTAAACAGTTATTGACAATAGCTTCAAATGTGTTGAAACATTTAACGAAACTGCCATACTGACTGACGCCACCGTTGATCCAGTCACGAAAATTGATCCACCGTACTTCCGTTTTCTGAAGGAAACTCATTTCTGTTTCTGATTTCTGACAGAGTTTATGCTTGCTCAACATTAGCGATTACATAATTAAGTTCAACAGAATTTCGCTTACCACGTCGAGGTTAAATAAGCACAATTTATATGCTCAAACACCTTACACAGGGTGTTAATCATCATGGATCTGACATCTATTTATCCCAATGATTCTCATCTCAAGGAAGAACATTTGCATATTTAAATCAAGGTAGGGTACTGAGTGAGTGATTCCGAGTGAAAATCTTTTATTAATACACCCTCTGAGATACAAGAAAGGTCACATTTGTTGCATGACAGATAGTATGGCAGTGAGTGGCTGTAGGGTTTTCTAAATATACAACAAACTATAGATCAACTATCTTAATGGAACAATATCCAAAGGAATGCCTAATCACAATTTGTTATATCGCCTTTAAAATCCAAACAAAGCTTTCTAAATCCATATAATATGCAGAGCAGACTCAAATTTTGTTACCGTCAACAACATTCAAAAATCCCTTTATTCCTTAAAGTCCTTACTAATTTCTTGGAACAATGTACTTGCTACTCAAAAGCCTCCTCAACGACCGAATCATTCCTCACTGCATGGAGATGCTAATTATTTTGGCATCAAATTTCCATTGTCGCCTCCTCACTGATGCTCCGAAAAACATTAGCAACACATCAAATAATTGAGGGCGGGAAGTACACACCCTAAGGGTTGGGGTGACATCCATTCATTTCGGATAACACAGAATATAATAAAACCACTCTTGCTACTCGGGGTGGATGTCCTGTCCATCCATTATGGTCTTAAGTAGATTAGCTGCCATTCAACAACCATACCGTTTCGTTCGTGTCAGTGTTTTCCAGTGAAAATGTAGCTACTTTTGGCCAATCGCATCGACATCCACTTGAGCGTTTTCCTTTATCCATCGATGAGTTCTTTATGTCCAGTACACAGAATCGATGAATTGTGAATGTTTCGGGATATCAAAAGCTTTTAGATGGTACAATGGGGAAGAAAAGTTTGTATCCTGGTGGAAATATACTTGTCGGTGTTATTTGGACATGAGATAGTCGCACTTTATTGCGATGGTATTAGTCATGATTTTCAATATTCAAACGACCGCTAGTTTTCGATACAAATTTAGATTTGGTAAATGTAGAGGATTGGTTATGAATTTTGATATGAACACACTGGTATACAGTGTTAACAAAGTGGGACTATATGCATAATCAACGATTACAAGTTGTCTTTGGGATACCTAAGGCTGCTGCCAGGCCCGAAAATTTGTTATAGTATCCCTTGGCCTTCCAAATTTTGTACACAATCTTGAATCAATGCAACGAATAGTTGCTATGGTCAATGTTGGTTGAATTTCTGCTAAGGTATCAAGAATGTTATACGAGGATGTTGAACTCCTTTCAAATTATATCGACAGTAACATTTTGGTCTACTCTACATGTATGATGTGAGTTGTGTTGTCATCGTCATAATGTCGATTGGCATATTATAAAACGAAGCTCCGAAGGAAGAACAACAAACGATTCGATTTTAAGGAAGGTTAGCAGCTTAATCAAATGGCGACTAAGATGGGACTCATTCGAAAAAGGCGGATGGACATATAGAACATACACAGAACCAAGTCGTGAATAAGCCGATATTATGGAGAGGTATTTTCTTATATAACCTAGCTGATAAGCTACAGATACTTTTCAACAATATTTGAGCAGAACTAATGTATATTGCCAAAGCTGCACCGAAACCGATAAATAAACGAGTGCCGCGAGGACTTAAGGAATTTTTCCACTTAGTACGGACTCAACTTTGTTTTAAAAAAAATATGTGCCTTCCATATTTACTAAAGTCGGGTACATGTCGGGAAAAGTTTGAATAATTAATAACGTTATGCAAGTTTAGATCTTGTGATCTTGCAATCTTGCGATCATATGATCTTCTTTTGCTCAGACATACAGAGTTGATAGTATCATACTCTTCCTCATCATTCCTTATTAACAAGAATATTAGTCATGCTCCCAAGCAACGCATATCTACCAGCTTAAATGACCCTGGGTGTAGTTTGGCAGGCCTACCATCCCAGCTGTTTTACAGCTTTTTAACTGCTATGAGAATCTGGATTGTCTTCGTACCCCTTCACTTCCTTCACTAAGGGGTGGCCGTGGTGTAGTGGTACTAGCTATCGCTTCTTCAAGGCGGGGCATGCTATCATTCATGCTGCGTCTAAACTGGTTTCTGATATCCAATGGAACAAAGGCAAGAACCCGTGCACTGGTGCCTGCCTGATTGACTTGGAGAAGGCTTTCGATACCGTATGGTTAGAAGGACTCTTTTTCAAGCTGGACAGGTTGGGCATTAGTAAACCACTGCTGTATATTCTTTTTGATATGCTCTCCAGTAGACAGTTCATCGTGAAGAATGGCGATGTGACTTCTGCCGGAACATTTAACATTAAAAACGGTCTGCAACAAGGTGCGGTAAATTCGCCGATTCTATTCAACATTTACACAAGTGATCTGATAGGTTCACTTCCCCACAGCATAGCGTACGCAGATGACTTAATCGCGTACAGATCTGGTCCAAAGATTGAGGTCATTAACATACTATTGCAACGTGACTTCGATAAAATTAAGCAATATTGCGATGACTGGAAGTTGAAAATCAACTTTCAGAAATCGGAAACCATTCTGTTTAGGACGCCTTTGTCTGGGGCCTCTAGGGATACCAGAAAGAATTGGCGAAAGTTCTCTATCGTCGGACAACATGGACAGCCACTTGCTTGTCGAAATGTAGTCAGATACCTTGGGATCTGGCTAGATCAATATCGGTATTTTAACAAACATATAGATGTTGCTCTGGCCAGAGCCAGAGGTGCTTTTGCCCTTACAAGGAGACTGTTTTACAACAGCCAACTCGATGTGAGGGTGAAGGTGATCTGCTACATGGCCCTTATCCGACCTATGCTAGTATTTGGATGTCCCGTGTGGTTCAACGTGAGAGCAAGTTTATTGGAAAAGATTCGGGTGTTTGAGAGGGCTTGCCCTAGGGCTTGTCTTCAGTTATACAGAACACCAGGGTCTGAGTACATACAATTCTATCCTAATGAGGTCTTATACAATAGGGCGAACGTGATAAGAGTGGATAATTTCGTCATTAAGTTGACTCGGAGGCACATTGCAAGAGCAATGACCTCATCGAACAACCTGATCTCTGGGGCTTATTACCCCAATTATACGTATCACGAGAGAGTTCGCTTTGACGGCTTTATTCCTCCAGAAGCGTTCCTCTATCTAGATAGTAAAGGTTTGATCCACGTCGCTCGAACAGCAGCGGACGGGCTACTCAACTACGACGGAGACGTCGCACATGGCAGTGCGGAGCGTCTCCGGTTCAGTAGGGCGGTAAGGAGTCGTGACACAAGGGATGTTGCTCGGCAGCACCAACAATTTTGGTGGCTGGTTGAAGGAGGGGAGGGTTCGTCGTCGAATTCCTCAAGTAATATGCAGCTTCCTGTGAAGCCAAGTGGGCCAGCCTAATTTTGTTTTTAGCCATGGCCGGCTTACACAGTTTTAGTAGTTTTAAGTTAGATTTTAAGAAAAAAAAAATATATGAAACAAAAAAAAAGTAAATAAAAATAAAAAATGACAAAAAAATAATAATTTATTTATATATATGTGCATATACGTATATATTAAGTATATATGTATTATGTATATATATATATATATGTATTTGCGTATTAGATGTAAGTAGATTAAGATTTATTTTTAAGTAGTCTGTAAGTTTTTAGTTTTAGGTTTTTATAATTAATTAATATGTCCATATACTAAGTTTTTCTTAAAATCTATTGTCTTAGTTTTAGTTGTAACATATAAATATAAAATTAAATATAATGTAATATACGTCGAAAGACTTAGTTTAAGTGTTAGGTTTAATTTAGAGTGCCCGCATAGGGCCATTAAGTTAGTATAAGATTACTTGTAAATTATTTAAGCTAATTTTTAAGCGTTTTTTTTGTAGCATGTAAGATTATATTAAGTATATAAATAAAAATGCATTTCAACTGAAAACTGAACCTAGCCACAGCAAATTTTCATTTGTGTAATTGGAACTCAGTCAGAAAAATCTGCTTGTGAAGGCATAACACTGACATGTAGATTTGGCTGTTGTAGGGTTTTCAAACACAAAAACAACCCTTAAAATTCACAACCTCACCATTCCGAGTGAAGAAAATCTCTCCGTCCTATTCGGACTCCTACCCCTGGAGAGTCAATATCGAAATCAAACACACCTGAGTTTCAGACTACTACATCACAAACTTTCCTTTCTCCTCCTTCTATCTTTCCACCCGCGCCAAAGCTACAGTATAAGGGTATTCATAACCCCTTAGGCGCGCGTAAATTCTAAAAAAAAAAACTTCCTATTTTAGAAATTACTGAAAATGTTTCTAAAGTGCCGACACGAATTCCTTTAGATTGGTGACAAGATTCATCTTAAAAGCGTCTTCCCGCTGCTTTTCGATTTCCTGGAACTGGAAGCTTGCATGGAGTCCTTCCTTTATTCACAGAATCTGCCTCTCTTATTTGTTCTTTTTAGTGGGCTTGTTTCCGCCCATTTTTCACAGTACCATTGCTGCTTTTCAACGGTTATTGGTAGCATGAATTTTCTCCGGGAATTTCGTGGTGATTTTACGCCCTAGTTTCTTTGCTGGCGTTGTTTTTTAGCAGTGGTATACCGTAAGCCTTCATGTTCGGGCTCTCGCTTTAGATTGAACGTAAAAATGTTTATACTGCTTGCGACACAGATGTTTCTCATTTGACAGTCGAACTCTGAATCTGATGGTCAGGTCAATAGGAGGTCAAAGTCGACCTTTGAAAACGACCACATCTAGTACACAGCATTGTTCATCGCCGGTTTTTTTCGTGATTCAACCATCTGCAGAAATATACAGCTGAATTCAGCCAGCCGAAAGTCGTTTTTTGCAACCGTTTGATGGAGCCAGTACTTCAAAGCTGGTACACTAAAAGTATCTTTGCTGACTATGTTAATAAAGATTTTGATGCCAGGAAAGATTTTATTGATTCTGTTCAAGAAATCATTTAAGTACTCTTTGCGTAGCTACGACTGGCAACTGTGCAATACGACTCATTAATTTGGGTTACTTCAAGAGCAATCCAATTCGAACGGATATAATACCTTTCTTGGTCGACTTCGACATCCCGTATGATATGATATGTATATCCGGAGAGTGTGGACTAGGAAAAAAATGCAATAATCAGGTCAAATGAAATTCCAAACAGAGGAGGGAACAGCTATCTGGTATCTTCTCGGAAGACCCAGAACTAAGAGTGTCTATAAAACTACCGGAAGCAAGCAGTGTCTTCCAATCAGAGGTTCTCGCTGTCCTCAGGGCGGCTGAGCTAATGCAGATGAGATCGGTATCCCAAAGAGATATCGCTATCTTCATCGATAGCCAGTCCGCACTCAAGGCAATGGAATCAACCAACGTCAACTCTGATACAGTCAGAGGCTGCCGCACAGTGCTTAAGGTACTATGCAGTCAGAACCAAATTGTCAGACTCAGATATTTTCAGATTCTGCAGTGATCTGCAAGCTGTTGAGGACATAGCACACATACTGTGTGAATGCGGGGCCAAGGCCTTCTTGGCTTTTGCAGGGAAAATTATGTGTCACCAGGGCGACTGGTTCGGCAGGGAACCAGTTCTGGTGCCTTGTGTTGATGTGATGGCATATAAATCATCCCCTGTTTAAACTAAACTAACCTTACGTGGTAACCAGAGGATCCCTACGAGGAAGAGCTTTTAAGTAAATGTTAAAATTTTATGGCCAGATGAATATGTAAATGTGAGTTCTGTAATTGGTCATTATTATTTGAGTCCCGCTTAGCATCGTCGATCTGATTTTCCATGATCCCATTGCAACCTGGGATCCAAACAAAAATCAGTGAATTCAACCTTCCAAGGAAGCCCTGTATTCTCTAACTGCTTTTCTGGTGATAAGATAACTCGAGATGTAGATAACTCGTCCTCTATACCTGTTTCTCACATGGAAAACAGGAGTATTCCTAACAAGTAATGAGACTCGGAAGTGCTTTCGAGAGGAGGTAAACTACTCGACGGATCACCTACCCTTAACTGTTACAGTAAGTTCTAAGACCAACCTTACGTACACAGTTACTACCAAAGGTTCCATGGAGGGAATGTTTTACATTTAGGGCGTAATTCCTGTTAAATCAGAAACTCAGTGCTGTAATTAAGTCTGAGGTTAATCATATTCGCGGATCTGACATACTTACCGCCTGTCTCAGGATTGCAGAGAAAACAAATTTGGTACAAATATACCATATGAGTCATGTTAACAAGAAAAACAGGTAACAACACAGCAAGAGCTATGTATCAACAATCCAAAAAATCATAGGAAAGCATATGCAAGGAGAAACAAAACCGGTGCACTCAGCAATTGACGATGGAGGTTGTGAGAGTTACGGTCAGCCGTTCTTTTTTGGAAATTAGCAAGAATAGTGTTCTTGCAAATTTTCGCGAGAGGTATACAAGTAGAAGCTGCTTGAGCCACCTTGCAGGAGAAACAAACCGCTACCTTACCAGAAAGTGGAGATACTGGATCACAAAATTTTGTTATAAGAAATCTGCCATGCAATACAGCTTAAATAAAGCCCCTGGAGAGGATCGCATACGTTCCGAATTTTTCAAGTAGTCTTCAAACGAGTTTATGGTTGTATACTACTTCACATTCGACGGCAGAAGTGTTTCCCAGCATTTGGAGAAATTTAATCTTCTCACTTCTCAAAAAGGGAGATCGCAGTGATGCTAGTAATTACAGAGGGATAACCTTCCTCGACTTAATAATGAAAATTTTCACCGGAATCATCTTGCATCGGCTAACCGCATGGGAACAGACAAATAAACTACTCTATGATTGGAACTCATGGGTTGAGAAATAACTATTCTACAAAGGATAATACCTTCAAGAGCAAAAACCTATACGCATTCTTCGTGAATATCAAAGCAGCTTTTTTCTCCATTGACAGGAGATCACTAGCATGGCTTTGCAGTCTGCCAGAAAAAACCTTCAACGTATTAATAATTTTAAAAGTTCCCAGTTAATATGTTTTTTCTATAATTTAACGCAATTTTGCAGAATCCAAATAATTTGTTTGCATCCATTTGGATGAGTAGCGACATCATTTGGTACTTTGATAGGACACCTTTTCCAAAAAAATTTCATTTAGTTTCTCGTAGGATTGAACATTTGCCTAGAAAAGGCAGGGTATCTTCTCTTTCTTCCAAATTCCATAGTACAGCAAAATCTTCTCCATGGGGACGAAATTAATTCTTAAAAGCTCTCCACGGAGTTTAAGCATGATTGAGATCTCCTGAATGGTATGAATACTCGTATCTTTAAAATAGTTTCTGCCCTCCAGATTATGATTAAGCCGACTGTACGCTGCACAATGTAGCCCTCTAGACGCTTCATCTAAAAACTTCATTCCGGCTCCTTCGTCGACTTGTTCTACCAAACCGGTATAATACGTTTTTCCAATTCCTTCCTTCCAGGTTCGATTCAATGCCACAAATGCTCAATGCTCAATGCTCTTCAAACCATGCAGTTCTATTTCGAATTGTTTGAAGGGCCACTATTATTGGTAGCCGGTTGGCATGCTTAGCGGCGGTAAGGCCTTTTCCAGCATAAGCATACAACTCAGCGTATTTGCAGGGAGGTGAAAAGTTTTCTTAATGAAGAAACGTAGCAGATTTCCGACCTCTTCATATGGCCTATACCTCCAGACTTGCGCTGCGTAAAACATTATTGCCTCTACTGCGGCTTCAAATGCATACTACTGTGTGCAATACTCGTATTTAAGTTTTTGAAGCAATTCTTCGAGGCTACATTTAGAGCGGATTTAGATTTCATGAGTTTCTCATTCCAAGATACTGCTAAACTTTCCCCGCTATAGTATCATTTTTCATTGTGAGAATGAATATTATTATTTTGGATTTATCAAATCGATTATGAATAGGCCAACAGTACGATGTCGCCTGCAAACAGGAGGGCTTTAATGTGAACGCCTGGAAATTCTACGCCTCCCGGAAAAGAGTCCACTATGTCGTGTATAAAGAGGGCAAATAAGGTTAACTCAGAGAACACCCTGTCTTACTCCAGTCTCCGCTTTAAACCATTCCGATGACGCCTCACTATTCCAAACAACTAATTTGGTATCCTCGTAAAGGTTTTGTAAAACCCTTTCAAATTTCGAAGATATTCCCGTTCCATACAATTTAGAGAATAAAGCGTTTCGATTCACAGAGTCGAAGGCTGCCTTTAAGGCATATAGCTTTCTTTTCTGTTCTATGAATGTCTCGGCTATGCTTTTCAATACAAAAATGTGGTCGACTGCTGAGGATCCAGACCCTAAACTCGTCTGAAATTCTTTTAATTGCTTATTCCTCACTACCCATGTGTCGCCTCTGTGGTATTGCTGCAAAAATTTTGCCCCGATAGTTGGCTGGATCTGCCATATCACCTTTTTTGTGCATAGGGGAAATCAGAGCTTCTTTAAACCATTGAGGCTCTATCCCATGATTTAGAACCCTGTTGAATACACCGAAGAGATTTTCCTTCAGCTCATTAGTACTGTACTTAATAAATTCGGTATACCATCCGACCATGAAGCCTTTCTGTCTTTCGGGCAAAGTAGCGCTCGCGTTAGTTCCTGTTCGGTAATAGGCCGTCCAAGATGTTGTCGCATATTGGAAACTAGATCCGCACACTGATGGGTTCATTAACCTTCTAGAATGTTCCAACAGGATATCGGGGCTGACACCTCTGTTGATTACATTTGCAGAGCTCCGATAGGTTATTGCAGCGCCTCAGTCTGCGCGCCTCATTTTCAAAGTAATTTCTCCTACTTTGTCTGCACGCCGTTTTGAATTCCCGATTTGCCTTTAGGTACGACTTTCTAAGGGTTTCTGTATTTAAGACACGAAATAATTTCAGCCAAACGGCTCCTAATATTTTGTACGAAAACCTCTATCCAGACTTGCGGGAGGATACGACTCTTTTATAATTTGCTCGATCTCAGCAACGCTCGCAACATGTTGTCTTTGTAATTACTCATCAATCTTCATCCTATATAGAGCGGCTTGAGAGGGATGGTCATGTACCTAATTTGCTTATGTTTAGATGTTCATTTAAGTGAGCGAGCGTGGCAATGATATAGGTAAATAGTCGGAGTAGGTGGCATGCTTAACTTCAAAATCAATGACATGGTGGTTCCATTCCCCCTTTACCAAACAGTATTGAATAACTGATATCCCCTTTCATTTAATGAACGTTAGTTCTCCTAATTCATCACTTTCTCCGGTCCTATTTAGATCACATTCCTATAAACTTAGTAATCTGTGAGTGTCAACGAAAGTACTTATGATTATACATAGTCTTTGCGATGAGAAAAGAACTGTAGTACGGGATGGACACAACGTGTCAAATTGGTTTGACTCGAAAACAGGCGTTAAACGGGCATGTCTCATAAGCCCCCTACTAATTTCGTTGTTCATGGATGACCTACCAGCTTTTCTGCCAGGGAGAATTGAGGAATCGATGGAGTAAAAACAAAACTACTGATGTACGCTGATGACATAATCATTTTATAGGAAACGCCAACCATGATGTAAAACATGATCTACAACCCAGAATAATACTGCAGATTGTGAAACATGCAAGTGAACACCCAAAAAATCCAAAGTGATGGTTTTTTGGAACGGTTTTGGGCAATATGCAAGGAATGAAAGATGGACCTGACAAAGAGAAAAATTAGAAAAAGCAAAGAAGGGCAAATATGCCGGAGTGATTATAACACCACGCTTGACTTTTAAAAAGCACCTTCAAAAAAAAATGGTACAAAAAGAGCAATAAATTGTAGTTGGAGAGGCATATTTGTGAAAAATAATATAACATTCATAAAGCCGCATGAGGAAGTTGAGAAATTATCGAGATACTTCATTAAAAAAATGTCCAGATTGCCGGAAAAGAAACCACACTATATGCTCCACTTGGAAACAGGACTGCCACTATTATATATTTACACAGTAAGACTGCACTTCCTATACATTTCTAAAGTGAGGCCACTTCCGAGCCAACGCCTTCCACACATCGTCGCAAAACATCATATACGAGTACACCGTAAATTACGATTTTTCTACGAATGATTCAGAATATGCAGCGAATATGACATCCGCCTAATGCCTGAAATACATGTCCAGTAAAATCCGTGCAGTAAAATTAGACAGCGCGCGTGTTTACTGCACTCCATACGTTGCTGCTATAGATCGCAAATTCTGATCTTACTGCAGACCCCATGTAATAGAATTGCAAATTAGCACAATTTAGTACATTTTGAGTCATTCAAAGATTTTTGGAAACGGCAGTGTACTTCTAAATATTTGCTCGAAAAATAATAGAGGCCAATTCTACTTTGACATTTGTGAAGTATTGTAAATAGACACAAATATACGTCACCAAGCCATGAATCGCTATACTCCTGAACAATGTGGAATAATTTGTTACAATTTTTTTGCCGAATAATTCTTCAGTGGTGTTGGCGCAGCGTGAGTTTTGACGCTTATTTACCGGTCCTCCGACTCCAACTGGCCAAACACTACGACGTTTAGCCGCTCGCCTAGAAGAGTATGGGACAATAGGAGATGCTGCTAAGGCCACGGAGTATCGACCAAAGGACGTACCACGCAGTTGGGCATCAATCAGCGGTCTTTACAAAAAATTTTGGTGACAGACACGGCATTAGCTATTAGCTGTTGACCGCGAAGCGCGTGTAACCTACGCTCAAGCCATTCTAAATCTCGAACACGAGGGAGACAACTTTTCATGGAAAATCATCATGATCGAGGAGGCCCATTTTCATCTCTGTGGATATGTGAAAAAACAAAATTATTGAATCCGGGACACCGAAAATCCACCTATAATCCACGAAGAGCCATTACACCCTCTCAAAGTTACTACATGGTGTGCTGTTTACCCTGGAGGGGTCATCGGGCCTTTTTTCGAAAATGCCGCGGGCCAAACGAGTACTATGGACGGCGAGCGCTACAGAGCCATGTTCAACGACTTTCTTCTTCCTCAACTGGATGAAATGGGACTCGAGAACATGTGGTTCCAACAGGCTGGAGGAACTGCGCATACTGCACGAGCCACAACTGAAATCCTGAGGGCTGCATTTCCGGGTCGCCTAATCTCTCATTTTGGCGATTTGCACTGACCGGCAAGATCTCCTGATTTAACCGTTCCACACTTCTTTTTGTGGGGTTTTTTGAAGTCACGAGTCTATGTAAACAAGCGTCATACTCTTGAAGCCCTCAAAGAGAGTATCCGTCAAGAATGCAAGGACCTATCGCCGGAAGTTCTGGAAAGAGTGATGGAAAATGGTACAAATCGGGGCCGAATGGCCATCAATTTTAGCGGCGGCCACTAAGCCGATATCATTTTCTCGACTTAATAGAAAGAAAATTTAAGACATCGTATAAACATAATCCAAAAGCAGCACCAAAGTTACAGCCAAAGAACATCGGGTGACAACTTTTTGCCACCTTGTAAAAGATTAAAACTCAATGCGATGAAATGTCATATTTTATTGCACTGCATTTAAGGTAACACTGCAGGATCTGTTGGCGAAGGTTGATCTATCCACCCGTGCCCCGTTTAGAGTAAAAACCTGGCAGAGCCTAACCCGATACTCGTATTGTATGCTCCAATATGGCCGACTAAAAGCAATGCCAATGCTGTATTTTGTGAATTTTGTAACAAAATATGTTTATTGTGCTCGTACAATAAAATCGCATTTACTATTAGAAGTGCTTTCGTGCTAAAATCTTTTATCTTCACATTTTACAGCCACATTCAATGATGCGATTTTATTCCACCTTATATTATAACTTTCACAAAATCGATCCAAAACTTTCACACCCCACTGTTCAGTCCGAAGGATAAATTTCGAACTCCAGCAAAGATAGAAAAAATATCTGACAAAGCACCATGTATTCCGGTTTAAAATTTGTTTGAGGATTCCGAATGGATGTTTGTATTGACTATTGTGCCAATAAAGACAGGATACCAAAAAAGGAAAAAAATTCAATCGAAAAAAGAGGGAATCCTGCAACCAAATGCAATGCAATAGAATGAGGAGGAGAGAAAAAAAATATCGCGAAAAACCAACCAAGTGTATCCACTCGACGTAAATGGATTTTGTCCGCTGTGCTGGCAGACAAACGTTTACCCAAACGCGAAAGTAAACAGAAAATTAAAAAAAAAAAAAGAATAAAACTGCGGAAATCAGCATGCGGATTTCCCTTTTGCTTTTCAGCGAATATTTATTCCGTTTTTCATGAATATCTCACATGCGGTTAAGTGCGTATTGACTTTTGCCCCACAGTTCACGAAGCCTGTGTATTTACAGCACTTAAGTTGTCGTGCCTTGAGGTAAAATCATCATGAAGTCCCACAGGTTGAACGCTTCTTAAAGGATATTAAATTAGCTCTACGAATTAATTGTTATAAAACAATTGCTGGTAAGAACCTTATAGTCCACGTGTTTTAAAATGTAGAGAGAGGACTACGAAAATAATGCTCCCCAAGGAAATCCATATCACTGACAGCTTGAAGTGGTTGTATATCAGCACCAATTTTAAGAAACATTGGTTAGTGCAGTTAAGTCTGATCCTTCAAGGCGTATAGCTATACAGAGTTGCTTTCCTGCTGTCATTTTGGGTCTTAGGGACTAGATAAGATTTCCAAAAAAAAACTTTTGCTGATCCATAGTAAGGTTTTGGTAATAAGCGGGTTTCAGGACAGTTTACGATGCATATGGCTCTTTCTATAAGTATTAAAGAACTTCCCTTAAGGGCTCTATTATTTTCCGGAAAAGTTTTGGATTTTTGAGTTATCCGAGTTTTTTTTTGCCACAGATGATGGTTTTCTGAGATAGGGCTCTAATTGATTTCGTCAGTTCTTCGGCAAACATTTTTGTGGATTCAAAAAACTTTCTTCCTAACATACCAATTCCGAGCCTTTCCGTATCTTTACGGAAAACCCAGAAAAGAGTTTTGCTATAACGCCGGTAATGACTTTGAATCAATCTTTTGAAGATCTTATCGCCTTGGTAAAGGGGTGTAAGGTTAGTTTAAGTGCTCTTCCAATTCGCCAGCCTAAACCAGATATTCACTTATGCATGCACAGAAGAGAAATATGATCTTCTCAGATATTGCCTAAGTATACGCGTTCAGCACTCTGGTTACTAACCTACATTGGGAACTTCGGTTATTCTGGACACTGAAAACTTCGACGAAGTACAGTAAAGAAACTCGACGTCCAATGACCTACAATCGCAGGAGACTACTTTTTCTGGTGGAATTTTGAAAAATTCTCAAGGAGGACTATGAGTATGTTGCCAACACCATCGACGTTGTTAGCAATTTATCGGAGACGCCGCATCTAATCCGCTTGGTCTTATCTGACTACCGCACTGAACCAATTGGCAGGAAGATAGGGTGATTTCAAAGGGGCGCTGTAGAACTGTTCGAGTAACTATGCTGTCAGAAACTAAATGGTGACCAGATAAAAACAATAGGAAAAAAATTCAAATAAAACAATAACAGGGTGAGATATAAAATTGATTCTGGCTTTATTTTGAAGCCATTATGTGTGGAATAGCACATCACTCAAATGGCCGCCTTGGCTTCTCTGGCAGTGCTTCAAGCGGTCAGCCCAATTTTTGATGACTCTGTCCAATATGTGCGGCGTTATTCTAATAGCGTGTTGAATGTTGGCCTCGAGCTCGTCCAAAGTGGTTAGCTTGTTAGCGTAGACTAAGGACTTGACGTAGCGCCAGAGAAAATAATCGAGTGATGTCAAATCGCATGATCGGGGCTGCCAATTCATGAACACTCGTCGTGAGATCATACAGTCGCCAAATTTTTCCTTCCCAACTTCGAGGGTTGCGTCGCTCACAGCTCGGATATATCAATGTTATCGAGCCACAATGGTAATGCCGCGATGCCATAAACCGCACCAAACAATCAATCTTTGCGGATGCATTAAATACCTGTGGATTGTATTATCTCCAATAATGACAGTTTTGCTTGTTGACATAGCCGCTGAGCCAAAATGGGCCTCGTCCGAGAAGATGATTTTTTGGCCAAAATCCGGACCTCCGGCCAACATTTTCAGCGCCAAATTAGCGAACTCAGGGCGTTCTTTATAGTCGTCCGGCTTCAATTCTTTCGTCAGCACAATCTTATACGGATATAGGCCCAAATCAACCGCCGGGTTGATTCTCTGGCGATGCCCAATTCAGCTGATTGGTGCCGAATCCACATTTCTGGGTCTTCTTTGATACTGGCCGGTGCAGCGCCTATGGTTTTTTCATTTCGCACCAATCTCTATCTGGTTGGTGACTTAAGATCCAAAAGAGTGTACTCACGCTCAAACTTTTCCACGGTGCGACGGGTTGCCTGCACACTGAAGCCATGATGACGACTGACCTCACGACGAAATTCACGTTGCGCATTTGCAACTAAGCCGGAATTTCGAAAATATTTTTTAATAATTTCCGCTGTGTAAAACGATGCATGATGTTATAACAAACCTTGCTGAATATTTTTACAGCTGGATGACATTGGTAACTTTCACTGCTGCTGAAACGTAACAGTTGCAGAAACTATTATTGCTATCCGGTCATCCTTTATTTCAAAAATAATTTTCATAAACTCAATGGGAAGATACATATAAGGGTCATGCCATAGACACAAATCCCTGATAGAAGCATACACGGATGAAGATAGCTGTAGAGCCACACTCGCTGCTAAAAATCTAGAAGGGTAAGTTCTGCCATTTCTTCATTAATCCTGTTTTCTTAAGCCTGAAGACAATTTTAGCCGCCGCATTATTTCAAAGAGGTCTAGCAGAATGAGACATAGCGTCGCCGCTCTGGGTATAATTTTTTATGGAAACCAGGAACGCTTCATAAGCAGGAAAGGAGATCGCATCTGAATTTGTTGTGAAGGCTCCGAGGAGGAGTTCTCGTAATATGAACCTGCATTGGGACTGACTGCACATGTAGCGATTTGATATGAATAAGTGAAAACGAGTAAACCACTTTTGAATCAAACAATTTATTTTTGTCATTAATTTGTTAAACAAAAGTATTTAAATTATAGTGACCTAGATCCGTCGGCAGGAGTGGTGCGTAACAAACTGACTAAAAGTGTGCCAAGCGAAGTGAAATGTTTTCTTCAGCGATCGTCTAGTAACCATCGCGTGTTGTCTTCTAATGTAAGTATCGTATTGTGTATTTTTTGTAGATACTGCTATCAATGATAGGAATACTGTCAGCAACGCTATCCTCTGAACTCTCAAGTTCATCGCGTGACATCAACGAGCTTGACATGAAATTTAAGGAATTCATCCTGGATGTCAATCAGACTATGACTGCTTTCTGTCCTCTTATTCAACCTAGAGACAAGACAAAGCCAGCACTGGTGGTCATCAGCACTGTGACCGCTTAGAAACATTTGCAGAAAACTTTTCAACCTAACAAAAAGCACAAGAAAAGTAACTGACTGGGACTCATTCAAGGACTCCCTCAAAATATATAAAAAAGAACTGAGGAAGGCAAACCGATAATCCTGGAGATCATTCTGTGACAAAGTAACAGAAACCTCTGAGGCATCGCGGCTAATAAAAAAAACTCTCTAAAAATCTTGTGATGCGTGGTTGTTTGAAAAAACCGATGGTTTTTGGGTAACCTCCAGTGATAAATCACTCAACCTGCTACTGGACACTCACTTTCCAGGTAGCTCCCTATTCGAGGCCATTAACAACCCAAACAGAACTACTGCTACGGTGACCAAAATTCATTGTCTGATTACAAGAGACATAGCGCTGCATAGCTTCAAATCATACAAGTCTGCTGGACTGGACGGTATAATACCTGCCAAGCTACAGAGGTCTTCAGACAGAAAACATTCCAGCTGTTCCTGATCCATCACCTTTCAGACCTCACGCCGATTAATGCTATCTTATGCGGCTTGAAGTCGATGGTGAGCCTTGACTTGATTTTTTTTTTCCAGGATTTGCTTCATTACGAAAATTTAATCAACCGTCGATTCGCCGGGCCGGAAGCCATACTGGTACGTACTGACTAGTGTGTTGCAGAAAGATTTAAGACGCTAACACAATACGTTGGGAAAGATCATGTATGCGACATTAAGCATAGCTCTTACAAGACCTAGGACCGCCTTACTTGAAGGCATATCCAGTCGAGATCCTGTCAAGATTCAGCCATCGTGAATGCTTTCATTTACCCATATTATGCTGATAGCTTGGCAGATACAGCCTACCAAGATACCACCACCGTGTTTGAAAAGTTCAGCTGATAGACAATCGGAGTCGGCGGCATTGTTTTTCTTCAGCTTTTTGATAGCTCAACCAACTTGTTCTCTACTTAAAAGGAAGATGCTTTAGTCGTTGACTAAAAGCGGGTTCTCTTGTGACCCTAAAAATGTCTCTACCTAATACCCATTAAGTAGTTGTCGCATGTTTTGCTTAAACACATACGCCTTCACTGTTTCGAAGAGCCTGCGTTCCGGTCTTGAGGTCAGCACTCAACGTGCAGAATCAAACACTCCTCATCTTATATCATTGTCTATCATGTCTCGAAGAGACCTACAAAGTTCACAGAAAACTTTTTCTAAACGTAAATGGTTCTTCTGATTATCCTACGTATGATATTAATCTTGTGAAAGAAAACTACTGACCTACTTTCAGCTTGAATTTGCCATTCCCTACGTCAATTCATCACTTCAGATGTAACATTATCGGGATGAATAAAAAATGTGACACTTCCTCGATTTATTTCTGTCAAGATTTAACAATCATCCGGGGATGAGAATTTCTTTTCCTTGCACAAAAAATCTATGGTGTAATCAAGATTTCCATTACCATCTCGCATTGTCCTTTCGTCCTATGGCCCATAACTCCATATCCAGTGTCCCATTCATCCAACATCGACATCTTTATTCCGAATGTGATTACTGGCAATTGTTATGCGATTTAGTTCACATTTTCAAAGGATAACTGATACATCTACGAGTGTGTAGGAAATATTGTAGATGCCCGGTTATTTGTTTATTGATTTTGGATATCCTTGGGAAAAGGTATAAATAAAGTTCTTCCTTCTGGTTTCTCACATTTTTGGCTCTCAAATGTCTGTACATAGCCATATGGTATGTATGGAATTTGAATTGTTTTTTTTTTTTTTTGTACCTCAGATGGGACTCATCTATCCAGAGATTAGGCTCTGTGCGAGCTGGCACCAATTTCTGGCTTTTCGAAGTGGAGTTTTCTTCTGGTTGAACCAGAGGGTGTGAGTGATCTTCCTAAGATAGCAATAGCCCGAGCTATGTGATTGTGCCCGATTCGTATAACTGCTCCTGACAATGTGAGCCGCTATATGCCTATGTGATAAAAGTCACCCTTCAGAGAGGCACTATGAGGACCGACCGCTCGTCCTCATAATAGATTTAATCCTCTCGTTTTTTTTTTATTTTTGTTGGCTACGACTAAGCTGCCTTAAGACGACGGGCACCAAGTTTACGAGCAAAGGTATCTGTGAATAGCACAATTTTTTATATATAGTACAATAGAGCATTCACGATTGCTCATAGCGGTTTGTTTTGTAATAAAGCGATATTGCTCGGTTTTGTACAACTCCAAAGTTGTTTCAGCACTTGCTTATATGTATAACAGGAGTTGTTATATACGAGGATTGGCTGAAAAGTTTCCGACCGCAAAGTAAAGATAGCGGCACTGGTTAATAAAAGCTAGTGGATATTAGTTGTGCATCTTTTGGCAGTTGCTCACCGAAGTTTCGGTGTGAGTCGATCTGAGTGTTTTTTGTGAAAATGGAAAAAATTGAGTATCGAGCTGTTATTAAATTCTTCTTTTGGAAAGGCAATACGCCTACGCAAATCAAAAATGAGTTGGACTCTGTGTATGAGGACTTTGCACCATCATTTACCACAGTGAAATTTCGGGCAGCTGAATTTAAACGTGGCCGTAAGAGCTTGGGAGATGATGAACGTTCGGGGCGTCCAAAAACTCAACCGCTGACGATCAATTTACTAAAGTTCACCAAATGGTGTTACACGACCGCCGAATTAAAGTGAAACGCCCGAAACAAAAATTTAGTCAAAGCAGTGGACTGCAAAGGGCGAGCCGGCTCCAAAAAAAAGCAAAAACTGTTTTTTCGTCTGGAAAAGTGATGGCGACTGTTTTTGGGATAGTAAAGGAGTTATCTTAATCGATTATCTTCAAAAAGGAAAAACCATTACAGGAGCATACTACGCATCATTACTTGCCAAGCTGAAGGCAGAAATTGCGGAAAAACGGTCACATTTGCAGAAAAAGAAAATCCTGTTTCACCAAGACAACGCGCCATCTCACACCTCAGCGGTTGCCATGGCGAAAATCTATGAATTACGGTTTGAACTGCTTGACCATCCGCCTTATTCACCAGATCTAGCTCCAAGCGACTTCTTTTTGTTCCCTCATCTAAAAACTGTGCTGGAGGACAGAGATTTTCGTCAAATGAGGAGGCAATCACCTTCGTGATTTCATTATTTTGCAGAGAAAAACGCCAAGTACTATTTAAACGGTTAGAGAGATGGGAGCATCGCTGGAAGAAGTGTGTACAGTTACAAGGAGACTATGTAGAAAAATAAAAAAAAAATTTGAGAAAAAATGTCTTGAATCATTGTTCGGTCATAACTTTTCAGACAAACCTCATATGTACGAGTATACATGTACCTCTCCGAGACTGATTTCGAGCTCGCCGCACTTCCTTTTAATGTGCGACTTCCACTTAAGTTTATTGTCTAGGGTCATTCCTTGATATTTTGCTTCGTTTGCATGCGTTACAGGTATTTGTACCGAGTTGATGAACAGAGGTTAGTTGTTTAGCTTTCACTACGTACAAATTACATGCGTTGACTTGACATTCGCCAGGTCTTCTTCCACTTGCATGTTTTGTCCAAAGCTCGTTGGAGTTTTTCAGTAGATTCAACTGTATTATCGGTAGCTAGGATAGCTCTATCTTTAGCGAAAGTGGCTACGATTGTCTGTTCATTTAGGGGTATGTCTCTGGTGTAAAGCAAGAACAGGATCGGACCGAGAACGGAGACCGGAATTTCTTTGACTCTGAGTCTGAGTCCGAGAAAAGAGTCTGTTTTCGAGGTAAGATTCCAATTTGATTTGTCGTAGCTATCGAAAGCTTGCGATACGTCGAGAAAAACGCTTTAGAATATCTTTCGTTACGAATATTCGATAGACCTGATCGATTGTGGAATGCCGAAGTGAAAAGCCGCATTGATGATTATTGGTTGTATTCCCTTTAGCAGAACCTTCTCGAAGACCTTCGATATTATCGGCAGGAGGGAAATAGGCCTACGTAATTTCTTCTCGTTTGGACTTTTTTCCAGTTTCGGAACCATTCTGACTTCGACGACTTTCAATTACCTTGGAAGATACACTCGTAAAAGCCTCAGAGAGGCATTTATAATGTCGAGTAATTTGGTTTTTCGGTAGCTCCTTCCAGAATTAAATCACATCTTGGAGCCTTGTTATTTTTCAGCTTTCTTATTGTTTGCCGAAGCCCAGACAGTGATACGGTTTTTATTTTAAGGTTGTAAGGTCCAGTATTGGCATTGAGATCTCCGGCTAATATTTTTCCGACGAAAAGCTTGAGCAATTCTTCTAAGTACTCGCTAAATAGATTCGCTTCCTTTTTGTCTACTTTTCCCAATCGCCGTTAGCTTTTCTTATCGGTGCCGAGTGAACTACGCGCCTTTTTATGGTCTTCACGGCTTTCCACAGCGAGTAGTGTGAAATCGTGTCGGTGGTCAGGCCTTCAAGGTAAGCAGAAGTCTCACTGTTTTTAAAATCTTGAAGCACATGTTTACGTGCTTGTTAGATAAGTGTTTCAAATAGGTTTTATCCGGGGGCGCAAGCGATTATTGCCATCTTTGACGCTCTCTCCTTTTTCTCGTGGGAGTTCTTCCATTTCGAGAGATTATGTTGTTTTGCCCTTCTACTCTCTTTCGGAAAGGGGTGTTGTTACAAGTAGCGCTCTGAATTGCTTCTGGGAATCCGTCAACTTAATCTTCTATTTCGAACGCGTTTTAAGCTGTACATTCAAAGCTACCTTTTCCTTGCAATCTTTTCTAAAGTCGTCCCAGTTCATTTAGTTATTAATTAAAGTTGCCGCTCCTTCTGCTTTCGCCAGGCTTCCCCCCATATTAAAAATTACTGCTGAGTGGTCCGTGAGGTATTTTGGGACCCTTTTTGCGATAAAGAAGTCGACAAGGTCAGGCGTTTTATTTTTATCGGTTGTCCAAAACGCTGGCTTTCCCACTGCAAAAAAGTACACACCACGTTTCATACCGGCTTCGTGCAGTAGTATGACATTCGTTATTTTACATATGGTTCCCCAGAAAGTGTTCTTAGGCCCTCGGACCTTTTATATTCGTGAGGTTCTCCTTGCGTGGCATAGGGCTTCCACTACTCCTAAGCGTGTACGATTTCTGGAGATGTATCGCAGTTCCAACTCTTCACCAGTTGCGCCTATTCCTCTTCGGCCGTTGTTCACCAAGTACTTCTAGGTCGGCCCACTCATCTGCCTCTCTGCACGAGAAAGTTGCATTGCATCGCTTGACTCGCAATTGACTTTTACGAAGCCTATGCGCAATCCACTGCCACTTACTTCTTCGTACGATAGAGTCAATGGGTTCCTGACCTTTTCTCGCATAAAGTTCATCACTAGAGATACGGTTGCGCCAGAAAATCCTCAAGATGTTTCGCAGATATCTATTCACGAACATTTGCAGCTTTCTTGTGATAGCGAGTGTGACTTTTTAAGTGCTGCACCAATAAATAAGCACGAATTCAACATTGGAGCGGAACAGTTGTAGCTTGGTCTTTAGGCTGATAGAGATGTTTTGCCATATTTTGGACAGTATTCCGAACGAAGCTTTTGCTTTCCCGATTCGGGATATTGAAAATTCTCTACCATCTCTACTGGTTGTCCAGAAATCTCTACTTGGCTAGATGAGAAAGTTCCAAGGCTGATCCTTTTTGTTTATGCCGTAATGATCTTTAGCCCAACGATTTGAGCTTCTCTCTCCACCCTTGAGGTCATCTGATGGAGATCCATGATCCTATGAGGGAATGAGGATACGTCGTCGGCGTAGTCCAGATATTTGAAGTGTGATTGCAGAGTCCACTGAATTCCTCCATTTCCAGTCGACAAAGCTGCATGCAGTACATCACTTATCACCAACGGGAACAGATTGGTAACAGTACACAGCCCTGTCTAACCCCACTTTGGATTTCAAACTCATCTGACAACCAACAGAGCGTGACATTCGGATCTATCATATGTAGCCTTGATAATAGCAAGGGATGCCTCTTGCGCATAGCAAATCAACCTAGATAAATTCTCTATTGACACTGTCGAACGCCTTTTCGAAGACGTTGAACAGCAGGTGAAGTAGTGATCCATATTCAACGTGCTGTTGATAATGATGATCTGCAAGGTGTTGATGTGGTTCAGATAGGAAGATAGGGTTCGGAATCCTGCTTGTCCGGTGTTGAGCGTGTCTTCGAGGTGAACGAGGCTCCAGGACGATAATTGCTATTACCTTGCCTACTGCACGCAGAACGAAAATGCCTCTCCAGTTTTCGCAATGCGTGAGGTCTCCTATCTTTGGAAGCTTGACAATCATTCCTTTTTCCACTCTTAAGGAAAACTCACTGTTTCCCAAGCTCTCTTAATAAGTGTGTTCAAGGGCTCATTCGATGCTGCTGGCGCTACTCGTAAGAGTTCTGCGGGAATACCGTCAAGTTCAACCGATTTGTTGTTCTTCAGTGCTTTGATTGCGGTAAAGATTTCTTCTCTACTGAGGGATACAGTGCGTATTCGCGAATTTGTTACTACGGAAGGATCATTGGGCGTTGGGTTCACTTCACTGGCTAAAACGCGCTTAAAACCGCAGAAAAGTTCTCCTTCCACCTTTTGAGCTGGTCCTCATCCGAAACTAGCAGAAAGCCGTCTGTGTCTTTTACCAGGTGTTGTTTAGAGCTTTGGACACCTGTGAGCTCTTCGGTAATTCTGTAGATGATCCTACTGTTACGCTTACTAGTGGTCTTTTCTGCTTCTGTAGCCAATGCGTTGATATAGTTACGTTTATCACTTCGCACGCTACGGTAAACTTCTCTCATCTTCATGCGATACGCAGACTCTAGCTCGTTTCTCCCTGCTGCTGGAGTAGCTGCGATGCGAGCCTTGAGGTGTTTTCTTTCTTCGATCCACCCCGAGTTTCTTCGGAAAGCCAAACACTGGTTCTTCCTTGCGACCGGATATGAAGGCATTTTTCACATTGGTCTTCGATGGAGGTGGGTTTCGTTCTACTGATTGCTCTCAATCCTTGTAAAATGATTGGCATTCGGGTGCTTTCTTGGGATCTCCAAAATGCAGCTGCACGTAATCTTATGGTAGCAATCATAAGATGGTGGTCCCGGGCCATTTCCATGTCTGTACTCCTTCTATTACAGACGTCCTGGAGACGCAAGTGTGTTTCGATGATAAAATTTGACCCAAGTGAGTCAAAGAGGCGAACGAGGTCGTCGTCTACTAACCTATTTCGCAGAGGGGAAGAACTAGATGCGATTTTCTAGTCTAAATGGTTTACTTTTACGGAGACTGAACTTATTTGCATAGAGTCAAATTTTATTGTAGTCTTTGATATAAAGGGAGAATCCTTCCTCTCGCATTTTCCGAAAAGTGATGCGCGTGATAATCCTTGTAAACTTTAATTTTGAGTCGAAACCCCTTTTTTAAGTGGATGTCCGAAATCAAGCAGAATATTGTTTTTCGGCAGAAGGCTGTTTACATTCCACGTTAATATTTTTAGCATCTGTTCCATATTCACGTTCCGCTGTTTTTATTACGAGGCTTGAACTCGAGCTTGCTGAATTTGTCGCATATATTTTGATGAATCTTCATTTGTTCCTCAATTTTTTCCAGAATCAAAGATAATATTTGAGAGACCGTATCTGTTGCAGTCTTGAGTTTATCGCTTTTGGGATATTTTAAGTTCTTTGCCGATTTCGCGAAATCCATTATTCGCTGAGTGGTCTCCTTATTTATGTTGCACTTTCCCGAGAGGTGTTTACCGGCGCATTGGTTCTTTCTGGCGGTATGCCTGTGAGTGATGGCAGCCTTGGCATCATTTCCACTGAGGTATCGTTCTTTTGCTCTTACGCATATGTAGGTTCGGTTTCGATCGAACAGTTTTGATTTCGGCGGTGGGCGAGGTTTCGTTTGGGCTTTTGCCTTATTTGAAACGGTAGGTTTATCTTCTTTCAGTTGTAAGACTTTGGGTGAAGAACTGACCTTGCGCTTCTTGCTAGGCCTTTTCATCGAGGCCGGATTGATTTCGCATCCAAGTTTTTCCTCGTTTGTCGAATACTCGCCTGCTGGGCGGTTCGGAGTTGCCTCGCATACTTTCGGTACTCAAGGGTTCTTGAGATCTTCGTTTTCTTTTCTCGTAGAACCTACTTCCTTTTTCAGCTAGTCGAGGACTCGCTCCATTTTATTAAGTTTAGCTCAGAGTTCGTTGTTCTCTTTTTCGAAGCATTTTTTTTTCCATAAGTTCTGGTATTACATCTATGTGGTGGAGATCAACATACCTTTGTTCTTTTCTTAAAAGGGTTAATAACAATAAAAGCCTCTCCCCATAATCCATACATCCTTCATGCGAAGAGAGTGAATTTTCCAGCATAACTGGGTTGTCACCTGTGGTAGTTATTCTATTTTTATTGTTCATTGCCATTTTTTATTTTTTAACTTATTGTTATTGTGCAAATAGGTCAGTTAATTTTATTCCCATTTGGAGGTCAGCCGGCCCTCAGAGATCAGACGCTGACTAGTGTGTCGCACAATATGTATCAGATGGTCCTGATACATCTTTCAGTTATAGCCTTACTGCCAAGGGTGGCCCTACCAGGAGTGCACACTCCAGGCAGCATGTATGCACATAAAAAGGCTTGGGTAAATAACCCGATTTACTCCACGTCCTGGATGAGTAATTAACGAACTTGTTACTTGACTCGAAGTGGTAGGTTGCGAGCTATTCCTGAATTCGAAGGAATTAGACGAATCCAGGTATGAGTCAGAATCGAAATGCTGAAAAGTTTTCGGTGTGGATGTACGTTGAGGAACTATTTGTACAGCGTTCCTGTTTAAATTGCCTTGAATTTTTCAGCATACAATTGTTGACTAGGATTCATAGTTCTCAACTTCGATGCCCAAACATCAGCCATCTTCTTAAAATTGTCTGACTCTTTTTGCAACCGCTGGGTAGCCAAAGCAATCACTTGATCTGTTGGATCGTTGCTTTTCTTTAATTTTTTCCTGACTGGTCCTCCTTTGTCCTGTAAAGAAGTATACACAAAAAAATATGATCTTCGTGCGGTTTGCTAAGAGATGGCGTAACTTTTATTATTCCATTGGAACATGCGTTGGAAAGCTACTCTCATTGTACGTCATTTCAGTATATGTCATTCATTTGAAGAGTAAACAACAATAATTTTTTTCACTCAAATATGTCGAACTTTGTGCCTGAAACATTGTTTTTGCGGGGAGTTCTTCTTCATTACTTTAATATGAAGAAAACTGCTGCCAAAAGTCATCGTATTTTGGTGGAAGTTTATGGTGAACATGCGCTAGCTGAGCGAACGTGCCAAAAGTGGTTTGCACGATTTAAAAGTGGTGATTTTGGCTTGGAAGACGATGAACGTCCTGGACAGCCAAAAAAGTTTGAAGATGAAGAACTGGAAGCATTACTCTATGAAGATTGTTGCCAGATACAAGAAGAGCTCGCAGAATCTTTGGGTGTCACTCAAGCAGCCATTTCAAAACGTTTAAAAGCAGCTGGATATATTCAAAAGCAAGGAAATTGGGTTCCACATGAACTCAAGACGAGGGACGTCGAAAGGCGGTTTTGCATGTCCGAAATGCTGCTGGAACGCCACAAAAGGAAGTCATTTTTGCATCGGATTGTTACTGGTGATGAAAAATGGATCCATTACGACAACCCAAAGCGCAAAAAATCATATGTGAAACCCGGTCGACCAGCCAAATCAACGGTGTGCTGTATTATGAGCTGTGAAACTGAGTGAAACCATCAATGGACAACGCTACCGAACACAATTAATCCGTTTGAAGAGAGCAGTGGCCCAAAAACGCCCGGAATATGCGACCAGACACGAGGCAATAATTTTCCATTATGACAACGCTCGACCCCACGTTGCTATTCCGGTTAAGAACTATTTGGAAAACAGTGTATGGGTAGTCTTACCCCACCCGCCTTATAGCTCAGACCTTGCCCCTTCTGACTACCATTTGTTCCGGTCGATGCAGACCGCCCTCACTGAAATACGAAATACGGTTCACATCAGAGCAGAATATCAAAAATTGGCTTGATTCATTCTTGGCTGCTAAGCCGGCGCAGTTCTTTTGGGATGGGATCCACAAATTACCAGAAAGATGGGAAAAAGTCAAGGCTTCAGATGGGTAATACTTTGAATAATACTATTGTACATGTTTTTCTTAAATAAATATTCAAATTTTGGAAAAAAAAATGCACGAATTATATATATATATACCCAATACATTTTGGCAAGGTTTTCGGACGTAGCATCTCTTTATTTCCTCGATAGCTCGCTTCTCATTCTGCTTCATTTTTTTCCGGAGATATTCGATATTGCCCCCTATCTCGTACAGCTCACGAGAAGAGATCTTCTATGTACCGCATCTTCTTCATCTGGTTGATTATAGGTTGATTGCAGTCGTTCAATGCTTAATCTCTTCATAATACGTACGATTTTATTAGGTTGTGGTGGCATCTATAGTACTGAAGGAGTGCTTTGCGTTGAAGACAGCACGATCAATTCGGTGGACAGTTTTATGATCTGGTGATCGTCATACACATTTGCTAATATTGAGTTAAGGAAACCGTGGACTAGCATCAGACTGCTAGTCTCGTGTAGGAGGATATGCCATCCGATTGTGCTACCACAGATCTCCTAACTTGGCGTTAAACTAGCCTAAAACTATTTTAGCGTCATACGAGTACTTACGACATTGCTCGTCCTTTTCTTCTATTGTGGCATGAGCAATATCAGGCTTATGTTGGCGAATTTAGTTTTAATGCGCATTGTTAAAACGCATTCACTCACTTGCCAAAGGGCTTAAAAATTATGCCTTAGTCTGCCCCTTACAACAAGACTTACGATCTCAATAGTAAACCCTATCTTATCTTTATAGCGTTGCAATGTTTTACATGATCAGTCCCTTTCTGGAGCCACTGCGCAGTAGCGCCGGATATTCCGGAGCTAGTGCCCTAGGTCGGAGATACGAGCATTAGCTCTAATCTAAAACTGTTGACCCAACACTATATCCATTTTTGCTGCCTAGCTGTCAAGTTATTGACCTCAGCTCCAAGTACGTAGTAGGTCATATAAGGAATGAGCTATGCTGACTGTTGACGGTAATGTTGATTAAGTCATGCGAATTCATCCACCCTAAGCCTTGCCTCAGAAGATCAGCCATTCCTGGCACGTCCTTATAGGGTTGTTTTGTTGTCCTGTTCAACACTCGCGTTAGACAGTTAGACAAAAGCAGTTCACGGTTTCTACAACGAAGAGGTAAAACAAATACAATTCATGTATTCTCATAGCAACAGGGCATCGTTGGGTTGATGTCGCTAAGAGTCTGTTATTAAGCCACTACAGCCACACAGAATAGAAAATCGCATGGTACAAATCAGAAGCACATTGTGAGTTCAGGAAGCAATCGTTTTTCCATTAAGCCAATGTCAGGAAAGCGGTGAAAATTTTCTTAAAGAATCAACTGTTCGTAATGTCCAGCTTCGTAGCTTCAAACCTCGATCTATTCCTTCAGTGCTATTTTGGAAAGGTCAAAGGGTTTTTTGTCCTATCATTTCTAGGTGTACCTAGTCAAAGAGTTTCAGAAGTTTTTTTTTAAAGACGCAATTTTACTGTCACTCCGATAGAGGATGACATTTGCCGCTGTATAAGGAGCTGCAACTCTCCACGTAACTCCATAAAATGATATACGTTGTAGGATCATAGTACAATACATAAACTAATTCCTCCCTGTGGTAGACTAATTCCACTTCACTTTGAATGTGCACTTTCTTAAACTCTTTTCAATAAAAATAACCATCTACCCAACCACTCGTATCATTAATTTTCACAATATTCACGAGCATGTAGGTAAGACTTTTTTGCCTTGGTGAGTTCCTTCCTAAAGCAGGAGAGTCCGCTCAGCAGTTCGCCTGTTTCCGGATATGGAACATCCTAAACCTGAATCAATTAAAATAACAACAGCTGCACTAATTGCTTCTCGTTTCAACCTCTTTATCTGCTGCCAGTCCCTGTCACCTACTGACATCCTTAAGGACTTCATCGAGTTAACTTCTGCTTCAGAGTTGTTGAGTAAAAACCATCGCCTCCAACTGAAGTGGGTTTTAGTAAATAATTTATTCTGAAGTTAGTTTTGTAGTTCCTGACAAAAATAAAACACAAAAAAGACATATCGAAGCCAAGCAAGGACTTAAGTTTTCCCCCTGCGATTGAGGGCAAATGAATTTTAAATTTCTCGATTATTGACATCAGTACGACATTTCGGGGCTCGCCACAGGAGGATGAAGGAGCTGAAAACTTGTGTCGAATTAATATGCAAAAGAATAAGGAATATGGTGTGGCTATGTACGAGTATGTCTCGGCAGGCGGACAGAGTTGCATAGCAAGTATCAAACTTTATGTGCAAAAGTAAAGTCCCTAACTTTTCCTTTCGGTGACGCTTAAAACTGGGATAAACTTTAGCATTGGCTTCGGCAGTTTGCATCGAAAATGAAAGTAGATCTATTATATCCAAATTGAATACCATTTTTATGACGTGCCTAAATCGAAAGTGAAGACAATAGGATGGATGATGGGAACATAGAATTACTACTAGCTAGGCACCATGGCTCCTTCATGAGGCACTAAAGGTGATAGGTGGTCATCTGCAAGAAGTTTTGACATAACATGAGCGAGAAGGACGAAAAGAAGACTCGATATTAAGTCAGATTTCCTTGGACTTAATTTTGACAAAATAATAAAAAACGCAAAAGTCACCAAAGGATGTCACGATAATTTGTAGCCTAAGCAAATTAAAAAGAGTAAGCTCTTGCATCGGGGCGTTAATTAATGGCAAACTACACCAAAGACGGTGGTTGAGTATCCGCCACAGAAATTGTTGAGCCCTAGTGTCCAATATGCAACCCACACTTTTGCATTTAAGTGTACCGCCAAAATGTCACCTAAATCTTAGTCGTTATGGGCCCAGGTGCGTCTGTAGTGAAATTTTAACAACAACTAATTTTGTGGTTCTATATGAGTGATACGGAAAAAGTTGAGGTTAAAGAGTCAGTGGTGGCAGAAACTCAGCGTGTGTTACAAATGTCGAGTAGTGCACCATCAGGTTCTTCTTCGCGCTTGGAGCTTTCACCCAAGGATAATTACGATACTTGGTGTATCCAAGTGGAAGCACTTTTAACGAAAAATGATCTGTGGGAGTATGTGAGTGGAGGTGTCTCGATCCCAAATGCTGAAGATGCTCGCATCGAATGGCTGAAAAACAATAGGAAGGCTAAAGCCGACTTGGTATTGTCCATTCAACTGTCGGAATTATTTTGGTGGGGGCTGACGCCCCCATTTAATTCAAGCTTAAAAAACTAGGCGTTAAAAACTAAAATACAAAATATTTAATTAAGGTTTTATGGCTAGGGACGGTGAAGGAGATCGAATTTAAGGGAAAGTGTGCTGCGATTAAAATCGAAAACGGAAAGCTTACGCAACATACGGGATATTGGTGCTTTAGAGCCATATGTGGTGCAGTGGGTTGGTAGATAAAAGAGGCGGGGGCAACGTAGATTTCGAGAAAATCGAGTAGTAAAGGGACATGCAATCGTCCCTCCCTTCGTTCCTCAAGGGTATACAGGTTAATGAGTTTGAGACGGTCTCGATAGGGAGGTAAGATTAGAGGATCGTTCCACGGTAGACTTCGAAGAGCAAATCGAAGAAAATGACGCTGGATCCTCTCGATTCGGGTTACATGAACTCGTTGAAAGGGACACCACGCTTGGCTAGCGTACTCGAGAATTGGGCGAACGTAAGTGATGTATAATGATCTGGTCACGTACGGGTTACAGACTTCTTTGGACCATCTTTTAATGAAGCTAAGAGATGAGCTTGCTTTGGTAATTATCTCATCAATATGCGAGCGGAAATTAAGCTCCTTGTCACATAAAATGCCAAGGTCGCAGATAGTCTGAACAAGGGATATATAGGTAGATTCGCCGTGGAGAACGTAAGTTCGGGGATTAGACCTGTTGCACTTACGTGAAAAGGTAATCGACTGACATTAGTGACATTGAGTTCTAAACAGTTCTTGATGCACCATGTGGAAAAACTATTTAGATCTATTTGAAGGAGGCTGGAGTCGTATTGTGAGGAAATGGGTTTAAAAAATTTGGTATCGTCAGCATAGAGAGAAAGTGCTGAGTGGTGATCATTGACTCTTTAACCTCAATGATCAAGATCATTAGTGGTTAGGATGAAGAGAAGTGGACCTAGGTGACTACCTTGAGGAACACCTGAAGTGGCCAAGAAAGGGGCCGATATGGCAGACCTGAAACGAACACTATAAAAACGATTATCCATGTAAGAAGATATCCATTTAAGCAAAATGGGTTCAAAACCCAGGGCGGACAATTTGAACAGGCTTAGTTTATGAGATATCTTGTCAAAACCCTTACTGAAATCAGCTGTTATAACGCCAACCTCTTTTCCACCTTCTAAGGCTGAGAGAACAGAGGACACAAATTCGACGAGGTTAGTGGTAATTGATCTACCTTTCAGAAAGCCGTGTTGATTAGGGGAAATAAGAGATTTGCAGTGGAAGCTTAAGGCTTCGTACAAAATGCGTTCGAGGAGTTTGGGTATATGGTATGTGAGAGTTTAGCTATGGGGCGGTAATTAGTGACTTTGCTCTTTAATCCCTTTTTGTGTATCGGTGTTATGAAAGAAGACTTCCATATCTGAGGAAAATCACCTTGAGAGAGCAATAATCGGATGAGATTTTCAAGGGGGTGGGACAGTATTGAAGAACGCTTTTTAAGAAATATGGATGGAAGACCATCTGGGCCAGGTAAGTATTCATCATAAAGTTGTTGTAATTTGTTTTCTACTACTGTATGGTCAAAACTTTGAGAAATAGAGGAGCCAATTGGGAAGTTAAGTAGGTATTTGAAATAAGAGGGATCCGGTACAAAGGAATTTTAAGATTGCTTAAAAAATTTAGCAAAAAAGTTGGCTATAGTATGCGGAACGGTTTGGTAGAAAGACTTAGGATCGTCTTTCGAATTGAAGCTGGGCGAATTGAAGGTATGACCCGAGATAGTTTGAATAGTCAGCAAAAGAGTTGGATGGGAGGAAAACTACCCATAATTTGTTTCTCTTGTTACGTGAAGAACGAAGTTTACGATTGTACCACGGGCGGCTCGTAGAATAATTCTCTATAGAAAAAAAGAGAGAACACTTTTAAGGGGCATATTGGCGAAATCAAAAGAACGCTTACTAAGATAAGCGTTAATTTTGCGGAAATTCGCTTTATGAAAGTCGTAAGAAGAGGCAGCTGCAGATGGGGTGGGTTGGATAGGAGAGTGATGGAAAAGAGAAAGAAGAAGTGGTGGGTGAAAGTGAAAGCGAGACAGAGGAGTTTACGGGGTGAGAGGTGAAAATGAGGTCTAATTGCCTACCCGTATAGTTGAAGACACCACTAACTTGTCGTAAGCTAGAGTCTGTCATCCAAGAAGAGATATTCTTTACTGGAGTTAGGGTTTGCGATAAAAATAAATTCATCATCTGATTGAGTCCAGTGCAGTTGAGGTAGATTGAAATCGCCGAATACGATGATATCATCGAGAGGATCAGATAAGTTAATTATTTCATCAATTGCATTGACAGCGAGTTGGTAGCAATCTGTGCCGGTAGGATGGGAGAGAGTGTTATCTTTATTGAAACGTAGTCAAGCTAATTATTTCATCAATTGCATTGACAGCGAGTTGGTAGCAATCTGTGCCGGTAGGATAGGAGGGAGTGTTATCTTTATTGAAACGTAGTCAAGCTTAGAAGAAGTAGAAACAGCGATTGGAGAATAGCTTAGGTCAATGCGGGTGGTCAGTAGGACACCTCGACAGGGAGAATCATCATTTGGACGGGTAAGATCGTCGTCTCGAAAAACATTGAAACTAGGCGGGAATAATTCCTGAATCTTTATATAGGGAATTAGATTAGTTTCGGTCAGAGCGTATATCTCAAATGGGAGAGCATGAGATTGGCGCAAGACGGCCCGGGTCTTAGATCGTAGTCCTCTTACGTTTTGATAGTAGAAGCTTAGAAGAATGTTATGTTGAGAGGGTGTAGGAGTAGATGGTTGAAACACTGGCAATGGTAGCACGTTAGGGACTAAAAAATTTGTCGTTGTCAGCTCTGCTCCGTTAAAAGTGTGAGATCCTTTTTGAGTGCACCTAGTTACCGAAAGGAGCAAGGTTGTCTGAGACTTTTTGGGAAGATCCGCGGTTGCGAATATTCGAGAGATGTTTGTCTCAAGCTGGAGGCAATCTACGCATGGAAGGGACCGGTAAGGAAAGCGACGCTCCTCAAACAGCTAATGCTACACAAGTTAGATGACGGTTATGAGGTCAAGGATTACATGGTAACATTTTTCGATGACAAATTGGAAAGTATGAAGATACATATAAATGGGGATTTGCTGACCAATATGCTTCTTTGCAGTCTTCCTTCTTCATATGAAAATTTTCGATGTACGATTGAGTCCAGAGACAATCTGCCTACAGCCGACGCACTCAAGATTAAAATCATCGAAAAAAGTAAAGCAAGACAACAGGCGTCTGGAAGTGTGGTCGTAGCTATGTCAGTTGGGAGCGGGGAACAACATCGTTAAACTCGTTTCAAGCGCAAAAAGGGGTCACTGAAAGCCGGAGAGATCAAGTGTTTTAAATGTGGTATATTGGGGCACAAGGCCTATGAGTGTCCGATGAAGAAATCAGACGAGGGCCGCAAGAAGAAGAAGAAGTTCGCAAATACCGTTGTTGAATCATAAGTAGTGAATCACAACGGATGTCAATAATATTTTTTTGTGCTAAAGCTGGTCCAACAAGCAAGGCTTGTATTCTCGACAGTGGTTGCACAGCACATTTGTGTGGTGATGAACCATTATTTCATCCTCAAGTGCAAAATTGAATCTCGCGTGCAGGGAAAGGGTATTGTGCATGTGTCGGTAGCAAATGACAGTGGTTCTCGACTGTTAGAGTGCAAGGACACACTGTATGTTCCTTAATTTCAGTTTCAAAAATTACAAACAATGGGCATGAAGTGACATGTCGAAAGAACGATGCCTACATTCGAGATGAATACGGCAATATATCAGTGATCGCGGATCGTAGAGGTGAACTTTATTTTGTCCGAGAGAATTCAATGTGCGCGGAGGCGGTTGTTGAACCTGAGTGCTCCGAACTGTCGAAGTGGCATGAAGGGTTGTGTCGATCTGAGTGCTCCGAACTGTGGAAGTGGTAACTTTATCGCCATGTTTGGTGAGCCTCAAAGGAAAAATGACTGCTTTGCCTTTTTCTGAGGGTCGTGAACCTTGCGCTGAGATACTCAAGATCGTGCATTCTGATGTAGTTGGCCTTTTTAGGCTGAAATCTTCGGCCAGTGCAAAATATTTTGTGACGTTTATAGACGATAGCACAAGATGGTGTGAAGTGTACTTTTTGAGACAAATGCCTCGAAGACTCCACTCTTTGAAGTTATATCAAACTTTCGTAGAGAGACAGACAGGTAAGAAAGTAAAGTGGCTTCAGTCAGATAATGGTCGTGAATACGGTAACACAGAATTTGACAGTTATTTGTTAGACCAGGGTATTGGGAGAAGGTTAAAAGTTCCTCGTAGTCCAGAGCAAAACAGAACTGCTGAGCGAATGAACAGAACTTTCATGGACATGGCCAGGTGTCTATTGTTGCAATCCGGAAAGAAAGGACAACCAAGTTTAGGACAAGCAACTGAGGATGACCCCAAACGATAAGCAACCGAGGATGATGACAATACTGGAAGTGCACCTGCATCTGAGGATGAGATTTTTGCTGGAGTTGCTGAGGTCAGTCTGACTGATGCGCTGAAGGGTGATGCTCGTGAAGAGTGGGAGGAGGCAATGGCATCGGAAGTGAAGAGTCTGATAAAGAACAACACTTGGGACATTGTGCTAAAGAAGGGCAATGCAAACATGGTAGGAAGCCGCTGGGTCCTTGCTAATAAGTATGATGTGGATGGCAAAGTGGAAAGACGAAAAGCACGACTCGTAGCTGTCAATTATCATCAAACCTTTGCCCCTGTGGCACGGTTGGAAACCTTGCGTTCGCTACTTTCTCTTGCTGTTCAGCTCGAACTTAACACTTGGTAATTCGACGTGGTGACAGCCTATTTAAATGGGTCTTTGGACGAAGAGGTTATTATGAAAGTGCCTGAGATGCTAGAGCGCATTGTATTCAAATAAGGAGAAAGACCGGATCTCAAAGTTCAAGCTAACAAGATGCTGAGAGACATACGAGACGGAGGAAACACATGCCGTTTGCGGAAAGCCTTATATGGATTTCGCCAATCTGGCCGCCAATGGTATGTGAACAATGTTTATTGCAATTGGGGCTGAAATGAGCCATGCCTGTTCTGTAACAACACTGGACAAAAGTTATTGTTTATTCTGGTGTACGTAGATGACTTGTGAAATAAAGAATCATGCATTAATAAATTTTGAAGTGTAGGATCTCGGTCCGGCAAAATATTGTCTTGGTCTAGAGATAAATCAGGATGGGAATAAGATCAAGCTTTCCCAGGAGGGATACATTCTGGGATTACTGAAGACATACGGGCTGGAGGACTGTAACCCAACTGCGACGCCCTCAGAGATAAAAATTGCTTTTGATGAAACAAGCCCTGATAGTTCATATGAAACGTATCCATATGGTGAACTTGTGGGTGCTTGGATCTATTTGTCTATGGCAACAAGGCCGGATGTTTCGAGGTCGGTGCAATATACAATCAAGTCAAGAAAGTATCACTGGATTGCTGCGAAGAGAGTTCCTTTCAGGAAGTGCAGATATTGGATTGGTTTATACAAACCAATGAGCCATTAATTGGATATACTGACGCTGACTGTGGTGGCTGTACTATCGATCGCCACTCTTATAGAGGCTATGCACATTTACACATTTACTAAGTGGAGCAGCGATAACATGGAAATCTCAAAAACGGAAAACGGTCGCATTATCGCCTACGGAGGCCGAGTACGTGAATCTCTCTGAAGCGGCGAAAGAAGCTATATATCTACGAAGTCATATCATCGTCTTTGTGGACAAGCGAGGAGCTCAATTTCTGGATAATGATCCCGTGTTTCATGCTCGTACGAAACATATTGAAATCAGGGATAATTTTGTTCGTGATGCAGTTGCTGCGGGACATTTCGTATTACAACATGAACCGAAGGATCGGATGATAGCTGATGTTCTTACGAAACCGTTGGCTCGCATAAGCCAGTGGAGATGCTTGGAAAGACTGGGTTTTGATACGTGTGGCTTGAGAAGGCGTGTTGGACCCTAGTGTCCAATATGCAACCCACACCTTTGGATTTCAGTGTACCGCCAAATGTCACTTAAATCTAATTAGTTTTTTTTTTTTTTCTTATTCTTCGTACTTGGAGTGAAATTGATTCTGTTAAACTTAATATTAAATCCATTTGTTATATTGAAATCACGAAAATAACGTTTTTTTTTCGAATTGCTAAAATTGAACAGAAATTAATGAAATTGGCTTTCGGAGGCAGAATCACTAGGGCTTTAGTTATATCTCCAAAATGGCAAGCCGTTTCGCTCGTAAAACCCCATCGGTGCATACATATTTGAAGGTGATGATACACGTTGCCAAAGCCGAAGATTTAAAATTTCGAGATGTTCTGCGATAACCTAAAATGACATGCGAATTATGGTGAAAGATGAGATCTCTAACTTCGCCGTTGCATCCTTTGGTGGCCTCAAATCACTTTACAATGATAGCATATATGGTAGACTTCTGCAGATCACCCATTCCACGAAAAAATTAAAACTTGTAACAACTACGTAACAAAAACAAAAATTTTTTAACAGGTCGCTGACGAAAAATTGGATCGAAGCGAAAAGAAAAGGCCAGTTGGGATCGCAAAGAATTCCTCTTATAAATAATTTGGCGAAAGAGCCAAATTTTCCAGGAAATTAGCTGACTGCTGAAAATGCTTAAAAGAAACAAATTAATCAGACGGGGGATGCTCTGATTGCAACAATATTGTGCGGATTGAAATAGGGACAATCCTTGGGGAAGGCTGTACAAAATATGTAGAGCTAACAATAAATTACCAGAGGTTGGACGCATATGTGTGGGTGATATTACGCATATGGAGTGCAGGGACTGCATAGGTGCCTTACTCAATGCATTCTTCCCTAGAGATGACCGAGCTGAGGCCCCTCTGGCTACAGAATCAGTAGCCAACTCAGAATTGCGAACCGAGGAGGTGGAACACGCTGTTTCACTTCTCCGTTCAAAGAGGTCTCCTGGACTAGACGGAATGACTGGCGAAATGGTGAAAGCCATTTCAGCAGATGCATTGAGGCGAATCACTTTCCGTTCGGTTGGAAGGAGGCAAAGGTGGTCGTTCTATTGAAGTCTCCCGATAGGATTAGGTCAAACCCTGGATCCTATCGGGGCATCAACCTGCTTCCGGTACTTGGAAAAGTACTGGAAAGGGTAATGGTGGAAAGACTTCTGGAGAATATGACCGAACCAATGTCCCCTTTTCAATTCGGATTCAAAAAAGGCATGTCTATTGAGGACGCTTGGGCATATGTCAACGATTGTGCCAGGAAAGTAGGGAAAACTATGTCTTAGGCATCTTTATAGACTTTAAAGGTGCTTTTGACCACTTAAGCTGGGGAAGTGTGTTTCGTAGATTGCAGGATGTGGGATGCCGGCAAATTGAGCTTTGGAAAAGCTACTTTTCTGGCATAAGCGCATGTGCAAATAAAAGTGTGCGTGTGAGTGTGGAGCGTGGATGTACTCAGGGCTCTATCTGTGGTCCATTCATTTGGAACCCCATGATGGACCCACTGCTAGGGCAGATATGTGAGACCTGCAAGTGCTGAGCATATGCAGATGACCTGTTACTCATTCTTGAGGGACACTCCAGCAGAGTGTTGCAAGAAATGGAAAACAGGGTAATCCAAATCGTCGCGGCCTGGAGTGACAGTGTGGGCGTCGCCGTATCAGAGGAAAAGTCTGTAATGATGGTCTTAGTTATGTGACGCAAGTCAAGTATCTGGGCATAACCATGAGCGAGAACCTGAACGTCTTACCACATTTGGAAAGAATCAAGGACAAGATGCGGTCTGACTGGGGGCTTGTGCAACATTCAGGGCACCAGTGTGGAGTGACATAGTCATGACTAAGTGGGGTCTCAGAAAGATCCTCTCTTGCCACCGAGTGGTCTTACTTGGCTGCTTACCCGTTTCCCGCACTATCTCTACAGAGGCACTACAGGTGTTGTTGGGAGTACCACCCCTCGACTTGGAGGCTGGATTAGCCGTGGATTAGCCTTCAAAGTGAGGAGAGGTATACCGCAAAGAGAGCGTGATTGGGTGTCTGGCAATGGAGTCAACTAGATGTCCTTCCGGGAGCGTAAGCGCTTGCTAGACGAATGCGTCATATCTAGATGGCAATCTAGATGGGACGATAGCGTAAACGGCAGAGTCACTTACCGTTTCCTGAAGAATGTCTTATTCATGCGAGAGCAGCCTGAGCTGAGTTTTAACCTCAACTTGGGCTTTCATCTTACTGGTCATGGTTCCTTTAATGCATTTTTGCATAAGAGGGGTTTAAGCCAGGTGGAAGGCTGCTCGTGTGGAGCTCCTTTTGAGGACTGGATACACGTTTTGTGTGAATGTTCTTGGTATGATGACGTTAGAAATCTTGAAGCTATGGGCGTAGGTTTTGAAGACGGTGTTTGTGACGTTAGCAGTGTTCTAACTGACAACGCACAAATAGCAAGGATTCAGGATTATGCGAACATAGTGTTTGCTAGGCGTCGAAATAGGTAGCTTAACCCTGGAGCTCAGTGAGTAGGGCCAAAAGGCGGCCAGTCCTGGGCAATAAGGTGCCCCACTGGAAGTAACCGGAACTATGGTTTCGGCCTGACCTAGGAGTTGGCCCCCTTGTGGGAGTATCGTGATGGCTGTAGGTTTGTACCCAAAATCGCGAGGAGAGTAGGCCAAGTGGTGTTTGGACGCCATGTGGCTGAGTATATGTTGTAGCGTGCTATGACCTGTGCTCAGCTGTTTGATGGCCGTGGATCTAATGTGTCTGCTCGATGTGGAGTTGCATTGCAACCGGGTGCCATGACCCACAGAATGGCAGAGGTTTTAGATAGGCCTCAACCCTATACCAAGGGAGAAGATCGTGCCTTACACACTACATCTAGTAGGTACTGGAGGTAGTATTTATACTATCCGAAGGGCGTTGTTAACGCATTATTTTAATCCTGTTATGAGCGTAAGCGCTCCGTGGGATAAGGCCTTCACGGCAGGTGTCCATGTAAAACACAAGAGACGTTCTGCAACAATATTGTTTCAAAAACGGAAAGTGTCCGCTTTATGCTTGAGATCCACTTCCCAGGTAACCTGATCAGAACTAGCTGGATTGCAGGTCAGAATTTAATCACGGAAAATGAGATCGCCCATGAACTTTCAGAGAAGAACTTGCTCGGACCCAAACCTCCATTATGACTGCCTACGTCCTTGCTCAGGGCTGTTGGGTCTCATATTCGCATAAATTCTGATGGCATGAATCTCAAGGATGGCGTGACGTTTTACGGTATTTCAATTATTTGACACTTTTTATTACTAAAATTCGATGCAGCAATTTTCGAATCATCTCTGTCAAACTTTCACAACTTTTGACCAGAAATCGTTACTGTGCATCTCCAACAGCAGTCAGATTTTCATAATAGTGAACTGAATACCACAGAATTGCTCAAAATGTTGCTAAATTTAAGTCGCTCGCTCTTGTTTGGGCGTCCTTTACATTTGTATGTATGAAAAGTAACCAGTTTAAGAAATATTTTATTTTTTTTGCTCTCAAGTAGAGGTTCGTACAGGTGTGTGTTTAATTCAGAAACCACAAAATTTTCCTTTCATACTCATAAATCCTCCTTGTTACTTTTTTTACTTTTTATAATAAAACCGCACTGTTGGCATCTGCTAATCACACTCAGTTGTACTTAAGTTTGTTGGTTTTTAAAAACAACCCTCCACTGTTGGGTGGTCTTCTGGATTTAACAGAGTGTAAATTGAAACTTTTCCAATTAGCATCCACCACTAATTTAGTGGTTAACATCTGAGACCAAGTGACTGCATCCCCTGACTAGTTGTTTGATGTCATTCACAGTACTGACAGCAGGGGAAAAGCAAAAGCAGGTACTCCGAAAAGTGCAACTTTCTATGAGTACACCTCTTCTGAAAAGTATCTCTGAGCAAAGATGGTATTCATGTTTTGAGATTATGAAATTCAAAAACTAAGACCGAGATATCTTTTGCCATGAGAGGCCTATCATCATTACTAAAGCTGCTTTATTAAGCGCGGTTGGATGGATTAGGAAGAAAAACTAACATGGGCACTATTGCTACTGCGATGCCAGTTAATTTGACTTTTGTTCTGTCCTTTATATACGAGTAAGTAGTTAGTCTTTTTTTATGACAGAATGTCAAGTCAACGAAAGCCTACTCAGATATGGTAATAGTAACTCGTCGTATCGTCTCACCATTTGCAAGGGCTCTCGAATCAGTACAGAAGTTTTCTTGCTCACTCATTAAGCTTAACTTCTTAACATCTCCTGCTTTTGTTAGTTACTATACAAGATGGTGTCATATACAAATAGCTATGTTCACGAAGTACTCCGAAATGCTTTGAACCTAAATGCTATGTGCCAGATGCTGTACGATAATGGGAGGCACTAAACGGCGTAAACCTGACGATGGCCATTATTGTAACTCTGACTACACATCAATTGCGCTTAATTTGCCTCCTCGTGGTAGCCACCGGATACAAATTTCGTCCAACTGAGCTTAATTTGCTGAAGCAGAACTGGTGAACTGTAGTTACAACCTTGTCAGAAATTTATCCATAGAAGAAGGACATACGGCGGATGTATTCACATAATTGAAACAATCGTGGCGTCAACATCTAGCTTTTCAGAACAATAGTATAAGCTACTTCAACCTTGCAAGCAGGAAAATAAACTATTCCATTGGGCTCAGCTCGGTTATAATGTCCGTAACCAGGGGATCCCCTCAGGGGGAGTCATATCGGCGCTTTTGTGGATGCTGGTTATCAATGATATCCTCAAAAACCTTAGTACAATGGGTATAAATGCCAGGGCGTAGGCAGATGACATGGTCATAATAGTGCAGGGAAAATGCTTAAATAGTTTAAGCGACATTATGGAGGTTGCCGTGAAAACAATCAGCACTTGGGCAAAAAGCTGTGGTCTCAATGCCAACCCTTCCAAAACGGAACTGGTTCTTTTTACCAGAGAGTACAAGATACCGCAATTCAAACTCCCAAAACTCAACGGAGTGGAATTGTCCCTCTCGGACAGCGCGAAGTATCTAACGTAGCGGAAAGAATCAAAAAGGTATATAATGCTCTTTTTATCCTGCTATGGTGTGCTGGCTGTATACGGTGGTGGTAAGATCCATACTTACATACGGCGCACTAGTATGGGGGAAAGCAACAAACAAGAAAACGGTTTACAGAAAATTAGCGGAAGTTCTAAAAACGGCTTCCATAGCCATTACAGGTGCGCTCCGTACCAACCCTACGGCAGCATTAGGCACCTTTTTGCACCTAACATCGCTTGACTTACAGATCAAAAAACTTGCTGGCATCAGTGCGAAACTAGTCACTAATCTGGGTTACTTCAAGAGCAGTAGTTTCGGACGTGGCTCGGTCATAACGGAGCAACTGCCAGACAATCCAATTCTAGCGGATGAAGTTCCTTCGACTTCGACCAAGGAGAGTGAGGACTGGAAAAAAAAATGCAATAATCAAGTCAAATGAAATTGAAATTTCACAGATAGCTCAAAAACAGAGGAAGGAACAGATTCTGGTATCTTCTCAGAAGACCCAGAACTGAGAGTGTCTATAAGACTACCGGACGCAAGCAGTGTTTTTCAATCAGAGCATATTCTTTGCCACCGTAACCGCCTAAGCAGAACACATCTACGTCTTCTATGTAAGCCTTACTTTAAGGCAGAAGATATCACTCATTCAAAGACATAGCCGAACGGCCTAACCTGCCCACAATAACCAGGCCACTTTGACCACCTACATGATTTTAAGGATCTCACCATCAGCTTAACTTGACGATTTTGCTTTTTAACATGGCTCGTTTGCCATTTTATCATGCATCGTTGTACGTGATTACGAAATTATTAAAAAATTTTATCGAAATTCCGTAACATGAATGAGGGCAGTCGTCATCATGGGTTCAGTGTACAGGCAATCCTTCGCGCTGTGGAAAAGCTTGAGCATGAGTACACTCTTGGACTTTTGGATCTTAAGCCACCAACCAGACAGAGATTGGTGCGAAATAAAGAAAACATGGCCGCCGTAGCGGCCAGTATTGAAGAAGACCCAGAAATGTCGATTCGGCGATGTTCAGCTGACTTGCGTATCGCCAGAAAGTCAGCCCGTCTTATTTTCCGATTGGATTTAGGCCTAAAGATTGTCCTGATACAAGAATTGAATCCGGACGACATCCACAAAGATTGACTGTTTGGTGCCGTTTATAACCTGGCCCGACGTCCATTGGTAGTGTCAGATTCTTACTGACTAAAAGCAGCTCCCGGGGAATCTTTCCGTTTATATCCCCATCGCACTACCGGTTAGTATTACTTCGCGAGGGACGGATTTGAGCTTCTTGCTTCGTCACGGGGTGCTTAGCGAATTCGCGTTCCGTTGCTGTTCTAAATTCCTTAGATCGCAGATTATTCGTACTGCTGCATGGTACGCCGCAGCCCAAAGATCTTCAGATTTCAACATATACGAGTATTGAACTATGTTTTCCGGTATTGCCCGTTCACCAAATTCTCCATTTCTCTACCGCGTTTACGCAGCGCGGACAGGACGGACTCGAATAACGGTTTCGCTAATTGGCAGTGCACATAATCTGTACACAGATTTGAGTCCCTTCATGTGTGTCTTTTTATTCGTGACGTCAGACCATATTTGTGTCCCGTACAGCTGTATGGAGGCTACAACTCTCGCAAGCATTAATCGTTTGCCTTGTTGCGGGGCGCCGATATTCGACATGAGTCTCAAAAGAACGCCTATCGCTTTCGACGATTTCTTGCAAGCATATGCGAGAAGATGCTTGAAATTAAGCCGAGCATCAATCATCACTCCCAGGTATTTTATAAATGGGCTGGAAACAATTGTGTGCTCTCCGACTTTTATAGTTATCGTCTCTAGCACCCTTCTACTCGTAATGAGAACGGATTCCGTTTTATGTTCCGCGAGGTCTAAACTCATATCGGGTTACCAATTTTTTATCAGTGATATTGCTTCGTTGCAATACAACTCGATTTCTTCAAGTCGTTTCGCCACGACTACAACAGCAATATCGTCCGCGAAACCTATAATGGTGGCTTCCCTGGCGACTGGGAGTCTTAGAATGCCGTCATACATCACGTTCCACAGTAAGGGACTTAACACTGATCCTTGGGGCACGCCCCCTGTAATTTTATATAATTTCGTTCCGTCGTCGGAGTCGTAGAGGAGCAACCTATCGGTAAAGTAGCTCCTGATCAATCTTAATATGCACTTCGGTACATTTAATCTTTCGAGGCATTGCAAAATACGCGACCAGTTTGCCGAGTTAAAAGCATTTTTCACGTCAAGTGTAACCACGGCGCAGTACTTTTTACTGCCTCCTTTCCATCGTCTACCTTCTATGGCCGATTGAGCTTTGTCTATTACGACTTTAATCGCGTCGATTGTCGATCGGCCCTTTCTAAGGCCGTATTGATATTCCACGAGTCCATCATTGGCTTCAATGATAGGCTGTAGTCTATTGCATATAATTCGCTCTAATATTTTGCCCATAGTGTCGAGCATACAGAGCGGCCGACAAGATGAGGACTCCTCCGGTGGTTTATTTCCTTTTGGTAATAATACCAACCGTTGGTATTTCCATTGTTCCGGAAATATTCCCTCGCTTAAGCATGCATTATACATGCTAATGAAAACGTCTAGGCGGGGCTTCATCGCTATTTTTAAAGCCCTATTTGGTATGCCGTCTGGACTAAGGGCTTTCCGATCTTCTACCCTCTCGATTGCAGCGGTGAGTTCATCGGTTGTTATGGCAGGAATGTGTTCACGTAGTTCTCCGATCTCGCTTAGTAGAACTCCGTCATTTTGAGAGGGAAACAGAATTTCTACGATTCTGCTGAGAAATAGCGGGCAATTTGGTGCCGGTCTCTGAGGCGTTTTGAGCTTCGCGGTTATGATTTTCTACGCTTTGCACTGTCTTTTGCTAGACTTAATGGCGGATTTGAGTGCGGCGCGTGCTTCTTTATACGCTGTCCTCAATATGAAATGTCTGTCCGTATATCGATTATTGTCCCTGGGGCTACGTCAAGTTCTTAGTCTACACTAACAAGCCAACCCCTTTGGATTAGCTCGAGGCTAACATTCGACACGCTATTGCCGGAATAATGACGCACATATTGGACCGAGTCATCAAAATACTTTCCACGGAAATGCATAGTTGAGCCTTTCGTCATGTCCTCTTCTATCTAATTGTTTAGTTTTGGAAGCAAGGAAGACTGCGCATTAAATTGCTGCCAAATACGTACGAAATATATCTGCAAACTGGCCTCAGACTGAACTGTTTTAGTGTTTGGATTGACAAAGGAAAACCAATTACTGGGTTGTGCCCGAGTCTGATCCGCTTGAAGTTGTAGTTATTGACTAGTATTTTTGGGGCTGCTACCTGCATTTCTAGGATAAGGGATAAACAGTGTCTCATTTCATCTGTTACTCTGCCAAAGGACTTTCCTCGTAAAAGTTTTTTTTTATCTAAAGTCATAGTAAGCGATTGAAAGACGTACTCCTAATTAAAATGAATTCGAGATTTACCAAACAGTATATCTAATCATGGTGTTAACCATTTGATTTTGATACAACCACAACCACAACTACCTCGCCACGTTTTATGCAAATTGAGATACATTTCTCCGCGAAACTGCAGATTTAAGCAACAACGCAAAACCCCTAAAATGAAATTTCACATTAAGTCTTTTCGTGCCAAAGAGCAAGGTCAATGCTCACCATTTATTCACCAGGATTCAAGAAGATGAATCCAGAATAGATGGCATCGTTCTTGTTTAAATTAACTCCATTCGGATGACAAACACGATTTCCAAGCAATGGTGGCGAAAACGCACGTCGACTACCGTACTCATAAGTCTTCTTTCCGAGATCCCTTGAATGCATATTTAATTCGTCAGCTATAAGCACATAGCGCCATCTTCGTCCCTTTATACAAGTCCATGACTCTGTCAATTGAGTTGTGTTGAAAACACGTTACGAACGACCGACATCAGACGGACAGTAGTTGTTGTGTGTAGACGTTGTAGCTTATGCCAAGGTGAACTTTTGAGTTGATTTATTGCAGACTCATAAAAGTGTTGTACCTGCAGTTGTTTGGATACCGTTTTCTCCTCTTTTTCACCTACCACCTAAGAGTTCTTCCTTGAATAGTACTTTCTCCATGGAAAACCTTGCCTTTCTGACTGGAATATACACAGGACACTTTTGTAGTTAGCCCGGAGTTTATTCCGACGTCCTAGTTGTCGGAACTGTCAGTGTTTTTATGGTTAAAGCCAGCATGATAAATAGCATTTTGCACGCATTCGCCAGGAACCTGGGGGGTCCCCCGTGCCGCGTTGACCATATCCTTCGGTCGAGGAGTGCCATGTGCTGAAAGTTACGAATTTAACTTAACTTCCGACAGAAAAGGGATCAGTGTGGAATTTATTATTCTGTTTTTGTACGAGTATGGTGAACGAGTTTGGATTTTGGTCTGTTTCAAAAGGATATTTTTACCAGATTGTGGATTTGAGGTAGTTTGGAAATTTTCAAAATGGAAAGAGAATTAAGAGCCGTAGCTCCGTAAGGAGACACAGAATTGCAGGGCTGAAGGTATAATCGTCTAGACGTAGCCATTTCGCTATCTTGGGGAAATACCTTTTCTAATTACTAAAAAAGTGACCTTAGAGTCGTTTGCACATTAGAGATGGGCATTCCACTTTTAGAGTTTATTTGCTATGTACGACAATTGAATTAAAGAAACATTTGTAACCAAGAAATCGAGATGGAAATAGTTGGTGGATATAAGCCTGAATGTGTTGCAGATGCTTTCGAGAACTCGTAAGCTAATAGTTAACTTCGTTATCCTAAGGTCTATTACTCTCATCAACGGTTTAAATAAAAATAAATTACCTTATGCCGCTACCACAACTTAAACATGTTAAGTCTTAAAGGGAATAAAATTGGCATCACTATTGAAATCCTCTGTCCACTCTTTCAAGAAGGAGTCTCAAGCGTAAAATCTCGCGTGATAAGTCATCTGGATATTGGTGGACGTACTCTTGTCGCTTCTAAAATGATGTTTTGAGGATGACTGAAGTGAACACTGTTTCTTTTTTTTTGTATTTAGAACAAAGAAATCAAACAAAGAACTATTTTACTGTATATCTATGTTACTTTTACTGAAAATTCTCAGTTTTACGTACTAGCGTAAAACGTACATTAACTGAGGAACTAATCTGTAGTGTGGTCATTACTTTCCCACCAAGCGTCGCAGGATGATGTATCACTCATATTTACAACACCAAGCTTCTTAGCAAAAGTAGTGTCCTACCTTAAAATACAGCAGGTAAGTTGCTGACCTTTTAGAAGAAAGCATTCGTTTCGTCTGTGCGCATACTGGAGAGTCATGCAATCAGCAGTCCTGTCCACAGGAAACTTGGTCCTAAGAAACTCTCCTCTGAGTCTTGCCTAGCAAGTTCATCGGTGATCTTATTTGCTTCGATCCCATTGTGATCTGGGACACACACAGTACTTAGAAATCCATTCCTTTAACGCAACTTAGTTGTCATACAGATGCTTATCGATTCCTCACAACATAACTCATTGCCATTAGGTTTGCGTACAATATACTCGTACGCTTCTGCTTGGAACGTTCTTGTTCTCTAAAAAAATAACTGTAGCTCCGTCTGTTTTGGAGCTATTCATCAAAACCCGACTACATTCCTTTTCTAATTCAGGTCTCGGGCGAAACCCTTCGCCTTCGTGCAATACTTTTGCAGCAATAGGAGTTCTTGTGTCATCGCATAAAACCAGAATCATAAGACAATCGACAAGAAAGGTCATCAAAGCTCCAGTGCGTGTTGTACCAAAGACCACTTATTTTTAAAAATGTTATTGAGAGTGCAGCCTTACGTTTGAATATCAACTGGAGGGAGATTCATTAGTCCATCTACAGGAAAGCCAGGCATGCTATGGAAAGCCTCAACGCAGCCTAGACAGATTGTTCATTAGAGTCTGGTGAAACCAGCAGTGGCTGATTTACGTTTGGACTTATCATAGCCATGTAGGTTCAGGGGATCCAAAGGCCAAGCCCTAAACCGGAGGAAGATCCGCTTTTTTAACGAAAAATTATCTTTAGGGACAAAGCTCATTCCTCATTGAATGGGTACGCTAATAAACAAATCTGCCGTATTTGGTTCGATGAGCAACCTCAGGCAATACAAGAACTGCCAATGCACCCGAAAATTTGCATTGTTTTGTGGGGTTTATGGTCCGGCGGAATCGTTAGCCCGTATTTTTTCAAAGATGACCCTGAGAACAACGTCAATAATTTCGAACTTTTTTTCTGCCCAAAATCCACAAGCTGAACGTGATCGACATGTGGTTCCAGCAAGACGCGCTGCATGCCACACAGCATGTCAATCGATGAACCAAGTTCGGAGAGCAATTTATCTCTCGTCTTGGACCGGCGATTTAACGACTTTAGCCTGTTTTTTATTGAGATGCGACAAATCACTCGCCTATGCCAGTGTCAACCAAGACAACATTGCACGTGTCATTACCGAGACATATGCAATTCAAAAGTTAACCAGCTTATTTGTGAATCAGATTGGGATGAAGTCATGAGACAGAACGATGCTAAAAGCTCGTACCAAAAACTTGTGGAGATATTTGAAGACATTTCTGAAAAAGCTACGAAAATGAAAACAAATGCCTGGATGACGCTGACTCTGGTTGCCGAGTGTCAGCGAAGAGATGAGCTATACAGGAGATGGAAAAATAATTGGATGAATAAAGGCTACGAAAACGAATATAAGAGTTTCCGCAACAAACTAAACAAAATAATAACAACACAAAAATCAAATTATTACCAATCCAAGTTCAGTCAATTAAAGAGACCCGCGTAAAACATGGGGTCTAATAAACGAAATTCTTGGAAGGAAAAAGCTGACCATAGACAAAAACATTGCTAACAATTTATCAACTGAAACTAAGACATTGGCCAACGATTTTGCGCATCGTTTCACACAAATGTGACGCGATCACATCGAATCACAATAACATCGTCATAACGGATAAAATGTTTGCGAATGACACAAATATTTGTGAAATAAACGCCATCATCGGATCACTGGGAGGACTTAATCCACAGGAATTGATGGAATTCGAGCTGTCGATATAAAAACCCTCGCCAACTCTTTTGCTCCCATCCTTTGCAGGCTGATGCTTAAAACCGCTGTGGTTAGACCAATTTATAAGGGTGGAGCTAAAATTCAACTAACCAACTACCGGCCGATATCGATACTGACGGTAATTGAAAAATGCCTGGAAGGAGTAATTGTTAGAAGATTACAGAGCTTCATAAAAAAGCATTCTATCATTCACCCAAGTCAGTACCGTTATCAAAAAAGCAAAAGTACGGGAAAACTGCTAGGCGAATTCGTTAACCACCATGTCTTAGTTTTATTCATGGATTTTAGCAAAGCATTCGATACGTTAGACCATGCAAAGTTGCTTAAAGCGCTTGGAAGGCTCGGCATAACAGGGGTCATGGTGGACTGGTTTGCAGAGTACCTGCGCCACAGATTGCAAAGTGTTATGATCAAAAATGTATTAAGTCAAAATAAAAATGTGAAAAAAGGTTCATAGCTGAGTCCAATCCTCTTTATACTATATGCAAACGAACTACTTCAAGTTTTCAAACAGAGCGTTGCTTTTGCGGACGATACGGCAATTGTTGTTCGACACAGATGCCTCGAATCTGCCTTTAGGATGATGCAGGAAGAGTTTAATGCAGCTGTGAGATGGTGCCACGACAACGGTTTGGTGATCAACGCTGAAAAAACAAAGATGATGCATATTCAAGGACCTAGTTTCAAAACTACACCAAACAGAAGCTATGTACTACGAAAACGATGCATGCCTTAGTACGCCCAGGAAAACTATAAATGTAGTAAATAGCTAGAAGTATCTTGGACTCATCATTGACCGTCGCTTTCTCTGGGACAAGCATATTGAAAAGCTGCGTTTGGATCTGAAGAATGCCTTGTTTGCGGTAGCTCATCTTCGACACCATGCCACTGTGCCTATGCCTTAGTGGAGTCAAATCTGCGGTATGGTATACTTGCGTTGGGAAACGCTTCGAAAACACACATGCAGAAGTTACAGAGGCTGAAAAATTCTGTGCTGAAGCAAATTAACGTCAACACTCAACGGGGTCACGAAAGGAATTTCGATGTCCTTAAATCGACCAAATTTTCAAGATGACACTAGTTTTGGAGTACTTCAATGATAACCGTTTCATTCGCCCACTCGGTCATGCGGTAAAAACACGAAGACGTGCCCATTGTATGCTGCAAGTAGCCAGATCCTACAACAACTATGGTAGACGACAACTGTTGAATAGCATTCCAGCAATTTTAAACGAACTACCTCGAGAAATCGTCAACATTCAAAACGTCACAATTAGAACAAAAAGCATTAAAAACTATTTTTAAACTCAAATAACACTTAGTTAAGAAAATTAAAAATTCTTAAAAGTAAATTTCATTTCAAATTAAATAAAAGAAAACCAAAGATTAAAATTTAAAATTATCTTAACTAATTACTAATTAATACGCTCTGAAAAAATATTTGCTATGTTGCTCCAAACAATTATAAAATCTCAGTTCATATTGTTCAAAAAAATTACTGGTTATGATCTATTATGGTATTGTGCATTCTAAGATTCAGTATGGTATCACTTGTTGGGGTGGAACTCATGCTAACAAAATTAACCCTCTACTCTTGGCTCTTAAACATGTTATTCGTATTATATATAAGAAAACTCGATTCCATAACAGCTTTATTTTATTTCAAGAACTGAAAATTCTTCTCTTAAGGCATCTCTACTACTATAAAGTACTAAAACTTTTTTTTATTAGAAGTGGCTATCTTTCGGTTAGAAGAAATTCTATTTATAACTTGCGAATCCATTCAAATAACTCTGTTGTTGTACCATCGCACAATAAAATGCATTTTAAAAAGTTTTTCATGATTGTAGTCCCGACAATCTTTAACAAGCTACCCGACTTCATCTGACGTATACGTAATTTGTTACCTTTCCTAACTAAAGTAAAAACATGGCTCTTTGAATTTAACCACCAACAGATTGAACGACTCTTAAACATCTATATTTAAAATAAAAGCAATCCTTTTTTCTTTTTCCCCCACGCTCATTTTAGAATTATATATTTGATTTTGAATTTTTGATGGGACACTCGCTACTAGCTGTAGTTCTAAACTTGGCTATAGACTGTTCTTTTTATTTATATTTCTGGGTATTCTTTTGAATTTGTGGCTTTTTTTGAAATTTACTATTTTTTGAATTTATGTAATCCATACTTCTACAAATTGTACCTAGAATAATAAATAAATAAATAAATACAATACAATAAATAATGCCTTTGTGTAGCTAGAGCAACTTACCTAGACCTTTTTAATATATTAGAAATGCAATCTTCTGCAGTCAAGCCACGGCTTCGCAGAAATATTTAAATATTGTTAAATCGCTTATTTCCTAGTCGCTATAACATTCAGTCATTTTAATCCTGATTTAACAGGTCTAAATCAGGTTGTTGATGCTCCGCTTAGGACTTTCACATAATACTGCAGCAAGGAGCTTGTATGCGAAGTTTAGTTGACTTATACCCCTGTCTTCAAGTTGCTGCACAAAAAGAAAAGGCTTCTCATGATCTCAAGGACATGAAAGAATCATGGAGGGAGCGTTTTGCTTCATCAATTTCTTTCAAAAACCCTTAAACCGGGGACACTGACCTGACGTCTTAGTATGAGCTGATGCTATAGTAGGGTATGAAGAAAACCCAACATTCGTCAATGACGTAATTATTTCATACAATTAAGACGAAGTGAGGTTAAGGAATAACACGGGCGTGGATTCGAATGGATTTCTGCCATAACTTGTATGGGTTGCTGGCGATGTCTGGTAACAAACACGCTCCGGATCATCAGCAAAAGCTTGGGGGAAGGAACGCATGCCTGGCGACTAGAATACCAGCATACTGTACAATATGAATAACTTACACCGTTCTGCAACACATTTTTCGGTATCCACTTACACCGATTGGGTAGCACGACATTCAAAAATTCGCAATGTGCCATGAATTATGAAAACTGAGTCATACATGCATCTTAGGCTGTAAAAATGTTTACAAAAGGTCGGCATAAACACAGAATGCTCCATATTTAGCATATTTCTTCAAATGCTGGGGTACATGTATGATATTGGCGGTATCGCCCTTTCGCACAACACTTTGAAAACATTTCGGTTCAGTCACGTCAATTTTTGTGTCATAAATCGATTCCGACACAATTATTTCAAGACATTTTCCATAAAGTCTACCTTAAAGTCTGATTTTGAAGTTCAAATTTCGATTAACCTCACCACTTTTCATGGAAATCATCTTAAGCCCGCATATTTTACCGGAAAAGTTTATCTTCATTTCGCAAATCAAATTCCACTCTACCGCATATCCGCGTTAATCATGTCGTCTCCGAAACTTTTCGAATCTTCTTCGTAGGCATGGTAGAGTTGAAGAGTGCTATCATCACCTGCTGCGTACAAATCCAAGCAACACCAGCTTGCCATTCCAACATCCCAACATCTAGCGATACAGCGCTGTGGCACACGTTTTAGGATGTACAGATACTGAACCAAGGTGTACATAAATTTACAATGAAACGGATACTAAGCCTCTCGGCTCACTGGCAATTCCAAAGATACATTCTCGTGGAACATTTTTGACATATTCAAATTCAAAATAATGTGCTTTCCATTCTCTACGCCGTCTTGTCAAAACATTGTGGGGTTGAAACTTCCCCACTGACACGAGTTGAAATAGACTGAGTGCTAGGGAGTTCTTGGAATGAACCCACAGATATGTGTACAAGTATGTCTTCTTCTTGTCTCCTTGTGGGTGCTTGTCTGCATCTTTGTTTTAGTCGATGTTACGAAATACAGTCACATGTGTGCTAACAGCATGCCTTAAGGAAAATTTTAATTAAGGACGACATTCAGCACGCAGATATCGTTTGGTGGGGAGATGTGTTTTGATGTCTTGTCATCAAATGGCAATCGGCACTACGCCATGAAGTTATCGCTTTGGTGTTTCCTTGCTCCTGAATTAGGACTCCTCATGGGGTATATATAGGAAAACACCATTACAGGAGGCTTGGTGAAACGTTCGGAAAAGGAGTTGTCTAAGATGGGATATGCGTGTATATGTCAGTTTACCAAGAGGTGATATTCGTCAACGTGCATGACGTAGTACAATTGGAAATGCTATCTTACAATACAAGCCCGGCTGGGACTCGTAATAGTTAACATTCAGTTCCCTGCAAGAAAATATGTAGCATACCATACATACCGCAAGCAACTTTGAAATTTCCGTTTCCTTTTCAATTTGACGAATATTTATCATGTTTGGCATAGGACAATGGATAACATCGTAACTTGAAGAAATTTTTAGTGGACATTCACATAAGATGTGCTCAGCAGTTTCGTCTTCTTGAAGTCAAAGTCGGCACTCTGGAGAGTCGACTTGATTCATTTTGTTGAGGTGATATCTTAATTCGTGGTGTCCTTGATGTAATCTACTAAGTTTTTTTGTATCGTGCCGACTTAGATTTAGACATCTATTGGCATTTTTGTTGAAGACCAGGATGGCTCGATTGACCTGAACAAGACCTGAGCTATTCTCCCAATATGAGATGCATCTCGAATGCTCCAAATTGACTTCAGATTCAGGAATACAGCAGAAGAGTTCTGCTCCATTATAAGGAGTTTCTGAGCCCTTTCTGACCAGTTCGTCGTCCTTTTCATTCCCATTAATACCCTCATGACCAAGAACTCACCATAGTTTGATTTTGTTATTAGAACTTAGTTTTTGGAGGGTTTTAAGAGTTCCGGTTGAGTCTTTTGTTTAGGATTACTCCCAGATATTTGACCTCAACGGAGTACTCAACGATTCTGTCGTTAAGCAAAACTATTCCCAAGTTTATGTTTCTTGTTTTAGTGTGAAAGGAACTACGATAGCCTTATTTAGGCTTATGGAGAGATTCTCTCTGGTGCACCAGTCTAGGACTGTCTATATGCCGTTTTGCATAAGTGCAGTGACTTCGTGAGTCTCTCTGCTCCTGATGATGATGACAATTGTGTTGTAGTCTAAGTTGCTTAATTTGTTAAGCAGATCATCTATGACTAAGGACCACAGGATTGGCGATAATAAGCTCCCCTGCGGGCAGCCCCTTACGATTGATACTGATACTGAAGTCGGCCCTGATGAAGTAGTAATCAACCGGCTTCCAAGCATAGCTTTGACCCAGTCGATGGTAGGCTGATCAGTGTTTCTGTGGAGCAAAGCAATTTGCAATTTCTTTACAGAGAAAGGAGGTCTTGATTTCGGTTTTATTAGAGCACCATGCGCACTGACATGAGTGCAGAGGCAAACCATTTTCTAAGCTTCCTCTGATATGAACGTCAATAATTCTTTCCATTGTTTTCAGGTAAAACTATGTCAAGCCTATAGGTAGTTTTAGGTAGTTCCTTGGGCTTGTTTTAGGGATAAACACCACGTTGACCTCCCTCCAAGTTGAAGCTGAACCTAAATAAGGCTATTAGGTTAGGGACAAGGAAGTTCAGCCCTTTTTGTAGCAGAGCTGGAAAAATTCCGTCGCTGCCGGGTGCCTTATATGGTCCTTATCCTGACTGAATTTTTTTCCGGATTCTGCTGAGGTTTCTTGGAAGTGAAAACCCTGGGAAGTGAACTTGAATCAAAGTATTCAGGGTTTCCCCACGGTCGCGTGCGATTGTGCCATCTGGTTTGGTTAGCAATCCCACGCAATTTGAATGATCTTGGGAGAGGGCTTTATTGAGTCGCTTGCGTTGCGGTTCACTTTGATCTTCACAACTCTTGGTTGTAGTGAGTAAAAAGGGATCTATATTGTTCCCAAGTCCCGGTGCGTTTGGCTGCTTTGGAAAGCTTCCTCACTTTTTTCTGAATAGCTTCTAGGTTCTCCTTCCATCATGGTACGCACCGTTGATAGATGATAGAATGACGTCGTTTAGCGTCCACTGCTGTTAGTGGCGCGGACGGCAAAAATACAGTTTTGATCGCTAAATTTTCTCGATATGTCCTCCAGTTCGTAAGTTTGTTGTTATATCGGACAGGCGTATGTTTGTTGCTGCATATTATCTTGAATACAATGTGCATGTGACCTGATAAAGATGGCTCCTCGGTCACCTGTCAGTCTTCCACCATATTTTGTAGAAATGGAGACGAGAGACTGAGTTGTAGGACTCCCTCTCTTATAGAGTTTCTAAATGTGGGTATGTTACCCTTATTTAGTATACTTAGGTTTTGCTATATAGAAATTCTAATGGTGACTCACTTCTTTTGTTTGTATCACGGCTTCCCCAAATCGTATTGTGTGCATTGGCGTTGCAACCGATGATAATGTGTAGTTGATTGTCTCCACTGTAGCGGGCAACTTCCGGTACTGGTATGGGAGGCACTTAGTCAGTGTCTCCAGCAAAGTACGCCGATGTGCATACGAACCTATCAAGTTCCCGGCCAATGTGGCGTTCAATTTGTACTACCACCTTCCTAGTTACGAAACCTGGAATGAGAGAGAATTTTATATCTTTCGCAATAAGAGAGCTGCATTCGGTCTAAAAAGACCGTTGGCAAAAATTATCTCTCTCTGGTTTTGCTTTTTAAGCAACAAAAATCTTATCATGATTTGCCCATGCCTGCAGAAGGTCTAGGTGACTACGCATTTGAACAATTATATCGGCCTTAAGTAGAGAATCAACAATTAGAAAAAAGACAAGAAAAACGAGAGGAATCCCTCTTCCATATGAGCTCGAAAGTTACTGAGTTCTACCAGATGAGTCCCAGAGAAAACAGAATGCCAACAATCCAGGTGGCAAAGGTCAGATAAAACAACATAATGGTTGCTACAACCGACGTAACTATTTCCCGAAAATTAGAAAAGCGGGTTAATTAATTACAGGATGTTAGCTCCTTAATAATCATTTGATGCAAGACACCACTGGCAGGATCAAGGTGCTTTCAAAGTTGTTAATGATCAATATGCACATCGAAAAAGCAAAGTAGGATTAATGGTAGATAAGAAAGGGTTATCCCTTCGAAGCATTGCCGTTTCAGTTTCCGGCTCAGAAGCTTCGAAAAAAACCGGAGCCACTAGCCCCTACAACGAGAAAGCCGAAGAAGGGAAATCTGTCCTAAAACACCATGAACTCCAAAAAACTTGAAGTTACCGATGAAAAAGTTACAGTGTTAGGAAATCGCATGCAATAGTCCTACGAGAAGCAAGTATAGAGTTCTAGAATTGCTGGTGGAATTTGCTTGTCTTAATCCCGTATTATTCAATCTCGTATACTCGTATAAGAAGACCTAACAGAAGATATGCATACCTTATCGACAAACCTACGCCAGGCAGACCATTGCCCTAATCAGAAACTGATCGTCGTGCCATTATCCTCAAGACAGTAGAGTCAGGACGGTAGCAGTATCGAAAAGAACCAGCAGAGGTAAAAATCTAGGGTGAAAAAGCATAGATTGGGGATTCAGTATAAGTCGACAAGCATTAAGAAGAAAGTTAGGAGCATAGCATAACAGGTATACCAAGCTACAATGTGCTTCAGGCGAAGCATCCAAGTCGCGAAAACGAAGTGTAAACGAAAGAACACTGGAGTACTGGTGGAACGATTTCATTGCTAAACTGAGAGCAGAGAATACATTCACAAATATTCTATCGCAGATGACCAATTCTGCCGTCGTTGTGGAGGCAAACATCAAACGCAGAAAACATGAATTTGAAATTTGTGCTTGCTGACAGGCTTTTGCGTGAGGCCTCGAAGACACTTAACATATATGCTTCTGACTATGGATGGATGAAAGAGAGCAAGCAAATACCATTAGCAGCATTACCATTAGCAGCATCACCATCGAGGAAATCAAACAGCAAGAGTTGAACAAGAGAAAAACCTTGAAACATATGAAGGAAAAAATATGCTGTCCAAACCCGCCTCTACGACGGAGTGCCCTGATAGCTGTAGGGTGATAACATTACAGGGACATGGAAAGGTATCTCTCTAGCATGTTAACGTATGGAATCGGATACAGATCTAGGCACGAGCGATAAAAGGATTTCATCCCCAGGTCTATCAAAGAAAAGGTCCACATCCAATAAACTGAAATGTGAAACCATTTTCGACAAATACCGAGACATATCCAGATGCTGCGAAAGCAGAACGAATATTGACACAACTTATTGACATAGTTGACTAGGTCAAGCCGAGTGGCAGCCCAACTTAATATGTGTTATTATATTCATCTTTACAGAAAAGGTCATGTATTGCGTGAATATTAGGCACACTTGTCCTTTCCTTCACTTTAACTTTGATATAAAAATCAAACTGAAACGAAAAGCTAACCCTTTACGAAGTCATATGTTATATTCGAAGCAGCACCAACAAAATAAATAAAACCAAGCATTTGCATACTTTAAAAAAGAAAAACTAAATGCGTTTCATGCTGATTTCAAATTTATTCATATTTTATCCTGAAGCGGCATATTCCCCACCTCGAATTCGAGGCTACCTAATGAAGTATGTTATTGTCTATCTGTTGTGTGCTTTAAATAAATAACATGCGCCCCGTCAATAAGTCATCCGAAATAGTGTCAATTTATCTCATAAAAAATTCAGTTCAAAATATGAAGCCACGGACGGTACTACGTGAAATATTGTAGATACAACTACGCAATAAATATTTGATTGTGGAAACAATGCAATGTGGATCCCCTTTCACTTGTACTAATGGAACCTGCCTCTCTGCAGTCCTCGTTATTTCTATTGTATGTAGAATATATTGAATGGAGAGCCCAACATTTTTTTTTTGGCTGGACACTGTCAGGATACTATACCACTTGTATCGTAGTTTAGGGTGTTTTCTGCTGAGGAACAGGTGTCTGTCGAAATACTGGAGAGTCATGTCATCTGCTTTTATGCACACAAGGTACTCAACTGTCAATGGAAGTTAGTTGCGGACGAAGGTACTACGTTCGGATCAGGAGAAACTCTCATCACAGTATTACCTGGTACGATCAGCGATCCCACTGAGACCTACAATCCAAACAAGACTCAATGGATTCAGCCTTCCGACTGTATTCACTGAGATCTTGCATTCTCAAACTGGCTTGGAAGCCGTGAAATGGTTTAGCAAGGCTTTAACAGCTTGTTTGTTGCTACCGGCAATCATCATGTGTTACAACTTGAAAGACAGGCGCAAATTTTCCTACATAACACAAGCACCACATACATCAGAAGCCATCCAACTTACACCCATGGGCAGTGTCGGACACTTTCCGAATAAAACCGCCTCCATCTGATTTGCCCTCCGCGTGGTACCATCGTAAGGCATTATTCTATCTAAAGCCGCTTATTATGGCCAGATATTCTTTGAAGCAGCCATGTCGTGTCAAAAACTGAGTCAAATAGAAGTTTGGTTCCATTTAATCCATACATCGATCACTGGTAGAAGACAATGTGTCCATCCTCCTTCTAAGGATACGTTTCATAGTTGTTGACGGGTTGCAATACTACGGCTTCTTTCATATTTCCTTTTTACGTCGTTTACTCACTTGCTTTTAAGCCGTGCCACCTCTTCGGCAAGCGTTGAAGATACGACGATCATGTAAAATAGTTCGAATAGCACTGGCAACCCTTAGTGTCGGCAGACGGATTTCGCTAATCGCACGTAAAATTTAATCTTTACGGCTCTTGACCATATCTCGTACAGAACTCGCAGCTATAGCAAGAAAGAGTCCTTTATTCTGTGTTGGGCCTCCGATATTACTCATCACCCACAGCACCAAGTGCGCTTATAGTTTTCGATCTTTTCTCACAAATTTGCTCTAGGTGATGTTTACAACTTAGATGAAAGTTAGTCACAACCCCAAGATACTCGAGAAACATTTTCATGTCCACCATCTATGTACGTATAATCGTTATCGTTTCGTGAATCTCCCAACTCGTAATACGCACAGCTTCAGTGTTATGATCGGCTGGTCGCAAAACGATGCTAGTTAAACAGTGACGTACAGCTGTAATTGTTTCGTTACTGTAGAGCTGAACTTCTTCTAACAGTTTTGCTATAACCACTGTCGCAATGCCATCAGCAAATTTGGTAACCGATCCTTCGCATGGAATCTTTAGGCGTAAAGTTTCATGGTAGGATGCCTAGGACCCAGTCTTTTGGCGCTTAACTGTGTACGCTTCAACTACATCGCCAGAGTCAAAGAAGAGCATCCCACTCCAGAACAGCACGTTATCCTCTCACGGTATTTCAATCCGATTAAGACGTCGGACAGCCACAAGCGCAAGAGGTCGCCAAATAATTTTCCGATCGAGTATCATTTAATCTTAAAGACTAAAATGGCAATATTGCCAAAAAGCTATCACAGAAGCCGCCTTTGATGTTCTGGGTGCCTCTCGGCCACCACAACAAAATGCATGGTTTGACAACGAGTGCCGGCAGTCACATGCAGCTAAGCAAGAAGCATACAAAGCAGTGCTGCATAGTAGGATTGGAGCCGTTCACGATATCTACGAGCAGAAAAGAAAAGAGGAACACCGGCTTCTTGGGAGGAAACCGAAGGAGCATAAGAAGTCCGCGGTCGAGGAAATTGAGAGATGCTGCTCCAGGAATCAGATTCCGAAGTTCTAGCAAAAAGAATAAAAAACATGCCACGGACACAAGTCCCGAACCGAAGCCTGTAGAAACGAACAAAGGAACATAAGTTAGTAGTAGAGTCGCAGTCGTTGCTGAGGATTTGGAAAGAGCATTTCCGTAGACTGCATAATGGCGATGACGAACCAAATACCGCTGTCAGACAGAATGAAACTTTCAACCTGGACGATGTAGACCAACAATTCTGTCCACCCTACTTAGATGAAGTGAATTTAATCTTGGTATGGGCAAAGGCCCCTATTTATTCGGCTAAATATCAACTTTAACTTAAAAGTGAACTTAAACTTAAAACTAATGCGCATTCAACATGACCTAAAAGGAGTCGATAAATGAAGAGAAAGTCGGTTGCATCTCTGCGTTCCTCAAGGGTGTTTAAGTTGATAAGGTTGAGACGGTTTTAATAAGTGGGCAGAATAAAAGGATCGTTCTAGGGCAAATCGAAGAAAGCGGCGCTGGATGCTTTCGATTCTCAAGATATGAACACGATGATATGGGGATCATACTTGACTGGCGTACTCTAGGAGGGGACGAACAAAGGTAATGTAGAGGGACCTGCTCATGTATAGGTTGGTGAATTCTTTGGACCACCGCTTTACAAAACCTAGTGTGGACTTGACTTTAAGGGTTATCCCATCCATATGTAAACGGAAGTTGAACTCCCTATCACACCAAATGTGGAGAAGGTAGAGTCGAGGAGGAGGTTGGCACCGCTTATGTGAAAAGATGATGGATTGGCATTTGGCACCAGATCGAAATACTATCAAGGTCTTGTTGAAGGAGGAAGGGGTCATGGGGTGAGGGAATTTGAAAAATTTGGTATCGTCGGCGCAAAGGGAGGCAGACGAGTGTTTGTTGATCCTGTGGAGATCATTTATGGTCAATATAAAAAGAAGGGGACCGAGATGATTGCCTTGTGGTATTCCAAGGTTGGCCAAAAATGGAGCCGAGTGGGCTGACCTAAAACGAACACTGTAAAAACGGTTTTCAAGGTAAGAGGATATCCATTTTAACAGTATTGGCTCTAAGCCGAGAGATTGAAAGATTTTATCGAAGGCCTTGCTAAAATCGGTTGCGACTACATCGACTTCGTTGCCATTCTCTAGGGCAGAGAGGAAAAAGCATACGAATTCAACGAGATTTGTGTTGGTTGACCTATCCTTCAGGAAGCCATGTTATCTAGAGGACTTGAATTGGAAGCTTAGAGCTTCATACAAAATAGTTTCGAAGAGTTTGGGTATATGGGAGAGTTTGGCGATAGTTTGTTATTTCGTTCTTTGATCCTTTTTTGTGGATATTGGTTGCGAAGGAGCTTTTCCAAGCCTGGCGAAATTCTCTTTATAAGCTTAAGTCCAACGAAGCTGCTGGAGCGGATGAACTGACCGCCAAGCTCTTCAAAGCGGAAGGCGATGACTTGGTAAAGAGCATACACCAACTCATCTGTAAAATATGGTCGGATAAAAGCAAGCCCGGTGAATGGAACCTCAGCATTGTTTGTCCGATCCTCGAGAAAGGAAACCCTTTGAACTGCGCCAACTACAGAGGCATCAGGGCTCTTAACATCGTCCAAAAGATCCTTTCTGCCGTGTTGTGTTAAAGCCTGAATCCGTCCGTTAATAACCTGATTGGTCCATATCAGTGTGGCTTCTGGGCAGGAAAGTCCACCATCGACCAAATATTCATACTACGGCTGATCTTGGAAAAAACAGATGAACCGATACACACCACCTATTCAATGATTTTGAGGCCGTGTATAGCAGCATCTACATACATGTAAAGGCGAGGCATGCCTAGTTTTGACAACCCTGCTAAACTCATCCGCTTGTGCAGGACGACGTTGGGGAATGCACGCTGCTGCGTCAAAATCTGTAATGAATTCAACGAGACTTTTAATGTCAAAAACGTATTTAGACAAGGCGACAGGCTCTCATGCGATTTCCTTAATATCATTCTTGAAAGAATAGTTTGAATCGTTCAAAAGTCCGTTCAATATACGCCGATGATATTGACATAATCGGAAGAAAGCAGTGTCAGTGGCGCTTTCGAGAGTATTGAGGTAGAAACGTCGAAGATGGGCTTATCGGTCAATGAGGGCAAGACCAAGTATATGCTGTCAACCAGAAAGAACGCCCAACACCGACGTCTCGGACAAAACGCCACCTTCGACAGGTATAACTTTGAGGCAGTTAAAGACTTTGTGTACCTAGGCTCCGCTATCAATTCAGACAACGACACCAGGCTGAGGTCAAACGAAGAATAGCTCTTGCTAATCGCTGCTTCTTTGGACTAAGAAAGCAATTGACTAGCAAAGCCCTCTCTCGAACAATAAAAGTGACCCTATATTAGACATTAATAATGCCAGTCCTGCTCTACGACGTAATTGCATAGACTTTATCAGAAATGGCAGGGAGTGATTTTCGGTCCCATCTGAATAGACGGTGAGTGGAGGAGGAGATACAACGACGAACTGTAAGGGCTATACAGCGACAGCGACTAAGCCAGAAGAATGAAGATCCTACGACTGAGGTGACTGGGTCACGTAGAGCGGATGAACTTCAACGTTTCGGTCTGAAAAATCTTCGAATCCGCCCCTGAGGGATAGCGCAGTAGAGGAGGACTGCGATGCGGTTGCGCGCGCAAGTGGCTAGAAATGCTTGTTGGTTGAGGCCCAGGTCCACCCCGGAATGTAGCACCAACTTACATAAGTAAAGTAAATAAAAACAGTTCGTGATCCATTCCCAGTCCGTCCAGTTAAACGTATTTTTCAAATTTATGGTTATGATGGCGTAATATTTCTTGTTGCTTCTTTTCCAGCGAATGTTCTGTATTGCGTCTCGAGCTGAAGTTATAATCGCATTAATTATGTTCACAGTTGACTGCGACTTATGATAGTCGCACTATTGTTCCGATAGACTTCCTGCGGTTTCAATTGCTGGCAAGAATTTTCCGATAAATCGGAAGATAGTTTGAATTCCTTTTTCCCTTTGGCAAAGCCAATAGAAGCTCCTAGGGTCAGGAAAAACGACCTCTTGGAGGCACGTGTTAAGAATTTCGGCAAAAGAGTTCGGTCGTGCTTTAAGTGTGACCTTCAAGGTTTTATTTGGAAGACCATCCAGTCCCAGTGCTTTTTTTAACGCGATTTTTAACATGCTTTGAGCAATTCTTCGCATGTAATCCTAGGTATGAGGGAACTCTCATCATGAGTTTGACCAACCGGTAGCCTATTTGGCGAAGGAATAGGGTGGCAACTATTTGTCGCAACAGTACCGGGCTTGTTGCCGATTGCATGCGGAGGACTTTCGGCTTCATTGGTACAATTTAATAAGCACATTTGCTGCATTTGGTCTTTGTTGGACTTTCTGCTGTGGTTTTTGTGTCGAAGGTGTAATTGGGCCGTACTTCTTCCGATATGATACCGGAGAGTCAATTACGTCAATGAAAATCGCTAAAGCATGCTAACCAATTTTCTGTTGGGATAAGTTGAGTCTGGAAGGCTTGGAGGATATGTTGGTTTAATAACACGGTGCCACTTGCCACACAGCTCGTGTCATAATCATTTTATTGAACACGAAGTTAGGTGATCGTTTTATTTCCAGAAATGACCCTGTCAATTGGCCGCCCCGTTCGTGCCATTTAGCAACTTTAGATTATTTTGGTTGGGACTACACTTAGTCACTACGATTATTTTAGAAAGCACCAACCTTATAAAGCTCAAATTTGAAGTTTGACGACGCTACATTGTTTAGTATTTGTTCGGCAGCCATTAATAGTGAACGCTCTCAATGAATTTTTAAATATGGAAAAAATTGGTCATCGTTATGTGACACAATGCTTTCATTTGAAAGGCCTCAATCCAACCAACATCAAAACGGAACTGGATTCTACTCTGTGGGAGTCTGCTCCTTCGTTTACAACAAGAAAATATTGGGTGGCAGAGTTTAAGCTAGGCCGTACGAGTTACCAAGGCGAACATCGCCGTGGTCTACCAAATGAGGTGAGTTCACCAGAAATGCTAAAAAAAAATCCACAAAATGGTATTGGATGGCCGTCGATTGAAAGTGCGTGAACTAGCAGATATGGTAGGCATTTCCAAAAGCGCTGTACACCGCATGTTGATTGAATAATTGCACTTGAGAAAGCTGTGAGCAAGATGAGTGCCGCGATTACTCACGATGGAACAAAAACAGCATCCTGAGGATATTTCAATCGAGTGTTTGGCGAAGTTTCACAGCAATGAAGCCGAGTTTCTGTGTGGAACAGTCAAAAGGGGAGAAACGGCTCCAAAGAAGATAAAGACAGGATGCGCATGGGATAATTTTCGCTGAAAGGAAAACAATCTACGACGTGAATTATGCGAACTTATTGCAGGGTTTGAAAGATGAAATCAAGAAAAAAAATAGACGCATTTCGCTCATCCGTCATGGGGATGATCAAAATCAATGAGTTAAAGTTAGAATTGCTTCCTCATGCAGCCTACTCGCCAGATTTAGCCCCTTTAGATTATTTTCTATTTTCAAACTTGAAAAAAATGGCTCGGTGGTAAAAGATTTGTTGACAGTAAAGAGGTGGAGTTTGCAATTGGTGACTATTTTAAGGAGCTCGACGATTCTCACTATAAGCAGGATATTGGAGCTGTTGAACATCGCTGGGAGAAGTGTATTGTACTAAAAGGAGACTACGAAGAGAAAGAAACATATTTTTCCCCATTTTTTGTGTTTTCTTTGTTAAGCCGGGTACTTCTGGGACTACCCTCGTATATGCCTACAAACCAGACACTCACCAGAAGGTGATCATAAGACGTGCAATTTGCTGTAATATCAACCGAATTATGAGAAAAAGTTATGCACAATAAAAGTGGGTCCACTCATCCAAGTGGTTCTATGTCATTTAAATAATGTCATAATACACAGCTAAAGATATCAGCTATATTTCGAAAATAAAAATTTCATTGACTCCATAAACATACGTCTTTTTATTAAAAAAAATATGATTCTTTAGTAATAGCTGCAGTAATTCAGTCAACTTTTTCGATATCATCATAAGGAGGGTCCTGCATAAGACATATTATATATGTATGCATGAGTATCTACCGATTCATCGCAGGGGGTTGTAATTTTAATTAAGTGAAACTCAAGTACTTGCAGAACTGCTGTTAAGATAATCAGAATATCTGCGGCTCATTCATTAAATTTGAGTATCATCAAATGTTCTACTTCGAACGGAAGATTACAACTGAATTAAGTAAAAAAGTCGTAATTCAATTAATCCGGTGGATTGAACGAAATATCTGCAAATGAGTCGAATGAATGAAAGAACTTGATATCGGAAAAAAATTACCATTCATCGGTCGTAATTCACTAGAATTAAGAAAATTGTAAAATCGATGAAATTGCCGTCATTTTTAGATAGAAATGTGCAGAATAGTGATGCACTCGAATCATAGAAATGAAAGTGGGTTAATTCTCGGGGACTGGTAGTACTCCACCGAATGCTTTAACTTTGAGGAAAGCTTCCGCAATTCTGAAAGAAGATTTCACTGTATGAACAGAATTCATAATCAAAGTTATAAATATTGGTAATGAATGATCCACATCTGATTTTTAATAAATAATATGTGTCCATGGTAGGCAAAGTTTATTTAAATCGCAAATTCTCACAGGTGGGGTACATTATGCTTCTTTGTCACATCGATGTGTTCACGCCTTCACTCCTAGATAGATAGTTCAAGCAATTGGGGTCTATCAGCCTGGAATCATTGTTGACCCCCGCGGTGGTCAACATTCTGACAAAAGCCATCAAGAAGAAGTGGAATCTTCTGGTTTTATCTTGAAAAGCAAGTAGGTTTCATTACTAACAAAGCTGCCATAAAAAAGAGGCCTTTCCATTTTCGAAATGGAAAGGCTACACCTTGACAATGGTATCATCGAGCCAACGGCAGATCGGTTTGATGCACAAAAACTTCCCCGACAGTAAAGCAGTTACTGCAGCTTGGGGTGAAAGCGAACTCATTTTTAGAGGTGTAAGTAGATTACATAGTGAAACTTCAGGGTAGACCCAAACCCAATTTTGATTCCTAGAAAATTGCGAAAGAGTGCCCGGCAAAGAAACGCAATAACCAGATTTTCAAAAAGAAAAAAGTTATCTTTGTCACTAAGATTGGTGATCCATGGGAGAATCTTATTTTTAATGCCATCCTTTGTTAAGCAATTTTAACAAAATATAGAGCTCGTATTTGGCTACGTCAGATCATCTAGAGTATCTAACATAAAGCTCTATAACACTGCAAGCGCAATGGAGTACTTCTTGCTTTCCACAGATAATGAGCTTTAGCATATCATTTGGAAAACTCAAAATATTCCGATATTGTTGTAAAATTCCGATATTTTACTCCCACTGCCTATTTAGAAGAAGGAATCAAACTTAAGAGCGTGAAGTCTCTGTGGCCCACAAGCCGATGAAATCCTAGGGGACAATGTGAATTCTTCGAAAAGCAAGACAGCCGTCGTGCGGCTTGGTTATAGCAAGGCAACATGCGCGGTAGTAGACTTGGAGCATAGTAGCTAGTATTCCTCGGAACTTGGTCAGCTAAACTAGTAGTAGACCCAGGTAGTGTTGAGGAATCATGAAGCTAGAGCTCAAGGACAAAATTTCACTGAATATCAAGGCTTGAAAAGCAGTAAAGGTTTCGCACTACAAGCGGTACCTCCTGATAAGATCCCCAGCTAGCTCAAAGGCAAAAGGCCTATGGGGAAGCAGGCAAATAAATCTAGTCTACGGAACGATAGAGTCTATTTTCAACACGATCTCTGTGGAAGACTTTTTAAAAAGAGAATAACCACACCAAACAGCGCACTTTTATGGGTGCGCTGCCCCACTCCAAGCACGCCGATTTTGCTTGTTCACAAACCTATTTGGTTAAAAGTAAGCTCAGTCACTAAGTTACTTACATAACTGAACATGGACCTCAACTGACAAGCATCTCCAGCTAGAGTGGTCTTTAGCTGGTAGCCGTGGCTCAAGTGGTAGTGCATTGGCTTCTCAATCGGACGGTTCGTGGTTCAATACCAGCCGAGCCCGAAAGACATTCTTTTTTCAGGCAAATCTCGTGTGATGAATGGTTTCCTGAGTCCAATTACACTAATAATTTACAATAGTCTCCCCTTAAATGTTGAATGCCTTCCATGGAGCGATGTAACCACTCAGTCTTTCTCTCTCTATCCAATTTTTCAAAAAACTTAACATGTGCTCCGGCAATTGAAGAGTACTAATACCCTCTCGAGTATTATGTCCGTTTGCCCGTCAACGCAAACAGCAGCGAATATGTTATTTTTCGAAGGACTTTTCTCTGGAAACGACTGAGTCCATGTTTTCAAAAGAGTCCATGCTTCGGCGCCATAAAGTTGGACTGAGGTGAACTCATTAACACTGCTTAATTCGGGATAGGCCCTGACTGTCCAATTATCTTCTTAGTCCAAAGAAACAGCAATTGCTCCTGTTGAGGTGTTGTGGCAGATTTTATGGCAGAGCCAAGGTAGACAAAGTCCCGTACTATCTGGAAATTATACGAGACCTGTCGACAGTGACGTTCTGTTTACAGATCGCCCTTTTTATTCTTACAGTAAGGAAACCAAGCCACACCAGTTCAAAATCCAACAGACTTACTAACTTTCTATATAAGATTCTGAGTTGAAAAATATGGCTCTCCGCTCCTCGAATTCGTCGACATAGAAGGAGAATTCACGAGCTTAGCTCAGCGTTGTGATAGTCCAGTTCCTTTCTGAATTTATATGATGTTTGAATTGAATAGAAAGAATTTGATTTTGGGAAATGCTGAATCGATATGGACAGAGGAACCCTACGGGGTTCTCTCTCCTCTAATTAGACTAGTGTACTTTATATAATATCGAAAAAAATTGCTTTAACTCAACGGATTACTATAACAATGTAGCCATCCTAATCGCGAGCAAATTTTCTTCAGTTTTGATCAAAGAGCTCCACTATGCACTCATACTTGACTTAGGTATCATAGAACTACAATAGATTTTCTGCAAAGTTAATCCTTGAGACGCGAATTTTATTTTTACTACCAAGTCCTAAGAATGAGAACTCTGGAATTTGATTGTTCACAAAGCTGAAGAAAGCTTCAAATTTCTGAGTTGATCAACCAATCTCTCATCTTTCTTCATTCTTTCAGATCTACCTTCGTTTGGACGCACTAGTCGGTCTTCCCATATCCACTAGAAGTCTCCTTTAGTGCACTTCAGCAACCCTAAGTCAGAGTGTCGATCAGTGTACGACCGTATCACCACGTCCTATGTAGATAGTAGGAATGCCTTGAAACAGTGAAAAGGCGTCAAGTGAAGGTAGATGAGCAGTCCAATACAGAACAAATATGACGGGTTCCCTATCTGATTGCTATAATCTGTGCTGGGATTACATACAAGGCTGTATGTAAGATATATTACAATCCATGGACTTGAAATACGAATTACAATCCACCGAGGCTTCATTCTCTTGGTAGGTTATTTCTGAACCTTTAAAGCTTTAAACCTTTGTAAACAGATGACTGCATAACATATAATTCATCCAGTTAACCCGGACCTGTAATGACTTCTTTAGAAAGTTGAAATTCGAAAGCCTAACTCCTCTAGTTTGCAATTTCTGGTCGCTATTCCTTTGCATAGTAATAAGCGACAGACATGATGGCATATAAGCAATTCCTTGCCATGCCGCCGAAAGCCGCCTTAAAGTTGACTAGAAAACGTTTTATATTGCCTGCTATGGGTTCTAATCCAGATTTTGACGTACTGCAAATATTTGCTCCCTAGCAGCTTTGCCAAACCTAGTTGCGGTCCAAAAAAATTCATTGATGACTGGCTTTTGTTATTCGCTCAGTAGATTCTTTAGGAGCATAAATCTATGCGAATGTAATAGCACGATCCTACGGTAGTTGGCACAGATCACGGGATCAGTTTTTAATGAACTGGCCGGAGCACACTTAAATTTCAGGCGTTCTTCTCACCATATTGCAGTCGATACATGCAGCGTATCAGCCTAGGGCTTGGGTAGTTTAGTCGACAAAATATCGGCTCCCGGCTTACAGCTTTTTCAGTCACATTATCACTATTCGTTCTCCGTTGTAAGCTATTAATACCCATGTCTGTTTTGGTCATCTGTCACCGCATTTCGGTGTTTGTTTAAACAGAATTGGTGAAACTTCATAATTCGTATGGGCTTCGGTAATTTTTCTTTGACCGCATAATCATTCTCAGTCGTCCGGCGTGCACGGATGTAAGGTTAACTTAACAACTTTACCTGTTTTCGGAATTTGAACGTGAACTTCGAGCTATGATATCACAACCTCTTGTTAACCAAAATCCCACTACGAATGCATGCTTTATCCCATGGCAGTTGAAGTAGATACCAGCAATTAGTAAACTTCGTACAAAACTCAATCAAACCCTGCATTTTTAAATACCCAGCTTAAGAAGAATCCTAAAGATTATTTTCTCTGACGTAACATCTCCACAGGATCATTAAATGCAAAGTGCTCTCCACAAGTTCTAGCTATTCACTTATTCTGTTACCAGTAATCTTATTTTATTCCGAACCCTCCTCAAAATCAATACAAAATCCAGAAATTTATCGTCGTAAAATATGCAAATGGCAAAACATACATATACTCGTACATTTGTATAATCAGAAGGAGTAAATCCAATTTCCTTGGTTCAAAAGTCTCTGGCAATTCTTTGATTATCATGCTCAGTCAGTTGCTGATGAATAGAGTCATTCAGTTATGCACAAAAACGGAAACCCATCTACTGCAAGTCAATTTATCTAATCGTATCTAACGATAAAGCCTAATCCTTTAGTTTAAGGCAGCCATTCATAAATGGATTTGATAGAGCGCTTATGTCACTTGCATGGCTCTAAGCCAATTTGTTTGTAAAAGTGTTATCGTATCTTTTACCACAAATGAGATGCTTTTATGAACGATGTGGTGATCTAGGGACGACATAAGAGTGATGACATCCGAAAGGGTTTTAATTGCCACAGCTTCTGTTTTGAAAGGAAGTTTATTGGGTTTCGTTGTACGAATAAGTCTGTTGGAATTCTCAAAATACTCGTTTATTTTTAGACTCAATGTTTAGTTAAGTACAATTTAGAAATTTTGTAACTCCCATGACTGATATAATGGCTTTATGAAGGTGGTTGCTTTAGTTAGATGTTTCTGCTGATGATAGAGTGATATGAGAAGATTCCTTGGCACGTGTAGGGCTATTCAACAAGAGGTGTCATTTTAAATCGATAGAACAATGCAACATCTTTTATGAAAATTAATGATATTTTTATTTCAGTCAAGAGTACAAACTCAGATGGTAGTAATGGAATACAATATCTGACAAATCTCCACCTCAGCTCTGCCTACAAATAGTCATCCTTTTGGTGCAATTTTTCATCAAGGTTTCACATGACTGCGGTTGTATTTCGCGGATAACAGCTTATAGTGCATGAATCGTTGGTGGAGCATTGGCATGGACTTTGTCTTTAACATAATCCTAAAGGTGTTAAATCGCACGAATTCGGCGGGCAATTGAAGCCTCTGTTTCGTGAAATCATACGTCCAGGAAATTTGTCACGCAATAGAGCCATTGGTTCACCAGATGTGCGGCATGTGGCGCTGTTCTGCTGAAACTAAACGTCGCCACGTCCATAGAACCAATTTTAGGCAAAAAAAAGTCCTGTCAACATTGTTCAGTAACGCAATCCATTCACTGAAATGGTCCCCCCAGCATCATTTTCGAAAAAGTATGGCCCAATTATACAGCCAGCCCAAAAACCGCACCAAACTATCCACGATTTCTCTTGGGTTTTCGGGCCCTGGCAAATGGAAATGATGAGACTCTTACTCAGAATATTATTGTGTAAAAAACCGTGAAAGTATGGCATCGTGTATGGTCTGCTGACTTAAATTCTTGAGTCAACTGAACCGTATAAGCATGTAGGTTAAAATGTTTATGCAAAATCCTGTTGCGGATAGGCCCAATTCCTGTGATCGTCTCGAAATAGGCACATCTGGGTTTACATTCACTCTCTCAGCTACAGCGGCGATATTTTCAGCTGACTTTGCCGGACGAGCACGAGTTGGAGTCTTCGCTAATCTGTCCAAAATGTTAAAATTTTCTGGTTAAATTCACTGCAGCTGTGCGAGTAGGCCCTTGATGATGACCAAAAGCGCTTCGAACTTTACGAAAATGTTTCAGTGATAATTTCACCGTTTTCCTATTGAATTTTCACTATTTCAGTACCTTGTTTGTGTGTATGTGATCCCCATTTAATAACCATCTCGTTTTTGCTGACCAAAAATAATAGCAGTGATAGTTGAATGTGGACAGTTCAACAATGGCACAAAATTTAAAATGACACCTCTTATTTTGGATGACTCTATATTTAACGAATTTTCACTTTTAAAACTCAAAAAAGGATGTCTTACACAAAGTAAACGCTAAGAAACTTCACAGAAAACTTTTCATTGAACTCAATTCAAAACTGTCTTCAGTTTCTGACCGTGTTGAAAGTGACCGACCTAGTTTAGGTCCTTCTTTACTTGCGCCTGCCATCTGGACTAAGGTTTTAATATTTCGGCGTTTCTCCAGGATGAATTAAAATATTTTCCAAGCGTTCAACATATCTCAGCCATAGTAGATACTGCATGCGGGCTCTTCTGGCTACATTGATGTCCAGCCCATACAATTCCTCATTATATCTCCTCTCCTTTGTTCAAATATTGAAAGCACAAGGAAGTGTGCCAAATGTCATATCTAAGGAACCTTCAGTAGCTGGAGATCTAAAACAACGCGTAGTTATACGAAATTTAGTATTGAGGCTGTTGGGTCTACTGCTGCTAGAAACCTAATTTTCTGGATGCATTTCCAGCATTAGTAATAGATCTCCCTACCCATCACTCCAGGTACTTAGGTTAGGAGGTGTTTTGCCGGTCTGTTCAAGCAATTCTTCTTGCTGACGCTCATCTCTGATCTCGGCGGATGTTTTGCCAAGTACGTACGAGTACGTCGCCACTCTTCTCTAACACCCGTTCCAAGATTATTCTGACGACCATGAGCACAAAAAAACTAGCTCGGATTTTCTTAACTTTAGGAAAAACCAGAATTTAAAAAAGAAGTACGAAAAAGTACGAGAAAGACATTACAAGTGCGTCAGGATAAAAATGTTTGGAGGACATCTTGCCGCTTTTCAGCGATTATGTATACTCGTAAATGTTTTTCTTTTTTTGCGCAATAATTTTAGTAAATTATCTGTTATCAAAGAAAAGGTTATTAAAGCATGTCATCGGTGTCTTTCTAAATTTATGAAGAGCATTCGTGACCATCGATGGGAATATCCTTAAACATAAACTTAGAGAGCTAGGCATCAACAACATTGAACTAAGATGGTTTAAATCTTATCTTGTTAGTATTGGGTATTTCAATAAAACCATCAAGTTAATTCTTAACAATTTATTTATATCTAATATCTTAAGTAGCTAAAAGAAAGCACATGTTACTTCGTTGGAGGTTGGAGCAAAAAGGAGCGCGAACAAAGACTCAAAATAGGCAAGGAAGTGGTTTGAAAATATGCAAATGAAAGGTGATAACACAATACCTTGAGTTATCGAAATATATAACAACTTTCCCCCTCTTTGCTCAAGCCTTCACATAGATAATACCATACAAAATTATTTTTTAATCTTCGGCTTATCATAAACAGAAAAGGTAAAACGCTTAGGTTTTTTCCTGTCTCTTTGAGATCTTCTTAACGGTGAACGTAAGTTTTTGAAAACTATTTCTTTTTCAACACTACATTTTTCTTTTTCAAATTTATCCAACTTAGGTTCTATTTTGCTATCTTCATTATTAAAGTTCAATGTTTTCGTATTTAGATACACAATATCTTTTAAAGGGTTTTTACGTAACTGATTTTGATGGACCAAGCGTATTCTATCGTTAATATTTGCTAAATAAGTTAGCTTACTTATTATCTTAACTATTTTAGCAGGTATCCATCGTAAAAAATGCTTAAAATGATACTGATACATTACATCTTCTCCCTCCTTATAAACAAATTTATTTTTTTGTATTTCATCTTTACATTTTTTAATCATACCTAATTCGAAATTCCTATAATTATTAATTAAATGCAAATTATCATTCTTAATTGTATCCAAAATAGTTTTCGGTTTATACGAGAAAAGCATTTCCGATGGCGTTTTTGAAGTAGAGGAGCATATGGTATTGCGACTGTGCTGTAAATACTTAAAAATTTGTTCTTGAATTGATAACCCGTTACTATAGTCAAGACAAAAACGCTTCAAAACTTTTTTTGCACTTTGTACACCGGTGATAGGGAGGAGAATGCACAGAACAGAATTCCTTTACACTGACAATATTTTTTTTAAAACAAAAGAGTTGAATGGTGGTCCGTTATCTGAACCTATTTTATCAGGAAGACCATGCGACGAAAAAATTTCATTAAAAACTCTTATTAAAGAATCCACCTTAGTTGAATTCATAATTTTAATTTCACAAAATTTACTGTAGGAATCTACCAAAATTAAAAACGTTTTCCCTTTAAAATAAAAAAAAATCGACGTGAACTTTTTGAAAAGGATATGAAGTTTCCGGCCAACTTGTTGTCACAACTTCTTTTTTGACATTCTGGGTTTGATCACAAACTTCGCAACCTTTTATCTTGTTTTCAATATCCTTATCACATAAAGGCCACCAAACATATGATCTAGCTAATATTTTCATGCTAACAATACCAGCATGGTTATCGTGAAGGATGCCCAAAACTCTATCCCGAAGACATTTGGGAATTATAATACGGTTGGCATAAAAAACACAACCATTATCCGTGGATAAACTATTCCTCTTGAGATAATAAGGCATTACTTCTTCCCTTATAGGACTCGACCATGCTCTTAGTAACGACTCAAGAACCGACTGCAATGTTGTATCATGTTTGTAATGTTCAAAAACTCTTTTGAAAACTATCAATGGCTCTTCAGACTGAAAAAAATTAATAGGAGCCTCCTCAACATCTGAACTTTCAGGCAGCGGAAGACGCGAAAGGGCGTCTGCGTGGCCCATTTGAGAACTACGATGGTATGAAATTTTATATTTATACATGGAAAGTAATATCGACCACCTTTGAAGACGAGCTGCTGCTACTGAAGCCGTGCCTTTCTTAGGATTGAAAATTTCCTTTAAAGCTTGATGGTCGGTATAAAGTGCAAACTCTTGGCCATAAACATAGTTATGAAATTTTTTCAATGCAAAGATGATAGCAAGAGCTTCTCTGTGCAATTGAGAATAATTACGCTCTGCTTGACTCAAACTGCTCGATGCGAAAAGCACTGGTTTTTCAACACCTTCAATCTCGTGCGACAAGACTGCACCCACACCATAGGGACTGGCATCCGTAGCGACTATAATTGGCTTGTTGGGATCATACAAAACCGAGAATATTATTATTAAGCAAGAGATCTTTGCTTTGCTTAAAAGCTTCTGAGCAAAAACTTGACCAAACGAAAACAGATTTTTTCGTAAGTAAACTATACAACGGTGCCAAAGTAGTAATTAAGAAGTCCGAAGTAAGACTGCAACTCGGCAACATTTTTAGGAGCCGGAGCTTCCACTATGGCTTTGACTTTTTCTTCATTAGGACAAATTCCTTTTTGTGAAATTGAATGACCTAGGTATTTAATGCAGTTTTGTAAAAACTTTGACTTTCCTAAATTTATTCTTACATTATGACGATTTAAACGACTGAGTACAATCTTTTTCATCAACTCCGCCTATAATTATATCGTCTAGATAACAAAAAACATTTTTTAAACCGGTTAAAATCCTACCCATTACTGACTGAAAAATAACAGGAGCCGAACTATCTCCAAGAATGAACCTTATGTAAGCGAAAAGCCCCTTCAATGTATTAATAACAAGAAGTTTACGAGAACTCTCTGAAACTGGCAACTGCTGATATGCTCCCGTCAGATCTAATACACAAAAAACTTTACAGTCTGCGAGTTGAGCAAAAATGTCTTCAATTTTGGGAAAATTGTAGTGAACTGTCACAATACATTTGTTAATGGTAACTCGACAATCGACACAAATTCGAATGCTACCATTCGCTTTGGGAACAATCACAATTGGGCTGGCCCAACGACTTTGCTTAACTGCCACTAGAATCCCTTCATGCACCAACCTCTCCAGTTCCTTATCTACAATGTCTCTTAACCTGTACGGTACACTATACGCGGAGTGAAAAATCGGTGTTTGATCCTCTTTAAGCACGATATCAGCTTTGTACCCGACAATAGGTTTACTTAATGTAGTACTTGTTATACCTAGGAAAAATTGCTCTATCTCGTTAAATAAATTTTTGCTACAACTTACTTGGTGAACTGGGTTCATACTAAAAACCTTTCTCCAATCTGGGTACAAAATATCAATCCAAGAACGACTCATAATGCACTTTGAGGGTTTATCGTCTTCGATAATTATCAGCTGTAAATTATGCTCTCTTCCTCCAAACGGCACCCGAACCTTCACCGTACCGATTTCTTTTATTAGACTACCTGTAACTGTACAAAGCTTATTGTGAGATTTCTCTAAATTAGAATTAACAAATTTTCTTCTGAACTCCCATTCACTCATAACAGACTCTGTAGCCACGGTATCCACCTCCATCTCGATGTTGACTCCATTTATTTTAACTACGCTGAAAACTGACTGCATCTGCTGCTCTTCTTTGACGCTGTGTATGATTTTTATTGCCTTGTTGCTTCGGCAGACGACTGACGTATGAACTGTAAAGGTAGTTCAAATTAGAGTATGACCCATTCTCCCACACGAGAAACATTCCCACTGCTTGGCTGGACAATTCGTCTCTTGATGATCACGACCACATCTGTGGCATCGTTTTTTATCTTTTACTTGACTTTGGACATTATTCGTTGACGGCTTCCTCCATTTAGGGTTAGATGCTTGACTTTTTTGATTCCATTGTTGTTTAGAATCGTGGGTCGGCTTTTTCACATAGCGGCTCGTGTTATAGTTTGATGACATAGAATGAAGTGCGTGCGGTTGCATGTTTTTTGACGCTTTTTCGGAAGCTTCCATGTTTAAAGCCTTTTGACAACACTTCCAAAAATTGCAACTATCATCATTCAATAGACACTGCTGGATTTTTTCGCTGCGTAAACCGATGATAAAACGATCTGTTAAAACGTCATCTAAAATGCACGACTTGTATCTTCCAAGGTCACTGGTTACTGTGGTGTTGGTTGTTGATGTTTTTTCGTCCCGTTCTTTGTCCAAAAAATCTCCAAATTGACATGACTGTACGAGCGACTTCAGACGGACTATGTATTCTCCAATTGGTTCTCCTTCTTCTTGGCACGACTTGTAGAACTTGTACCTTTCAGCTCTTTTATTTTCAGTTGGAGCAAAATGTGCTCTGAGAAGTTTGATGAGGGTTTCGAAGTCTTTGGTACTTGGTAGATCTGGAACTGTTAGAGACATGAGAATCCCATATATCTCAGCACCGATCACAGTGATAAGTAATGGCATTTGACCTTCTGCCTGGATGTCATTTATTTTAAAAAATTGACGAAGTCGGTCCTCGAAGGCTCTAAAATTGCCTCCAGGTAAAAATGGTTCAATATTCCCGACTAATGGGGCCATTTTAAATGTAGTTTGCGCTGCACGTGTACTTAACCTCACCAAAAGTTTGACAGACAAAAAAAAAATTTTTTTTTTTTCCTTGTGCTTTCCTTTAATTAACTTTGCTACTTATATTATAACCTTGGAATTATTTTTGGATTTCACACGCGGACTTATTGAGTTTTCCTCGTCGCCAACTATTGTGTATTTCAATAAAAGCATCAAGTTAATTTTTAGCAATTTATTTATATCTAATATCTTAAGTAGCTAAAAGAAAGCACATGTTACTTCGTTGGAGGTTGGAGCAAAAAAGAGCGCGAACAAAGACTTAAATGTTAAACTCAAAATAGGCAAGGAAGTAGTTTGAAAATATGCAAATAAAAGGTTATAACACAATAGCTTGAGTTATCGAAATACGTATATAACAGTTAGTAGATCCCAAATAACATCTATCAATGGAGTATGTTCGAAAACTATTGCTACGACTACAGGCGTCCCACAAGGATCGGTGCTGGGAACTTTACTGTTTAATATTTATATAAACGACATAACACGCAGATTCACAAATTCATAGCTTGCTCTGACGATGAGATGTGCTATATGTCTTCTTAAGCTACAGGAGGATTTGTTAAACCTTGGTTAAAATGCACCAAACTTAAAATGTAATCAAGTCAAAATGTGTTGCATTTAAGGGAAATATAAGTGTTAATTTTATGCTACATAATGAGTCGATTTAACCTAAAGCACAAATCGAATATTTAGGAGTTATTATAGATACGAATCTAAAATTAAATTTACGCATTGAGTATATAGTAAAAAACGGACCTAAAAACATTAAATTTTTTAAGAAAACTTGTAGTCACAAGCTTACGTGATCAAAGAACATTTTGGATATTGTTCCTCAATGTTGTACATGTGCAGTGATTGTGAGATAAAAACACTGCAAAAGTGCTTTGAAGTGCGATAGATATACATACATCAATATGTTTTATTTTAAATTATCTATTGTGGTTTAGTGTTAAACAAAGAATTTTAGTTAATACTTTGTTTCATTTTTAAAATAAAATATGGGCTTTTGGCTAGTTACTTACACTGTAGAGGCAGTAAAAATAGGCTTTTTTGTGAATTTTTTTTCAGGAAAGATATAAAATAAATCGAGTTTACAAAGATACAAGTACGTTGTATATATGATTGACTGTAAAACGTAATTTTTATAGAATAGTTTATTTAAAAAATGGCAGCTGTGCAGGGTTTCTCAGATGACCTCTCTTTTTTTGGAAGGGTCTACGGCCGTGCCGACAGCTCCGGCAAACTTCGAATTATGATTTTTTTATTGCACATAATAACAGCTAGAGACGTACGTAGAATTTTTTTGATATATTGATTTTTGGCCGAATGGCGCACTTCCAAAGTCAAACTTGCCAAATTCGCAGAAAAATCGCAAGGAAATTGTTAATAAAAAATGAACTATGCCATATTAAGAAAAAACCCCTACGTACTTTAGACAATATATTTTTAAAGATCTAGTTAAAATTTGAAGTGAATTGGTTGAAAATTGTCCAAGTTGTTGATGCGGCCAACTTGAAAAATGCAGTTTTGAGATAAACTTAAAATTTTAAGTTATAGAAAGTCATGAAGAATTTTGCTATACCTTTAACCCCCAATGCCTGCACTATGTGGCCTTCGAGATTAGTATCCTGTTCTTCCATTTATTTTCCATTTTAATGCGATCCTCCACTCTTTTGTAGCTTCAGACAGCGATCTTTCTGCAAGCTTTATGCGTTCTTTGTCAATCTTCAAGTACATTTCCTAGCTGTTTGGGCCGATTTATAAATCTATCGCTTCATTATGTGCAAAACTGAAGCAAAGCCGTCATTGTACACGCAAACAGCAATATTCATAGCTATATCCAACACAGTTTTACCACTAGAATTTTTTTTTGGGGCCAATGCCCACACTTTTATTACAGTTTTGAGTATAACCGCCGATGCATGGAGTAAGAAGAGCATCTCTGGTCAATCCTTCGGAGACTGGCTTAATAGCTTCATACACATCAATTGGAAGAGCTGGCTTATGTTTGTACTCAGCCAAACTATTTGAAGCATTAGCCTTTTACCATGGGCGCCATGAATCTACTCCGATCAGACATTTATCGTGCTGCGGTTTTGCATCAGTTTTGATCGAGTGTAGCCCATATACTATTTCTCATGTTTTCAACTGAATCACATTTTCTACGAGTGGCTTATCCATAATAAATAGAGAGTTCATCTATTAGTTTTCCCTTCAATTTGCCCCTTCCACCGAGACCTTTTGTATTCATTTTCGAATTATGTAGGCGGGTATCCATTCGCTTTGAACGACGTTGCATTGAAATTACAATTCTACGGTTTATTTCATAGACTTTTTCACTGAAACAGCAACACTGCTCCTGTCAACAGGCATCTGTCAGTTGACTCCTGTCAAAATTTAAACTTGCTGCGTCAGTTAGTTTGTGTTTGACAGCCATTTTTATCAGACTACTCACTAATTTGAGGAGAAAATGGAAAAAAGTGAATTTCGTGTGCTTATTAAGCATTATTTCTTGCGAAAAAAAACCATTACCGAGACCAAGGCTAAGCTTGATAAATACTATGGGGACTCTGCACCATCGATTTCAATGGTAAAAAAGTGGTTTACTGAATTTCGTTGTGGCCGTACAAGCACTGAAGATGCCGAACGTCCCGGACGCCCAGTTGAGGTCTCTACACCCGAAACAATCGAAAAAATTCACGATATGGTGTTGGCCGACCGAAGATTGAAAGTGCGAGAGATTGTGGAAGCCGTAGGGATCTCGCATGGCTCAGTGGTTTCAGTTTTGAATGATCACTTGGGCATGAGAAAGCTTTCCGCAAGATGGGTGCCGCGTTTGCTCACAGTCGACCACAAACGCAATCGTGTAACAACTTCACAGGAAGGTTTGGCGTTGTTTAATTGCAATATGGAGGAGTTTTTGCGCCGTTTTGTAACCGTGGACGAAACATGGATCCATCACAACACACCAGAGAACAAACAACAGTCAAAACAGTGGGTTTCTAAGGGTGAATCGGCGCCAAAGAAGGCCAAGGTGGGTTTGTCAGCCAATAAAGTTATGGCGACTGATTTTTGGGATGCACGCGGGATAATCCACATTGACTACCTTCAAAAGGGAAGAACAATCAATGGGGAATATTATGCCAACTTATTGGACCGATTCAATGACGATTTGAAAAAAAAACGACCTCATTTGGCCAAGAAAAAAGTTCTTTTCCATCAAGACAATGCAAGGGTGCACACATGTGCAGTTGCCATGGCAAAAATCCATGAATTGGGCTATGAATTGCTCCCTCATCCACCCTATTCTCCAGATTTGGCTCCGAGCGACTACTTCTTGTTCCCAAACCTGAAGAAATGGCTTGGTGGAAAAAGATTTGACTCCAATGATGAAGTCATCTCGCAAACAAAGGCCTATTTTGAGGACCTCGACAAATCATTTTTTTTGGAAGGGATAAAAAAATTGGAGAAGCGTTGGACAAAGTGTATAGAGCTCAAGGGAGAATACGTTGAAAAATAAAATAATTTTTTTTATCAAAAAATCTGTTTTAATCCAAAAGTCACGGACTTATTGACCCGCCCTCGTATCTTCCGATTTCTTCAATTTTTTCGTGGATATACTAGCATTCATTCACTTGATGCCTCTAACTCGTGCCGATTCAGTGGTCTTTTTTCTGATATTTTCGGTCTCTTGCTGTATGTACGTGCCCCTTATGCACCTTTCTGATCACAATACACTTTGGCACTAATTACAAAATCGAACCAATAACACTCACAAAAAAAAAATAAGGTAACACAATTATCGATACACAGCAAACGTTCCCCAAATAGCGTCCTTCTCGAATGTTTCACTGTACGAAACTGGCTGAAACAGACGTTTTTAAAGACGAAACAAGCAATAGTCTGAACACGTGGCAAATAGCTTCAAAAACGTCAGCCGTATACCTACTCTAGTCCCCTAAAATACCGTCCCCCGTTTCTGTTATAAGAGGCTCGCTGCCTACCTGGCTGCCTTGTACTACACTTTGAAAAACAAGTACTTCGAGATATTTCCCGGCCATAATCTTTTGGGATATCATTTTTGAGATCCTAAGGGACCATTGAAAACAATAAAAAAAATCGATTATTTGAATATCCTATTGTGGCCTAACCCCTTAAAGAGGTGCATAAGGTATGTTAGAGATACTCAGCCGCACTAGTTAGAAATAGATTTTTCTTAAAATAGTATTTTTTTATAAAGGTTGTCAATTGTTTAACTCTTTGCCGTTAAATATTAAAAATGAAAGCTACTTTAGCTTTATAAGATTTCAAAGAAAAGTTTTTGATCAAATGTGCATTTCGTTTTTTTTTTGTTATAAACTAGCGCGCGCTCAAGAAGTTAAGGTACCCTTAACCCGAATCAGCCCAGCGTGTCCATATGGACATACACGAAGTCGGTTTTGTGTTGTATTGACAAAATAACGGTTGGTTAACGGATTTCTTCAAAATTGTGTGCATTGCCTTTTCAAAATGCGTATGTAATAGCTTGAATTTTTTGATGAAAATTTGCTGAATCACATTGTCCACGAATCTGAAAAATATGCAGTTTTACTTGGAAAACCAAACCCACAAATCACCATCGCTGGGCTAAAAACTTACATTGGCATTTTGTTATTGAGTGGTTATGATGGTCGTAAAAGTTTTAGATCATTTTGGAGTACTGACGATGATTTGAGAAATAGTATGGTATATTTGGCAATGCTCAGAAATTTCTTCATTTTGAAGATAGTGGTAAAAAACTGACCGATGGCGATAAATTGTGGCAGTTGCGACCCTTAACGGATCACCTGAAAATGAATATGTTGAAACATTTCCACACAGAACAAAATCTTTTTTTCGACGAGAGCATGATCTCTTACTTTGGACGTCATGGGTGTAAGCAATTCATAAAAGGAAAACCTATGCGGCTTTGTGTACGATATCTGGTTACCTGGTAAATTTTGAAATTTATCAGGGCAAAAATCCACGCTCGACTACAAGCTATGAAGAAATATTTGGAAAATGTACAGCGCCACTTGTCAACATGATCGACGACTTCTCGCCAGAGTTGCAAAGCTTGCCATTTTCTTTTTATTTTGACAATTTATTTACCAGCTTTTCCATACTGACGTTTTTAAAAGCTCGTGGCTACAATGCAACAGGAACAATTCGGGAGAATCGAATTCCTAACAGTTGTCCCATTGAGCACAAGAAACAACTCGAGGGTATTGCAAATCTATCAAAATGAAAGAAACAGATATTGTCTTAACTAAATGGAATGGCAATGCTGTTGTCAATATCGCTTCAACATCTCATGGCATAAATCCAATTTCCAATGTTCAACGCTATTCCAAGGAACATAAAAAAAAAAATAAATGTTGCTCGACCATGTACAATAATACATGTGCGGTGTAGATCGTATGGATCAGAATGTCAGCCTATATCGCATTAGAGTAAGAGGGAAGAAGTGGTGGAGCAGTATTTTTACATGACTAGTAGATGTTTCAGTACAAAATGCTTGGCAATTACATCGCTCAGCCCACCCTGACATACCACAAATAGAGTTCAGACGTCATATTGCCAGATACTACTGCAAGCATTTTGGTGAAATACCAAAAGCAAATGGTCCTCGCAAAAGGAACGTAAAAGGAAGAAACACTTCAGTATGCCCAAGAAACACTTCGGTATGACAGAAGAGATCACTTTGTTCGTCCTTGTGCAAGACGACGATGTGCAGGTGATTTATGTGCTGTAATAGGACGCACTGCATGTTCAAAATGCAACGTTGGTCTTTGCATTAAATGTTTTGAAAATTATCATACTAAAATTAATGAATAAAGCTGAAATGTCCCTAATAAATTATTTTTATTCCTTATAAAAATCATTTTCCTTAAACTTGCCCAGCGTGACATATGGACACACCCCATATCTTGACTCACAGAGGGCGCTGGAATGAACGGATAATATTTTTGGAATCCTTGAAGCCTACAGAGACAACTTGTAAAATATTTTCGGAAAATTCGAAAAAAAAAGTTCTGGGTTGATTCGGGTTAATATGTTTGTACATAGCGCGGGCTTAGGGTAAAAGGATAGGTACCGATGTACGTTTGTTTTATACAATATGTCTGAATGTTATAATGACTAGGAAATAGAGAGCTGGGCAGGGCATTCCACAAGTGAGTTTTTCCGCTTAGGAACGAATCACGATATTTCAGAGTACGCCCGAAAGTGGGCTTGAGGGTATACTGACGAGCATTCATAGCGAGACGTGTGTTACGGTTAAAGATTTGAAGAGGCGGAATGCTACTGGTGATTTCTATAGATCACTGGTGGTGAAAATAGCGATACTACGAGGTAAGATAGGAGACATTACGTCTGTGTTCGAGGGTGTTGGATGACTGTGTGATATTGTCATCACATATGAGTTTTACCGCACGGTTTTAGATCCTATCTAGCAAGTGCAAAGGGTTTTAGGAGCACCTGACCAGATGTGGGCGAATACTCCAATTTCGGGCAGATAAGCGCCTTATATATTGAGGCCAGATCAAAGGGTGTGAAATATTTGTTACATCGCTTGAGGAAACCTAGATATTTCTCAGCACTTTTGACGACATCGATTATGTGGTCATTCCAACGTAAGTTGTCGCTGACACGCATACCGAGAATGAAAAGTTTTTCGGTTTCGACGATGTAAGTGCCATTCATGGATAATGGCTGGGTATTTCAATTTCGGTTTAACGACGGCAGACAGCAGACAGCAGAGAGCATTGTACTTTGGAAGCATTAAATTCCATTCTGCTGATAGTTCCCCAATTGGTTATGCTGTTGATATCGGAGTTTAATGAGCTTAACATACGCTGCCGTTCCCGTTCAACAGCCGAAGAGCAAGGACGTGAGTCCTGGAACGAATATGAAAAGCAGAGAGTACTGTCGTCAGCAAAGGAATATATTGGATTAGAATTAGCAGACAAGAGATCGTCGATGAAAATTAAAAAAAAGAGTGTCGGAGACAGAACGGAGCCCTGGTGTACACCAGAATTTATTTTGTGAATATCTGACTTGAAACCGACCAAGACAACTTGAATTAAACGTTCCGAAAGGTAATTTCTAATACATTGAAAAAGAGGGTAGTCGATCCCAAAAGCACGCATTTTCGACAAAAGAGCCTGATGCCAAATTCAGTCAGATGCCTTAGAAATATCAAGTGCAACTATCTTGCTTTCACCAGATTGATGTACGCTTTGGTTCCACTTTTCGGTGAGACATGCCATCAAATGTCCAGTGGACCTGTTCCTAGGAAAACCATATTGCCGGTCATTGAGGAGTTTTCGTGTTTCGAGATATTTCATGAGCTGACGGTTTATCAGCGTTTCCATGACCTTGGAAAGAAGGGACGTAAGTTCCATGAGGAGGGAAAGGAAGATGCGTCTGGACATAAGTGACACAATATCCTATGACGCTTGCTGTGAAAGTGATGACGACACCGCGGAGGACTATCTCTGTGAATGTCCAACTTACGGTCGCATCAGGCTGCAGGTACTCGGCGCTGACGTGGTGGGTGCTGGTATTTTAGGCACATTGTCTTTGAAGCGCTTACTCGTCTTTCTTCGTAATACTGAACGATTTCATTGAAGGGAACTTTACAGAGATTACAATAGACTAGTTCTTTGCCCGAGTGCTCTGTTCCGACAGAAAAAAAGGCAAAGTTGTGTATCAACGCGACACTACATGGATATCTTGTCGTGATGCATATCACACGGCCGCCGACTTGGAAATCACGAATCTTGTCGTTTCATCAACTTTTCGTAGCATCCTATTTCAACATATGACCTTCTATACGTTTGGATAAATATTACCTGACAGTCAAGTAAAAACGAGATCGATCTTCTGACGAAAGTGAATGTCTGTGAATGGCAGAAAAAAATTGAATTGAAATTGTAAAGATGCGATAGTCAGTTCATGCAGAATTGACCCGAAACGAAAACTCAAGTAAGGATATGAATTCGATCCTTCAATTCATTCAAGACAGTGATTACGAGGGTTGGCTGAAAAGTTTCCGACCACAACGTAAAGATAGCGGCACTCGTCAATAAAGGCTAGTGAATACTAGTTGTACATCCTTTGACAGTTACTTACCGAAGTTTCAGTCATTTTGGATGCACAGTTTTTAGTTGACAGTCGTTTGAGTGAGTCGATGTGAGTGTTTTTTGTTAAAATGCAAAAAATTGAGTATCGAGCTGTTATTAAATTCTTGTTTTGGAAAGGCAATATGCCTACGCAAATCAAAAATGAGCTGGACTCTGTGTATGGGGACTCTGCACCATCATTTACCACAGTGAAATTTTGGGCAGCTGAATTTAAACGTGGCCGTAAGAGCTTGGGAAATGCTGAACGTTCGGGTCGTCCAAAAACTGCAACCACTGACGATAACATTGCTAAAGTTCACCAAATGGTGTTAGACGACCGCCGAATTAAAGTGAGAGAGATAGTAGAGGTTATGAAAATGTCCAAAGAACGTATTTGTTACAAATTAAATCAAGATTTAAGCATGAGAAAGCTGTCCGCGCGTTGGGTGCCGCGTTCGCTTATGTTAGACCAAAAACGTGTTCGAATGAACATTTCCAACGCTCTGTTGGCGCAGTTTAGGCGCAATAAATCCGAGTTTTGGCGCCGATTAATTACTGTAGATGAGACTTGGATACACCATTATACGCCCGAAACAAAAATTCAGTCAAAAACAGTGGACAGTGGACTGCAAAGGGCGAGCCGGCTCCAAAAAAAAAAACAAAACTGTTTTTTCGGCTGGGAAAGTGATGGCGACTGTTTTGTGGGATAGAAAAAGAGTTATCTTAATCGATTATCTTCAAAAAGGAAAAACCATTACAGGAGCATACTACGCATTATTACTTGCCAAGCTGGAGGCAGAAATTGCGGAAAACGGCCTCATTTGCAGAAAAAGAAAATCCCTGTTTCACCAAGACAACGCGCCGTTCCACACCTCAGCGGTTGCAATGGCGAAAATCCATGAATTACGGTTTGAACTGCTTGACCATCCGTCTTATTCACCAGATCTAGCTCCAAGCGACTTCTTTTTGTTCCCTCATCTAAAAACTGCACTCGGAGGATAGAGATTTTCGTCAAATGAGGAGGCAATCACCTTCGTGAAGAATTATTTTGCAGAGAAAAACGCCAAGTACTATTTGGACGGGTTAGAGAGATGGGAGCATCGCTGGAAGAAGTGTGTAGAGTGTGTAGAGGAGACTATGTAGAAAAATAAAAAAAAATTTGAGAAAAAATGTCTTGTACCATTGTTCGGTCGGAAACTGAAACGATGTTTTCAGACAACCCTCGTGCTCAAGAACTACACTTTTTCGAGCCAATAAATCAGACCACGGAAATGTAACACTTTAAACAAAATTCTGACAGTAAAAGAATTTTCAAATAAATAAAATATTCAAATAAAAGAAATTGTTGTTTTATGAACCCTCTTTCGAAAAGTAAAACCCCAGCACGTCAATTATAAGAAATGGGACAGTAAATTCCGAATTGGTTCTGTTTTTACCGGAAATTAAATTTTATTTGTAAATTTCAGCACATAGCACTTCTCACGTAAAGGATACGGTCAACTCGACAAGGATTTCCTAATGTATGCGTGCAGTAGACCATTTATCATCCTGCCGTAAACCATAAAACAGTAACGGCAAACTAAACAAGCAATATACCGAAATACCCGTGTCTGTAGAAATTCAAAAGTCTGCTTAAAACGTTTCAGTCGGTTAACCAAAGTGGTTCCAGTAGGTGGTGGCAGGTGAATAAAAAGCGAAACAGAAACCAAGGACAACAGGTTATAAACCACTTTTACGAGTTTAACATAAATCAACTCGACCATTGAAAGTTTATCTTGGTAAATGGAATGAATACAAAAATACTATCATGTCGCTGATATTTTTTTCTACGTGTATGTAACAAAATCATGTTTGTCACCCGAGAAAACCGGTCTGAATGGATTTTTTTTGAATCCATGAACCCTCCTGATAGAAAAATACAATTCGCCTTCCTCCCTCGAAATTGTGTCCTTAGGTTTGCCTATAAAATGATATTAATTGAAAAATTCTGCAGATTCAAAATTGTTTTCAATAGTGCACTTAACCCTTCTATCAATGGATGTTTTAAAACCTTCCCATCAATGGAATAGGTCCGGCTGGACCTTCATACATTTTGTATGAAAATTGATGGAACTCAATGAAGTAATTGAATTTTTTTTGTTAGTTTGGACATGTTATTATTTTTATTTTTAATTTAAAGTTTTTCTTTACATAACATTAATGCTACGAAGTATTTTCTTGATTTACATATTTATGGCATTTATGTAACTGAATACTGTGTTGTAAACAGACAGGCTCTTCGCAGGCGAATCTGGTTTTTCTTTGTATTTTATCGTTTATTCTGCAAATTCTACACGATTTTTTCTAGCCCGTTGCTGTCTGGCTACTGCCAGAAGATTCAATACAATTTCGAACGGAAAAAACTCCTATTATCCTTGGATCCAGGGCACTTCGCTTATGGGTACAATGAAATCACCTGAAAACTGTTGCACATCTCTGAATGTCTGCGTCTATAAGGACATTCGAAATTTCTGGCAGCTGGCGACATTAAACATTATGCCACACTCTTACAAAACCGTAAATAAAGACCTAACGATGCATATTTACAGATTGGATCGCTTCGAAGCTTCCCTGGAAAGAATGGACTGATTTCCTCCATAATAACTACTAAATTACCATTCAGCGGATGAAATCACTTGTTAGAAAGATATGTTCAGTCGAAAGGACTCTGGAATACGATGTTGAAGTGCGATATATGCTTTTAAATGAAGTTGCTGAGCCTGTGCCTGAAATAAATAGTAATCAAGAACGTGTTTGCTATTTACCGCACCGATTAGTTTATAGAGAAGATAATGATACCACAAAGTTGCTCATCGTATTCGGTGCTTCAACGCACATACACCAAATCATACATCTCTTAACAACCACCTTCAAGTTGGCGATAATATGCTGCCGGGTGTATTGACTATTTGCTAAGTTTTCGAGTTGTTAAGATTACGTTAAGTGCTGATATTGGAAAGGCTTTCTTCGAGACCGTCACCAATGTCTTTGGTTCGCTGAACCCTTGAGCGATGTCAGAGATCTGCCGGCTATGATGGTTTATCGTGTAACCTTTGGCGTAACATGCAGTTCCTTCTTGCTTGGAGTAACAATTCATAGAGTGATTAAAGAAGCCAGTGGAGATTCACAATCGTGTGATATAAGGAGGATCTGGAGGTCAGCATCGATAATGAATCAACGGCGTTAAACATGTACAAAGAAGCAGATATCATACTAATTCTTCAATCGTTCGAAGGCATTTCGCTGAAGAGCAAAGATTTTCGCAAACGCAGCAGGTGCTGAGGGTGTATTGAGTCACAGCTACACACAATTGACGAATTGGATGGGGTTTCCAGTCTGATTCCAATTATCTAGGTACATATCTTCATTTCATTGAATTCTACAACTCTCTCTATCAACGTCACCTGAATAGTGCGACCCCAAGTCCTTTTTCCAATTTGTCAATTACAAAAGTTAGACTGATAGTCCCTCCGTCCCACTTCGCTTTCGAAACCAAATCTTCAAGTAATCCTCCTACAATCACTTACCAACAATTCCGTCCTACCAGGTCCCTCTTTCTTCATTGACCTACCAAATTTCTCAGTTGGTCCCTTTCTCACTCAAAATTTCGATCCTGCAGTTATTGGAGAAAAGTTACTAAATCTTTAAGATGAATTTGTATCTAGCCCAGATGGTCTCCCCGCCGTTTTTCTTATCATTTACACGGGGAAAAGTTCCCCAGATTTGGAAGACCTCTTTTATAATCCCGATACACAAAAGGGGATCTAATCATGAAGTTACAAATTCCCGTCCCATTGCTAAATTCTCTCATATATCCAAACCCTTTGAAAGCATTTTATCGAAGCCTTAAGCTTCAAATGCAAGCCTTTTATTTCGCGCCGACAACATGGTTTTCAAAAGGCAGATCAACTACCACAAACCTAGTTGAATTCGTGTCTTTTGCTTTCAATGCCTTAGAAAATAGCAAAGTAATCGATGTTAACGCCACTGATTTCACTAAAGCGTTTGATAAGGTATCTCATCAGTTGGTCCTCTTCAAATTGTCTGCTCTCGGCTTTGAGCCTCTTCTATTAAAGTGGCTGGTAAGCCGTTATTATAGGGTTTGGCTTAGATCCGCCCTTTCTTTTCCATTCCTGGCCTCATCTGGAGTTCCACAAGGCAGCCATCTTGGTCCTCTTCTCTTCATTCTTACTATTAACGATATTGAGAGGATCATTAAATACTACTCCCTCTCCCTATACGCTGACGACACAGTTTCTTCTCCTCATGACTCTGCCCTTCTTTAAGAAGACCTTGATCGGTTTTCAATCTGGGTCCTCAAAAACAGCGTAGAACTTAACATAGCCAAATGTCAATCTATAACCTTCTCATGTAAATGCAACCCGTCTCCTCCCCGACGTTGTTTTCTCTATTGTAAACCAATCCCCCTGGTTCAGTCTTTTCAAGACCTCGGCATATTATTTGACTGCGAGCTTGATTTCCGTTCGCACATCGATAAGATGATCCTTAAAGCCAACTCATCAACGGCGATCCAAGGAATTTTCCAAACCGTATGTAACCAGATCTCTTTATGTTACCTTTGTTCGCCCCCTGCTTCAGTATGCCAGTCAAGCGCGGTTCGCCTTTCACCGAGTTCATGTCTCCCGCATCAGGGGTATTCTACGTCGATTCCATCGATTTACTCTCCATGGTCCGCCCTGGAACGACCCTTTAATCTTACCTCCCTATCAGGACCGCCTCAAACTTCTAAACATGAATTCGTTAGAAGAACGAAGGAATATTGCTGACATTCTTTTCATTCTTGACTGCTCTCAGGTTCCATCGACTACGCATCCACTTCCAACTTTATTTCCTTCAACACTTACATTGTCCTCGTCTCTTTTATCTGCCGGTCCACCGCACCTCTTATGGCTCCAACGAATCAATCTCCCATATGCTCCGAAAAGTCAACTCAAACCTCTGCCTTTTTGATTTCAACCTGAGCACTCCTCATCTTATGCAGTTCACCTCCATCATTCCTTTGATTCCTAGTTCTTAAGTCATTCTGTTAGTTTATAGCAATAGTTTTTAAGTTAGAGCTTGTATTAAGCTTATAAATGGGGGCCTCGGCACCATCAAAATTAAATTAAATTGATAAACTCAGAGATGCTACGAGCTACAAATCGTAATGTGCTGAAGGCAATGGATAAAATATTTGAGCCTTTAGGTTTCCTAGGACCTTAGATCGTACGTCTAAAGATCCTTTTGTTTCGATCTGAGGGGTCACTAACTGCTCAATCAAAGAACACACAAATTGTCGACGTGCATTGGTTTTGTTCGTTGCACTCATATCATTTACTTTTTTGTAAATTCTGAAAGATGCTAATGCTGTGACATCCAACATGTTGTAGAAAAAAGCCAATGGCCATCGCTTCGTCTGTCGTTTACGTGTATATTCTTCCAACATATGATCCATGACGTCGACGCCAACTTTATGTTTGTTGTAAAAGAGAATTGCTTGTGGCTTTGCTGTTGTTCTAACCAATTCAGTGTCATAGTAAACTATTGACAGTAAAATGACTGCCTTAGATTTTTTCGGCACGTAAGACACTGCTGCAACATTATCCTTAAATCCAAAGATAGTGGATTGTGTTAAGCGACTGCGATCCGAAAGCATTTCTTTAGGAATACACTTCTTATTCCGTCGAATAGTTCCAACAAAGGCCAGTTCAGATTCTCGAAGTTTTTCCACAACTTCAAAACTTGTAAAGAAGTTGTCAGCAACAACAGTTCTCTAGCTGGATTGGTCCTTGGTTGTTAATTCAATTATTACCTTCTCGCCCAAATTTACAGCTCTCTTATGTCCATCTTCTTTGCCCGTATACATAATCCCTTTGCAAGTGTATCTGTTGCTGGAATCACAAGCCCACCATGCTTTTATTCCGTATTTCGCAGGCTTCGAGGGTATGTATTGTGTAAATCGTGTGCTTCCTCTGTATGGGAATAGTTGTTCGACAATGGTTATAACTTCTGTCGGTGTATACGCAGTTTCCAAATGATGATTTAGCATTGTCCACATGTCCCGAATGACAGCTGATTTATCTGCACTTTGCCGTTTGACACGAGTCCTTTGATCGTCAAATCTTATAAACCGATTTATAACCCAAAATCGGTTTTGCGACTTCGTTGGTCTGAATGCGGGATTCATGTTGGTTTTCCACAACTCTTCTGTATGCAGCATGTTGGCGTGATTTACCCCAGCGGCTAGACAAGGATCAAAATAGGCATACAGGTCCTCTTCAGTAACAGATTTCCCCAAACTATTTGCTTTGTCGGGTTATTTTCATTGTATTTCATAATTTCCTGTTGAGTACTTCTATTAGTTTCTCGCATTATGTTAACCACCATATTTTCTGATATCTTCTCGTGAAGATACCAAGATGACTACTGTGTGCTCTTAGACGACCTGTTGCTGGGAGTTGTTAGTACCATTTTGTTCCATCTCGGGCCAAATAGTATTCCTCGGAGAATTGTCCTTCTTGCGCTTGGCGAATTCGACCGTTTTCTGCTTATAACTCTTCCAGCATATAGTCATCATCAGTATCTTCTATATCCGATATTCCCTCTACTACAAAGTCTGTCTCTGCATCAGAATTATCTCCATTGGGAACATAGTCCTCATCGTCATCGCCACTAAAATCTTCTACTTCAGAGCCCCTCTGGCAAGCCTGGTAGTCTAGGCAATAAACGATTTACAATCAAATACGAAATGTTCAAGCATAAATAATTAGTGGAAATTATATTTTATATTTTTGCAAAATACCGTAGTATATTATTTTATTTATATATAATGCACTATAGTAAACAAAACAAATAATTATTTGTCCGGGTAAAAAGAGTTTTTTGTTCGGATGAAATGTTAAATAAATATTGTACGTTTCTCCATACAATATGTAGCAAGGCCTGCCCAGACCTATTCCATTGATTCTAGGGATTGTTGTAGAAAAACTCTTTTGTTTCTCACCCACTTAGATTTACAATTTATTGTTCACACTAAAGCATTACAAGTATGTACGCTAACAAAGTCAGGAAATTTGGTAAAGATGGCTACACAATTAATTAGGAAAAAATGGTTTCGAAAATGAAAAAGGTTTGGCCAGACCTACTCATTGACAGAAGGGTTAAAGACTGTCGACCTATGATAAGCAAACAAGTAAATTCTCACCCCGCTTGATATAACAAAAGGCTACTGAAGTTAAAAAAAATGCTAAGAGTTTTGCTCATAAAAAGTTTAAAACATCCGGCTCTAATGATGATTATGCTCTTTTTCCTCGTCTTAGAAAATCATTTGTTTTTCTTTCTAAATTTCTTTACAGCAATTATACTCATTCCGTCGAAGGTAATCTTAAAAATAGCCCAAAATCGTTTTTGGAGTTTATTAACCCAAAAATAAAAGCAAAGTTAGCTGGATACTTTCAAAGAATTTATACTTCTTCATGCTCAGCTCCCATCGATCAGAATTATGTCTGTAAAATACTTCGAAGAAAATAATAACGCGTAATCTTTAAAGTTTATTGCAATACAAATGGTTAATGACTACAAGGAAATATCAAATCATACAGTTTAAATAGAGCTAAGTTAACAATTTTTAAGTTGTCTCCTCCGGGATAACATGTTTCTACCATCTCTAATCGCCAATGAATTCTAGGTAGAACTGGATCATACACCATAACGACATCCCCAGGCTTAACACTCCTCAACAGAACTTAATTAGAATACAACCATAAAAGATACAAATATTCGGTTTTCCATCTCATCTACATAGAAATGTTAGCCTTCCTGGTCTTGCGACTTGTTCGAAGATTCTGCTGAGTTTTCATTGATTGCAACTGACATCTGGCCGATGAGATAGCTAGCGTCAAATCTAATGGATCATCTCTAATGTACGTCAGCGGTCGAGAGTTGATTCAGCTTCTATTAAGAAAGTCTCAAGCTCTTCGGAGCTTATTTTTGCCTTCTAAATTGATTCCTTCACGATTTTAATAAGACGCTCCCAGAAACCGCCTCACCATGGTTCTCGCTCAACATTAAAATGCCAGTCAATGCTGTGATTGCTCAAGAGTCCTTCGAATAATTCACATTATAGAACGTTTCCAATATTCTTTTTTCTCCAGCTTCCTTCTTAAAAGTTTTGGCATTGCCAGATACGAAAGCCTTAGGTATTCTTCTTCTTGAAATAAAACGCTTAATAGCTAGCCGGCAGCTTTTAGAAGTCAATCTTAAAACCCGTAATCGTGAAGATCATTAGGTACACCTTTCTTCTTTCAGAATTATCCGTCGTATTGAAGGACCCAGCAAAATCCACACCAACTGTGCTAAATGGCTTTGCAGCTTTCATGAGTTGTCTTGGCAGGGGTGCAAACGGAAGTGAGCACGATTTGCCCCGTAGCCATTGGTAGGATTTGACCATTTTCTTTATAATTTGCCGATCACTGGGTAATCAAATCTCTTAATCTCTTAGCCATACTAATACCGTGTTGACACCACTGTGCATAGTCAGCTCAGATATTACTAACTCCGATTGACAATATCTTTAGGCTTGTTAAGTTACTGCAACCGAGTACCAATGCAAAGCAGGTCTTCATCCAATAAAGGATTTAGGGTTAGCAGGGTCGAGGAACGTGAAATCGGCTGATGTAAAGAAACAATTTCATTATCCAAATAAATATTTTGAAAGTACCCAAGCCAATAAATTCCCCGCATTTTTTAAATCAGCTGCCTTCAAATACTTCGTCATTGAAGGACTGAAACGGCTTATGCTCAGAAGACGCCTCCAACTGCTAACATCACTGTATGAAAGTATGGGCTCACGCTCGTTATCTTGATTTGTAATGGCAGAATCCAAAACTGTCGCTAGCACCGTTGCTGACGTGTCAGAAGATTCTACGGCTAAATGACGCCATTCCTCCTTTAGCCAGTCCGGACATTTGAACCAATTCTTCGAAGAACAAAATTCGCTGATCGAAATCCCTAGCGTTAAAAGTTCGGCAGAATTTTGTTTACCCGAACAATAATATCAGTCTGAAACATCCAATAGTTCTTGTATCTATCGTTTAAAGATATTTAAAGATGTAAGGTTTCCATCTTCTTGCCTCACCCTTTATCCAGCGAAGAGTGGTTTTAGATTCCGTCTACAGAATATAATTGTTGAACGGCATCTTTACTTTGTTGAAATAAGCACAGAGTCGAGATGCTATGAAGGCCGCGGTCAACTCAAGCTTTGGTAAAGTTAGGACATTGCTCTTTTCATCTTTTAATGGCGACACTCGGGATTTAGCGCACAAAAATTTAATGTCTACTCCTACAGCTCCAAAAACTTTCATGCTAGCATTTGCAAATATATGGACTTCGTTCGAAATGGATTCCTTTGAGAATCCCAACCATCTTGGAAAACGAAGCTCATTTAATCTATCCAAGTCCATTACCATCGCCGTGCTAATTTTGAATCTAAGGGGATGCCCCAATCTAACCTTATCCTCCATAAGTCTTGAAACAAAATCTTCTTGCAGATGACGATCGGTCCGAGGAAACCTAAGGTGTCATATATAGGTGCTATTACCTTAAGTACAGTGCGCTTCGTGGCTATGCTAATATCGTTCTTTCTTTGATGTTTAACGACAGCTCGTCAGTGAATTGTACCATCTGACTCCCTAGACTGCTAATTCGCTTTCATAGTTGTCTTTGCCAAGGTATTTTCGCACAGCTTCATTGTTAGTAATCTACTTCCTCAAGTTCATAGAAGCCCTACAGAGTATGTTTTTGGATATCTGATGAAAACGCTTCGCTTGGCACACATCGACAAGACTGGTTACCACGTCGTTAACATAAAACGTATTATTCTTGATAAGCCCTTGGATCTCTTCTTTGATCGCCTCTAGCCATCCTTGTGCCTCTGTTCCAGACATCGCATCTACGAGTGATATCTGTCCAAAGTTCGCTATCTCCATAGTTCCGACTCAATATACCGAATCGAAATGATCTTCGTCATCTGTTTCCTCTTTCTACTCGTTTCTGTTGTCTCCATCCAGGCTCTGTTGTTCGGATTCCTTTGCTTTGGTGGTGCGCGATACGGACCTCGTTTGATATGTCCGTTGAGCCTCTTTGTTCTGCTCTTGGAACTTGGAGCTAACTTTTGAAACTCGCTTACAATCCTGTGGTACAGTCCCTTCCTCGGGCTTTTCATCTTCATGTAATCGTGTCGACGGTATCTGAATTGAAGTTGATCCGTATTCGCTCTCAGATTCTTCACCAGGAATTGAAAAATACTTTTCTTGACGCTCCACGCCGATCAGCTCGTTTTCTATAAATTTGACGTCCCTGGTAATAACCACGTTTTTCAAGAACCCACACTCGGTACCCCTTGGATGCTTCAGAGTATCCGACCATGATCCCTTCAGCTGAGCGCGCCTCGAACTTTCCCTTACCAAGAGCTTTGTCCAATACAAATCCTCTTGCTCCAAACACCTTCAGATGACTCAGGTTCGGCAATCTTTTGTTCCAACATTCAAACGGTGAGTGGCCATCCAAACTGACGCGACGGTTGGACATCTATTTCTCAGGTAATTTGACGCTGCTACAGCTTCTGCCCAAAACTCGTTTCCAATACCTGATTGAGTGAGCTTGCACCTTGCCATTTCGACGAGAGTTTGGTTTTTGCGTTCAGCCACTCCATTTTGCTGTGGCGTGTGTAGATCTGAAAGTCGTCGTTTTATACCATTTCTTTTGAAGAACTCGTCAAACTCGTGGTTACGGCATTCTCGCCCATTATCCGACATCAAACATTTAAGTTTGCGACCAGTTTGTGTCTCTACGCGAGCTTTGTATTCATTGAAAGCGCTGAAAACGTCACTCTTTTGTTTCAAAAAGAAAACTTCGCACCTTCGGCTGTTCATCCCCGTCAATGAAAGTGATAAAAAACCTCGTGTGTGCAGTGTGCACCAAATCTAAAAGCTTTGTACACCTCTTTGACTTTTTGGGAAACGGCAATAAAGTCATTTTTCCACGAAGACAAATGTCGCATGATTCACGCCTTCCGTCTTCGATGATCTCTAGTCCAGTCACCAATTTTCTCCGACACATGTCCAACATATCTCGTCCGTTTAAATGGCCAAGCCTGCAATGCCACAACTCAAAATTCGATGCCTTCCGACAGACCACGCACGCCTGTGGAGTACTTTCCTGGACATGGTACAAATGTCCAATTCATTCGCAATCACCTTGATTTTGCCATCATTTCCGCGAACAATCGCTCTCTCCTTGTTGAACGTGATGGTATTTCCGTGGTCCGTTATCCTCGCAACAGAACGAAGATTACTAGATGGAGTGAAAAGTGACCTCCTTGACTTCCAGAATGCGCTACTACTGCAAAAAAGGTTATAGTGCCTTGAAGTCCGTTCATATTTAGGTAGAGATGCCAAATTTCAGTGCGATACTGTCTTTAGTTTTGTGTTAACAGCTGATTGTTTTTGACGTATTTGGCATCATGTTGAGTATGGACAAAAACGATTTTCGTTCTCTCATAAAACATTATTTTTGGAGAGGCAAAACGGCGAAGGAAACAAAAGAAAAGTTGGATAAATATTATGAGGCTAATGCCCCGTCAGATTACACCGTCAAATATTGGTTTCGAGAGTTTTGTGGTGGCCGCAATTCCACTACCGATCAAGTTCGCAGCGGCAGGCCCTCCGATGCGGTTACAGAGGACAATGTCAACAAAATACATGAAATGGTGTTGGCTGACCGGAAAGTGAAGGTGCGGGAGCTAGCAGATACCACAAAGATTAGTACTGAGCGCACACGCCATATTTTGGGCAATATTCTGCATATGAAAAAGTTATCCTGCCGCTGGGTGCCGCACATGCTCACTCCTGACCAAAAACACGAACGCGAGAGCGCTTTGAAAGAGTGTTTGGACTTGCTGATGCGGAATCGGGCGGACTTTTGGCGTCGATTGGTAACTGGATTTGGATCCCTCGGACTATTATCTCTTCCCAAACCGCAAAAGATGGCACATCAATAAAGAATTCAGCTCACGCGAGGAAATCATCGACGCCACGGAGGAGTATTTTGCAGACCTTCCGGAAAATTACTTTTCGGACGGGATCAAGAAGTTGGAAAATCGCTGGAATAAGTGTATCAAACTAAAAGGGGACTATATTGAATAAAAAAAAAAATTTTAATTCCCAAGGAGGTCACTTTTCACTCCATCTAGTATATCAACACCCATACACTTCAATTGTGAAACTGCGTTGAAGAACTCCATTAGATTTCTCCGCAGATCGTCACCTTCCTGCATTTTGTAGGTTGCCACACGCTTCAGAAGTGTTGACTTCTGGACTGGTCCCGTGGAGGAGAATTCTGACTTCAATCGCTCCCAGACACTCTTGGCCGTGTCCAAACCTTTCACCAGCCGCAATAGACTAGGGTCAATAGCAATTATCAAATCTGACTTTGCCTTTGCGTCATCTTCCAGCCACTCCTCTAGTTCGTTTTTGGAATTGTCGTCCCCATCCTTCAATTCGGGTCTCTGTGCAGCTCCGTTGACGTGCTTCCATGTCCCACATTTGGTCATCACCGCCTTAATTTGCATGTGTCGCCCATGTGTCGTAATGTTCGCTTGTAAGCGGCATGATCGCGTTCATGTTCATCGATATTTCGAACTTAAATTTTTATTTTCGTTTTTTAAAACTTTCACTATTTATTGGGGTTTTTGTCTGGGCCCATAACCTGTTGAACTTTATAGCTTTATTTATTTAAAAGTAGTTTCACAGTCTTTACAAAAGGACCAGCGTGAACGCCAGAGAAAGACGAATGAATGAAAATCTCTAGGAAAATTACTCGAAATTCAAAAATGACATTAAAAGTATTGCCATACAAAACAAGATAGGATTACATGAAGAATGCTGATAGAGCGTTGGTTGAATTATTGATCTCACACCAGCTTTGTTTTGATTGTTTTGAATAGCTGAGCAATCATGATACTCTGCATCAGCTTCATTTTTGGAAAATATTCTTTTTGTTTTTATTCACTGATCATTATCTGATGAAAAACCATCTACTTCCATATTAGGCCGGTCACGGTATTATCGCACAACTACTTAAAATTTTAAATGTAAAAACGCATATCGGCAAATCAACCATTAGAGTTATGCGAGTATAAGACGTACTTCATAACTTTTAATTCATTTACTAATTAAAGAATTAGTATATTAAACAAATATACTCACGCATAAAACAAAAAGCTGTTTGTTGCTATATTTTTGACACCACAAAACGTGTACACAAAGACTACGTCCACTGTTTGACAGTCTTATTGCTCGCGAAAGGTGCAAATGTGTCATATTTCCAAAAGAAAATTATTCAGTTAAAGATGTGTGGTATTTCAGACTCTATTCAAGCATTGAAAAATAGATGTCAGCATCACATTTTACCTCTAAAACTGTAGCATTCGCAAAAAATGTCAGTTGTGCGGTATTCTCATGCACACGGCGATATGCCACGCATGTATCTTACTTCTAGATGTCAGGTACTACAAAGGATCTTGCAGCAGGAAAATTTCTGATAAAGAATTCTCTAAGCTACTCGTACTATCTAATATTCCTAGCGACAAATGTGCGATGAAGATGATTTGGGTGATGAAATGGTGAATTGTTGGAGAATCTACTTGGAGATGAACATGTTTTGGAAATTGAATACCCCGAGATAGAACAGCTTTCTGATACTGCTCTTGCATATGACTTGGACTCAAATGAATGTGAAGATTACTTCGTTGGAAAAATAAACCGATTAATGTTTTTGCAGATCAAACACAATTTAGTCTTCCTGCAGATTTTCCAGCAAGTGTTGAACAGATCCAATCACCATACGATTTTTTCCAGTTCTTTTTTGATGATGAAATTGTAAAAAATATTGTAGAACAGCTGAATTTCTACGCACGAAATAAATCTATTGAGGACACGCTTTCTGTTACAGAATATGATACATATGTATATTAAAATATCTGGGACTTTTAATAATTTCATCAGCTGCAAAGTACCCCAATATCCGACTTTATTGAGATAGATACATCGGCCTTGACATAGTGAAGAATTCGATGACACTAAATTATTTTGAAAAAGTTCGCTCTGCGCTGCACTTCAATGATAACTCCAAAATAGTGACTGACAAAACTTCATCCGAATTTGAAAAACTTTTCAAAATTCGTCCAAAAATGCCTAACAATTCCTATAGAAGAGCATCTTTCCGTCGATGAATAAATTTCTGCATCAAAAGCCAAACGTCATTTGAAGGAATAGCTACCTTCCATTATGGCGATATGCAGTTTTTGTTTTATGTGGTGTATACTGGATTTGAAAATAATGCTGCTGAACGGATAGGCCACAAAGAGCCAGACGACTTGGGATCAAGTAGCATTATAGTCCTGCGGGTATGTCAAAAGGTTCCCAAGCTTGCAATTTCAAGATTTGCTTTGACAATTTTTATACGTTCCTTCAACTTTAATGCTTTTTGGCAAAACTAGGAATACTTTCACTGGGAATAGTGAGGCGATATAGGACTTCGAATTGCAAGCTAAAAAACGAAGATGGAATGAAGAAGGTACCAAGAGGACCCTCTGTGGAATTTGTTGCTGACTTTGCAGGACCTTGATATAGAAGGATAATAAAGGTGTCAACATGCCATCAAAGTATGTAGGAACAGAACCTGAAGGAATTATAAAGAGATTCGATAGAAAATAATAAAAGAATACCACCTTGATCAAAAGGTTCCCGGGTGACACCACCGTGTGGCGCTCCCATTATTCCGATTTGAGCTCTGTTTTTTTTTTGTTTAGTTGGTAAATCTATTGTTGGTATTCCCTCTAAATCTTAGCATCATGGCTTGACTTTTGCAAAAGTTACGTAGCCAAGAGTACATCTATCTCTGTGGGTATTGGCAATTTTTTAGAATTTTAGAAATGGGTTTAAATTTGCAACAACGAACTTGTACTCGGGTTAAATTTTGAGTAAAAAACGGATTTAATGGTGCGCGAACGTTGGAAATGTTGGAAAAGTGTTTCGGCAACGATTCTCTAAAGAAGTTTACCAGTGGCACGAGCGAGCGGTTCAAAAGTGGTCGTGAGTCAATCGAAGATGATGTACGAAGTGGCAGACCATCGACATCGAAAACCGACGAAAACATTGATGAAGTAAAAGAAATGTTGGTCAATAACCGCAAATTAACCATCAGAGAGATAGCGGAGGACTTGAACATTGCCTATGGATCCGTCCAAGATATTTTGGTTAATGATTTGGGTTTCCGTCGGGTAGCAGCAAAGTTGGTGCCAAATGACCTCAATATCATGCAAAAAAGAGACCGCGTTGATGTCGCAAAAGAGATGATTTGCGCGGCTGAATCCGATCTCACATTCATCAAAAGGATCATTACTGGAGACGAGACGTGGGTTTATGAGTACGACACGCAATCCAGACATCAGACAAGTTAATGGCGTTCACCAAAAAAACCACGTCGTTTTCAGTCAAAAAAGAAGGCAATGCTCACGATTTTTAATGGATTACAACGGTGTGGTGCATCATGAATTTTTGCCAGAAGGCCAGACAGTAAACAAAGAGTACTCGTATTATTTGGGCGTTATGAGACATTTGCGTGAAGTAATGGAAAAATGGCAGGAAGCACTGAAAGACATACCGAAAACCGAATATAAAAAATGTTTCGAGGATTGGATCAAGCGCTGGCATAAGTGTGTTGCAGTCGATGGGGAGTACTTTAAAGGGGACAACATATAGTAGATTTAGATGGATAAAGTTGTATTTTAAATTTTCTGGATGCATTCCGGGAACTTTTTGATCGATGTAGTATAATCGACATATGGGAAGTGTAGATTTAACGAATTGTGTTATCAGACGCTCTAACATTTCAATGAAGTCCACAAATTGCTATATGGTCATTTTCTATAACTTCGTCGATTTGCCTGTCACAATTTCATGGCACTTTTATAAGCGAACTTCGGTTTGCAATCGAATTAGCAGAGATGCTATGCAATATTGGTATGAGCTCATCGCCCTCGATAAAACGCAGAAGACCCGCGGGAAGTGCAGCAGTTTCTTCACTTCACACTGCTAAAAAAAAGAATGGGGCCAGCAACACCTATTCCGTCAACACATGTGAGACAGGATGGAATCAACCATATGCCTGTTTGGGGAACTAACCGCCAGAGGTGTACGTTTCCGTTAAGTAAATTGAGATCTTTCATAACTTGCCGAAAATATGGAGTTGCACTCTGCTTGAACAAGGATAATAATTGTTTACAAAAATTTCAAGAAGAATGAAAATGAATACGACACAAACTAATTTTAGCTAATTATTATTACACAATTTGACCAAATTAAGAATTATTTACGAGAAGGTGTTTTATGTGTCAGGATAATTTTTATTTCAAGTTTTAAAAAATCATGCAGTTAAGGGTTAAAACTTATTTACATGGCAGAAAGCAATTTGTTGTAATCGGAGAATATTTTCGAAAGAAATCATTGTTTCCTCTGGTGTTCCAGAGCAACATTATATCTGTTCCTAAAGACTTGTCAAGTGAATCTGAGAATGAAAAAGGGTTCAATGAAGAACTAGGATTTAGACATGGAATAATTGTGAGGTAGAAAAAATTATGATGGTAAATAAGAAATCTATTCACCAAGAACCTGAAGCGTTATTTACATCCGAACATCAAGTAAAGATTCTAAACTTACATCTAAATCGAGGAGCCAGTTTTTGTGAACTTTCAAAAAGGTTAGTGATCTCAAAGATAATGGACGATAATAGAAGATCATAGAGCAACTACGTCTAATTTATAATGCTCACAATCGTCAATCTGAGTAGCTTTTACGCAATATTATGGATCAATTTATGTCAACATTTTCTCTAGGTAGGTAGGTAGACCAACCCACTTAGGTCTATTGGCCCATTGTTATGACACGTGGATCTATGATACTCTTACTCATGGAACAAATTTGAGCCTATGATGAAGCGTAGGAGACTGTTAACATGTATTTTGTGTAGATAGCTTATGGCGTTGTAGAAGAAAGCTCCTAAGTAGAGTTTGTTCTGTAAAGACTGTTCTTTTGTTAGCATCCAGCTCTAATATTAATTTGCACGTAGAGATTGGTATACCGATGCTACCCTTTTCCGATAGAATGGGTATAGTGCTTCCAATTTTGGCGAGTTTGTCAGCCCTACAATTTCCTTTAATGTCTGTGTGGTCCGGCACCCAACATAAGTGAATTTTGAACTGCTCTGCGATCTCCGTAAGAGATAATCGACATGCAAGTGTGGTACTAGAATTTAATGAGACTGAGTCCAGGAACTTGAGTGCGGCCTGACTATCCGAAAAGATGCGGATATTCTTTGCAGATATCACGTTTTTCTTCAGCCAGCACAAAGCTTTTTTAATCACCAAAATTTCCGCCTGGAACACGCTACGGTGATTTATAAGACGGAAAGAAAGACTTAGATTTGTCTTCTCTGAGAAAACACCGCTGCTATTGCAGCTACTTGCCTGCTGAAGATATCTAGGGGTGTCAAGTGAAACAGACATGGAAGGAGTAGAACGTTGTGGTCCGATTTTGCATAGACATACTGTTCTCTAAACACAGTTCAGTTTGCTGCAGCTGACCGCACAGTCTAAGGCCGTCCATCAGACAACAACCCCGTAGGTGAGTATCGGTGTAATGACCGAGATGTGTAGTCAGTGGGTAATGCGAGATTGAAGGCTTTCTTGATTCTTTCTTGAATGTTAGGTCTCCAGTTTAGTTTCCTGTTAAAAATGAGACCCAGATATTTTGCTGTATCGGAGAAAACTAAACTGATACCGTTGCTTGAGAGAGGGTCTATGATTGGAATCAGTTTTATGGTAGTTTACTTGCAATCCACAGCGATCCGCCGGAGGCACAAATGGCCCATTTTTTTTCAAATCTGAAGATGGAGCCAATATTACCGTCAATGTTGAGCGCTACATGCGAATGATTCACATTTTTTTGATTCCCCGCGTCGATAATAATCGTCTAAACTCTAAGAGATAAATGCTTTCAGCAGGACGGTGAAACATGCCATACAGCGACAAACATTTGGTGAGCGAATTATCTCAAGAAATGGGCCTGCCAATTGGCCGTCTAGGTCATGTCCTTTGACTCCATTTTTTAGGGGTGTTCTACCTTCAATCCTTGTTGATTACAACAGCTACGTTGTGTTACCTTGTTGCTGAAACCCATAAACTCTCTTCTCCCCATGATTGCTATCGTAAGAATGATGTTGGATCGGAGGCGGTTCATATGATAGATGCCCTTGCATCTAAACCAAAACAGAAAGGGGGATAAAATAAATCAATACGACAGATAGAGGGTAGAATATTTTCTCTAAATCTCCCTTAGCAATGAAGATATGGGGCACGAACAGCAGTAGCAGACAGTGAACCAAAGAAGATGAGATGAAAATATCTCATATTTAGCTTCGGTCTCAGACATACTTACTGAACTGAAATATCGAATTTCAAAAGCACAACTCATGTCCAATTTGTGAGGAAAATGGAGATGCATTAGTTATGTGAAAATTCGGATTTCTTCATGAAATGATTAGACATGGAAAAATTGGTTGCCACTAGATAGCTTATTCAGAAACATAAGACGTGCATGTGGAATACTGCAAAGTCTTCAACCTTCTGGGATTTGGGGATCAACGTTTTGGTGTTGCTATCAGCAGCTAGAACTCGTTGTTGGTAAATACCTTACGATAGGCAAGAATATTCAAAATGTTTAAACTTAAAGTAACATCAGAGGGTTTGGCTTTAAAAAAAATTGCCTGTGAACCAGGCGTTTTTGCGTTGGTTCAATCTTTTTCACATTAAACTCCGCTACAATTGTGTATCCGTCAATGGTTTATGTCAATAGAGAGAACAACTGATAAACAGAAACTGCAACTGCAACGACTAAAAACACCAAATGGCAAACTGCAAGGGCATCACACCCTACCCATGCGCCAGCATATCCTCCAGAGAAAGGACACATATGAGTGCATTGCTATAATTTGCAGTTGGAACAGCAAATATTTCGTGTTCCATGATGTAAAAACATTTGCACATTCCATCGAGTCGTTTTATCTGCACTTCAGTCTGTCTGACAATTGACGACTAGGTTCGAGATAATGAGGATAAGCATTTGCGGCTCCCCAATGTAAACATTCTCCATGTTTGCTGATTGTGTTTTGTGAAACACTACACCATTTCGGTTTATGACCCAAAAGCTGTTTGGCCACGAGTGCTTATTCTGGAAATCTGCCTCCGATTTAGTCCTCGGTGCCATTTGTGCTGAATCATTCTAGTCCCACTTATGTACGAGTATCTGTGTGTCTGCAGCAGTCATGAGTGATGAGTTTCAATTCCCTAGATGGGTAGGATTCGTTTGGCAGTTAAAAAAAAAAGAAATTCAGTAAACTGCAAGCGAAACACATTTTCGCGGATTTGTTTCAGCACTTTAGAATCTCAGTGGTTTGGGACTGATCCCGGCCGGAGGGAAATTTCCGTAAAATCAATTCAAATTGCTATGAGTGAGCATTTAAAAGTCTCCGAGCAGACATAGAAGCCCGGGTCAAATGGATAAGGAGAAGGGTTTTTACATTTTCCATAAATCTCTGAGATGAATGGTTTCAATGATTTCTTTTTGGGAGTATTGGCCTCGTTGATTTGTGGTTTGTGGAGAGGAGCACAAACCTCGAGTGGATTATTGCAAATTATAGGTAAAGACACATTACTGTGGTTATTCGTAAATTAGGGCAAATAGTTCAATATAACGAAAATTGTGGTTGTGGTATGCAATTATCGTGCATTTACTATTCTCGGACTTTAGATTTGGGGTTAATTGCAGAGCTCTAAGAGGATCTACGAATTTTTTTGGTTTAAGAACTCGCATTTTAACCGTCAGTGAAAGATTTCATGAGGCCGCTCTGTTATTTTTATTGTGTCAATGTCCTCATAATATGCAAGCAGTTGTACAGATTTAGGAAAGTTTGTGCCTCTGATTTTTATTTGGGAGATTTCTAAAATATTTCTGACTTAATTTTTAATAATATTGGATCCCTGTCAACATTCCTTTGAAAGGAAAAACAGCAAGTACGCAACTTCACACTATCCAACAGGAACACTAAGGAAATCACCAACTGCGTAGTAGTATAAGAGGTTTCTATATCATCTGACAGATTCATAGAATTTCAAATGGATGCAACGTTCAACCTTCTTTAAAAGGGGTAAATCGAGATAAACCGACTGATTACATCTTAGGTAGGATGTATGCTCGAACGAACTAAGTAGAAGGTGAAAGGAAAGAATCTGAGTGGTGCCTTCGCCAAATGTTTGGAACTGACCTGTTTTCCTAACCAAAAAAACTCCAGCAGATCGGTCCTTTATATGGTGGAGCAATAAATCAAAAGTGAGGAGAGATTCTCAGCCCCATATCTAAAACTCACTTCTTAGATAGATCGGTTAAGTGAGCCATTTAATACAAACCGATGGAGCTAGTATCTGGTATTGCTTGTAGTGACAGATAAGGCCCTAAGAGCTGAACTGCGAGATTTTATGGATTTAAATCAACTGAACGTGATAGCATATTCCCAGTTATGCCGCAAAAAGGTATACGAGCGAATCAGCTAAAATTAGTTATGATGGCAAAGATGACTACTCACTCACTAGAAGTTCCAGACCTATCAGACTGACAACTCGGATAACGAGCACAGAGGGAATGATTGAATGCTCGTCAGTACATCATCTGTAATGTAGTGATGCCTGTTGGCCGACTCTCCGACTAATTCTCTCGACAATTCTAACGTATAACATAGCTGTAACATCTGTCGGAGCATGCCCAGCAAATATTTATTCCTAGGAGCGCATAGCACTAGATGCAAACGGAAATTGCTGAAACAGAAAGAAATGGGCTTTCCTTCAACTATCCCAAAACTGAGGCTATTTTCACAAGAAGGACCGGTTTGGGAAAGAGTCTGACCCTAGACGGGAATGTATTCGGATCGTCACCGATGGTTCGAAAATACGAGTGGTTCAAGGATATAAAGGTTTTTTTAAAAACACTTAAAAAGCTAACTCGTCGAATGGTATCTTAGCGGATAATTTGTCAGCGTTAGGACTTCCATTCCCTTGTTGGAAATGTAACACAAGAGGAAAATCAATTACAAAATTCAAAATACAAAATTAAAATACATTAACTTAGTGATAATAATAAAAAAGAAAATAATTCAGTAAATTAAGATTAATATAAGTGTTAATAATTAAAAAAGTAAAAATACAAAATCAAATGAAAAGAAGGACACCAAGACGGCCATTTTTAGCTATTCAAACTATCAACTATGTATAAACTATTACTGGTGTTGTAGAACCTTCGTAGATACTTGTAGAGTGTGCGCCCGAGAATGTTTTTGGTGAAAATTCATAGAGGATCAGAGCATTTCTACGCATAAACGTCACGTGCAATATTATTGAAAACCATATTAAGCTTACGTGCAATGAGTGGAATCATTTGAACATAATATCTCGCAGCCATATGTGGTCAAGGGAGTTAATAAGTAAAATTCTGAGATACGGAAATATATCCTAGACTACCGAAAATTTTGCCAATTAAGATTCTGATCTGATTATCCCAAGACAGTTTAGAATTAAACCAAATACCTAGATTTCTGTCTTTTTCGATGAACTCAATTTGCGCACTTGCAAGGTATAGTGGTGGTTTGTTGTTAGCAACAGTGTCTCTTCTGCCGATTATTAAACATTCTCTTTTGAGTCGCAGACAGTTTTCGTTTGCCCAGGTGAAGACGGTCATCATTTAGCTTTCTCGTGACACAATCAACAAAATTAGAAGGCCAGCTTGAATAAAGCTGCACATCATGTGCGTATATGTGATATTTCCCTTGGAATATATAAAATAATTTTTGGGAGCGCATTTATGAATAAAGAAAACAGCTGGGGTGTTAAAATCGACCCTTGTGGAACACCTGCTGAAATTGAAATATAATCCGAGCTTGTGTCTTACCAGTGAGGCAAGAAAAAATAAGAATTGTTGCTAGAGAAGAAAAGTTGTAGAGCTTAATAGGCTTTGAGGCAAGAATATTGTGATGTACCGTGTCAAAGGCTAAATAGGTGATTGAGTTGTTATCCATTGAAACACGAATGTCATCAACAACATTGATCAAGGCCGAAGTGTAACTATCATAGGGCCTGAAACCAGATTGAAATCCTCGTATATTCAAATGGCCGTTTGGTAAAAGAAAGACAGATATCTGTGAACGGACAATCTTTTCCAGGACCTTTGACAGATATGGCACTCAGATATGCTACCCTGATGAATTTTGCAACTTTCCAAACAGAAGGAAAACATGATGTCGTCAATATGCAATATTATTAAAAACGTGAGTGGCGGCAGAGAGCATGTAGGGTAACATTATCATACCAGATCATCTTCTGGGTAACGGTCGGGCACCCGATGAGATTTGACTTAGAGCAAAGTCTCTCTTAAGTTTATTTAGACCACCGTCATTGACATCAGATTTATTTTTTCCTACACTTAGTTCTTGTAAATTTTTGAGCGAAGAAGATTTGGTAGTGATGGAAAGATCTCATAGAATTCTGGAAGTTTAAAAGGTTTCCAGCTTTTGTAAGCAGCATCACGTCTATTTCTTAACAAGAGGTTTTCATGAGCAAACCATGTGATATAATTTGATTTCGCAGTTCTAATTCTAATTTGAACATGCCGATCAAACAAATATAAAATGCACTTTAAAGATATTAGATCTGCACGTCAATCGATTGTTTATGAAATATCGGAAATAGGTTAATATTCTGCTTTTTCTTTTGGAAGGAATAGATCTGTGGCTCACGCTTAATATTATACTGGAAATTGAAAAAACGAGGGGGAGACGTTTGTTTAAAAAAAATAATTTGCCTTTCACTTGTAACAAATATATCAAGAAGAGTCTTATTCGAACTGGTAAAACGGGTTGCGACAGTTGAATTGACAAGGTTCAGACCAAAGGCATTTACTGAATCAACGAACGGAGAGGACTCGTCAGCATCATGAATGTTACAGTTTAGATCCCCACAGATAAAGGTTTTTAAGTAAAGAGATGTGAGATTTCCTATTATATCAAAAGGCAAGAGGTTTATATTTTTGTTTTATCTATAGGCAGCACCAGTTAAACTTTTTTTGTAATTTCGACAAAGCAGAAATCAATTGACCTATCTGGGGGCAACTCATCTAAAGGAGAAACCATTAAATTGTTTCGAACATAAATGGCAACACCACCACCAATCCTGGTTTTTCTGTCTCTGCGAAAAATATCTTAAATACTCATTGAATAGATTTCATTACCTAAGTTGGAGTCAAACCATGTCTCATCCACGCACGAACTAACAAATAAACATCTAAATTCATTAAGCTCTCACGATAAATTTTGCGCGTTAATATGACTTACATTCAAACCCATGCGCTGTTTAAAAAAGTTATTATTAAGGACACATAAATTACTACTCGTAGAACATCATCTATCGCATCCAGAAAAACTCCTTCTTACATCACAAATCTGTAATAATGATCGAAGCTGCAATAAATAACACGCAAATAGTGATCACTCGATGGACAGACAGTATGAAAAGTTTTTAAATGAAAACTACGTTCAATATATTCTCGGTATCGATATGAAAGAAAATGCTAATTCAATTTAAATTGTTTTTATTTTTCAATATAATCTTCCCTAACATCAATGCATTTGTTACATCTTGAGATAAGCTTTTTTAAACCCTCAAAATAATAAATTTCCTCTTTCTCTGCAAAATACCCATTTATTGCCGACTTGAGTTCTTCATCATCCGAAAATCTTTTTCCACGAAGATATTTTTTCAAACCGGAAACAGGAAATAATCACTAGGGGCAAGGTCTGGACTATAGGGTGGGTGTTGGAGTTCTTCGAAACCACAATCTCGCGCAGCAGCCTTGGAAACTCGCGCCGTGTGAACAGGAGCGTTGTCATGAAGAGGCAACACACCCGCTGCGAGTTTACCCCGTCTTTTCTTTTTAATTTCCTCCCGCAAATTATGCAAAGTGGAAGCGTAGGATGTGGCGTTGATGGTTTCACCTTTTTTTTTGAGCAAGATTCCCTTTGAGTCCCAAAAAACTGTGGCCATGAGCTTTCGGGCAGACGGAGTGACTTTGAACTTCTTCGGGGGGTCTGTTCCTTTTTTAATGCCACTGCATGGACTCTTGTTTGCTTTCAGGGTCATAGTGGTGGACTCATGTTTCGTCCCCAGTAACAATTCGATCCATAACACCGTCCGCGTTCTCACTACACATCTCCAAAAGCTCTCTACAGCATGCGATTCTCACTTTTTATCTGAGGCGCTGTGAGCATTCGTGGCACCCACCTTGCACTGACCTTTGAAAGGTTAAGATGGTTATGAAGAATGGTGTGAATGGTACCAATTGAAAGCTTGGTGATCTCTGCCATCATTTTCACCTTTATTCGGGCATCCTCAAGAACAAGTTTTTCGACTTCTTTGATGCTTTCTCCCGTACAAGCAGTAGCCGGGGCGCCGGAGCGGGGGTCGTCCTCAATGCTCTCTCTGCCTCTCTTGAACTCACTTGACCACTTTTGCACAGTTGATAATGAAGGTGCGGAACCCTGGTAAACAGCCACCATCTCTTCATGAATAGTTTTTTGACTTTTTCCTTGCTTAGTGAGAAATTTAATTACAGCGCGATGCTCAACTTTCACCATCATCGCCTCAGTTGCCATTATGATTCTGTTTAACTAGAGATAAAACGCGAATTAATAATCACATTTATATGAAATTTTACATGAATGCACTAAAATAATAGTATAAGTCAATTTATATACACAACCGCAGCTTCACCCCGATATCGAGAATATGTTGAACGCCCTTCGTAAGAGGTTTGACTGAAAAGTTTCCGACCGAACAATAATACAAGACATTTGTTCTCAAATTTTTTTTATTTTTCTACATAGTCTTCCCATCTCTCTAACCCGTCCAAATAGTACTTGGCGTTTTTCTATGCAAAATAATTGTTCACGAAGGCGATTGCCTCCTCATTTGATGAAAATCTCTATCCTCCGAGCGCAGTTTTTAGATGAGGGAACAAAAAGAAGGCGGATGGTCAAGCAGTTCAAATAGTAATTCATGGATTTTCGTCATGGCAACCGCTAAGGTGTGAGACGGCGCGTTGTCTTGGTGAAACAGGGATTTTCTTTTTCTGCAAATGAGGCCGTTTTCCGCAATTTCTGCCTTCAGCTTGGCAAGTAATGATGCGTAGTGTGCTCCTGTAATGATTTTTCCTTTTTGAAGATAATCGATTAAGATAACTCCTTTACTATCCCAAAAAACAGTCGCCATCACTTTCCCAGCCGAAAAAACAGTTTTTGTTTTTTTTTGGAGCCGGCTCGCCCTTTGCAGTCCACTGTCCACTGTTTTTGACTGAATTTTTGTTTCGGGCGTATAATGGTGTATCCAAGTTTCATCTACAGTAATTAATCGGCGCCAAAAGTCGGATTTATTGGGCCTAAACTGCGTCAACAGAGCGTTGGAAATGTTCATTCGAACACGTTTTTGGTCTAACGTAAGCAAACGCGGCACCCAACGCGCGGACAGCTTTCTCATGCTTAAATCTTGATTTAATTTGTAACAAATACGTTCTTTGGACATTTTTACAACCTCTACTATCTCTCTCACTTTAATTCGGCGGTCGTCTAACACCATTTGGTGAACTTTAGCAATGTTATCGTCAGTGGTTGGAGTTTTTGGACGTCCTGAACGTTCATCATCTTCCAAACTGACGTTTAAATTCAGGTGCCCAAAATTTCACCATGGTAAATGATGGTGCAGGGTCCCCAGAGTTCAACTCATTTTTGATTTGCGTAGGCGTATTGCCTTTCAAAAACAAGAATTTAATAACAGCTCGATACTCAAGTTTTTCCATTTTCACAAAAAACACTCACATCGACTCACTCAAACGACTGTCAACTAAAAACTGCGCATCCAAAATGACTGAAACTTCGGTAAGTAACTGTCACTTTTTGCACAACTAGCATTCACTAGATTTTATTGACGAGTGGCGCTATATTTACGTTGCGGTCGGAAACTTTTCAGGCAAACCCTCGTATTGTACAATATGTAAATTGTAAACAATACAACGCATCAGAAAATAATTGAACTACGAGTAAATAAACAGTACAAAAAAAGACATATTTTTCGACAGTAACTCATCTTTACTCGAAAGACTGGGAAATTCAATTAAAAAAGGAGTTTTTAAGGTGTGAGTGCTCTGCTTCGGCAGAAAAACAGTGCAAAAGCTGGCCACGGAGGTAGACTTTTCAGACCCTCAATGTCGACTGTAAGTATGTTACTAGGGCTTCAAATCTCTGGCATGTTGTTGTTTTTAACTTTTGGTATAATTTTCAAAAATAATTACTTTTATTGTACTTGTATCTATATCACCTCTTAATACTCACAACTGCGTGTTTTGGGTTTCTTGTTCTCTGCTTTATCCTAAGGTAAATAGGTAGGTGAGTGTGACTGTTGGACACACCAATCCACTTAGGCCTATTGGCCCAATTTGATGTCACGTGGATCTATGATCCTCTTGCTAATGGAACCAGTTTGAGCTTATGATGAAGAGTAGGAGATTGTTTACCTCTATATTTTTTAGATTGTTTAAGTCATTGTGGAATAGAGCTGGACATGTACTGAGTAGGTTGAGAGTTCTCTCCTCTTCCTCCTCTTCTTCATCGTCCACGCAGCTTCTACAGAAATAGTTTGTAAGAGTGCCAAAACTTCGTGCATGCTTGCTCATGAGTCTATGTCCAGTGATGACACCTATGATGGAGCTGAGATGCTTCCTATTTAGAAGGATCAGATCTGTTTAGTCGCCAGACATGTTGGTCCAACAGTCCACCCAAGGTCTGCTCCTTTATTGGCACCCAGCTTTAATATTAATGTGCACGTAGCGGTTGGTATACCTATGCTACCCTTTCCCGGAGTGGTTCCAATTTTGACGAGTTCGTCGGCCCTGGAGTTCCGTCAAATGTCTCTGTGGCCCGGCATCCATCCAACTACTCTTCCATCTCTATAAAAGACTGACTCCACGGACTTGATAGCTGCCTAACTATCCGAAAAGATGCGGATATTCTTTGCAGATATCACGTTTTTCATCAGCCAGGACAGAGCTTCTTTAATCGTCAAAATTTCTGCCTGGAACACGCTACAGTGATTTGGAAGACGGAAAGGGAGACTTAGATTTAGCGTATCTGAGAAAACAGGGCCAACAACCCCACTAACGGTTTTAGATCCATCTGTATAGAAACGTTTTGACATGTCCTGAAAACATCTTCCTTCCAGAAGGATCTAGAGCGGAAGCTTACATGGAAGTCTTTGTCAAACCAAAGTTCAGGTATGGTGTAATCGATGCTCTCTGTGAGGATTCCTAATGTACTAAGAATATAAGAGTGGCCAAATGAATTATTTGTCCACTGTGTAGTCGCTTTAAGGCGAATGGCTGCAGTCGCAGCTACTTGCCTGCTGAAAATTTCGAGGGGTGTCAAATGAAACAGAATGTCTAATGCCGCAGAGGGAGGAGTAGATCGTAAGGCTCCGCTTATGCATAGACATGCTGTTCTTTGGACTCTCATTAGTTTGTTGCAGTTGACTGCATTGTCTAAGGCCGTCCACCAGACAACAACCCCGTAGGTGAGTATCGGTCTTATGACCGAGATGCATAGTCAGTGGGTTATGTGAGGTTGAAGGTCCCATTTATTCTCAATGACTTTCTTCCAAAAGGATAAAGCTACTGTAACTTTATTGACTCCTTCTTAAATGTTAGAAGGAGACCCACAGATTTTACTGTATCGGAAAAGACTCAGCTGGTACCGTTTACTGAGGGAGGGTCAATAACTGAAATTTGATATTGGCTGGAAAAGAGGACGAAATCAGTTATATGGGGGTTTACTCCCAATCCACAGCGATCTGCCCAATGGGTTAATCTGTTGAGATTTAGTTGAAAGAGTTCTTTAATGGTATTAAAATGCTTACCTGAGACGGCTATAGCAATATCATCCACATAGGCAATCACCCTGCGACCAACCGCTTCCAGGTATGTCAGCAGTTCATTAACCCCTAAGTTCCCGAGAAGGGGTGAGGGCACACCGTCTTGCGGCGTACCTCTGCTGAAGTCTCACCCAGTTTGGAGTTGATTATCCAGCTGTTTAGCACAAGACTGATCAACTCCAAAAGTCAGTCGTCTACCTGCAGAGTTGACAGCGCAGACGTGATGGCGGATGTCTTGACGTTGTTAAAGTCACCCTCAATGTCCAGGAAAGCAACAATTGTGTACTCTCTACATATATTGTAGGGATCGTTCGATGTGGCTAGTTAGTGAATGCAGAGCCGTTTCCACCGACTTTCCCTTACAGTAGGCATGTTGAGCCGTTGACAGAAGTCTTCGATCAATTTTAGCTCGTATATGGATATCAATCAGTCGTTCTAGACTTTTCAGAAGGAAGATGATAGATTTATAGGTCTGTGGTCCTTTGGGACCACGAGAACATTTTCCGGATTTGGGAATGAAAACTACATTGACATCTCTCCATGATGGTGGAATATGGACCAGTTCTACACAACTCCTCATAATGTTTTCTACTGAAGGCAGAATACTATCTGATGACTTCTGTGGCTTGGCAGGTATTATACCGTCCAGACCAGCAGACTTGTATGGTTTGAAGCTATGCAGCGCTCAGAGCAGTTTGTTTCTTGGTCCCGGTTGCAGGCCAGGTTGCTACTGGCCGCGAATTGGGAGCAAGTGGGTATCCAGTAGCAGGTTGAGTGATTCATGACTTGAGCCTTCGATTTTTTGAAACAGCTAGGCATCACTGGATTTTTAGAGAGGATTTTTCTTAGCCGCGATACCTTTGAGGTTTCCGTGATTTTGTCACAGAAAGACCTTCAGGGCTGTCGCTTTGCCTTCCTCAGTTCTTTTTTGTATGATTTGAGGGATTCTTTGTATGAGTCCCAGTCAGTCACTTTTCTTGTGCTTTTTGCTAAGTTGGAAAGTTTTCTGCAAGTGTTTGTAAGCAGTCCCAGTGCTCATTTCCTCCAGTGCGGCTTTTTCTTGCCTCTATGGTGAATAAGAGAGCAGGAAGCGGCCGTAGCATGATTGAGAGCCAGGTCGAATTCCCTGACTTTCATATCGAGCTCATTGGTGTCACGCGGGTGACTTGAGAGTTCGGAGGACTTCTGACAGTAGGTACCTATTCCTCTGTATTTTGACCAATCAGTTTTCCAATGATTCCGGAATTCTGGCTGGGAGGAGCATCACTCAGGCTGAATTGGGTGTATTTGTGGTCTGAAAAGTGTTTTCAGATGATACCATCCAGTTCGTTAGCACTTGAGTGATGTTGCCGTATCCTAAAATCGATCCGAATATGGTTTCTCACATTGGAGGTCAATCTACCAGCTAGGTAGCGTCATATAAACAGAATATAAAATCTAGGAAACCAGGCCCAACATGGCGCATTTTCTGACCATAAATAAAAATAAACCATTCCTTCCATCCATAAATCAACCACTCGAAAACGCCGGAAATGCTCAATTTCCTTAAAAGACTGAATCCAAACAATGCAAGTAACCATATGTGTTTTACTAAGCAACCTCTACACAGGAAACACACAGCAAACAGGAAATGACGGTAAAAACCACCAACGGATACAAATGGTGGTACCAAACGAAGTCGTCAGAGTCCACCACCGGTAGCTATGGAAGCGGAAACATATTTTATGTTCAATTTCAACCATTCAATAAAAACAAAGCTTGTAATTACAATTATTAACTTTTCTCTTAATTACTGTGAGAATGTATAAATATTTACTTAATGCCTGTGATGCGATGAAATCGTTGTTGACCATGTACACATATATGTAATACAACCAGCATTCCCGTAATTAAAAATATATTTTGAGCTTGAGTCAATTCTACCGCCAGTCCGGCATGTAATTCACGCAAAATTTAATCACACTGCCATAACAATTAAATCTGCTCATGCCATTGATTTCCGCTATATGGAATTTGATGTCGATTTATTTATTTTTATTTTCTCCATACAGCAATTTTAAATAGTGGAACGATTGATCACTTTTAATTAATAGTCACATTCAATTTGGATATTTATTTGTAGTTGTTTTCAGTTTTAAAGGGCTAAGAGCTGATCTCAGATATCGTAAATAATAATGCAAATATCGGCACTTGGACGGCACGACTGGCTCGAGTAAAACCCATTCTGGTGGTCCAATTTTCGACCAGCTTTTTGGAGGACCATATATTGACAATAGCATAGCGATATTAGCGTTCACAGTCACTGGTGTTTCAGAGAAGATTAGCGACTTCACTTATGTCCACAGAAAACAATCAAAAATGTTAAATCACAAGATCTTGGGGGCTGACTCATGTGTTCATTGATAATTTTTTTCAATAAGTTGATTGCATGGCACGCTTTGTGGTCATCCACACTAATATTTGGGAAACGAAACAGTCAGTAGACATTGATGCGCTCTCCATTGACTGGAACATTCTGGCCGGCCATTCGTTTTGAAGAAATAAATTCTTTGGTTCAAAAGCCATCTCGTTTTCGGTCCATTCACCGAACGTAGGAGATGTACGGCTTCAAATCTTAGCTCACTAGGCCTAGGTTTTTCTGCTAAACTGTCCATAAAGTGGGTGGAAACAGCTGCAATTTATATGCCCAATGGCGAATCGGCTTATATGGGCACTTTTTAATTGAACGCTTAACAGCGGCGTCAGTTTCTAGAGTTTCTACGACATCTCTGCGGATGTGTATTAATTTAGAGTCAGCGGGTGCGAGACATTTCATGATTATTCGAATTACTTGGTGAGATGAATGAAATAAGTTTCGCGAATAGAAACACGATTTTCCAAATTTCCAAATCTACCATTACTTACCTACTTACGAGTACTTAGGCCTCAGCTAACATGCCTCTTTAGCTAGTGTGGTCTAATGCCAGCTGCACATGAAGCTGGCTGAGGTCTCCTTCCACTAGTGTTCGTAACCTGAGATGAAGTTGTCCTCTACTTCATAGCCCCTCTCTACTAGAGATGAAAACTTTTCGGATTAGGACGCGCTGAGGATGACCTAGGCCGGGTTGTCCGAACTTTCCTAATAAGGTCAGCATCGCTGTAAGGCTCGTAAAGTTAATTGGTAAAGCGTGTCCTTCATACTCAATTGATTAACTGGGTTCACCCTAATAGGGTCCTATACGAAGTCCTCTCGATTGTTCGGGAGAAGGCTTTACTACTCAACTACCTCCTAAGTCGAAGGAGGCAGCACGAGTGATTCTTCGGATTATTTCCGCTCTGGTGTCATTGGCGGAGTTGCTTACCTTGCTTATTGTCGTGTTTTGTCCTAGACGTGGGTATTGTGTGTCCCTCTTTGTTGACAGCATATATCGGGTTTTTTTTGCTAGAAGTATAGAACTTTTATTAAAAAATAAAATACAGAAAAATGAATAAAATGGCCAAAATCTTGGCCTAATTAGTTTGAAAATCTTATGGCATTTAGTGCTTGATTACAATTTCGGACATATGACCATCGCGCCTGCGTCTTACAAAGGTCATCGTTTCGGTCCAATTCTGTGCCACTTTTTCCAGTATAGCTTACCTTATTTCGGCAATAACGCGGCAAATATTGGCTTCTATGTCGTCAACTGTAGCTGGTTTATTAGCATACATGAGTTACCTGCCATACTCCACAAAAAGTATTCCACAAGAGTCAAATCACATAGCCTGTGTCAATTGAAAAGTCCATTTCTTGAGATGATTCGGTCACAAAATGTTTGTCGCAATATAGTCCAGGTTTGAACCGCTGTATGGCATGTTGCACCGTGCTGCTGAAGTTATTTGTCCTTTATACAATTGTTATTAACACAAGGAATCAAAAAATTTCAAATCAATTGACATTGGCAGCTTGGTTCCATTTTTAGATTTGAAAACAGCGACGAATGGGATGTTACGGGGTCTCGAGAGCCTCGGAAGGACTGTGCTCACTCAAAACATGGTAATTTTGCTTATAACATATCCAATAAGCCTCATTATCATTGAAGATGATTTGAAGCTAAAAATTCGATATAACTTCCAGTTGATTTTCAGCCCATTCACTGAACGTGTGACGCAAACGATGGTCGATTGACTTCAATTGCTCCAGCAGTTGGATTTTATACGAGCGTAGACTAAGATCTTTCCTCAAAATATTCGACATAGTAGACGGACAGAGGCCAAGTTGCTGCTGGCGCAGCGTCGAATTGATAAATTTGGGTCCTCGGTCACACTGACCTCTACAGAAGCGATGTCTATTTCGGTACGCACAGTATGAGCTCGTGTTGGATGAATATTATCCATAAGTGAATACGTAGACATAAAACGATCCATAATGTTGCGTATAAGCTACTCAGATGGATGGTTGTGCGCACCATAAATTGGGCGTAGTGCTCTATAAGTTTTCCGCACAGAACGTGAATTTCGGGAAAATAATTTCTCGGTTTCTAAACCTTGTTCAGATGTAAGTCATTCTATGGTTATTTGCCAAAGTATATTTAATACAAATGTCATAGACACGTGCCCAGTCTGACAGCTGACAGTTAACCCTATCGGAAATTTTAAATCCCTAAAAAAATACCCGTTACTTTGTTTTTCCTTTGCTGACCTCTAAGCCCATCTCTCCCGCTTCTGCTTCAATGGCCACAAACGATCCATTGACAGCTTACTGTGTTCTTCCCTTTATATCAATATCGTCTGGGTATGCGAACAGACTCTTTAAAAATGGTGCCTCTGGAGTCAACTTGTGAGTTTCGCATAATTTTTTCAACAACGATGTTGAAAAAATCAGATTACAGCGCACCGCCTTGTTTAAGTCCTTTAATGAGATTGAAGGTCTCCATCGTCATCCTGCATAATCAAAAGACATAACTCTAAACAGTTCGCCTTGCTGTCACATGCGGCTTTGAATTCGGTAAAAAGGTTGTGCATATCGATTTGGAATTACTGGGTTTTTTCCAAGATCAGTCGTTATTTGAAAATTTGACTTATGGTGGATTTTCTTGGCCTAAAACCACACTATAAGGGGACGGTCAGATTGTTCACGCAGACAGGATTCTATATGCAATGTTGAGGAGACTTATTCCCCAGTGGTTGGCGCAGATCAGGGGATCTTCCTTCTCAGGTATTGGACTAAAATGCCGAGGCTACATTCAGCGACATAGTTCCACCAAATTAGCTATTTCAATTTCAAAACACAAGTCTAAAAAAAATACACCTTGTGTAGATTGTGGATTGTAATTATTGTACTCGTAGATAGGCCGTAGTACACTGACACCTTATGGTCTATTGTGATCTTTGTTTATAAACGGTGTTTCAATAACTCCTAAGCCGTGAGGTCATTTTAAAGAGATTTTTGATGCATGCCACCTTGATCAAAAAGTTCCCGGCCACAGCACCACGTGGGGCTCCCATTGTTCCGATTTTAGTTCTGTTTTTTTTTGTTAGGTTGGTAAAGCTGTTGTTGATATTCTCTCTGAATCTTAGCGTCATAGCTTGACTTTTGGAAAAGTTACGTAGCCAAGAGTACATCTAACCTTGTGTGTTTCGGCGATTTTTTACAATTTTAGAAATGGATTTAAATTTACAATAACGAACTTGAATTAAATTTGGCGTAAAAAACGGATTTAATGGTGCACGAACGTTGGAAATGTTGGAAAAGTGTTTCGGCAGCGATTCTCTAAAGAAAACGGTCATTTACCAGTGGCACGAGCGGTTCAAAGGTGGTCGTGAGTCAATCGAAGATAACGAGCTCAGTGGCAGACTGCAGACCATCGACATCGAAAACCGACGAAAACATTGATGAAGTAAAAGAAATGTTGGTCAATAATCGCAAATTAACCATCAGGGAGATAGCGGAGGACTTGAACATTGCCTATCCGGATCCGTTGAAGACATTTTGGTTAATGATTTGGGTTTCCGTCGTGTAGCAGCAAAGTTGGTGCCAAAAGACCTCAATTTCATGCAAAAAAGAGACCGCGTTCTGTGGTGTCATCGCAAAAGAGATGATTTGCGAGGCTGAATCCGATCCCACATTCATCAAAAGGATCATTACAGGAGTCGAGTGGTGGGTTTATGAGTACGACACGCAATCCAGACATCAGGCAAGTGAATGGCGTTCACCAAATGAGCCGAGACCAAAAAAAACACGTCGTTTTCAGTCAAAAAAGAAGGCAATGCTCACGGCTTTCATGGATTACAACGGTGTAGTGCATCACAAATTTTTGCCAGAAGGCCAGACAGTAAACAAAGAGTATTATTTTTGCGGTATGAGACGTTTGCGTGAAGCATTTCGCAGAAAGAGACCAGAATTGTGGGCAGAAGACTCGTGGATTTTGCACCATGATAACGCACCGTCGCACAGTGCCATCATTCATCGTAATTTTTTGACGAAAAATGCAACAAATTCCATCCAACAGGCACCGAATTCACCTGATTTGGCTCCCTGTGACTTCTTTCTGTTCAATCGAGTTAAAAATCCACTACGGGGAGCGCGGTCATCAGCCGAGAGGAAGTAATGGAAAAATCGCAGGAAGCACTAATGGACATACCGTAAACCGAATATAAAAAATGTTTCGAGGATTGGATCAAGCGCTGGCTTAAGTGTGTTGCAGTCAATGGGGATTACCCTGAAGGGGACAATTTAGATGTAGATGAATAAACTTGTATTTTTAATTTACTGAACAAATTCCGGGAACTGATCAATGATGTGGTATGTTCAGCATTGTTTGGCATATTATTATGCATAGTCCTACACCAGAAGAATACTTCCATTTTACTGAAACTTACTCTGATGTGGTAATTTTTGGCTTCAATATCCAATCCATTAAGGGGTTAGGCTACTCTAGGATTTTAAAAAAAATCGATTTTTTTTTTTTGCCTTCCATTAGGGTCTCAAAAATGATATCTCAAATTATTATGGCAGGGAAATCTTCAAAGCATAGTACAAGGCCGCTAGGTGGAGTTTCAATAACTTCAAATTTTAAACGCGTTTATCTCCAAACTGCATTTTTCAAGTTGACCGCACCCATAACTTAAACAATTTTCAACCAATTCACTTCAAATTTTAACTAAATTTTTAAAAATAATTTGTCTAAATAAGTAGGAGTTTTTTTTAATATGACATCGTTCATTTGTTATTAACAATTTTCTGGCGATTTTTCTGCGAGTTTTGCAAGACTTTGGAAAGGCGCCATTCGGCCAAAAATCAATATATCAAAAAAATCCTACGTAGTTCTCTAGCTGTGATAATGTAAAACAAAAAAAAATTTTGTGACTCATTATAATTCAAAATTTACAGGAGCTATTGGTACGACTGTAGACCCTTCCAAAAAAAGAGAGGTCATCTGAGAAACTCTGCACAGTCGCCATTTTTAAATAAATCAGTTTATAAAAATTATTTTTTACAGTCAATCATATGTACAATACAATTCTACTTTTGTAAAGTTCGATTTATTTTATATTTTTCCTGAGAAAAGAAATCACAAAAAAGCCTATTTTTACGACCTCTAGAGTGGCCTAACCCCTTAAGTTCCGTGTTTGTCGTATTATGGACGAATATTGTGCCACATACCATATACTCTGCGTAACGCGTCAACGTAGTGTGCGTACGGAAAAGAATTTATTCGCTGTGAGTAAAAGTGTAACGGAAAATCCGGAGTTGTTAGTTCGGCGTCGATTGTAAGACTTGAGCCTTTGTGCGTCCAGTGTCAAAAAATTTTTGCAAGGTACATCACGCCTACACCCGTACAAGGAACTAAGAACACGATACCATGACTTGCGGCCGAAGTTTGCGATTCGGCTCTTGAGCTGCTTGACCCGTATATGAATTTTGATGAATAAATCCAGAAGAATATCACGAGCGAATTACATCCACAATATTAAGCTCTGGTTTTAGTCTCCCTGCTGGTGGCGTCATGGGTCCACATTTTCTCAAAGCTGTAGCGAGCGCTCAGGTTACAGTCAATAGTCAACGTCACCGTACAATGATGTGCAAAAATGATATTTTCTGGAAAATGTGAACTACATTGACCAGGATTATATGTGTTTCTAGCGGGATGGCTCTTTATTTCATACTGCCCATGAAACCACTGACTTACTCGATGTTGACTCAATCAACTAAAACATTATATCGCAAAATAGACGAGTGCCCGCCGATCGTGCGATTTAACCCCACTAGATTACTTCTCGTGGGGCTTTGTAAAGCCTATTCAGACCTTCAAAGGATGCGCTTCCTTAAAACATCTGAGCCGTCATGAACCGTTGTTTATAATAAATAAAGATTTCTTTAAAAAAATAATAATTTTTGTAGAAGCTAAGAGCACATCCACCAGGCCGGTTCCTTTCTATGAACCTGAGATTGAGTAGCAAGTCCATGTTTGGAATATCAAAATCTAGTGTTTAGGATCGATCTTTCAGGCAAAAAATATATTGTAAGTAGAGAAGCACTCAATCCAGGCCATGGAAAGGGGCCTACTCGGGAATGATGTACAGAAGTTCTACCAAAAAAAAATAAATATTACCTGCCAAGGATAGAACTACCGGACAGAAGCATACGGGCGCAAAAGTAAGATCACAGTCAGTGCTGAAACTTTAAATGCCTTGCACAGCAGACTTTTTAATGGAGAAGATGAAGAACTTTCAGGCAGAATGACCAAATCAACGTAGACAATGATCGATAACAGCTCGACCAAGTAATAGCCAAGTGGCTATTGATTTCAAGGCCGCATATGCTCGTTTCATTTCTTATAAAGCTGACGCTACATAGGGCCACGTAAAGTCTTAGCATCCATGCCAAACCCGTTCGCCAATCTAGGATAGGTATGAGGAAGACTCGTGCATCCATCATTTGATAATGCCACCACCGAGAAATTTGATGCTTCCAAAAGTTGACGAGCTGTCATTCCTTCCCTTCAATATCATCAAGCTGAAAAAAATTTACAAAACGCTCAGGCCAATAGTTCATCGCATTGACATTATGTTAGCAAAGCAGCAGGTTGTCAATGAAGGATTTACCTTTTAAACGGAAGCGACTAGGATGTATTTATCCATAATTGAGAGTAAAACAAATTATGTATTTGATGTCGATAGAAAGGAAATTTAATATAAATGACCCGAGAGCGAAAGATGTCAATAGTCTTGTCAATAGTTGTCTTCTTCCTAAGAAGTCAGTTGAGAAATTAGACGCTTTAAGGAACACAGAAGAAGGCACTGTGTAAGACCTTTATTGTTAGAGTCTTGCTACATGACGCGAAAGCATGGGCTTTAAAGAAAACAAATACAAGTGCCCTTGGATGCTTAGAGAGAGTCATTTTCTGTAGCGTCTGCATATACTGTGACATTCTTTGTCAAAAGGATCAGAATTCATTTGTTTTGATGGCAAGGACATATTGAGCTAATGAACACCAACATTCCAAACCTGAGAGATAACAAGGTAAACGAATATTTCATCCTCTTGGGGATCAGTGAATGAATTTTAGAATGCCGTCTGGAGTTTCTGTGGTTTCAATGATCAGACTCTGCAGTCTGCAGAAACTCTGGTGTTGTACTCTCTTGTTTTGGCTTTTTGTACCCAAAGTTACTTAAACTGCATCAGAGCTTGGAGGTTCTAGTTGTCTTTTGTTCAGTGTCTTTAGTTCCGTTGCTCTTGCACTTTCAATAGAGTCGACTGCCGCGTTACTCATAATACATATGTGGTGGGTATTCAGCTCTATCAAAGTTGCCTAATTTGTGAAGTCGTTGTTGTTTGTTTCTTAATGGCTTCAGGTTTCTTAATGGCCTTTTGACTGTCTGATATCATTACTATATTGCAATTTCTATAATTCTCCTCGACGTTGATCCGAAGATATCTATACGTAGCACAAACGAGCATTTCGACCTGAAATATGCTGATACATTTGTCCACAGCCTCGTAGTGCTTATATAGTTCTCTGCCCAAACACTCCTGCAGTAATTCCCACCACAGTTCTGAATCCCTTTGACGTGTAATTACATAGTTAATAGCTGCAAATTCGTCGCACCAAACTTCCTCTTATTAAATTGAATTTCCTAATGAATCCATCTTTGGGTATATCCAGAAACGAAAGTTTACAGAGTACTGCATCATATTCTAACAAATTCTCTTCCAACTTCTCATTTTGCTATCCTTCGGACTGTTGCCTACTATATCCACAGCCATGCAATGTAAAGGCTTCACATGTACGCCTAACTTTGAACTGAAAATCTTTCTGGATTTGGAAGGTTTTATTCCATTTATCTTACATTGCATTGCTGGATTTTAAGACTGCTTTGTCGCCAATCTCTCCGAATGCTTTTATCGTTGGTTTTTCCATATTTATGTTGAGTTCAGCCGTATGGTACTAGTCCTGGGTTACTTCAAAAAAGCCAGAAGGATGTCGCATAGGGATCTTGTCTGTGCTCTGTACCAATGGCATATTCTCGACAATTGAAGTCAAGGCCTGTTATTTTTCCTTACTGGTCGCCAACAACTAGACTCTACAATCAGATTGGGAGTCCTTGAAGATGTCCTCTAATTATACCTACTCTTATGGTGTTTTAGTCTCTGCTGATCCCGCGGTCTGCAGCTTATGTATCTTACTATTCTTACCACTTTTCATTTAAGGGATCGCTTAATCGAGTTTTGAGAAATACCACCTAGATATCAAAAAGACGCACGCCTCGGTTTGAATTACAATATTTCCACCAGCTGCACCACAGTGGTCCCTACCAAACTATCCACGTTAGATGTACACATATGATGCTGAAGGTGTAGGTGAGATAAATTTAATACTTCCTTCCTGCTGTTGTTGTCCACAAATGCGGGCCTTAAAATGAATGATGTAACATGCATATGCCTTCCACATTGTTTATTTTAATATTCTTTCCCACTTTTAAAGTTTAAAACAACATCCTCATGTCCTTTTTATGCAGCTTTTTTCCTTCCTTAACAATGATGTGTTTATGTCCTAGGTACTCGTATGTTAGTCCTGCATATGAATATTTGAAATTAATTTCTACATCACATTTATAAATTTGAGGATGCAGTGGAGGAAGTACATTCTTGTGCACGTTTTGTAGAGGCTTGTTTTACTCATTCGGTTTATCTAGGTTCCTATAAACTGTACAAGGAAGACAACTCACTGTATGAACAAAGGTAACAATTTTCCTTGAAGTTGGATTCTCCAAGTGTGCAAAAGAACCATAAACATAAAATGCATCGCGAAACGTGACCTGAATTCAATCTTTCTAAAGGATGCACTACGTATGCTCAGTTAGGAAAGAAACTGAAAGGGATCCTAAAAACCGTTGTTTACTTCACACGCTCTACTTAACTAAGGAGGATATGACGTAATGTTAGATTCCATTTGGGTTACGAAACTTTAAATGTTTCGTCCAATTCAAAGCCACTCAGGTCGGCAGGTAAATTTACGTCGTAAATGAATGTTGCAAACATGTTGCACCATTCACTGAATAATTGAAAAGCATTGCTAATTTTCATTCATTTGATGTAGCCTATTCGAGAGCACATTTATATTTAAAAATCAAAAAAAAAAAAAAAAACTTAATTCGTTATTAATTTTTTTTCAAAATTTGAACGTTTATTTAAGAAAAACATGCACAATTATTCAAAGACTTTTTCCCATCTTTCTGGCAATTTGTGGATCCCATCCCAAAAAGAACTGCGCCGGCTTGGCAGCCAAGAATGAATCAAGCTAATTTTTGATATTCTGCTCTGATGTGAACCGTATTTCAGTGAGGGGGGTCTGCATCGACCGGAACAAATGGTAGTTAGAAGGGGCAAGGTCTGGGCTATAAGGCGGGTGGGGTAAGACTTCTCATCCACTGTTTTCCAAATAGTTCTTAACCGGAATAGCAACGTGGGGCCGAGCGTTGTCATGATGGAAAATTATTGCCTCGTGTCTGGTAGCATATTCCGGGGGTTTTCCGGCCACTGCTCTCTTCAAATGGATTAATTGTGTTCGGTAGCGTTGTCCAATGATGGTTTCACCCGGTTTTAGCAGCTCATAATACAGCACACCGATCTGATCCCACCAAATACAGAGCATTACCTTCGCGCCATGGATATTCGGCTTTGCCGTTGATTTGGCTGGTTGGCCGGGTTTCACATATGATTTTTTGCGCTTGCGGTTGTCGTAATGGATCCATTTTTCATCACCAGTTACAATCCGATGCAAAAATGACTTCCTTTTGTGGCGTTCCAGCAGCATTTCGGACATGCAAAACCGCCTTTCGACGTCCCTCGTCTTGAGTTCATGTGGAACCCAATTTCCTTGCTTTTGAATATATCCAGCTGCTTTTAAACGTTTTGAAATGGCTGCTTGAGTGACACCCAAATATTCTGCGAGCTCTTCTTGTGTTTGGCAACAATCTTCATAGAGTAATGCTTCCAGTTCTTCATCTTCAAACTTTTTTGGCTGCCCAGGACGTTCATCGTCTTCCAAGCCAAAATCACCACTTTTAAATCGTACAAACCACTTTTGGCACGTTCGCTCAGCTAGCGCATATTCACCATAAACTTCCACCAAAATACGATGACTTTCTGCAGCAGTTTTCTTCATATTAAAGTAATGAAGAAGAACTCCCCGCAAAAACACTTTTTCAGGCACAAAGTTCGACATATTTGAGTGAAAAAAAATTATTGTTGTTTACGCTTCAAATGAATGACATATACTGAAATGACGTACAATGACAGTAGCCTTCCAACGCATGTTCCAATGGAATAATACAAGTTACGCCATCTCTTAGCAAACCGCACGAATTGAGTTGAAAATTTCGAGATAAACGCATTTTTCTGATGAAATTTGTTAAACGATTTTTCAAAACGTTAGCTTTAAAATGCCATAATTTTGGCTGGCGTTCGTCGAACTCGAAGAAATTTTATGCTCACTGAAATTCTCTTTCAAAAATGTGTATAACGGTTTCTTAAGCTGAATCCGTTAGAAAGCTATGGTGTTTTAAGAAGTTTTACCTCGAAATCAGAGGTTCCTCATTTTAACGGCCTATAGCTTGGAGGAGAGTGAGAATAGACCCAATACAATTTTTTGTTTCCCATAACTTCAGGAATCTTCAGCTATCAGGATGATAACCTAAGCTGGGACACCCTGTATATTCGTCGGCTCGTATATAACCGCCGAATCTGCAATTTTTCGATTCTGCCAGTCTGAGGCCTCTGCTTTGTTTCCTTAAGAAACAGTGTCTCTACAGGATTCCCATTAATGTCTTAACTTGTTCATTGAGGCTTGACAACTTTCCTAAGTCTCCTTTGATTAAAAGGTTGCAATAGAGACTATAGTAAGTATACTTTTGACCTAGGCGTAACTACTGACTGGCTAAGTCATGGATTTTGATCAAAAAATAATTAAACAAAATCCGTGGTAATTGCATGTTGGCAGTCAAATCACACCCAAATTTATTTGACATTAAAATTAATTTACAATGACTATTTTCAAGAAGCTACTGTGTGACCAAAGCTGGGATGTAGAATGTAGCTCGGACAAAATTCAGCGGCCACACCACCTCGGCTTACATTTACTCGTATACAGAATTGCTTGAAAAGAACATAAAATTTAAGGCAGATTTTGGTCGCACGGTAGCCCTCAATACAAACAAAACTTAATCTAGGTTTGTACAGATCTAAGGTTCGCCTCAAGTGTTTGCTTTTCCTTCTGTAGTCCCTGCATAACTCCTTATACATGCAGGCCAAAATTTCAAGAAAACTATTGCCTGCTGTTCTCAAAATACTTATTTAGTTATAAAATAGTCGAAAGCCTCGGTTACGAATGATACCACTCTTGACGGACCATGATAATCACACCAGATAAACGAGTGGTACGGCTGCACGTGGTCTATTTTTTTTTTTTTTTTTTTTTCCATCCGAACAGAGCACTGAAACTAGGCCATTGCACTTCAGGTAAGTTCCTTTAAATGAAACTCCCCATTCTTTTGAAGAAAGACGAGTAAACGATTCAGCGACAAAGTGCCTATAGTACCAGCACAGAGTAGTGCTCTGCGGTGTCGTCATCACTTTCACAGTACCACTTATGTTATGCTTAACTTTGCAACTGTATAGTGCCCCGCCACGATGCCAGTATGCACCCTGCGGTTTTTCCTACTGAAGGACTAGCAGGAAGGCCGCTGATGTCTTAGAGAGGTCGAGAAGCATTCGTTTGGTCAGCCTGCAACCTGTAGGGTTGCCAATGAAATTGTAACAGAGGACACTAGCAGACCTAACATCGGTGTGAGTCCTGAAAAAACAACACTCCTCTGAGCCTAACAATCGTCGGCGATTTCATTCACCGTGATCTGGGAAACCAGACAAGGCTCAGTGAATTTAGCCTTCCGACTGCGTTCAGTGAAGTCCTGCATTCTCGAACTAGCTTAGAGATCGCAAGAGGTCTCAGCAAGGTCTTGAGCACAGCTTGTCTGTCGCTGCAGATGCAGATGCTTCGTTCTGCCACCTATTCTTCAAAATATAAAGGGTGAGCCAACAGATGGTGTGGATGTTGTTTGTCAATTACTGTCATTTACTAAACTCAATGTGGTTGATCTTTTTGACAGATATCACACAATCGTTGGCAATTTTAGGCATGGAGTCGTTTACCACGCAACAATACATTTTTGTTATTCAATCTTCTTACAAAAATGGGCGATCTGTAAAAGCAACATTTCTTAAAATTCGTAAGTTCCTCGGTCACCATAATCGCCCTAATAAGTCCGGAATTCATGCAATGGTGAAGCGTTTTAAATAAACTGGTTTGGTATCGGGTCAAACTCCATATCAGCATGCTCGGCCAGCAGGTATACGCCAAAACGTCACCGGCGTGAGCTAAAGTGTTCAAAACTAGCCAGACAAAGTGTTCAAGAACAAACCAGTCGCCGAAGTCAACAATTGGGACTCACTTATGGCACTTTACGGCGAATTTTAAAAGTTGATCTTCATTTGCATGCCTATAAAATCCAAATTACACAACAATTGAAGCTTTTGGACTATCTATGACGTCGCCGATTTGTTAACTGGATGTTGGATCGCCAGGACAATTTGTCATCGAATTAGATCTCTTCCGATGAAGCCCATTTGGGTATGGGTATGTAACTATACAAAATTTTCGTTTCTGGAGACCGGTAAACCTATACCAGATTCACATAAAACCAATACATCCGAAAAAGTCACTGTATGTTGCGGATTATGGGTTGGCGGTATCATTGGCCCGTACTTTTTCGAAGATGAGGCTGGGGAAACAATTACAGTGAATAGAGAACGTTACCGCAACATGTTGACCGTCTATTGTTTTCAAAATGGGTCCGAACGATCTCTGGTTTCAACAGGATGATGCTACCGTCCACTCAAGCCATCAATTAATCAATTTGAAAATCGTATTATGTCGGTTAGATGAGAAGATGCATTTTTGTTTTTTTTTCGGGTTTTCTCAACCTTTGGAACAACGAGTATATAAAAAAAAGAACCCCGAGAACCGCTAGGAAATGTACATACCCTACAAGTGTTATTAAGAAAAGGCTATCACTGTAGTGATTTTTCCACGAATGCTACACAGTGTGGAAGTAGATGACATCTGTCACCACACGCCAATTCTGTGCGCATCAGCTGTAAAATAATAGGCCGTTCCAATCCTTCACCTCTTATAAAAGAAAAATTATACGAGTACATGACATTCTGGTCTCCACATTAAATGTGACAGTCTTGGGATCTGATGGCATGACAAATAGCCCTGTCTAGGCCTCTTTGAGCAGGCTGCCACTGCAACGCAACCTAAACTAGAACACTAAGAACCCTGGCTCTTTCTTGAATAAATGTAAAAATTCAGAAGCTTCCGTTATTTTCCAGGAACAACAACTAAAAGTGTTTTCAAAATATTTCTTAAACATTTTGGAAATTCGAAAAAAAAATCACATTTTAAGATCAACACTTTCTGCTGCTAAATGAACGTCGCTTATAGGTACGAAGCAATCCCAGATGAGCTCTACAATAAAGTAGCCAATTCACTAAGAGGATGCCCCAGCATTGACGGAATACCGGCAGAGCTTTGCAAATGAATTTTATACCAGGCCCTGATCCCAATTAATGAGTTCCATTACTTCAAGTTTGCGTTTAATTCGAAACAAAATCATTTTGAAAATGGGAGCGTAGTCAGGCTAATATCCAATCCTCCACCAACCATGGAATACAGGTAATCTTTGTCAAATAATTGTAAGGGATGTGTGAGCATCCCTCCGACCACTTGATGGCGATTCGATTATTTTAAAAATGTTAAACTGAGGAGTGTCGTGCGAGATGTCAGAGCAAGGACTCAAAACTCGTGCACTCTCGTATGATGAATCATTTAGGAACTGCTAACCAAAATTTGTGAAAACTACAATGTGTCTCTTTTAATAGAATCCAGCTACAACAGTTCATCTGGCTGTTGCTGTGTAGCACTTAATGAATGTGCTGCGAGGCAAGAAAATGTAGAACGCAGAATGTTTTCTTTTAATTCATAGCTCATACTATTGTCATGCCATTTTCTATTTCTAAAAACGATGGAGGTAGATTTATTGCTCTAGAATTCAATACAAAATTGCATTCTTTCCAAAGGAAAAAAAAAAATATCACCCATCCGCAAGGAATAATAAAACAAGTACTTGAACTGGACTGACCCTTGGACAATCCTTTGCACCCTTCAGTTGGCCATATTAATGGCTCAGACAGTATTCACATTGTTGCATTCTATTCTTTATTCAGGATTGCACAATCACCATCACCAGATGGTATCCATATTCCAACAAGGGTACAGAAACAATTAAACGCCAAGTTGACTTTAAAATTTAAGACTCTCAACTGCGTGAAACCCTCGGTGAAGTTTCTTTTTCTTTGTATTGCACATAAATATCTACAAAGAAAGAGATAAGAATACGCCTTTGGCTTGGATTCGCAGGATAAAGGAAAATTCTCTGAAGTGATTCAACATAAATACTTTTGTCCTTTGAACAATGGATGCGAAAGTCCAAGAGATACTCGTATTTTGTGGTACTTTTTCTTTACTGGCTTAAAACCAGAACGACGGCAACAGCGATGACTATGACAACGACCAACGAATAAGCATCTACGTATGTACAAACGTAAACTGTTGCTTCGGTAACTTAGGACGGTGGACAAGGATAAGCCGGTGGCAATGTCTCTATCCTTCCAAAGGGATATGAATTATCATTTAGGAAACAATTGTACCTCAATGCGTTGCTGGATTGGTGGGAAAGGTGCTTTATCACATGAAAACAAAAGGCGCATGAGGCGTCAGAATAGGTCAGAAGATAAAACACTTTTACGTAAATTAATTGTTCCAAAGGACTACGAAAGATTTTTAGGAGTGTTGTGGAATCTTATAGAGAGGAATTTTCGGAAAAATTTGTGGCCGTCATTGTTTTGAAATTAAGTAAAAGGTTTGGTTTTGTTTCTAGAAGTCATTAATTGATTCTTACAACAATAAAACATATTTATTGTAACTAAAGTTAGTATATACTGCGATGCTTAAAATACTTTCTCCTGGACTTCATACCACAGTTTGACCTGGTTTTCAATGTTGTTGGCTCTTAGCCAATATTTGTCATGAAAGAAAGGTAGAAAGTGATCCACTTAACGTCACCTGAAAGGTACGGTAAGAAAACTACAGGCTGGAAAAAACCGTCGCAGACTTCCTCGTCAGGCCATAGGTACATCGAATTCAAAGCTTATTGAAGAGGTGAAAACTGCGAAAAATGCGCTAGACGCGCTTTAAGGAGGACCGACATTCAGAATTTTTTTTATTTATTTTTTTTTATTTATTTATTTTTTATTTTTTAAATTTCATATTCCATTTAACTCAAAGTTTTAGTACAATGATGCTATAATACTGATGGTGATATATACAAATTTAGAATAATAGTTAAATTATTAACAATAATAGCGAGTTACTAAAAGTGTTTTCCTATTATGAAGACAATCATTGAAATATAAAATTAAGTAGACACATTCTATAATTTAAGAAAAATTAGTGTCGAATGTATCGAGCTATAAACTTTTTATAAAACGACCGATTATATGAGAGTGGTGGGGTAGTAGTAAGCAAAATATAATTTATTAATTAACAATTGCAGCACACTAATGGTCAACAAATTAATACTTATAAATAAAAAGTAAAAGAATAAACAATCAAAAAAAAAAACCATTCAACTTATGACTATTGTTAAGTGATTTATTTCTTTGAAGTCAAAATTAAAAAGCCATTTTTTAATATCTCTATAGAATGAATAGGATTTCCTAATATTCCGAAGTTCAAAAGGTAGTAGATTAAATAACCTAGGTGCTACTGAGGTGTAAAAATTAAAAAATATGTGAGTGCTGTATGTTGGAATGATAACCAAATTGCTGTCATTACTGCGAAGTGCATAGGCAGTTGAATTTTGATTCCTTAGATAACCACTTCTTATAAAAAATATTTTTAACACTTTATAAAAATATAGATGCTTCAGTGGAAGGATTTTTGAATTGCAGAAAAGTAAGATGCTATGCTCGCAACGTCTTTTTTTCCAAATAATTCTTAGAATATGTTTTTGGCTAATAATCAGAGGTTGTATCTTATTGTCATAAGTACCGCCCCAGCAAGCCAATCCATACTGCAACTTTGATTGCGCTAAGCCATAGTAGACCGTCTCTAACAAATTGCGAGAGCAAAAAACTCTTAGATGATATAGTATATAAGTAGTTGTTAGAAGATACTTTTTTAGTGAACAAGTATATAAACCCCAGTTTATTTTATTGTCAAAGTGTAAACCCAGGTACTTAAAATCAGCAACCCTTTCAGTCACAAAGCACTTGGATGAGCACCTAGGATCATCGCTATTTTTATTTGACCAAGTATTTATAGGACAAATATCAGTATTCACACACACATTAGTGCAATCTGTACTGTGGAAAATCAAATCTGGCGAATGTAGATCCAATGCAGGTAAGTTGAAAAACATAATCTTCGTTTTATCGCTTATTACTAGCTTGTGCATACCAAACCAATGCCTTAAGACTTCTAAGTCACGCTTTACATCAGCAATCAAGTCTAAAATGGAATTATTGGAGTATGTACAAGCTATATCGTCTGCAAAACCAGTTTGTTTGTCCTTCAAATTTTGACTAAATATAGAATTAATAAATATTAGGAATAAGATGGTGCCAAGAACGCATCCCTGTGGGACCTGAATACCTGAATATCAAGGCATTCGCTAAAATGTTCTCCTATCTTAACCATTTGCCTCCTATCCTTGAGATATGATCCAAACCAATTCAGCATAAACCCTCTAAAGCCTGCCTTTGCTCGTGGTCCACAGTGTCAAATGCCTTGGTAATGTCTATAAATAGCGAAGCGGTAATTTTTTTGCTTTCCAAACTATTATAAATTAGACTGCAAAAGTTTAAGAGCGCGTCCTCCGTTGATTTACCTGCTCTAAAGCCATATTGATTTATGCTAAGAAAAGAATTTTTCTCCAGGAAGGTAATAATTCTACTTTTTACTATTTTCTCAAAAATTTTTGAAAAAACAGAGAGAAGAGAGATTGGTCGGAAATTTGTGAGTTTTGATCTATCTCCCTTTTTGAAAATTGGTATAACCTCCGCAACTTTAAGGTTGTCAGGAAAGATTCCGTGGAATATACTTTCGTTATAAATGTGAGCTAAAACGTCAACTTTTACGAGTATATGAATTGGATTTATTCAGCAACATAATAGTTTTGAACAATTCAAGAGATGAAATAGGTTCAAAGAAAAAACCAGTTGCATGCCTTTTTTCTATGTCAAAACATGTTTGTAAGCAAGAGTTGGGAATATTTTTAAAACCCGCATCAGCCAACGTGTTGGTGGCAACACTCGTAAAAAATACATTAAAAGCATTAGCTATTTCAGAAGAATTTTCAATAACTGTATCATTAAATCTTATACTAGATGGTGCACGTGAAGATGCATTTTTATTGAAAAGCTGATTTATTAAGACCCATTCCTGTTTTAAATTTCCATTAGCCCTATGAAATTTATTGACATAGTACTTTTCTTTACATAAAGGAGTTTCGATTTGAACTTCATTGGAAATCTTTGCATAAGCTTCTCTAACATGTATGTCATTAGGATGTGTTTTATATTTTAAACGGAGTTTGTTTTTGATTTTAATTTTTTTAAGTAAGTAGTTCGACATCCATGGCTTTAATCTCTTGGGATTGGTCCTACTACTCCCTAAGGGAGATGAGCACAAGTCAACATGACCATTCAAAACAGTTAGAAATAAATCAAAGGCTATAGAGGGATTAGATTCACCGTAAATATCTACCCAATTTTCATATAGCAAGCGGGTATTTAGTTCTTCAAAATCTATTCTATTTACTGGTTTAGACTCACTACAGTTATTGGTAGGTCTAATATGAGTACGACCAGATTTAAAGCAGATACATGTCATACAATGATCGGAGATTCTGAAATCAGAGATAGTACTAATCAAAGATAAATTAGCATTGCGACTGAGTCTTGCATAAATATGATCAATACAAGTTTGAGAATTATCAGTAATTCTAGTTGGCTCATTTATACAAGACTCAAAACCATTCCCTGACATTTAAGCTTGATATCTTTCTACAATTACTAAATCACATAGGATGTCGATATTTATATCACCCAGAATAATACAATTTTTTGAACGCTCATTACTTAATATGGAAGATAATTCATCCACAAAAACATCCCTACTTACATCCTGTAGTCTATAGAAACACATAATAATAAATTTATGTACATCAATAGTGACAGAAAGTTTAATTATATCAGAACTTTCAAGATTTAATCCACAGCACTCAGGATTCAAGTTCTCACAGATAAAAACAGCTACACCACCTGCAGCATAAGAGTTATTACACTTTGTATAAATCTTATAACCCGGTATAATATAGAAATCCTCTTCATGATCATAGATCCATATTTCAGTAACAAAAATTAATTTAGGCTTATTAATAAATGATTCCAAATGCAGCAAGAGCAGATCAAAGTTTTTTCGCAAACTGCGAATATTTTGGTGAACATTGAAGTCATTTTTGAAGTCATTAGAATGAAAAACACTTTTGTACAATTCTTTATCAAATTTAATGAAATGAAATTGATGAAAGAGGAAGACATTCAAAACTTGAGCAGTGTCCTTACCAATTTGTTTGAACTGACGTGTCCTGTGGGAACAAACTCCTGCAAACTACCCATTCCTTAACGGAACGCAGATTGACATTAACCGCGCAAGCAAACCGGAAAATTCTTCTAAACAGGTTACTGAAGCCTTATTTGGAAGAAGAAGATTAGAATATTTTCAGATAGAAGCAAAAAGAAGCTGATTCGGAGTAACTCCCTTGAAGACGGTGAGACCAGCAGAACAGTCAAATTCTCGTTTGCCACATTACTTAGGTTGCTACATAAGTTTTGAGGAAATTAGGTAAAACCAAATATTTATCATCGAAAGATCAATACACTTTTGTCTGCGTTTGAGCCAATTTTCGAAACCACTTTGGACAAGGTAACTCCAAAAATATGCGATTTAAATGCATCAACCGCGTCTTTCGGTGTCGAAAAACGTTGACCTCGAAATTTATTCTTGATGTGCGCAGATGAAAACAAGTCATTGGGTGCCAAGTCAGGGCTGTATGGTGGATGACCCATCAATTCGATGTTTTGAGTGCTCAAAAATCACTTATTTGAAACGACCTCGCATTGTCGTGGTGGAGAATGACATCCAACGCGAAGAAATCTTTTTGACGGGCAAATGCTCATGCAATATTAAATGTATGCGAGTGGAACTGATACCCAAGCATGTGTCAATTTAACAATAAGTCAAAGGACGATCTTGCAATATCAGTTCCCGCACAGCATCGTTGTTTTCTGGCACAACGAGCTGGAGCGAATGACGATTGAATTCGGAAAACCAGCGAAACACGGTAGCTCGAGATACTGCTGCATCACCAAATGTCGATTTATCGGCACACTGTTGTTGAGTTCGCATCGCACAAAAAATAATCTCGATTTAATCCCCTTCTTTGCCGAGATGAATTTTTCAAGTCTCTGTAAAAAACCCAAACAGCACTCGTATGACAAAACATTCTGAGCGCGTGTACCATTAAAAACGCCAAAATTTACGACGCTGATGCTATATTTGACGTATCTACACCGCTATTGCCGTATCTCAAAACTGAAGTAGCAACCAAATTCTGATATTGATGAGAAATAGGTCACAAGCAGCTCTTATCCCTGGAACTGTAAGTGATCGAACTAATACAACCCGAGAGAGCTGTGATGTTACCAAATAGGTAAAGGATGAGGTTAACAAACACGCTGTCGGATTTTTCAATGACTTGATGTCGACATACCGCTGGTAACTCCATAGAGAATCTTATCCTGGCACAGCCATAACTAGTGGACACCTAGTGGGAAATAATGGCTATATGCTCGCCAAGAGCTTCAAACCAACCTGTCTGGTTTTCTTTATGCTGAAGAGCATGGGCAAAATGATTGAGCTTGAAGTGCCGAAACTGTTTTCCGAATATGTTCTCTGTCCAAGATTCAAAGTGACTACCGACTGATATGATCCTGCGAGACTGCGCGTTCACGAAAAGACTTTGCATGCCTCGGACATTTTCATTAACATTGATTGACTGATTTAAGGAGAACTTACCAGCGTTCCTGGACTCGGCATGCCCATGACTTTCAGGTGTAATACAATCCCAATCCAAGCGATTCAAGCAAAAACGCTTTTGCTTTAAAGATCTTTACAAACAACTGAACCACGAAGGATGGGGTAAAGCTAATTAACAAAGCGCCATTTAGCCAAATATGGTATGTGCCTCGTCTCTGAGGATGATTTTCAATGAAAATCCGCACCGTCTTCCACCTTTAAAAGACTCCACTCAGCGAAAATGCGACGTACACGATGGGTATCTGTCTTAAGTTCTTGGGTCAATACGATCTAACTCGGACTTGCGGCCAAGATTTTTCGCAATTTATACCACAAAAACGTGTCCAGCTCTAGGAAACGACACGGAATCAATTGCTTAAGGCCTTTGATTATCGACTCGTGTAGAGCCGTAATGTTATGGAGTGCAGAAATAGATTCGAATTTGTTCACCAAATGCTCAATTGCTTGCTTATTGGGATGAAAGCAGTCGTAACGTACGAATTTTGATAAAAAAGTTTGGTTAATTTGTAAATATTGTGAAAGCGCAAACCTTTCTTGCGCCTAATTTTGATAACTACTCCATTTGCCTCCAGTGCTCAAAGCAGATTTCTGGCTAAAACTTCAACCATAGCAGTATTTCTACTCGTATGCCAGCTTCTGCCATTTGCATGAGGAATTTCCATTGCACTGCTTGGTCTTTCCTAGATGCACTCTCAAAGCCATTTTACATTGAAAACAAGAGGTACTTGGTACAACACGCATTAGAATTTTAATGACCTTTCGCGCCAATTATTTTTTGATGAAAATACGTAATCGGTTTTACCAGGTTTCGGCCAGAATCTGGTCCGGGAAAGGAATGTAATCGGGACTTCTAGGATGACTCAAAAAGAACAAATATTCGGTGTGTGTCTTTTTGGAGGAGAAGATTTCTGCCTATCTTCGAAGCTAAAATATACGTCATTCTGATGGCAATGACTAATATTGTGAAGAATCCGTGCAGTTCGCGTAGCATCTGCACCTTAAGATGCGCCCAAATCTGAATTTAATACTCTCACGACTTAAAAGCTAGTTCAAGAATGTAAGGTTTTACTGAACGCCATCAAAAGATTTAATTCACTGGATAAGCGAGAAACGTAATCACTGATGAACAATCTAAACAAGGCGCAGAGGAGTTTTTTAGGACACGAACCTGCGTTGAGTCTATGCATGTCCTCGGTTAGGCCTTCCATTGATAGATGGATTTCCTGTGACTACAACTGCAGATTGGGTAAGTTATCCTCTAAGTATCCTCGGAGCCCAAGCGAATACTTCCAGACGTTTCCGTTCAGCCACTTTTTTATTCTCCCTAGCAAACGATTGCTGCGAAATATGCTAAGCACTATTCTAGGCATAAGTGACACAACGTCCTGAGGTCGATAGGAATAAAATTCTACAAAAGGCTGAATCGGTCGTTGGATAATGTTTTGCGGAACTCAATAAAATCTGTCTCTGGCGTTTCCGCCAGTGTGCAGTTTGTATTGTCTTGCGCCGTAAGAAATTGATCGAAGCAATTGATCAGTTGATCTTTACTGAGATTGTAAATATTAAACACGGACGAGGACGATGAGTAATTCGGGAGTCAAGGTATGATTCTGAGTTGTATCAGAAGCCAGCATAGTTTAGACGGATTTAACTAAGTTAAAGCTTTGTATAGCAAATAACTGAAGTGGATTGAATTGAATTGAATTTATGATGCTCGTAGGTCGAGGACAGAGAGGGTTAAATACGTGAGCCGTGAGACAGTCTCTGTTAAGGATATCAGATCTCTTTTGGTAAAACTGCAAACACAATCTAAGCTGCGATAATGGTGCCACTGTTTTAAGTTCCTTCTTTTTATCTGATCATATCACACGATCACGATCGGACATTTTATAACAGTTGGTGATGCCTTTGGGTGTAAGGGATTTCTACTGCCGTTACGCCGGTTGTTCTTCATGTACATTGTCAGTCCATCACCAGTAGGACCTTGGGAGTAGAGAAATATTTATGCAGTTGGTGGTGGGAAAAAAGAATTTTCAATTCCAAAAAAATTGTCAAAGCAAAGTGTAGCCTCCTCACAAGTTGAATCAATGAATTTCGAGTTGGAATCAGTTTTGATTCCACACCGTCACAGAAAACAAACAAGGATTTGGACTCTATACGGCATGGTCTCTAATCATTCAAAAATCAACACTGTTTTAGTTTCAGTCTTAAAGGACTGCAGTAGGATAACAAGGATCACCACACGCTTCTCTTCTTTCTCCACCTTCTACTCAACCACTAAAATGCGCACCAATACCAGTCATATCAGGGTGACAGGAGTCTTAACCTGAACTGATACCTTGATGAGCATGTGGAAAGGGCATGGAACCAACATCAAGTAGGTGGCTGGGGCTCAAGTGGTAGTGTGTTGGCTTCCAAATCGGACGGTTCGGTGTTCAATCCCAACCGCACCTGAAAGACATTCTTTTTACACGATTATAGTCCCTTATTAAATGTTGGATGCCACCCATGGAGCGACATAACTACTAAGCCTAAAACATCTTTCTTTCTCTCTCTGTCCCGTTTTCCTAAAAACTTAACAAGTGCTCAGGCATTTGAGAGTTAAGTTCTTTTACATTGAAGATCAGTGGCGATGCCAAAAACCCATCAGAAATGGCGCAGCCGATGTGCTGGATTTCATCCCAGCAACTCCACAAAACCCATGGACCCATGTTATGATGAGGAGTGCACACGACCCGCCTACGAAGCAGGATAAAAGAATGAGAGCCGATCGAAGGCTTTACCACCAAAAGAAGAAGGAGAAACATCGGCTTCTTTGAAGGAAAAAGAAAGAGCATAAGAGACGCGCAATCGAGGAAATAGAGATACTACTCTAGGAACAGTTCGGAAGTTTTAAAAGAAGTAAAATGAACGTGTCAAGGCAACAGGACCCCAACAGGGGTAGGAAATTTGTACAACTACTTGTATACACTGATGGCTGACGTTATTGGTAGCACTCAGCGAGCTGTCAAAAATGCGTCCGCAAGTATCGGAACCAAAAACCTAGAATCGGTTTGGTCGTGGGCAAAACTAAGTATGTGCTGTCAATAAGAAGGGACACACAATCTCAAGAAATCAGACAGAACAGAACAATAGACAGCTGAGACTTTAAGGCATTCAGGACCTTGTATACGTCGACTGGGCTATTAAATCTGATAATGACATCTCATCAGAAATCAAACGACGCGTTACTCTTGCCAATCGCTATTTCTTCGGCGTAATGTGGCCTTATCAAGAAACAGCAAAGGGACTCCATATAAAATCCTTATCATTCTAATCCAGCTTTATGGTGCAGAAACATAGTCTTCTTGTTGTGTTCTGGTCAACCATTCATCTGACGTGATTTTATTTGTCCAAAAAGAAGAATGTATTTCGGGCACGGATAGGATTGAACACCGGACCGTCTGATTTGGAAGCCAATACACTACCACTTGAGCCACGGTCTATTGGACTATAGTGATGCCACTTGCGACTGTGATCCTCCTACTCTTGGAAATATTTTGGGCTTCTGATGAAGCGTAAGAGACTGATAATGTCTATATTGTTTAGATCGCTTAAGTCATTGTAGAAAAAAGCCCCTAAGTCGAGTTTCCTTCTTTGGGAGAGAGCTGAGTATGTACAGAGTAGGTGGAGGATTGTCTCCTCCTCCTCCTCGTCCATGCAGCTTCTGCAGAAAGCATTAGTAAAGACGCCAAGCCTTCTTGTATGATTGCCTATAAGACAGTGTCCAGTGATGGCACCTATGATAGCGCTGAGATGTTTCCAATTTTGAGAGATCAGACTCTTAGAGCGTTTCTGATCCAGTTTTGGGCAGATTTGTTTGGTCGCTAGACATGTTGATCCAGCAGTCCACCTAAGGTTTGTTCTTCTATGAGCAAGCATCTTTAGTATTAGCTTACACGTAGCAATTGGTATACCGATGATCTATTTTTCCGTCATGTTAGGTAGATTGGTTTCAATTTTGGTGATTTCGTCGGCCCTACAATTCCCTGGAATTTCTCTGTGGCCCGGCATCCAACATAGGTGAAAGTCGAACTGCTCTGCCATCTGTCTAGAGATGATCGGTTGTCAAGGCGGTTTTAGAATTAAGTGAGACTAATCGGGCTGACTATCCGACAGGATCCGGATATCCCTTGCCGATATCTCAAGTGGCAATGCAAAGAGGACACCTTGCCTTTGTTGGAACGCCCAACTGGAAGTGGACCTCAACTAGAGGCAGTTTGTGCTAACTGAAAATTCCTATTGGTTGAGGTCTAGTTCCAACTCGGAATGTAGTCTCATCTTAAAAAATAAGTAAGCAAGTTTTAAAAACTTTTTCATTCTTTTACGGCGTGAGTTACAATAAATTGTTATCAACCCATCTCCACGACTACGAATTGTAAGCTGACTGGTAACGGTATGAACCAAAATGAGAGCTCAGGTAAATCGGTCTGACACATAAAGCGCATCTTGTACTTCAAAAGTTGCCCGAGAACGAACGAACTCAATTTGTAGGTTCAATTGCGTATTCTCGTATGGGTACTAGCTCATAATGGAATTGCGAGAAACGACCGAGCAGAGCTCAGAGCAGCACTTAATAGGGTCTGTATATTTCTTAGGACTTATGCATCAGCAGTCAAGTCTTGACATCTTTAGATGCCATTCTTCAAAATGAAAGTGACTCTAAAGTTACCGAAATTCTCACTGTATTTCAACTTGTCGATAGCTTCATAAGGAGCACTTTGCTGTTGTTAACATGCATGTACATGTGTTGAGGATAAGTAAAAGCACCACATGTGATGCTTTCTGTGAGAAAATTAAATTTTAAATAAAAACGTGTCATCGGAGAAGTCCGCTGTCTCAACCTAAAATCATTCTGGAGTATCTCATCAAGACAATTATGTCTAGACAGCATGTGGCCCACGTTTAACTTTCTCACAAATTAAATTCTACCAAGGAAAGCTTAAAGAATGCAAATTCCATAGAATCAACCCTGAAAGTCATCTTATAAAATTTATATGCTTTATATTGAAATAAACATGACATCATTTAATAAACTAAGGAAATATCTATTGTATCTGTATGTGCCCACATAAACGAAGCGTGCATGCCTTAAATGGCTTCTGCATCTAAGTATATAAAGGACTTCATCTTCGGTAAGTCTTCAATATCAAGAGAACAATTGAATCCATCACAATGAATTTATCTCGTGGATTTCTTCATTCACTTGCAGTTCTTCTGCTATGCTGTGCCATGGCGTACAGTCAGGTGAGTTTATCTTTTCAATATTTTGGTTAATTTTTGAAAATTAATTTCGGATAAATCAGCTGACATTCTCTCCATATTGGGGAAAACGTTCTTCCGGGGACCTTTTGAATCTATTCGAGCCACAGAAGGCAGCCTGCAGGAATGCCAATGAGATGCTGGCTGATATTTTCAGATTTATGCAGGTAACGTAGAATTTTTTTAATTTTTTACTTTTCCTTGAATAACAGTTAAACAACATAGATGAAAGCACAGTCCTTCGCTGAGTGTAATCACGGTTAACAACTTAGAAGAAGAAAATTTTTTGGGAAAATAACAGAAACGTGGTCCAAAAATTTAAAAAATTGTTGGCTTCTTAATGTTGTTAAATAAATAGTTATAATATGCACATGTAAATAAATACAAATTGGGTTCAAGCAAGGATTTTTCAATGAGCTAAGGGATTTTTTTAGTATTTTTGTGGAAGCCTCAAATTCAACTATCTCATGCAGTAATTGCTATCACCACTCCCTAGACAAGACTCACGACTATCAAAAACTTCATTCGATAGCGATTCGAACTTTCCTCGTAATTAAATCAAAACTTTTCCCTTCACAAATCTTACACCGGAGAGGAAGTAAGTACTTCAGCATGATTCACATTGCTAAAGGTTAATCACCCTTCCGTCTAAGGGTAGTTCTCCTGCGAACCTACTCCGGATGCCATTGCGAAAGGGAATTTTCCATGTTGTGTCTGCTCCACAAAATGCCATGGACTTTATCCACTTCGTAATTTATGATGGAGTCTATAACCGGATTGTGTGTTCGTATTTGTTTTTTATTGAAGAATTATATCACGCACACAATATGTGTGTAGGTACTGAGCAGCAAAAACCAGACAACCAACCCTGTGATGTACGTAGGTACGTGTTCCGTACATTGGAAGTTTGCATGATTGTGAATCACTCCTGACAGGAATTATAGATGTCTTGCAATTTATCCAGCACGTACCGCAGGGTTTACATTTTCTGCAAGTGCATTGGCTAAAATTGCAACCACCAAACCAAGCTGAGGGCTTTAAGTGATGCAACCGGCACTTTGAAGTTCCAAGGATTCAGGAAAGACCAACAGTTGCAAAGCCACCAAAAGGCGCTTCGACGTGGTGCGGTTGAAAGTAGAACGTGTTTGATCCCTTTTTACAGATACTTTGGCCAGTTTAGTATACGAATATTTTTTTACTTCCTGCAATATTTGAGTAGGGTAAAACTTTTTGCAAAAATCCATAAGCGACGCAAACACCACGTTTGGTGTTTTTCCTCCCTAAATGGACCAACAAAGATGGGAGGATAACACTCAAAGCTTTTACATAGAAAAAGGGATGAATGGAACGGACCGCATTCGCATTCGTGGGTACGAACTAATTCTTGATTTCATTTTACCCTGTAAAAACAAGACGTTAAGGTAGCATGTGCGTTGAACATGACTAACAACATAGAAAGGCAAAATGAGGGAAAAAAGTTGTTTGCTCCTTGCAGCGAATGGGGAGGGCCAACATCGACTCGAATTTTAAACATTTTGTTTAGAAGACACCAGTGGGGATACGTAGATGCAGAGGTATGGCCTCCAGAATAACTGGACTCAGGGAAGTTATCGTCGGTCAAGATCATATGGAAGCACAAATACCCGTTTCCACACAGAGTATCTAGGGCTCTCGAAGCTTTCATAGAAATTATGGGAAGAATAGAAGATTAGTGGAAGCCAAACTGGTAAGTCATCAAAAATAGACATTTATTAGTGTTTACTTGTTAAAAACTCTCTATTGACAGAAATAAATTTTGACAGGAAGAACAGCAGCTCAATGCAAAAGAAATTCAAGCTCCAATCTGAAGTAACAACTGAGCTCAGTCCTTGCGTAGTTTGAACTACCTTGGAATCGATGAATTATTGTTGACGCAGTAGGCTGTGATATGACTACGCAAGTTAATAACGCCGTCGTAAGAGAGCATAGTTTGCGCCAGGTTTTGAATAGCTCATAGCTGAGAAGGTCAAAAACGGATGACACCTTGCCGTAGTGCATGGCGACTTTGTGTATCTATTTGCATTTAGCAGATGGAAAAAGTTAGTCTGTATAAATTTGTATAGTCTTAAGGTGGAAAATGTTTTTGAAAAAATCATCGCTATTGACCGCTATTGCACTGCAAAAAGGTGGAAGATCTCATATTTTACAAAATCGAAGTTAGACTCTTTGGAAGCCGGATATTTTAATGGACAATGACATCTAACTTTTAAGACTTGAGCTACCCTAATGGCGTTTCCTTTTGATCCAACTCATTCAGGATTTTGAATCATAGCCACAAAGAGTAGTCCTTAAGATAATTGCGTCCAATACAAAATACCTCAGTCTCCCAAGGTCTTCCCTTATGTAGGAAGCGTAATGTTGGCTGATAGAGGGACTGAGCATAATGTGGGCAACAGCATCGAGTGTACATATACTACTCAATGTCTTTAAAAGCATGGTTTCCAACTTTAATAAATTTAAATACATTAAGCATAGGGTGACCGGATAAGAACGATAGGAAAAACAATTAAATAAAACAACAACGGTGTGAGATATAAAATAGATTCTGGCTTTATTTTGAAGCAACGTGCATGCCATTATGTGGAATAGCTCATCATTCAAATGGCCTCTAGCTCATCCAAAGTAGTGGGCTTGTTAGCGTAGACTAAAGACTTGACTTAGCCCCAGAGAAACTAAACGATCGCATGATCGCGGTGGCCAATTGATGAACGCTCGCCGTGAGATGACACACTTCCCAGATTTCTCCTTCGGAACTTCCATCGTAGCGTCACTTGTATGGCATCTAGCGCCGTCTTGTTAGAACCACAGCTTGGATATATGGATGTTGTCGAGCTCTGACCACAGAAAGTCGGTTAACATCGCTCTATACCTAAGACTATTGAAGTTAACAGTATCTTATTCCACATTTCGAAAGAAATAAGGTCCGATGATGCCGCCATTCCGTAACCCGCACCAAACTGTCAATCTTTGTGGATGCATTGATGCTTGGATTGTGTCCGCTCCAAAATGGCAATTTTGCTTGTCGACATAGTCGCTGAACCAAAAATGGGTCTCGCCCGAGAAGATGATTTTTTGATCAAAATCCGCGAACTCAGGGTGTTGTCCATGGTCCTTCGATTTCAATTCTTGAGTCAAATGCAATCGCAAAATAAGCTGGTATCTCTGGCGATGCCCAATTCAGCTGATCGGCTCCGAACCGACATTTCTGGGTCTTCTTCGATTCTGGCCGCGTCACACCAATCTCTGTCTGGTTGGTGGCTTAAAATCCAATGAAGTGTACTCACGCTCAAACTTTTTCACTGAAGAGTACATGCCTGATGAATGGAATCTCAGCACCATTTGCCCGACCCACAAAAAAGGAGAGGCCCTCAACTGCGCCAACTGCAAAGGTATACATCTCTATCACACACTATCAGTTTCAGAGCAGGATAATCGATCAAATCTTCACACTCCCGCAGATCAAAGTCGGTAACGACTTAACCGATAGCTTTGATAGCTATCGAAAGCGGATGAAAAATATTCGGTCCCGTTTGCATTGACGAGCTTTGGCGAAGAATATTCAACGACGAACTTTACGAGCCGTACAGCGACATCAAACTAGTTAGAGAAATGCGCATCAGGCGCCTGCGATGGCTAAGGGCGAATAGATATCAATGCTCATGCCCGCAGAATCTAAACCGGAGGGACAACGCAGTAGAGAAAAAGCCCACCTTAGGTGGTGCGCATAATTAGATCGGGACATCAACCAACTTGGAGTGCGCAGCTGGATGCAGTTAGTTAAAGACCGGGCTAACTGGAGAGGCTTGTTAGATGAGACCCAGGTTCACTCCGAACTGTAGCGCCACAAGTAAGTAAGTATGTACTTGGAAAGTAATCACCACACATGAAAACAGCAGACTATCCTAGGAATTTCCTTGCAAAACTTCACTGCATTCTAGCAACTCCATATGAGGCCAAGAGCCTCTAAACATCACTCTACGGCAAAAGAAGTGCTAGTGGATGTAGTAAAATCTTAAAGCGCGGACGGAATTTCATGTCAATGTACTCCATGCAATGCAATCTGATAACCAAAGGAAACGGAAGAATGTGTCGTCTAAAACAGACGTGGAGCAGAGCAATTAAGGAGGACTGGATGACACTATACTAGAGGGAGGTCAAGCGCATTGCAGATAATCAATCGAAACTGTCCTCTATATCGAACGGAGGCTAGGTTTAATGTGACCAATAACAACCTAAAAGGTTTACTACTGAAATCATGAGATTAAATTATTCTTGTGTTCCAATAAGACATATAGTACTGCCATCGTAATTAACAAGTTAAGTTCTTATTAGCAAGGCTTAGCTAAAGTTGATCAAAATTAGACTCTAGAAGACCTCCGTCAGACAAAGGAGTGTAGAACAATGTGCAAATCGTCGAATTTGGTACATGTTTCCATGTACCACGCTGAGATCTTGCTCTGCTTTTGGAACCATATTACATTGCATACAACCCTTTCCGACGAGTTCTTATGGGACTATGAAAGCACATTTCACTGGGTCAACGCCGAGTACCTCCAGCCTGATGCGAGCGTAGGCCCAACAAATATAGAGAAAGTGCTCCGCATTGATGTCACCGCACTCACGGTAATAATCGAAAGATGTTATGTCACTTACGCCTAGCACACTTACGTGCTACGCAAAATTCTTAGTGCCCCGCTGCCCCGATGCCAGTTGCCAGTCTACAATCTTACCTATCAAGTGACAACAGAAAAATATTTGACGACATAGAGGGGGAGGTATTTGTTGGGTCTGTTCGATTACCTCGAAAGATACTCTATCTGAAGTTATGCACACCCGAAACCCAATTATAAGTGAATGATATAACCGAGGACGCAGGTAATCCAAACCCAGATCCCAGGCTATCTTCTGAATCTTACTTAGCGTGTTCATGGGCGATCTTATTTCCCTATATCCCAATGTGAGAAAGAAACTCAAGGAATTCCGACTACCTTCAGAGAAGTCCTGTATTCTCGAACCAGCTGGGAAGTCATGGGAGAATTCGGGAAGGCCATAAGCGCAACTTCTGGTGTGCATTGGCAGGAATATTGCTTACTTTATATCTCCACTTGGAAGTAGGCGCAAATTTTCCTAACAAGGAGAGAAATTTTCCATTGTGGCCCTCCAAAAAGTTACCTAGGTTAGTTTTGAATACATTCCTTTTCTATTGTAGCTTAGTTTCTGGCTGAAAACATTTCTGGGCACTGGAAAATTCGACTAAGTACTTCACAGTAAAAGAAGTTCTGCTATCATTGCATCGGGCGGCATGTGAAAGGATATCAGAACTTCAGTACACGTGGTACCGAATTCCTATGATATAAATATCAAGGAAGGGAAGATCCATCAGAGCTCGATTTCCTAGGGTCGTTCTTTGGAGTCTAGTAAAGGTCCAGCAATGACGTATTTTCATGACGGCTTATTCCAGCAGACAACTGACGCATATCATACAATTAGACTCTTTCGCCGATTAAAAAATGTGCTGATGTCAGCGTTTCCAAGTCCTCGATGTCGTCTGACATTGGACACAAAGGTCTGGAATTGAGGCAGGTTTCAACCTGGGTAAGTAGCATTGATAGTTTTTCAAATGAGATTCTGCCCCAACCGCTCTTCTGAGCTGATGCTTTACCGATTTCACCTCTCCCTCCCAGAGTCCCCCGAAGTTGGGTGATGCAGGGGGAATAAAATTCCACTTTGTGTGCAGGTGAGTCAATTGGGGTATATTGCTATCAGCAATTAAACAAAACGAATTATGGTGGAAGGGCCCAAGTTTCCAACGAGAGAATTGGAACTTTGAAATTCTCATTCAACCCAAAAGGATTAACCCTGACTCGAAGCAATGAAAGGAGAACACGACCAACATTTTCCATGTCACGCAAGAACTCGACGAAGGCAATGAGGTCATCAATCTTATGCTTAAGCAATCTTTTTTTAATAAGGCTTCGTCACATTCTAGCATATTGTATTCGTTTTATGTTTAACTGCCGGGCAAAATCTGAAACAGAACCAAACATAATAATTGCATATATAAAATTCAGAAAATGTATATTGTACTTCCGAACAATAACCGTGCAGATTCAAATAATCCTTCTCGCTGAAAAGCCCCATGTCTTGCCGAAGGTTCCTTTACGCTTCCAGATAGCGGTGGTGGTTTTTACTGCGACATGTCTAGAAGTTTGTTGCTCAGAATTGTTGGTTTCATTTTATTAATGGACTGTGGTGTTAAAAATGGATATAGCGGACTAATCAGCTTCTTTCTTCTCGTAAGGAGAACATCCTCAGTCTTAAAAGATTGATAAAGAGGATTGATTTTTTGTTGCGATTTCTGCCCGAATTAGACATGCTGTCAAAAGTTGCGTTGTAGTTAGTACCCTCGATGTCAATAAAAAGGCGCATCATGTACTCTCGTAGGTTCATCAGGGTTGGTAGATATGTTGTATCTTCTACAGAGGATTGATTCGGAAAAAAAAGTGGTCATCGTAGAAAGCTAGGCGATGAAGCTCCCTAATTATTTAAAATAAAAATGGTCGCCCTAGATCACATGTATTTAAAAAACTACTTTCCTTCGATTTAAGAAGCCATTTTAGATTATTGACGAATTTTTTGGGAGCACATCTTACAAATGCCTGATGACACGTGCTAGGGATACACTACAACATAACTTAAGTCCCTTCAAATTCTTTTGAGAACTCGCCATTCTCATACAAAGATAGCCGTGACCCTATGTGCCTATACTCGGGTCTATAATATTAGCGTCGGTATCCCGCTGGAGAGTTTTGTATTTCATTTAGCCCTTACAAATAAAAAACAACTTATTTGAATAACGTCCTTTTATGTACGTCAAGGTCTCTCGTACGACTGACTGACTAAGCTAACTTAGTATAACACCTAGAACAATACAAAACATTATACAATGAAGAGTTGATAGTTAACAGTTCTGTTGCTGGGGTGTTCTATGCTGCTTATCTCCAAGTCAAACCAAGCCAAATTTTGTTGTTAGATGAAGTTTTCCTTTACGTGTTGGTAATGTTTTTATCGTGGTTACCAAGTAATGATTAGATAAGCACTTTGACAATGGTAAGAATGATGATGACGATACTGATTGTGTTGCTGTGTTCGTAACTCATACATTATGCACTCATCCTCGACGCCCTCTTTTTTTATCGCTCATGGCTCATTGCGTCCAAGTTAGTGAACCACCACGCGCGTTACTCCCTCTCATTTTGGTCCCTACTCCGAGTCTGTCGCCTTTGGTTTCTCTCAGATATTTCATTCTGCTCGTGCCGCCTCACCAAGCACGCTATCACTCAATTTTCCTGTCGTTTTTTCGTTCCATTGGAGTTTTACTATTCACAGCGAGAAGGGTGTTAAAGAGAGTTTGAGGTGTAAGAATTTTATTGGCTACGTACGAGCGCTACTGGTGGAAATAGCTACCGATACAACATCGTGAAGCAAGGAACACTTCATTTTTATAGAATAATATTAGTGTCATTTACAAGTATTGTCGCACGGTTTTAAATTCCATTTAATTTTAGACTCCACTCCGTTTCATTAGAGTTCGGAATCATTTGATGTCGCTTTTTCGTATTATCGTCGTTGTTAATGTCGCTTTTTCGTGCCCAACAAGCTATACAAAGTTTTACTTCAAAATGTTTTGGGCGCATAAAGCTCAACCATGCTCCCCATCCTCTCCAGGACGAAAACCAGTCTGATTGGTGTGAAGTAGTAGGAAAAGATGAGCGCATCATATTTTCCGATTTTTCATATAAAATTTGCTCTTACTGTTCAACACCAGTCCAGTATCTACACCAGCACGAAGCATGCGATGAAGATTATCAGAGTTGATGTAAACTGATCTATTCCTTTTAGTAGCAGTTACTGGAAATATGCCATCAATGTCAGGAGATTTCAAGCCATCAAATAACACAGCAGCGTAACATATTTAATGATCTCATCGCCACTGGTAACATAAACTTAGGTAATTGGAGAGGTTATCTGAGGAGTGAGTTTTGAGCATAAGACAGCCGTTTTATGCTTTTCACTCAGTGAAGGCGGCATTCGGTCCAGTGTCCAGATTCAGATGTAAATTTAGCAAATGTAGGTTTCTCACGGTAACTAGGGCAGTTATCTATGGATTTAAACACAAACTTAGCATTTGGTTGGAACTGAATATTACGACACTGGCCTCAATATATATCCCTGTAGTGGAAGCTGCAAACGATACCGTTTCACTCGATATTTTAAATTGTTTAAATGTTTGCCAACATGTCAGCGAAAACATTGCAGAATTAATGGTTTCACCTTGCTCATCCACTCCGACTGCCAACCATTCGAGGACCTTGATAACAAATAGCTGCAGGTTTCATTAATTTTCATTCATTCTCTGCTACGAGAATATCTTTGAGTCATATATTTCAAATATAGACATTCAATATGTGTATTTTTACAAGATCCGGGATTGTCTTCACTGGCAGAACGAAGAACCCCTGTGTGTACCACAGTTTCACTTTGGGCCTCAGTACTATGACAATGTATAGGTATGCTTGGCACAGCTTTGGAAAATGGGTAAACCGTTAATACCAAAATCTTCGCGTTTCTTTAGAGTCTCAATCATGGTTGGTATCCTTGTATTGTTGAGTGGCTGTCATGTATTCGGGAATTTGCTAGTTCGAAGTCCTTGTTTAAATTCAGGCTCGTCGCATTGCCTGCATATTGGTTGTACACTTTCGCAAACTGTCAATCTCTTAAGCTGATCCTCATCGGAGATCAACTAGAAACTATCCGTGCTTTTTGCGGAATATTGTTTTGGACTGTGTGTTCTAGAATGCTCCCTGGTAATAGTGTTTTTAGCGCATCGGATTATTCAATTTTCCGCCTGGGCGCCTAAAGCATTGATATTATTTGATTTCCCATTGATATGTGGCCTTACAAACAGAAGAACGTCTCTACCCAAACCACCCAATTTCACTCAAACATATAAAATTAACACCACTCGATATCGTTTTCCTCTGATCTTTCCAAAGATCTTCGGATCATTAAAGATTAAAGGTCCTAATTTACTGCCCAAAATATTGAAAAATTAGCTTCAGTATTTCTGCGACGTCTTATGAAAATTGCGCGTCTCTGGGGCGATAATTTTGTTGAGTTCTGCAAGCAATGCTTATTGATAAAGTGATGCCTAAATAATGGCTACCAGAGAGTTATTTAAGTTCTAAACATACGAGATCCAACATATTTTCTTCCACTTTAATAACCCATAACAGTGTAAATCCTCGGCCGTAAATCTCTACGAAAACAGTCAAGTGGAGGAGAAATCCGACATTGCATTGTCATAGTGAACACATCATTCTACATAGACTCGCATGTATTCCAACGCATAATTCCGACAAAAAATGATATGAAAAATATTCTGCAGATACAACAGCCTGTACGAGCACAGTTGTTACCCGGCGCCGTTCTGCTGCATATCCGCTTTCTACTACAGGAAGAGGGAAAATACGAAATTCGAAACCGTGGGTATGACAAATTTACGCCGATGTGTGACAATGACAATGAAAATATGCAACAATAACGAAACAAACTGAAAGTCACAGCTAAAATGGGACTAGACGACCTAAAAGGAATAAAAAAAGTTAAAATGACAGAAAGGACATACGCCTACACCAGTAAAGCTGGCAGATGAAAAGGATAAATAAACAGCTACATATGAGGTAGACAAATGTTATGCACTACTCATATTAAAAATAAAAGCAAATGTAACCAACGGTTGTCCTAAATTCACGCAAGAAGTCATTTTGATGGGAAACACAGGATTTTATTTAAAAATTGTGAATTTTTTATTGATTCACAAAAGTATACCGTAAAGGGTTATGTAGGGAATAGCATATCGGGTAAATGTCCATACGCACTCTTTTGTCGAAATTTTCCATGACAGCATTGCATAAGCTTGCTAACATAAACCCTAGACTCCAAAAAAACTAAAGAAAAAAGTCCACCGGCATTAAATCGCCATCGATCGGGCACGCCAATCCTGCCGAACAGGCTTCCGTAAGGATGGAAAAAGAAACCTCATAAATAGTAGAGCCACAGTCGGTGCTGAGAATCTAGAACGGTGATGACGAACAATATCCTACCGTCAGGTGTTAGGCAGAATGAACCATTCAAACTGGGCGAAGCTAGACAACATGTTAGTCCATCCAATCAAGATGAAGTCTGGACAGTAATTTGCAAGCTTAAGTCTAACAAAGCTGCTGAGCCCGATGGATTAACTACCGAGCAGCTGGTTATGATTAGAAAGTATTCCTAATGAAAGGAACCTCAGCATTGTTTGTCCTGTCGTAAAGAAGGAAGTTCTCCTGAACTGCGCCAACTACAACGAATAAGTCTCCTCAGCATCGCATATAAAATCCCGCCTGCGGTATTATGTAAATGCCAAACACCTTTCGTCAACTGTCCGATCGGCCTCTATCAGCGTAGTCTTACGCTCAAATTTTTTTTATCACCGCAGATTTTGGAAAAAATTGATGAGTTTCAAGTCGATGCATACCACCTCCTCATCGAGATACGCCATACAGAGCCAGAATTAATTTGCTCATCCGTGCCAAGCTTATTCGACTTTCAGGATTACAATGAAGAATGCACACTGCACCATCAAGCTCGTTAATGACAAAACAAAGACCTTCAATGTCAGAAGAAGAAAGCGGTGCATTGTCATGTGACTTTTTCAAAACTGTTCTTCAAAGAATTGTGCGAAGCTGGTAACTCCAGAGACACCATATTTTAAAAGTCTTTGACAAAACGTTAGAAAGTCTGCGATTATTGAAGCAGAACCACTAAAGATAAGTTTATCGGTCAACAATGAAAAAACAAAGTGAGCCACACAACATCGACGCCTAGGACAAAATACCACCAAAGGTAGCTACAACTTTGAGGTGGTAAGGGATTAAATCTACTTCGACTCCGCTATCAACTCCGACAACGCCACCAGCGCGGGTATTATGTGAAAAATCACTCTTGCTAATAGCTGCTCTTTGGACTTCGAAGGCAATTGAGTAGTAAAGCCCTCTCTGATCATCCCAGTTTTGCTTTACGGCGCAGAAGCTTGGACACTGACGGAAGCGGATGGAAATGCCCTCGAGACGATTAAACAACGAACTCTACGGGCACAATAGCGACACCGGCTTCGTCAGAAAAGTTACGACAAGCCGACTTAAATTGCTAGGCTATCTTAAACGCATGGATACCAGCGTTCCGGTTCGGAAAGGTTTCGATTCCAACCCATAGGAACAACGCAGTAGAGGATGACCTCATCTTAGGTGGCACACACAAGCGTTAACTGAGTCGCGTTCTTCCCCTAATGCGCTTTCATTCGGGGCGAATTCGAAAAACTTTTCGGGCAGGAGAATTGGTGCCCATCCGCTCCACATGATACAGCCATCTCAGTGGTTGGACCTTCACACTTCTGGCTTGGTAGATGTCGCTGTACAGCCTGTTCGTCGTTGTATCTCCTGCTCCATTCACCATCTATGCAGACGGGACCGAAACTCACCCGAAAAATTTTCTTCTCAAAGCAGCCAATAGTACCTTCATACATTTTTGATAAAGTCAATGCCTCTGATCCATAGAGCAGGGCTTGGATTATTAAGGTGTCGTTGTCTGAATTTATAGCGAAGACTAGGTAGACAAAGTCCTTAACTACCTCAAAATTATATCTGCCGAAACGTCGTTGTTGGGTGTCCTTTCTGGTTGACATCATATGCTTGGTCTGGCCCTCATTTACCCTTTAACCCATCTTTGCCGCTTCCGGCTCAATACCCGCGAAAGCGTCCCTGATATCTCTCTGCTTTCTTCCGATTATGGCAATATCATCGGCGCATCTTTTGAAAGATTGTGCCTGTTGCTTTGGCACATGAGTTTTGCACTAATCTTTCACCGCATCACCTTCTCTAAATCCTTTTTTGACATCAAAGGTCTCGGTGAATTCTTTACCGATCTTGATGGAGCAGCGTGCATTCTCCATCGTCATCCTGCACAAAGGGACGAGTTTGGCAGGGATGCCAAAACTAGACATTGCAGCTTATATCTCGTCTCTACATATATTGTACATAGATGCTGTATATGCGGCCTTAAAATCGACGTGGTGTGTCTATTGATTTGGAGCTCATGGGTTTTCTTCCAAGATTTGCTGTAGTGTGTATTTGGTCGATGGTGGACTTTCCTGGACTAAACCGACACTGATATGGACCAATCAGGTTGTTGGCGGCGAATGGTTTCAGGCGTTCACACAATATGGCAGATATGATTTAGTTTGAGCAGTTTGAGGATCGAACAAATAATGCTGAGGTTCCATTCATCGGGTATCCTTTCGTCCAACTATATTTTACAGATGAGTTGGCGTATGCTCCATACCAAGTCATCACCTGCCGCTTTGAAGAGAACGGCATTCAACCCGTCACATGCAGTAGCAGATATGGCCATCTTTACCTAATCCATGTCGGGTGGACGTAATTGTTGGTTTACATCGTCCAGGCTGAAAGGTTTGTTCTGTCTGGCAGCGGTTTTTGGTTCATCATCGCCGTAATACGAGTACCATACAGTCTACTAAAATGCTCTTTCCATGTACTCTTTTTCGTCTCTACAGGCTTTGGTTCGAGTCTTGCGTCCGTGGCAAGTTTTTTTTAACTTTTCGTAAAACTTCCGAATCTCATTCCCATAGTAGCATCTCTCAGTTTCCCCGACTACGCGCTGTGTTTTCCACCTGTTCATCTCTTCTCTTCTGCTCGTAGAGTTCGTGAGCAGCTCTAGTCTTTCTATGAGGCGCCGCTTTGTATGCCTCTTGCTTAGTTGCATGCGCTTGCTGGCACTCGTCGTCAAACCAGGGGTTTCGTTGTGGTGGTCGAGTGAAACGCAGGATAACAGCGGCGGCACCTGTGATGTCTTTTTGGCAATATTGTCACTGCTCTTAGACACTTGGCGGCAGAGGACCTCTTAAGAATTTAATGGAGATTCGGTCGAAGAAGGATTCGGCGATTTCTGGCGATTGTAGCCGTACGATGTTAAACTTCCTCCAAGTATTAGCTTCCATGAGGGATGTTGGGGATATACTATATGCAACCGTACCTTAGATACAACGGGTCGCTGTTGGCTCATCGGAACCTTCCGCTAATTCTGGAGGAGTGCCTTGCGATGGGGTCAATCTGGCTGATGGTTGGTTGATCAGGAGATATCCAAGTCGAGATGCTGGAACCGCGTGCTAGCTTCGATAATGTCTCGCCCTGCCACCAAATCGATTAGCCTGAATCGGTTATCCAAAGTGATATTGTGCGGGCTATCCTTTCCGACAGTACTACCAGTAGTGCCCTCTCTTCCTAGCTTTCTATTAAAATCACCGAGAATAATTTTAATGTCATACCTAAGTCACTGCTCGTCCGAGTAAGTCTTGTCCAATAGCTCGTAGAAGCTATGTATCTTTGGTGTCATCATCTTTCTCCTTTGTTTGAGCGTGTTGTGATCCAGAGCCTCCGCTAGTTTTTCGGCCGCACGTGGCTTATTAAGGGACGTGGCAGGAGTTGTCAGCAGTAGATCCGTCCATATCCTAGGCTTGTTGTTGCTTCGTAACATAATATTTATTTTTTCATGGCCGGGCAGTTACCCCGACGGCGCAACCCACAATTTGAAAGGCCAGTTAAGTTATAGATATAGGTAGAGTACTCGGTTAGATCGAAGCCAGTAAGCCGTTCGGGGATATGAACCCTACCGTTGGTCCATTAAGGGCTCATCCGCTAGCATCTCTTTTCCAAAACCCTGACAAAGTCTAGCAACTTCTTGACGGCCTGAGCTCCAGATATGTCGGATAAGCCCGGACAAGGTCTTACCTGCCTTATTCCAGTATTTTACTTCACCGCTGCTGTTCTCTGATATTTTCAGGATCACTTTATGTTTTCTCAGGCACAGTAGTAAAACGCCATGCTTTCTGAATACCATATGTCCTAATTCATCTCGAAGATATTGAGCTTTTGCCATGTGAATCTGGCCTCAGATTTCGAATTTCAAGATCAATTAATCGACAGATCAAAATTGCCAACAAAATATAGGTCCAAGTAGTTACATCCATATCGTCGGTTTATTGTGGTGTTTTCAAACACTTTGAGTTACCGAATATCAAGAAAAAACGCTTTTTTTTCCACGTGTTCCTTTTGGCTACCACTGTTGTAGTCGAATTCCGTAGAGTTTTTCAAATGGCACTACCTAAAGCGGCCTCAATAGTGGTTTTCTCTACTCACTATCGTTTATAATAAGAAACAAATAAGCGTCATCCGCACGAAAGAATAGGTTAAACCAGCTGATCTGCAAACTACCCACACCCGATTTTATCACCTTCGATACGTTCTTTCATGTGTGGAATGGGCCATCTGTACACCACGATATCACTACCCGACTCGACGGTGCTATAATTTGCAATACTTTTACGACAGAGAATATTGTTTCCACAAAAGACCATAACATCAAATCGAATGTACAACAAGGATACGACAAGCTAACCGGTGTAGATACGTGCACCGCAGTAACATGGACATGACAACAAAATGACTCTAAAATGTGTTATCCATTTGGGTTAATGGCATGAGCATACGAGTAGATGCAGTTGCATGACTGTCTTATAGACGTGGTACGTGTGTGGTGCATTTTATAAAGTTATCAAGAACGTAAAACAATAACGCACCCCTTACAGTGAGTGGCGTGTACGAGTAGTACATTGTACGCTTGGAACATTCTTCACTACAACAATTTGAAAATGCAACATCATGGTAACTAAGCCAATTATCAAATCACATTGACATATTTTTAGGGCATTGTATGCCTTTGGCAACAATTCATGGCATGAAATCCCGCCCAATTTCTCACCATTCCTCAAATGCCACCCGAGATACATTTTCATGACTACAATTTAAATGAGAACAATTCGACGTCTAATTTCCAGAGGAAGATTATTCAAATTCCACTGCGATCTCCTCACCATACCTGGCATTCGTCACCTCCTTCACATTCAGTAGATATCTCAAATTCTGTTTCTGCATTGAATTTAATTAGAAAAGTTATTTTAAATATTTGTTTTTTTTCTTTTTTGTCGAAAACGAGTCAATTTTCATTTTTCAAGTGAGTACTTCAAGACCTAACTGATCCAAAAGAAATAATTGATGTAGTCCGTGCTATGCTACCAGTCGCCTGTATCTGAATAAAGTGTGATGGACAGATGAAGGTTCCTAAGGAGACAACATTTCACTGTTGTTCGTGAAAATTAATTCAATTTGCCGTAAGATGACAGAGAGAGATTAATTATTTTAATGACAAAATTGCTGCCTGATAACTTAATTAACACTTTGGCTTTCTCCGCCATCCCCAGATAGCCCAGAAAGACACGCAAAAGACTGAAATGAAGTGGCGGCGTAATTATTAAAGCGATGATTTGTTTCAATCAGAAGAGGTTTCACTGCATGAACTTTTCCTCATATACTCGTACAGAGAGGGGTAAACGCATATCTGGACAATGGGACACTAGAGTGGGGCTCCCAAGTCGTCCGTAATTACATTTTCTCTTGGGGCAAATTAGTAAAATTGCTTTATTTTCATATTCACATTCGTTCTTCTTTCTTACCCGGCATACTACATATATTCGTGTTAGGGTGGTCTTTGACAAAATTTTTTTTATTTTATTTTTGTGTGTGCGATGATGCCAAGACCCTGGGTAATGTTTCGGACAATTTTTTGATATAATTAATGTACTTGCTCTTATGATGAGTTATGTATGTGCCATCATATATTTGTCGGCAGTTAGAAGCTGTAAATAGCGCAAGTACTTTCTATGTCAGTGTATAGTCACAAGATAAGTCATAAGACCAGACCACTCAGTATCTTATGCGTCACTTTTAGCAACAAAGTAGGATAAGGTCACCGATAATTCTGCAGATTCGGATGATTAAACGCTGGCTGAACCCAATCTCGAGCTCAGATTAAATGCTGTGCACGTTTGGTTAGGAATGGAAGACTCTGCGTGGAAATAATATCCATTCGACCTACATATCCTTATTATCTCAGACACCCTATGGTCTCCTTTCCTGCGTGAGTGTGCTTCAAGATCTGGTAGGACGAATTAAAGACGCGCTCGACAAGAAGGAATATATGCTGGTCATCAACATTTGGTATTTGGTTTTTATTTGGTATTTATTGATCAGATAAAACTCTGTACATGAAGATTAACTTATAATTAGTACAGGATATAAAATGACATTAAATTACATACAATGTGCAAAAGTATACAATTAATTAAAGCTAAGTAAATATAAAATAAATAAAAGAAAAGATAATAATACAAATAAGTTAAGATCGCAACCAAGGAAAATTAATAATTGTAGCGTTGACGTAGAAACCGTCGTGGCAACTTGAGTCGGTAGAGCGGGCGTGTGACTCGATATATACGCCTCTGTTGGCGTAATGAAAGACGTTACTTTATTTATTAAGTTTATTGTTTTTAAAACTCTTTTCGAAAACAATAATACAAAAATTGTTACCGCCTTTGAGGAGTCCTTACCCACAAGTATGCGGTCCGGGGACTGCAGTATCTGTTAAAGTACGGGCTTCTAAAAGGGTCAACCAAGGGCAAAGATATGTTTATTTATTAATCCGCGCAAGAAGTGTGGTGTGTTCTTCCAAGGACGGTAGAGAACGGTCGCATTGAACAACACATCAAACTCCTGATTGAACAAGAGTGAAGATCTCACGATCGGTGCTGGCTATTTATACCCATTTGCTAGAGTATAATACATACAGCTGGAAGAGCTTTTTGAAAAGATATGTTAAAGCTTTATGAGCTTTTGTTATACTTTTGATCCTGGTTTACAGTAAGAGTAAACATTTTGAAAATTAATTTCAATTCAGATTTTTTACATTTCATTAAATACTTCAAGAAAATAGAATATTTTATGTTGCCAATTAATTATTGGGTTGTTACAGTCTCCCCCTCTGGCGCTGAGGTCGTTTCGACGATGCGGCAGGAATATTGCTTCTTGCTGGTCGTCCTCGTCTTCGCAGGGTTCGAACTGGTCGTTCATCTCTGATTTCGTTCAGCGGCGGTTAAAAGTTTGGAAGCATACTCTATTGGGTGTTCGTCGGATTTCTCCCCCTGGACTAGAACAGCGCCGATCGTATAGTTGCTGGCATCTGTCTTCAGGTGGAATGGCTTCCCATCACTTGCTTGTTGTAAAATTGGTGCACTTATGAGTAAAGTCTTCAGGGTATCGAATGCCATCTTCTCCTCCTTCCCCCATTTCCACGGGGCATTTTTCTTTGTGAGACTGCTTAGTGGCTTTGATACATTAGCAAAATTGTTGATGAAAGGGCGGTACCACGAACATGTTTGTAAAAACTATATTACTTGCTTTACGTTTTTTGGTTCTATCCGTTTTGCAATGTCAGCAATTTTATCAGGATCAACTTGTATGCTTTGATTTGTGATCAGGTGTCCAAGGTATTTTACTTCAGCGCAGCAAAATTTTAATTTTTTCCTATTCACTTTTAATTTGAATAAGTCAAGACGTTCAAGTATTCGCTTTAAATGGCAATAGTGCTCTTCAAAACTGCTGGAGCTAATAATTATGTCATCTAGGTATGTTAGAATGAACATATCTGCGAGACCATTTCGAAATCTATCGATTAGCCTTTAAAACGAAACATTCCGAATGATGTAACAAATGCAGTCTTGTCCTTATCTTTTTCCGCTACCTGGATTTGATAATACCCAGACTGCAAGTCAAGAGTGCTCTTAAACAGTGTTCTCTTTGTTGAGGGAAGGAGGTCGTCGATCCTAGGTAGTGGATATCTGTCGGGAACTGTTATGCTATTTAGGTGCCGGTAATCAATGTAGACTCTGATACCTTCTTCCTATTTAGGCACCAGCACGACAGGTGCAGCCCAAGGAGAATCACATTCTTCGATAATATCACTTTCCAACATTTTAATGAGTTCTGTTTTAAGCTGATCTTGTCGCAATAGGATTATGATTGCCTGTGTTAATTTTATGTATTGCAAATGGGGTTGGCTCGGACAAAGCATCAAACACTCTTTCTTCACTTTTTAACAATTCGTTTAAGTGATTTCTTTCAAGGGAACTTAGCTCAATTCCTTCATCTTCACGAAGTTCGACATCAAAAGCGAGAATTTCCATGCAAAATGGCTCCAATTCTACTTCTTATTCTTGTAATTTGACGCAGGCCAGGAAGAGCTTATTTATGTCTTTCTTCCGTTCAGGGGTCACTTCGTCGCTTCTAAGTGAATCACGGAATATGTTCTGTATTGAATGAGGTGAGTAATCATTGCTTACAGATTCATTTTTTTTTCCTTTTTAGGGGTATTGCAGGTCCAAAGTTTTCAATCGGTTGTGGTGTTGTGGGAAGTGGAGGAATTGTTGATTGGTTATCAAAGCATGTCAGGAAAGTGGATTTACGGTCTTCCAGCTAGTTCTGGCTATTTGCGTGATTTCTACGTTCAGTGCCTTTTCTTTCCGGTGTCAACTGTGATTGTTGAAGGTGCAACGGAGTATTGCCAATAGGCGAGATAGGTTTAAAAGCCGTAATTTTAGGGAATAAGTCAGCAACATCTCGAGTTTTGTCCACTAGCTTCGTGTGCTCGGTATCAAAAAAATCGAAGACTTTTCCCTTTTGATCCGCGAAATACCACAATCTTTGACCTAAATCTAGGACAATACCATTTTGTTCGAGGAAATCAATACCGATCAAAGTTCTATTGTCAGTTGCCTGTGGTAACACTAGAAACTTTATTGGTCTTAAACGGTTTCCAATGATTATACTCGTATTTGTGTCTCTAATGTATATCTTTGCATCTCCGTCAGCAAGTGTGACGTCAGCATTTAGTTGATAAAATTTTGTTCCCATTTTGAGAAGGTGTAAGAATAACTTCCTTCCAGCCACACTTGTTCGCGCCGCGGTATTCAGATATGCTATGCCCATTTCTCCAGGGGAAGCAATAGGTATCGTCGGTAAATCTGTGCTCAATGTGGTCTTAATTGAATTGAAAGAAACCGTTGCTGGTCCTTTCTGTAGCTCTTTGCATGTTGGACAGTTGGAACGAACAAACCCAGGTGCTTTGCATTTATAACAGTGTATCTTTGGCTCTGCAGACGCATGGGCTGATTGTATTCGCGCTTTCTCGTCTCGTTTCTTTTTTTTTCCGACATTCATTGACAGTATGTCCTTTGTGCGAGCAGTAGTTGCATCTTTTCTTTCCAGATATTTCCACTTTAGGAGCTTGTTGGGCTGATCTTTCGGCTATAGAAAGTTCTACCGCTCTTGCCTTAGTGAGCAATTCCTTAAAACTACTAATGCTGTCTCGTGGAACTCCGCCACGTATGTGAATACCCAATAAACCGTAAACCATGTCTATCATCATTCGCTCGGTTGGGATTGGTTCACTTAGTTGTGAAAGTAGTGCTCTTTTTGTAGAGATAAAATCATCCGTCGATTCTTTTGGCTTCTGTTTTTGTTCAAAAATTTCCAAAAAAATCCGTAATAGAGAAGAACATCTTGCCATGTTGCAGCCTCACCTTGTACACCTTGCCACCAGGCAACAGCACCATCTTGTAGAAGAAGCGGAAACCCTTTTATCGCATCTGCATCAGATATCCGTTCTATTGCTTTGTAAATATTTATTGTAGCGATGAAACCTTCCACCACAATTGGATCTCTTTCCCCTTTAAAACGCTCCGTGCAATGGCTGAAGCTGCCTCTGCTTACAGACTGCGTTGTCATGACGGTAATGAGCTCTCTCAGCTGATCCGCAGATAAATTAGCCATGTTGTTTGCTGCTACTTCTTCTGCACTTCGAGCAGAAATGCGTTCACTCCTTCTTAAATTATCCGTCTTGAATATCGAATCAGGCCTCTAGTTGGGTGCCAATGTAGCGTTGACGTAGAAACCGTCGTGGCAACTTGAGTCGGTAGAGCGGGAGTGTGACTCGATATATACGCCTCTGTTGGCGTAATGAAAGACGTTACTTTATTTATTAATTTTATTGTTTTTAAAACTCTTTTCGAAAACAATAATACAAAAATTGTTACCGCCTTTGAGGAGTCCTTACCCACAAGTATGCTGTCCGGGGACTGCAGTATCAGTTAAAGTACGGGCTTCTAAAAGAGTCAACCAAGGGCAAAAATATGTTTATTTATTAATCCGCGCAAGAAGTGTGGTGTGTTCTTCCAAGGACGGTAGAGAACGGTCGCATTGAACAACACATCAAACTCCTGATTGAACAAGAGTGAAGATCTCACGATCGGTGCTGGCTATTTATACCCATTTGCTAGAGTAGAATACATACAGCTGGAAGAGCTTTTTGAAAAGATAAATTCAGATTTTTTACATTTCATTAAATACTTCAAGAAAATAGAATATTTTTATGTTGCCAATTAATTATTGGGTTGTTACATAATCACTAAAAAAAAAAGACAAATCAGTTCAAATTAGAAAAGTGTTCAAAGCAGACTGTATGAAATTTTCTGTGTTCGATAGTAGACCTCACATGATTGGGTAGATTATTCCATAGCTTGACAGCATAAATAAAAAATTGCCTGCATGATGTTAAACAGATGCATCTGGCAGGTCGCAACACTATATAGCGATTAGTACGAGTCGTAGAACAAAAATTAATTAAATTAAACAGATAGTTTGGTTCTCTCTTATGAATAATTTTGAAACTAGAGAACAGCACCGATATTTGAAAAATTTTCCAACTTACATTCGAGAATTTGAATAGCTTCCGATGAGATATGATCAAACCTACGACGATTGAATACAAACATGATTCCAAGATTTTTAGCGTGACTGACATATTCCACTTGGCAAGAGTTTAAAAAGATAGGAGGGAAATCAGAGAAACTCGGTTGATGTTTGGCGATTGGCATCGCTTTTGTTTTGATGGGATTCAGAGTCAGGCCATTTTTTTAATTTAATTTTGGTGGGGGCTGAGGCCCCCATTTATTGGCTTGATACAAGCTTAATCTAACTTAAAAACTAGGACTGAAAACTAACAGAAAGACTTAAGAGCTAATGACCAAGGAAGTGATGGAGGAGATCTTGTTTGAGACGAGGAGTGCTCTGGTGGAAATGAAAAAGGGAGAGATTTGAGTTGACCTTTCGGAGCATTCAGGAGATAGAAGAGACGAGGACAACGTGGATTGCGGGGGTTGGTGTTGAAGGAAATGGAGTTCAAAATGGATGCACAGTCGATGGAACCTGACAGAAGACGATGAATGAAAAGAACGTCAGCAATATTCCTACGTTCTTCTAACGAATTCATATTTAGAAGTTTGAGGCGGTCTTGATAGGGAGGTAAGATTATCATGCTTGACTGGCATACTCAAGCAGGGGGCGAACAAAGGTAATATAGAGAAATCTGGTTACATACGGTTTGAAAAATTCCTTAGACCACCGTTTAATAAAGCCAAGTGATGAGTTGGCTTTGATGATCATCTTATCGATATGCGAACGGAAATTAAGCTCACTGTCGAATAATATGCCAAGATCTTAAAAAGACTGAACCAGGAGAATTGGTTGACCATGGAGAAAATAAAGTCGGGGAGGAGACAGGTTGCATTTACGAGAGAAGGTTATAGATTGACATTTGGTTATACTCGTATTAAGTTCTAGGCAGTTTTTGAGGCACCAGATTGAAAACCGATCAAGGTCTTCTTGAAGAAGGGCAGAGTCCTGGGGAGAGGAAATAGATTTAAAAAATTTTGTGTCGTCAGCGAAAAGGAAGAGGGACGAGTGCTTAATGACACTCTCAACATCGTTGATGGTAAGAATGAAGAGAAGAGGGCCAAGATGACTGCCTTGTGGAACTCCAGATGAGGCCAGGAATGGAACAGAAAGGGCGGATCTAAACCGAACACTATAATATCGGTTTACCAGGTAAGAAGAAATCCATTTTAAAAAGAGAGGCTCAATGCCGGGAGCAGACAATTTGAAGAGAATCAGTTGATGAGATATCTTGTTAAACGCTTTAGTGAAATCAGTTGCGATAACATCGATTTCTTTGCCATTTTCTAAGGCTGAGAGTGCAAAAGACACGAATTCAACTAGATTTGTGGTAGTTGATCTACCTTTTAGAAAACCATGTTGTTGGGGTGAAACAAAAGGCTTGCATTTGAAGCTTAACGCTTCGTATGAAATGCTTTCAAAGAGTTTAGGTATATGAGAGAATTTAGCAATGGGACGATAATTGGTAACTTCATGCTTAGATCCCTTTTTGTGTATCGGGATTATAAAAGAGGTCTTCCAAATCTGGGGAAATTCACCCTGTGTAAGCGATAGACGAAAAAGGTAAGAAACATGGCGGGGAGTCCGTCTGGGCCAGGTACAAATTCATCCTTAAGATTTTGTAACTTTTCTTCAATAACTGCAGGATCGAAATTTTGAGTGAGAAAGGGACCAATAGAGAAATTTGGTAGATCATTGAAGTAAGAGGGATCTGGTACGAAGGAGTTGTTGGCAAATGATTGCTTGAAAAATGTAGCAAAAAAGTTGGCGATGGTAGGACGATCACTTGAAGATTTGGTTTCAAAAGCGAGGGAGGAAAGATAACCATCAGTCTTACTTTTGCAATTGACAAATTGAAAAAATGACTTGGGGTCATTTATGAGATTGGTTTGCGCACTATTCAGGTAGCGCTGATAGAGAGAGTTATAGAGTTCAATGAAATGAAGATATGTATCTAGATAATTTGAATAGTCGGAAGCAGAGTGGTTGCGAAGGAATACTGCCCATAACTTGTTTCTTTTGTTTCGTAGAGAGCGAAGTTTACGATTATACCAAGGAGGGGATGTAGAAGAAGTTTTATGGCGGGAGTAAGGCACATAAAGGGAGATGGATTTGAATATTTCTCTGTAAAAAATGGAGAGACCATCAACCAGAGATAGATTGGTAAACTCAAAAGAAGCACTGCTTAGATAGGTATTGATTTTACAGAAATTAGCTTTGTGAAAATTGTAAGAAAATAGAACTGCGGGGGGAGGCGACTGAAGGGAAGAGTTGTGGAAAAATGAGAGAAGAAGTGGAGGATGAAAGCTGTCAATAGCTGAAAGAGATAGGGGACAACACGATACTGAGGAGTTGATGGGATCAGTTGTGAAGATAAGGTCTAATCGCCTTTCCATATAGTTGGAAACGCCACTGACTTGGCATAGACTGGAGTCTGTTAGACGATCTAAGAATGGGCATTCCTTAGTAGAAATGGGATTGGAAGCGATGAAAAAAGATAGGTCTTCAGATAGAGTCCGCTTCAGCTGAGGCAGATTAAAATCGCCGAAGATAATGATATCATCAAGCGAGTCTGATAAGTCGATCAAATTGTCAATTGCTGCAATAGCAAGTTGGTAGGATTCGATAGGTTGCGCCGGAAGAATTTAACAATACATAACGTACAAGCATCTACGAGTGAGGGTTATTTTAACCGACACAAAGTCGAGCTTAGGAGAGGTTGATGTTGCGACGATCGAGGAGTCCAAGCTGTTGTGAATAGCCAGTAGGACACCTCGACAAGGGGATTCAATCAAGGGGGGTGCCCGATCATCATCCCGAAAAACATTAAAAGAAGGAGGGAATAACTCCTGGTTTTTTATGTTGGGGATAAGATTAGTTTCGGTCAGAGCATAGATATCAAATGGGAGAGCATGAGATTGGCGGAAAACAGCGTGGGTTTTAGAACGGAGTCCTCTTACGTTCTGGTAATAGAAGGTGAGAGGGAGGTTTTTGCATGACTTTTTAGGGTCGAAAAAATTTATCATGGTCAAGGCGACTGCGTTGGAGGTGTGAGACTCTTTTAGAGTGTACATAGTGGCGAAAAGCGGCAAGATCGTCTGCAACTTTTTGGGGGGGAGTATTGAAAATCTCGTGATACTTTATATAAAGTTTCCTGAGACTGGTAACGTCGGTAGGGAGGCCTTCCTGCTGGATAGAAACCATGACGCTTGTTTACATGCAGTCCACTCAAAGATAGATTGTAGATCGTCATTCATTTTTGCTATTGCGTCCTCAACCATGCCAATAGGAAAACTAATATATAATTGAACATCGTCAGCATATATATGGAATCGGCAATGAGATAAATGAAAAGGTAGGTCATTAATGAACAAGGAAAACAGTAATGAACCAACAATAGATCCTTAAGGAACACCATTATTAACGGGAAGAAACGAAGACAGTTTACTATTACATGAAACGGCTTGCAGCCGATTAGTCAAGTATGAATAAATAAGTTTAATAGAAGTGTCAGAGAAGTTAAAAAATATCGCTAGTTTATCACAGAGTATTTCAGGGTTAACACAATCAAATGCTTTGTAAAAGTCAACTAGTGTTATCACAGTAGTATAATTGGCATCAATTGCCTGTCTTATGTCTTCGCAAACTTTTAATAATGCTGACGTGCAACTGTGTCCCGACCGGAAACCTGACTGGAGAGGATTAAGGAGCTGTTTGTCTTTTATAAATTATTTAATCTGGTTGCTTATAATAAATTCAAAAACTTTGGATAAAAAGGGAAGGATAGCTATTGGTCTATATTCATTTTTTTGGGATTGGGATGATTTTGGATTTTTTCCATGCACAGGGGTAAGTAGATGTCATAATGATAGTGTTAAATGTTTGGGTAATGTAGGGAAGTAAAAGAGGAAGCAGCATTTTTATAAAGTATGGGTGAATATTCTCAAGTCCAACAGACTTGCATTTAATTGAAAAGACTGCGTCTCCTACGCAGTACATGTCAACTGCGGCCAGGGAAAAAGCATTTTCTCGGTCTTGTTGTGCTGTCGTAGGGCTAGTGGTATGAGGTGAAATCTGTGTAGAGATCTTAAGGTTCAACTCGTCTAGATTTATATTGTCGTCCGAAACTGTTCAGTCCGATATTGCGAACTTCTTTCCACAAAAATTTTGAGGAACGATCACAATTAAATCTGTCATTATAATAACTAAGCTTAGCGGATCGAATAAGCTTAGCAACAAGGTTACGGGATGCTTTAAAGTCACTAAACATTTCCGTACACCCAAAACGTTTCCAACGACGGATTGAGACGTCTCCCCTTTCATAGCTTTAAGGATGTCATAGGAAAGCCAAGGACAACTCTGTGACTTTAAAACTCGAGTCTTGATGGGAAGATGTTTATTAAATAAGTAGTCAATTGTTGCAGTCAAGAAGTCAGTTTGTTTATTAACATCTGATGTCAAATAGATTGAATTCCAATCAATAGACAAACAATCACTAAAAAGTCTTTCAACATTTACATTGCGAAAGTCACGATATTGGATAGACTGGGACGAGTTTTTATGAACATGGAAATCGAAGGTAGCAAAGATAAGATCATGATACAAGAAGACGGGGACAGATAATTGACTAAAACACTTAACAAAATTTTCATCACTTGCAAGAAACACATCTAATAAAGACGGAACACAGTTAGGCTTAAAGTGGGTAGGATTAGTGACGTTTAGAAAAGAGAGCCCAAGAGAGTCCATTGATGTTTCAAATGATTTAGAAGATGAAGTAAGAGTATTTATGTTTATATAGTATGTTTAAACTTTGGTGCAAGGTGTGATATTTCTTCCACAGTTGGGGAAATAATACGAGAACTCGAGATATGAGGTGGCATATAAAAAGTTCCGAGAAGTACTTAAATAAAATAGTGGTCCGAAGATTCAGCGCCATCCGAACACTTAACGTGACTGGACCTGATATATTTTCTAACGTAAATAGCAACGCCACCTCCAATTGTGTGAGTTCGATCAGCCCAGTAAGGTTTTTTAAAACCTTTTAGAGAAAACAGTTCCTATTCAAATCAGGATGATATTGAGGATGCTCTCGGCGACGCAACTTTTGACGGGGTGTGTAACTCGAGCAGACAACACAGCATAGATAATGGATAAAAGCACTGCTGGTGTATAGGACACTGATTTCGGATGCTAACTGCGCCCAATACGTGATGGTGTCCAGTCTATATTGCTAAGGTGCATGTTGTCGATTCACTGCTTAACGCTCTCAATAGTTTTGACGTCTATACTCAAGCATATGCACATGATGTAGCTGTACTGTGTCGTATCAGTGGCTATCTGCTCTAAAGTGCAGGATGCGATCGGCGACTAGTGCACTAAGAATGGGCTTCCAGTTAATCCTCACAATTGCTTATTGCAAGCTTATTCTTAAATCTAACAATTTTCAAACTAAAGATAAAAACTAAAGGGTGGCAGCGGTTAAAGAAAGTTAGGACGTGAGGCATGGGTGGAAATAAGAATGTTCTTAAGAGAGAGTTTGCTGAGATGGTAGTCGAAGAGAGGCAGAATATCGTTAACTTCACGAAGAATTTTAGACATTGGCTCCAAGTGTCCGTAATTCGTTCTCTGAAGATTGAGCCGGAAAAGTGGCACAGACCTAAGATTGCGTGGATTGGTGTTAAAAGAAATATGTTGAAGCAAATAAGGACAATCGATATTACCGACTTACTTTTTATGAATAAAGAGAATATCGGCACCCTTTCGACGTATAGAAATGGGTTGTAAATTTATAAGTTTCAGCCGGTCAGTATAAGGTGGTAAGTTTTGTGTATCATCCCAGGGAAGACCACGTAAAGCAAATCGAAAAATCCTGCTTTGAACAGCTTCTATCCGGGGGATGTGTGTTCTATAGTAGGGTGACCAAACTTGGCTTGCATATTCAAGAAGAGGCCTAACGAAGGTTACGTAAAGACATTTAGTAACATAAGGATTGGAAAACTCCTTAGACCAGTGCTTGATAAAGCCAAGGACAGAGTTGACTTTTTTTATTATATTGGGTATATAACTTAATTTTTCAAAATTTGAACGTTTACTTAAGAAAAATATGTACAATTTTATTATTCAAAGTATTGCCCATCTGAAGCTATGACTTTTTCCCATCTTTCTGGCAATTTGTGGATCCCATCCCAAAAGAACTGCGCCGGCTTGACAGCCAAGAATGAATCAAGCCAATTTTTGATATTCTGCTCTGATGTGAACCGTATTTCAGTGAGGGCGTTCTGCATCGACCGGAACAAATGGTAGTCAGAAGGGGCAAGGTCTGGGCTATAAGGCGGGTGGGGTAAGACTTCCCATTCACTCTTTTCCAAATAGTTCTTAACCGGAATAGCAACGTGGGGCCGAGCGTTGTCATGATGGAAAATTATTGCCTCGTGTCTGGTCGCATATTCCGGGCGTTTTTCAGCCACTGCTCTCTTCAAACAGACTAATTGTGTTCGGTAGCGTTGTCCATTGATGGTTTCATCCGGTTTTACCAGATCATAATACAGCACACCCATCTGATCCCACCAAATACAGAGCATTACCTTCGCTCCATGGATATTCGGCTTTGCCGTTGATTTGGCTGGTTGGCCGGGTTTCACATATGATTTTTTGCGCTTGCGGTTGTCGTAATGGATCCATTTTTCATCACCAGTGACAATCCGATGCAAAAATGACTTCCTTTTCTGGCGTTCCAGCAGCATTTCGGATATGCAAAACCGCCTTTCGACGTCTCTCGGCTTGAGTTCATGTGGAACCCAATTTCCTTGCTTTTGAATATATCCAGCTGCTTTTAAACATTTTGAAATGGCTGCTTGAGTGACACCCAAAGATTCTGCTAGCTCTTCTTGTGTTTGGCAACAATCTTCATAGAGTAATGCTTCCAGTTCTTCATCTTCAAACTTTTCTGGCTGCCCAGGACGTTCATCGTCTACCAAGCCAAAATCACCATTTTTAAATCGTGCAAACCACTTTTGACACGTTCGCTCAGCTAGCGCATGTTCACCATAAACTACCACCAAAATACGATGACTTCGGTAGCAGTTTTCTTCATATTAAAGTAATGAAGAGAACTCCCCGCAAAAACACTTTTTCAGGCACAAAGTTCGACATATTTGAGTGAAAAAAAATTATTGTTGTTTACGCTTCAAATGAATGACATACACTGAAATGACGTACAATGATAGTAGCTTTCCAACGCTGTTCCAATGGAATAATAATTATGGAATAATACAAGTTACGCCATCTCTTAACAAACCGCACGAATTAAGTTATGGACCCAATATTATCAATGTGAGAGAGGCATTTGGGTTCCTTATCAAAGATAACACCCAAATCACTTAACTCATTCACTAAGGGAACAGGCAGATTAAAGATTAGATAGTAGCGAGGTGAAGTAGGTGCTGCTTACGTTATAGGTTATGTTATAGCCTGACACTTATCGACGTTAAGTTCAAGCTTCTGACACCAAGTACAAAATCTGTCAAGATGTTCCTGCAGTGCTGGGCTGTTTGAGGAAGACGATATACGAGTATATCTAAACAGATATGTATGAATTGTTAATGATGCAATCAATGTAATTAATGGCTAGAATAAATAATAAGGGACCAAGTTGGCTGCCTTGAGGGACACCAGAAGAGGCTTTAATTGGGTCAGAAACCATGATGAGGGATAGGTTGGGACTATACATTTCACAAGCCCTTCTCTCTGTCAATCTTCCATTAAGCCAATAGAAGCACACTGGGTTCAACTTAATACGTGCGTCAACGCTAGGGTCTCTGGCCAACAAAAAGCAAATAAAACATTCCACTTTTCTGTAAGGCTGAGTCGTTGGGGTGAGTGAATTATTATGTAGCTGGCATTATTATTAATATTATTATTATCAAGGGAACGATACAAATTAATTTGTAGGGTCCGGGATTTAACGCTGGGGTACTATGCCCATGTGGCGCGTTTTGTCAACAGCACGCGGAGTACTGAGTTCCCATGTGGTCACTCACCTACGTACTTACCGCGCCCAACACTGCTTGATTTCGGTGATCTAGCGGGAACCGATGCTTTCAGTGCGGCGAGGCCGTTGACGTAGCTGGCATTAATGGTGAACTCCTGGATATAGAACATTCCGACTTTTAGAGCAGCATCAGAGTCTAGGAACAGATTGAATTTGTCCATCAAATCCTGTGTGAGAATGAAAACTCTGTTACTTCTTTATAGAACTGGACGATTTACCCAATACTGAACTAAGTCACTTCCTGAAATTGGAATCATTATATGTTTGGTTTGAACTTAGCGGTATTTCTTAATGGATTACCAGGAGGACCTCTACTATCAAATAGACACAATGGACCCTCTTTTGGACTAAGTGCGCAATGACTTCATTCAATGTTAGGACCACGTATAAGATCCCAAAACTCCTTTCATAGGACGAGGTTCGAAGTTCCTCGTACCATTTTATGCACTCTAACATGACTATAACCAGCATTTCTAATCACTTAAGTGGTTTTTATATGAGGTATCTCTTCAGTGGCTTTGATAATGCCATTATTTTACAAATTAACTTCGTGAGACAAACCCAAGTGAAAGACACAAATTAGCTTCAAAGGAAGATGGGACAATCTACCCACTTACGAGTAAGTGACAACGTTGGCATGCAACATTTCACCCCAACCCCAACAGATTTACTGCTAGTTTGCGGAACTCAGTTCATGCACATCCTCTTAACTAAAGTCACAGGAGATGTGACACTTTATTGTCTTTGCAACACTGTTTTAGGTGCTCCAAAGGAAGCGTGACATTTCATAGTACTCAAATGTAAAATCTATTCTACTCAAAAGCTTTCCACTTGAATATGAAAAGAAAGAAGAATGTCGACAAAAAGGACCATAATCATGGCTTTGTCAGTGACCTGACAAGGAGTGGTAGATGCCTATGCGTCTCTTAATTAGAGTGGAAAGCATTCCTGTCACGTTTATGGGGGTTAGACGCATTGACATTGCAATCCTTTTACCTGCGATATATGTGACTATTGCTAATATCAATCAGGATACATACAATAGTCGCAGAAATGAGTTTAGATTCGACATCGGTTGCACATTGATTGAAGGATTGAGGATGTAACCACTCCAGGAGTTCGAAATCACACACACATCAAGTGGAAACCAATATAAAGTGGCTTTGATGTCTGGCGAAGATTAAAGATTGACAATGAGGGAATTTTCTTATGGTTGCGTTGGTGGGCAAAAACCTTTGTTCTTAATTTGCTTCAATCTTTCACTTGGCGAGTAGAACTTAAATTCCTTCAGTGATTTCAGTGGTTACTTGGACGTTGCAATACATAGCAAATAAGTTTCTTGTGATCAAGATACGGTCTACATAAGAATAGGTCTAACGCTGAAACGAAAGGCGGAGTAGTTGGTTTCATTTTAAGCACAACGTTGACAGAGCTGTGTTGTTGTTATATGTACTTCAATCAACGGACAATGCTCTAGAGTCTAAACTTATTCAATGTACAATATATTGTCTTGTAGACAAAACTCTCATTCTTGGCTTCTAAATCATTGTATCACCTTTTACTAAAGCCACTAATCACTCTCGTAATTCACACTTCAAATTCACCAGATGAACTGACTGAAATGACATATTTCGAGATCAATCTGTGCCATCCAGCGTTCCAAACAATTTTCCATTTTGCTAGAAAATTCAATTTCATTCTGCAATAGTTGAAATCTTCTGCTATTGGAATGTAGATGGCGCTTATAGCCGCACATGCAGTAATTCAATACGTCATTGATCAACTTTTCCTGTTGAACTTAAATATTATATCGGCGCTGTATGATTTTCATGTGGCTGCAGACGTCCACGACGTCTGCTGCGCATACATACTCAGTCCAATCGGAATTTAATAGTATAGAAGTAATCCTCCTTAGTGATTCCGCATTCCACCCTTCATCAATGTCCTTAATTCATAAGGTGGTTCAGTGCGCGAGCGTTTGGACCTCCGCATTACCAAAAAGGATTTCACCTGTTGTCACCTATCTTACCCACCGTCAAGTTCGGACGTGTTTTATTTTCGCTCCGCTATAATTTGTGAATATTTGTTTTTCTGTTTGAACTTTTTCCTTTTTGTTTTTTGGTTTTTTTTTCGTGTTTAACCCCATTCTTCCCAATCGCTTACACCATAAATTCTCAGTGTCATCAAAACACAGTGACTTTGTGTCTTTAAAAAAAAAATAAATAAATAAAAAAATTAAAATAATTAATAACCTACTTACTGATCTGATTCAACCATGTCTTCCTGTGGATTTGCTGACTGCGTTGTACCTACTAACACAGTGGAAATGATTACATGCAATGGGGTATATGGAAAGAAATTCCATCCCATATGCATTGGTTTAAGCAGAAACGCTAAAACTCATCTCGAAGAGTATAAGCGCATATTCAGCTTTTTCTGTGTAGAGTGCCGGACCATCTCTCTGGCACATATAATGCTGGCTTTAAAATGTAATAATCAGCAACTAATTGGGCTTGCAAACTCGATTGCAGAGCTGAAATGCGAAGTTCAATTCAGTGGTAAAAATAATAACCAAACTCATTTCCGAGAGCCATGATAATTTAAACTGTTCGATCGATAACAGCATAACCACCATAAAATCAGCTGTTCAATCGCTGCAATCTAAAATAACAAAATTAACAGATTCTGATAAGTGTCACTGCTCAAACGCGTTACCAGCGATTCAGTCAACTTCAATTCAGTTGGGAAAAATTATGTCAACGTTGACTGACCAATACACTCTTCTACATCTCAAGCATGCTGAACACACCGAAAACATCGGATCCATCCAACATGACCTCAATTTTCTAAGTGAGGAAGCTGCATCCACTAGATCAACCACAATGCAGATATTGGAGGAATTAAAGCACATCTCTAGTAAGCCGGAGGCACCTCCATCTGCAGTAAGCCCGTGTAACAAATCCTTACACGACGAGCTATATACATCACCCTCAACCACTTCAGCCCCAACTCATTCAATAACCATTACCACCGAAGCCCCCATTCAACCCACTTCGATAAATGCAGCTTCGATCAGCAATCCCGTCCCAAGACCATTGCCAATAATAAGGGCTTTTGGGACATCCTGGACTCTCCCTGAATGGACCAACAGAATTCAAAAATTAAATAAAATGAATCTTAAAGCCACCAAAAAACCGGAGCTGTCTACTTTCTTTCTCCAAGGTGCCCCACGTCATGTAAGCCCGTCCTGCATCAAAGACCTTTTTAGGAAGAAATTTGGTATACAAAACATCAAGTGTAAACAAGTTGACAAAGTGAAGAGCAAAAACGGCATGTGTTTTGAAATACGTATACCCACCAAATACGATTGGATGTTCAAATCTTCGGACGGCATACCAATCTCGGAAAAGATGGTCATCACCCAACGAAAGGTTGCTAATGAAAAAAAAAATATAACCCACGATTTTGCCCTATCCCATCAACATCCCGACTCAAACTGGTCATTTAAGACTCAAATCTTTCCAAGATTCTCCTCGCTTCTACCCCCCTTTGGACCATCCAAAAAGAACACCAGAGTTGCGACACCAAATCCCCTCGCTCCCTTCACCAAACCTTTAAAGCCGCCTCAAAACAGAGTTTCATTTAACCTTGCTCCTGCGCCTTCTACCCAAGTTCCAACTAACGTTGCCCCATCAGTCAAATATCCTAATTTTATCAGTTCCCATATACTAAACCCAACCACCCCTTCCTCATCTTCATCTACCAATCCCACTGATTCAACCCCCCTCACTATTCAAGATTGAATAGTGAGGGGGGTTGAACAACCTGTCCCTTCTTCATCCGCTCGTTCTCTTAATTCGCCTGCCCTCGATTCTTACCCGAAATACCTTGACCCACTCCTCCCACCAACTGTCAAACTCACTAAAAAATTTTCTGATATGAATGATGACAGTCGTTACGTAGTAACGCATTTATGAAAATGTTCGCCTCGACCTTGTCTACCTGCACGACAAACCCAACTCCGTTTGCATTGATGGCATAACCAAAACCAACAAACAACGTTTCGATTCAACGAGAAGGTCTTCCTATTAAGCCAGTGGAATTGATGCAAATTTTCGTTCGCTACCATGAGAGTTTCGACATCTCTTCCGATGAAGTTCATCATGATCTTTCTACGCTGTCTTCGCATGTCAGCTCTAAACGTCTCTCCCACTTGCAAAGAACTCGTTCAAATTTTAAAAACTATTACAGTTCCTTACAAACTAAATCCTGTATCCTCCAGTCCACAATGCCTTTCCGTTTACTACCAAAATGTAAGAGGTTTGCGCTCTAAAATCTCCGTCGTAGATCTCAATTCTCAAAAGCTACCCTATGACGTAATTGCTCTTACTGAAACAAATCTAATTCCGGACATTAATAACCTTGAGCAGTTTCAAAGTTTTTCGAAAAGATGGATTTGAAAGACCTGATAATCCCTATGGCCGAGGTATTTTACTAGCAATCCGGAACTTTTTTCACGCAACTCCTGTTGGTATTCCCCCCACTGACAACTTTGAGTTAGTATGTGTCAACTTTGTGCTCCCCAAAAGCTGTCTTTACGTACTCGTACTTTGTTGTTACATTCACCCATTCCAACCAATTGAGTCTTATCGACCTGTAGTTTACGCAGTGGATTTTTTAACTGATAATGCACAACCCAAAGACTGTATTATTCTAGTAGGGGATTTCAACCTCCCTCAACTTAAATAGGGGCCTTCCGACGATTCGTCAGTTTTCGTCTCTCTTAAATCGTCCTCAGAAATAGAAATTTTGATGGTGGACTGCCTAGCCAACTCAAGTCTATATCAGATTAGTGGAATACCTAACACAATGAACAGACAACTCGATCTTGTCTTTACATCCGATTCAGATAACTGTGTCGTTTATAGGAGTGATCATCTTCTTTCTACCCTAGACCGCCTTCATCTCCCCTTGTCAATTATATACTCATATGAAAATGGCAACACAAGTGTCGATTCGGAAAATGCATTTTCATTTAACTTCCGAAGAACCGACTTTATCAAACTTAAAAACCTCATTAGCAACATTAACTTTGACTTTATTGCTGAGACAACTAATATTGATCTTGCTCTATCAACGTTAATTTTCTCCTATTTTGCCCAATTGGTTCCATATACCTTTCGAAAGGACTGTATGCCAGATCCTCCCTGGTACAACAAGGAGTCACGCTCTCTCCGTAATTACAGAAACAAGTTGTGGCATAAATTCTTAAGGACTCGATCTGATTCCGACTACAGTAATTATCGATTGGTATATAATCGTTTTTCTGAACTTTGTGAGTCTCTTTACCTTGAGTAGCTCTACCGCATGCAATTTAACTTAGTCTCAGACCCGAAATGCTTCTACCAGTTTGTTAATACCAAAAGAAAGTCAGACGGCTACCCATCTATTCTGAAATTTCTTAGTGAATTTTCTGCCGACCCGAAAACCATTGCAAATTTATTTGCCTGTCAATTTAATAAATCCTTTTCTAAGAAAACAGCTGAACCCGATCCTAGTTACTTTAGCTATATGAGAAACTATCATGAGACATCATCGGTTTCGCTAAATATAACAACATCTTTGGTATCTGATAACATTACCAAACTTAAAGATGATTTTTCGTCCTGCCCTGATGGCCTTCCGGCTATTGTAATAAAAGAGTGTGTTAACCATCTCGGTCCTGCTACCCTATTTAACTTGTCTGTCTCAACAGGTACTTTCCCTTTCCTATGGAAGGAATCTTACATCATCCCTATTCATAAAAAAGGAAGTAAGGCCGAAGTCGATAATTATAGGCCCATAAAAAAATTCCTTGCATAACCAAACATTTTGAATGCGTAGACTATCTACAACTTCTTCCGTACTGTAGGCCAACTATCTGTACAAATCAGCACGGTTTCATGAAAGGTAAACCAACGACCACTAATCTAACAGAGTTCGCCTCTAGGACGCTTCATGCTTTAGAAGACGGTGATGAAGTCGATTCAATTTCCACTGAATTCAGCAAGGCATTCGATAAAATTTCTCACCAACTTATCATTTTTAAACTAAAAAAACTGGGCTTTTCCCCTCATTTTGTAGCATGGACCAAATCCTATTTAGAAGACCGAGAATACAGGGTCATCTTCAGATCTTCAATATCCGACCCCATTAAAGCAACATCTGGTGTCCCTCAGGGTAGTCACCTTGGACCAATCATCTTTATCCTAACGATTAACGACATAAATCTCATTTTAACGAATTGTAATCTTTCTATTTTCGCTGATGACATGAGAATTTCCAAAGTCATTTCATTGACTTCTAACTCCCATTGCCTGCAAGATGACTTAAATAAGCTTTCGGTATGGTGCAAGCAAAACTTTTTGGAGCGTACTGTCAGCAAATGTCAAGCGATAACCTACTTCCGCAAACGTCTACCTCCCCCTCCAAGAAACTACTTCATTTGCAATGAGCCTATTCCTTCCACTACCCAAGTACGGGATCTAGGAATAACTTGTGACAGAGAATAGAATTTCGACTCACATATTGCCAGCATTATAAATAAAGCTAACTCTGCACTTGATTTTATCAAACGCTGGTCGAAAGAATTTTCCAACCCTTACGTTACAAAGTCCCTGTACATTACTTTTGTAAGGCCTCTCCTCGAATATTGCAGTCAAGTTTGGTCACCCTATAAACTAATCCACATTCAAAGAATAGAAGCAATCCAACGCAGGATTAACCCCCTATGAAAATAGGCTAGGGTATGCATGCTAACCCTAAAAAAACGTCGTGAAGGCGCTGATGTACTTTTTATCCACCAGTTACTGACTGGTAACATCGAGTGCTCGAGAATAACGCAAAATATTGCATTCACTCCCAATCCCCGTAATCTAAGATCTGTCCCACTCTTCCTGATCCGAACTCACCGTACCAACTACGGTCACTTTGAACCAATATCTAGAATGTTGCGTATAACGAACAACTACGCCGAAGTCTTTGACCTAAATAGCAGCAAACACGAAATGAAAAAAGCACTGCTCAATATGCCACTCCCTTAACATCTACCTCGTCCACCATTTCTCCTCGCCCTATATTAGGTTAAGAATATCTTTGTTAGTTTTAAGTCTAGCTTTAAGTTTTTGCTTGTTAATAAGCTTAATAAAGTTGTCCGGGGTAGACCCGGGCCAATAATAATAATTACTTGGTTTGTTGGGTCGATTTGATCTTTTTCACTAAATGGCCGAGCTTGAAAATCACCTCAACACTTCTTGGTATTTTCACGGAGGTCGATTTCCCTTCGCTGTCATCAGTATTGAATTGGGTCGGGTTTTCCTTCTAATGGGGATGCTTTCCTTCTTGGATCCCATCTTTTAGCTGACGATTTTGCTCAGTTGTTGTATTGTATTTTGCCTTTATTTTCAAGGCCTGTTTTTTACTAACGCGTCTTGCTCCAAATAAATTAGGACCGTTTCTACTAAGTTTACTTCAGTTTTTAGTCTTGGAGATTCCTGAGATCCAGGAATGTCATGTATCTCAATTGTCGGTAACTAATACGACACCTTAATGCTTTCGATGGTGTTGTTCTCTTATTTTTGGAAGACATATGGCTAGATGGTTGGTTTTGGTTCAGGTAACACGCGCCTTTGAGGTGCCACTCATCCCTCAGCTGTTTTTTGGGATGTTGGTGCTATCCAAACCGGTGATCTTTGCACCCTAGGATAGAACGCAAGTAGTGGCATACCGCTTAAATGGATGCTTATGAGGTCTTGTGACGAAGCCCAATCAGTGCTTAACAGGAACGATGCAATTGTACCTACTAAACCATCTAAATGAAGACAACTCGAAAATATGAATTGTGGAACTTTTTAGTCCTGTCACGGTCGCAATGGATAGGAGCACTTCAACTATTAGCCTAGAAGCTTTTTTAACAACATTTTCTGACAGATAACAACTGACATAATATCACAAGTGCCCCAAAGCTTCAAATCCAAATCATTGTTTTCATTTTTCGCAACTAAGCCCTTGCTTGGCTCAGGTTATAGAGACTCACTCTTAGACCCGATATTAAATGTGTCTACGTGGCTATATCTTTTGTAAGTGCCGTTTCTGTCTTATCATAGTGAATTTCTTTCTCTTCCAAGAAACCATAATAATTGAGCATTTCAAATTTTTGCGAAGACTGACTTATCATCTGCAACCAACCTCTCCAGCTTCAGTCCAAATAAAAAAATCTTCAACTTTCGTTGCCTTCTCCGTTCGGTTCATCCATTTATCTCAGTTGATTAACTCTGGATCTATTAACTTAACTAAAAGTAATCCAAATAGTATCAAAAGATTTCAAGGAAGATCAAATCAAAATCACAAGACTTGAGTTAATATTAATGAATGAAAGGAGCAACGATGTAAGATACGAACCTTAAGAAACAAAAAATCATCTTCCTGATGGACAGCACAAGAAACCAGCCAACCCAGAGGCGACTCCTCTCTGCGCACGGATGAGAAATTTCTCCTCAAACAGGATACTGTAGCTGGCTGTCCTCAAGATAAAACAAGGTATTTCCTTTTGATTTAATTATCCTCGATGTCGGAGTGGTTTCATTATTTCACCTGATGGAGAAGATCGTATCATTTTTCAGATTTCCAAACCACTGAATCGAGTTAATCACCCGATATTATGGCAATTGCCTGTGGGATACTCAGAGGTCTTAAGACCATCACTCATTACGACCAGTGTTTGCAATTTGAGTCCTTGAAAAATGACATACTCGCTTTGAATTGTTAAAAAATTGTTTTCCAAAATTTAATAATGTACTCGTACCATCTCATTAATTTTGAAACTTTAATCTGCTCAAAATTAATTCGATTACATTAAAAATTTTATAGCGGAATACATTTTTAGTCAGCCCTGGAGAGAGGAAGTAACTAGCCCTAATTGGCCCTGGGGCTTTGAGGTTTTGACGGTAATTAATGGCAGCTTTTTGCTAGTTATTTTGGTAATTATGCGAAATGGTTAATAATTCGAACGTTTTCAAAATTACTTTGCATTAGGTCTATGGACTTGTGTTAAAATATCTATGGGTTTAGTTTAGGTTCATAAATTTAGGCTGCGGCCTGTTTTAATTAGGAACAGGTGGAGGCGAATCGCTTTGAAATTGGTTTTGCAGTATTTTTTTGCTTTTTACTTTTGAAGTTTTAGTGGAAAACTCATATAATTATGAGTACATATTGATTGTATTTACTACAAAAGAATAAATTTGAATGAAGTATCTTCATTCCTAGTCCGAAAAAGCCCACGATTTTATCAAAATTAAAATAAGGAGGCTTTTCTAGCATGAAAAATAAGCCAATGATACAAGAGTTTTCCATTCCAAGCCTAACTTATGGCGAAAAAACATCAACATAGTCTTTTTCCACAAAAGACTTCAAGATGCCATTTTTCTATTACATTAGAAAAGGCGCGACAATCTTTTATTTTCGCGCATTAATGTTTTTATATACAAGGTTTACTTTAGTTTAGTTTAGCAGTATAATCGTTTAAGGGAATATTCCCGAAGTTCCATCGAACAAGAAATTGTATGGCAGGGGGGTTCAATTTTCACTACATTTCAAGTTACAGCCCATCAAAGTGGGTGACCTCTAATTTGGAGGTGTAACCATTTTAAACACTATAATTTCTAAACTAGTACAGGTATAAAAATAGTTTTGGACATTTTGGAAAGATAATTTAGTAGTGCATACAAGTCTTAAATACTTTGGGTACATCTGTGAAGCAATAAAAAAGTTATGGCTCGTTAAATTCAAAATTATGAAAATTTGCTGTTTCATTTTTTTTTTAATTTAAATGCATTTTTCTTAAAATTTTTACTTAATAAATTTTATGAAATATTTATGCTTGGAAAATTTCCTTAAAATTATTAAGTTTATTACTTTTTTACCTACAATCAACAGATTTTGTAGTAGAAGAGCATTGAAATCATATCAAGTGGCGACGAGGATATGGACCCACAAGCTATGCAAGCAACCCTAGACCAACAAAAGGAATGGATGGAGAAAATAATTAAGCCCAACACAGAATGGTGGTGGCATCCACCACCATCCCCCAATTTCGTCCGTTTGATTCAGAAATGGAATCGTGGGACAGCTACCTGTTCCAGTTGTAGGAGCATTTCTCGGCGAATTCTTTAGAAGACGACAATTTACGTAAGGCACATTGGGACGGAAGCTCTTAGGGACAAAAGATGTACGAGGGGCGTTCAACATGTTCTCGGTATCGGAGTGAAGCTGTGGTTGCATATATAAATTGATTAATTTATTAAGTAATACTATTATTTTAGTGCATTCATGTAAAATTTCATATAAATGTGATTATTAATTCGCGTTTTATCTCTAGTTAAACAGAATCATAATGGCAACTGAGACGATGATGGTGAAAATTGAGCATCGCGCTGTAATTAAATTTCTCACTAAGCAAGGAAAAAGTCAAAAAACTATTCATGAAGAGATGGTGGCTGTTTACCAGGGTTCCGCACCTTCATTATCAACTGTGCAAAGGTGGTCAAGTGAGTTCAAGAGAGGCAGAGAGAGCATTGAAGACGACCCATGCTCCGGCGCCCCGGCTACTGCTTGAACGGGAGAAAGCATCAAAGAAGTCGAAAAACTTGTTCTTGAGGATGCCCGAATAAAGGTGAAAATGATGGCAGAGATCACCAAGCTTTCAATTGGTACCATTCACACCATTCTTCATGACCATCTTAACCTTTCAAAGGTCAGTGCAAGGTGGGTGCCACGAATGCTCACAGCGCCTCAGAAAAAAGTGAGAATCGCATGCTGTAGAGAGCTTTTGGAGATGTGTAGTGAGAACGCGGACGGTGTTATGGATCGAATTGTTACTTTGGACGAAACATGAGTCCGCCACTATGACCCTGAAAGCAAACAAGAGTCCATGCAGTGGCATAAAAAAGGAACAGACCCCCCGAAGAAGTTCAAAGTCACTCCGTCTGCCGGGAAGCTCATGGCCACAGTTTTTTGGGACTCAAAGGGAATCTTGCTCATTGAGTACAAAAAAAAGGTGAAACCATCAACGTCACATCCTACGCTTCCACTTTGCATAATTTGCGGGAGGAAATTAAAAAGAAAAGACGGGGTAAACTCGCAGCGGGTGTGTTGCTTCTTCATGACAACGCTCCTGTTCACACGGCTCGAGTTTCCAAGGCTGCTGCGCGAGATTGTGGTTTCGAAGAAATCCAACACCCACCCTATAATCCAGACCTTGCCCCTAGTGATTATTTCCTGTTTCCGGATTTGAAAAAATGTCTTCGTGGAAAAAGATTTTCGGATGATGAAGAACTCAAGTCGGCAATAAATGGATTAGGAGGAAATTTATTATTTTGAGGGTTTAAAAAAGCTTATCTCAAGATGTAACAAATGCATTGATGTTAGGGGAGATCATATTGAAAAATAAAAACAATTTAAATTGAATTCGCATTTTCCTTCATATTGATACCGAGAATATATTGATCGCCCCTCGTAAGTACACACACTTTTAAAGTTCTAGTTCTTCTAGTTTCGGATAAGGACCAGTTCAAAAGAGGGAAAGAGCACTTTTCTGCGGTTTTAAACCACCTTCTCGCTAGTGAAGTGAACCCAACGCCCAATGATCCGTCCGTAGTAACAAATTTACGAATACGCGAAAAAATCTTTACCGCAATCAAAGCACTGATGAACAACAAAGCGGTTAGATTTGACGGTTTTTCCGCAGAGCTCTTACCGAGTAGCGCCAACCACATCGAGTGAGATCCTGCACTCACTCATTGGGAGAGCTTGGAAAACAGAAAGTTTTCCTGAAGAGTGGAAAGGAGACCTTACGCAGTGCGAAAACTGGAGAGGGATTTTCGCGCAGCCTGTAGTAGCCAAGGTAATAGCAAAAATCTTCCTAGAGCGAGTGAAAGACCACCTCGAAGGCACACTCGACGCCGAACAAGCAGGATTCCGCACTGGATTTTCCTCTGTCGGCCACATCAAAACCTTGCAGGATCATCGTCTAACAGTGCGTTGAATATAGATCACCACTTCACCTGCTATTCATCGACTTCGGAAAGGTGTTCGACAGTTTCAACAGAGAATTTATCTGGCTTGCTTTGCGCAGGAGGAGCATCCCAGATAAATTGATTGCTATTATCAAGGGTTCATATGATGGATCCAAATGTCACGTTCTGCATAAAAGAAATTTGTCAGAGGAGTTTTGAATCCAAAGTGGGATTAGGCAGGGCTGTGTACTGTCACCAATACTGTTCCTGTTGGTGATAAGTCAGTGATGTATTGCATGCAACTTTGTCGACTGGAAATGGAGGAATTCAATGGACTCTGCAATCACACTTCAAACATCTGGACGTATGCTTACTCCCTCATAGCCTTGGAACTTCTTCATCTAACCAAGAAGAGATTTCTGGACAACCAGTAGAGATGGTAAAGAATTTTCAATATCTTGGGAGTATTGTCCCTGCTGATGGCGGGACCGAACTATGTAGATCAGCCAAATTGGGAAAGCAAAAGTTGCATACGGAATGCTTTCCAAAATATGGAGAAACAACTCTATCAGCCTAAAGACCAAATTACAACTGTTCCGCTTATGGGTGCAGCACTTGGAAAGTCACACCCACTGTCACAAGAAAGCTGCAAACGTTCGTTAATAGATGTCTGCGAAACATCTTCAAGATTTTCTGGCCCAACCGTATCTCTAAAGATGAACTTCATGCGAGAATAGGTCAAGACTCTATCATGCGAAGACGTAAGTGGCAGAGTTTTGGGCATAGGCTTCGTAAAGGTCTCGAGTGCATTGCGATTCAAGCGATGCAATGAAATCCTCTCACGCAGAGAGGGCCGACCTAGAGGTACTTGGCAAAGAACGGCCTAAGAGGAATCAGCACAACTGGGGAAAAGTTGGAGAGAGCTGAGACACATCTCCAGAAACCGTACACGCGTAGGAGTAATAGAGGCCCTATGACTCGGAAGGGGAAGCTCACGGACATAATAGTTCCGAGGACCTAAGTAAGTAAGTAAGCTGTTGTTTCTAAGTTGCACCATCGCTTTACGAAATTCGGTAAAGTTGAGTGGTGGGACGGCAATTCCATCATCAGCCACTGGAGTTTCAGTGCCATCTCCCTAGTTCAGCAGCTGAAAGAAATGTTTCCGCAATATGTCCGTGCATGCCTTTCACATCTGTCACCAGATTTCCATTTTTATTTTTATAAAAACTGGTTGCAGTCTGAAAACCATTATTAATACGCTTTGCTTTGCGAAAAAAGTTTCGACATATACGAGTATGTCGCCTAGCAACTCAAGCTCTTCGCAATCATATATTTCTCCATTTCTTGTCTTGCGCCTATATGGCGTATCTTTCTCTGCAGTCATGTCGGAGCATCCTTGATCATACCAATCATTACTCTGGTGCTGGTGGTAACCTGCAAACATCGATAGTTTTCAACCTGTTTTCGGATGATTCATCATGAATTTTTGCGACGAAAGAGCCTACGGCTTCCCCCCATGGGCTTTTATACTTTTTTTTTTTTTTTTATAATTTACGCGCGCCAAAGGGGTTATGAATACCCTTACACTGTTGCCAGGGCGCGGGCGGAAAGGTAGAAGGAGGAGAAAGGAAAGTTTGTGATGTAGTGGTTTGAAACTCAGGTGTGTTTGGTTTCGATATTGACTCTCCAGGGGTAGGAGTCCGAATAGGACGGAGAGATTTTCTTCACTCGGAATGGTGAGGTTGTGAATTTTAAGGGTTGTTTTTGTGTTTGAAAACCCTACAACAGCCAAATCTACATGTCAGTGTTATGCCTTCACACGCAGATTTTTCTGACTGAGTTCCAATTACACAAATGAAAGCTTGTCGTGGCTAGGATTCGAACCTTGACCCTCCGAGTGAGAAGCGATTGCTAGTACTACTACACCACGGCCACCCCATACTGTATCATGACAGCGGTTTTGAGGCATGTATACCACTTCATTCAGTCGGGGAGTGTGTTTCGTTCTGAACCTCTAAACATAGTGTAGGAGTGCTTAGCCTACTACAAATTCTTCTCCTAATTCGTGCTTCGTCACATGGTAGCTGAAGTAGATGTCACAAGATGGTTTTTAGAGTATCTCTGTCCCGTGCATTGTATTTCGTAAAAAGATCTGATGTCAGCCTTTGTATTCTCTAGAGAGTTTCACCATCTCAGTATTAATACCCGTCTTGCGCAAAGTCCTCACATTCCAGATTCACATCCGTTTTGTAAGTTTTTTTACATTGTGAGTAGTCCAACGGACATCTTTTAAGCTACATAGGAAGAGTTCGCTCCTACTCATTAGCCAAATCCTTTCTCAAATAGATTTCTGTCTATTACATAATGCATAGGAAGACTGTTGTTGTTCAATTCTGGGATTTGGCAGTACATTCTTAGATAAGGAGCATGAGGCTAATTCCTCATAGTAACAACCACTAAATGAAAAGTGAAATACCAGCAAATTTCGATTTATAAATGGGACCTACTGAAGCCACAACATCCAAATTTTCAAATATTGTAACAATATTTGAATTCGAAACTGAAGATTCCCTTACCTCTTTCTACAGTCTCCCATCGTAAAGCACGTTCTACGTTCTAACGTTCCCCAGAAAGCATTTTAGGCAAACTCCTAATTGAATTATTTAGTGTACAAACACCCGGTAATTGGAAGTTGCTTCCATCTACAAACTTACACATTTTCTTCCTTTTCCTGACGGATTAAAAATCCACTATACAGGGTATCTCACTCCTTCGTATTCCAATTGTAAAAATACTGAAAAATTCTCATAAAAGTCGCTGCGTGGTCATTCTAAAATGGTTCAACAATTATACGGAGAATAATGTCTTCCGCCACCCACTTCCTATTGGGGAGGACATTTGGCGTCATCGAAGGGCGTTGTTCCATTTCGAATTCTTCCACTTACTGTCGTCGGTCCTGCTGCCAACTTTACTGCTTATTGTCGACGTTTGTTTATTATCCTTCAAGTGCCGAAATAAAAAGAATTTCTCTCGGAGTTCCACGAAAATACAAAATTCGATGACAAAGCGTCGCTGTTTACTTTTTTGCAATTCAATTTTTAGTGTTCATTTTGCGCTTTTATATTGAATTTTAGTAGCGAGGGCGTAAATGGATTTCTCGCCAACGCCAACGCACAGGAAATGAACTTGAGAGTCCAAGAAGGATCTCTTTATGTGAATTGATATAAAGAGATTTAAAATTAAGTATGCTAATGTTTCGACGAAAGGACGCAGGACTCATGGCTATTTAATACTCATTCCGCAATAGGCGGAACAATTGTACGGAGGTTCATACGTGTCCTGCAATGACATACGAGGTCTGTTCGAAAACTATTCGACATTAACTCAATGTTTATTGAGATCCACTGATCCCCTAGAAAGTACTACCCTCGAGCTGATACACATTTCTCCCAACATTTCGAACAAAGCTAGAAGCAACGCTGGATAGACTCTCTGGTATGGCGCGCCGCGCAGATGGTCTGTAACAATCTGCATGATGTCTTTCCTGGTCTGAAAAATGGTCGCTTTCAAAGGCATTTTCAGATTGAAGATAAGGCAGAAGTCACAGGGAGTGAGGTCAGGTGAGTAAGGAGGCTGGCGAACTACAGGTGTATTGTGTGATGAAGTTGCCAACTGTCATTTACCTACAAGTCCGTTCATTTCCAACTCACTACATTACCTTCGTGATGTATTCATAATGAACCACATAACTGGAGTCAAAAAAGACGCGCCGGCTTATCCGAGCTTAAAATCTACGAGTACTGCGGTGTCCTTCCGGATAAGAATAAAGACTCTAATATACGTTCGCTCTACCGTCCTAGCTATTTCATGCGACTGATGCACGATTATCTAACTAAGTCGATGTTGTTGTACAGCTGGTAGAGTTTACTGTTACTCGTATATTCCTTCCTGTAAAGCACGTAATCGGAAACGGGACCAAAATTCACTCCAACAATCTTGCGTCCAAAATGAACAAGCATAGATCAGGACAGGGATGATGGCGATTTTATTTGGAGCTACTAGACTGCTCACTACAGAGTTCTTATTACGGGTTTCTTTGGCTAAAGAAACACAAAAGGACAAGCGTAACTCTTTGTTCTATTTTTAATATTAGTAGCATTACCAGCGGAGCAACAACATCAAGAAAACCGCTTTTTATTATGCCGTATTGTGGGCGTTGGGCGTTGATCTTTATCGACTTCATATACCTGATTTGGCCACTTTGGTTTTGGCTTGCGAAATATCCCATTATTCTCATAAGTATGCTGATGTCAAACATGGGTCTGCATAATTTTTCTCTATAGATCCTGTCGTATGCGGTCTTGAAATCGATAAAGCGGAGTTAAATATTGATGGATTTCCTGGCTTTCCTCTAGGATCTGCATAGTGCGAATATTTGATCAATTATGGGCCTGAACGGCTTAAAACTGCACTAATTGGAGCCAATTAGATCGTTGACAAATGATTTCAGGCGCTCATGCAATACAGCATACAAATACATCGTAGGTGAATTGTTTCGCTACAATGCTTGGCTGCACCATTCATCAAACCTGGAGTTTCCTTCGTATATTTGGGTAAAACCTAGAAAAACATTTGCGGCAGCTCTGATGGCTTCTTGGTATCGATGTCACTGGTCCTTAAACTTGGCAGTAGGTTGCGAGAATTTATGAGATAAGCGATCGGCAAGGCTTCTGACGGTTTGTTCTAGCGTTCAACGTTAAATCTTCTTGCTAAAATACTTCAGTGTGGTGACATCTGATTTAACCATAATCGTGCCTTGGTTACAAGCAGATCCATGAACATATTGTATTATATGTATTAGACTCTCGAAGCCGTGAGTACACAAGCTTTCTCACTTAGCCTCTCACTACCAACTCCGACTCTCAACTCCACTTTGGCGGCTGGTGGGTGTCTAGTACCTCGACTGGAGATAGGGTAACCAACTCTTTTGGAAGGGCAAGAGGGGGGGAAAGGAGTGCCATTTCACTAAGGATAGAATCAACGGTGGCATCCACAGTTCCAGTTAGGTCGAACTAGTGTTACTTCTATCTGAGCTGGTTCAACGTATTTGAATACCAGGTCTATAGGAATCTCCAACAGTAAGTCAGGGTGTTGGAAAAGGGTTGGTGGCGGATGAGCCCTTAATAAGGGCCAACGGCAGCACTCATATCCCCGAAGCTGTTTACTGGCTCAGGAATTTAGTCCGGCCCCTTTTGTCCTAGGGATCCCAAACAGGGCCTGGCTCTCCAGGTTGGGGGTTGTACGTGGGGTTAATTGTTACGAAGCGACCTCGGATAAGGACGCATTCACTGTAGACGACCCTGCACATGGAACAAAGGGCAAGGAATTTCGGAATGTCAACCAGATTGATCATATTGTAAGGCACTCCTCAAGTATTTTAGATGTCCGAACATTCCGAGCGGCCAAGACTGGGACCACTACCTAGTTGTAGTAGTCAAGGTACATCTACGGATATCTCAGACGCCACAACAACGGGGAAATACTATGATGAGATTTAACGATGAACGGAAGCAATCGTAACAAGCCCTCATAACCTCTGCCGATCCCGTATACGTCAACCTTTCGAGAAGTCCTTTGCAGTCAGCATTAAGCCCTGAAGACCAGTGGCTTAGATGCCGAGAAGACATCAGAAATGCCGCTGGATTTTACCTGCCCACTACCACGAAATGCCTGGTTTGATGAAGAATGCCGGCAAGCGCATGCAGCAAAACAACATGCCTAAAAAGCGGCGCTGCATAAAAGCAAGAGAGCAGCTCGTGAGCTCTACGACAAAAGAGGGGGGATGAACATCGGCTGCTCCGGAGAAAAAAGAAAGAGCATGAGAATCGCGCGATTGAGGAAATAGAGAGGTGCTAATCCGAGAATAATGTTCGGAAGTTTTACCAAAAAGATAAAAAGAACGTGCAGTTAAATAAGACCCGAATGGAAACCTGTAGAAATGAACAAGGAAACCTTGTACAATAGTAGATTCACAGTCGGTGCTGAGGATATGGAAAGACTATTTCTGCAGACTGCTAAACGGCGAAGACGACACAAATTTCGTTGGCAAGCAGAGCGAACCATTCAATATTGAAGATGCAAGAATTCCGTCCTCCCTGAAGTCGAAGAAGGCTGACGGGCCCACTCTCCGAACTATTTAAGGCAGCAGGAGATGACTTGGTAGAGAGCATACACCAACTTATTTCCAAGATTTGGTCGGATGAATGTATGCCTGGAGAATGGAAAATCAGCATCGTTTGCCCGGTGCACAAAAAAGGAGACCCTCTAAACAGCGCCAACTATAGAGGTATCAGTCGCCTAAACATCGCATGTAAGTTCTTCTCTTCTGCCGTATTGTGCGAGCGCCTGAAACCATTTGTCAACAAACTGGTTAGACCCTATCAGTGCAGTTTTAGGCCCGATGAGTCCACAATTGACCAAATATTCACACTACGGCGGATCCGGAAGAAAACCCAAGAAGTTCAGATTGATGCTCACCACCTTTTTATCAATTCTAAAGCCGCATATGTGACAGCATCTACAGAGATGATCTATACAGAGCCATGTCTAGGTTTGGAATATTTGCCAAATTCTTCCACATCATACTTGAAGGGATTGTGCAAAACTCACAAGCCAACAAACGTGGCACGATCTTTCAAAAGTCTGTTCAATTGTTTGCATATGGCGACGATTGTTGGTAGAACACAGCGAGCGGTCACTGGTGCGTTTGCGAGTACAGGAAAAGAAGCGGCAAAAATGGGTGTAGCGGTAAACGGGGGCAAAAGAAAGTATATGCTGTCAACAAGAAGAGACACCCAACATCAACGAATTGGCCAGGATGTCACAATCGACACCTATAGCTTTGAGGTAGTAAAGGATTTTGTCTACCTCGGCTCTGCTATCACATCTCTTCAGAAATCAAACGAAGTATAATGCTAGCCACTCGCTGTTTCTTGGCAACAGTGTAGTAAGGCACTCTCCCGAACAACCAAGGAAAATCCATATAAGACCCTCAATCTCAATCCTGTTCCATGGTTCCGAAGCATTTCTACAGAGGATGACCAAGGATATCATTTTGAGAGAAAAATTCTTCGTAAGAAATTTGACCCCGTATGCCTTGACGGGTTCTGGAGGGGACGATTCAACGATGAACTCTACGAGCTGTACAGCGACATCAACCTGGTCAAAAACATGCTCATTGGCCGTTTGAGATGGTTAAGACATGTAGAGTGAATGAACACCAACGCTCAAGCCTGTCGCATCTTCGACTATTATCTGGAGAAACAACGCAGTAGCTGAAGTCCTCCCCTTAAGTGGTGCGCTAAAGTGGAAGGGGACCTCAACTAATATGGAGTGCGCAACTGGAGGCAGTTAGCCATAGACCGCGCTAATTGGAGAGGCCCAGGTCCACCCCTTACTGTAACGCATATGGCATCATTTAAATATCTTCCACAAAACCGGTTACATGAGTGGATGCACAGCACCCAATTTTTCATAATTTTTCGCATAATTCGGCCAATTTCACGTCTAATATTCGCCTCCAAGTCCTCTTAAGCTGCTTGCCTCTTAATCAGCTCTTAACGCATCGCCGAGGGAAAGAACCTGTTAGATGTTAAGTCGCACGAGAAATGCGGCCATTTAGTGGGGTCATTTCCGACAACAAGATGATCATCGAACTTCGTCTGCAATAAGTCGATTGTGGTACGCACTGCAATGGCAAGTACACCGTCCTTTTAAACTATATACCCTCCAGGCGCTCCATTTGTCCATTTATTCATGACATGCTATGTCAACATATATTCCATCAATCTACGTAAAATGCACTCTGAATATCATACTCGTACATTCAGCTAAGGATATAAATACGCCTGTTAAACATAGTCTGACAAAACAGTCTTAGACTATTTGAAAGCTATTTGAAAGGTGGTGACCTTTGGGTTATGTCAATTGGCAAAAATAATTTTAAACTAACCGGAGTTTAAACACTTTTTTCTAGCCTCTCATATTGTATCCTGCATAAATTTCACGTTATTTTATTCATAATATTGCATTGCATATCCTGTCCAGGCACCAGATGCTACAACACATACAAACTTTTATCTTAGCAGGATGCAAAAACGAAAAAACAAACGACAAACAGTTGACTTAAAATTATAAGATCCTGTGCTCTGTTGACTTCCTTTTTATCACAATGCTCATAAATCAAAGAAAAACAAAGACAAAGATACTCGTATATCCCTGGTTTGGATAACGCCTTAAGCTACTTCTCCATGACTAAAGCCAAGACAAAGTGTATTTTCTTTCAACAATAGATGGCAAAGTCCGAGTTCCAAGAGATACTCTTGCCCTCGGTGGTATATCCTTTTTGCTTGCTTACCACTGCATAAAATATGAAAATCCTCGTGAGTGTAAACTTAAACTGTTGCTGTGGGAAGTTAGTATAAAGAATAATAACCCTCAGCCCCTAAAAGGATATGAATTATCCCTAAGCCAGCAATATTTGTCGGGACGCGGTCAGATCGGCGAGAAAATACCTGAAGGCAAATCGTAGCTAGACCAGAAAACTAGGTAAGAAGATGAAATATCTCTACGCAAATTAATTTTTAAAGGAATTTCATAAAGGACGACCAAAGATAGCTGGTGATTCTTAAAGAATTTTTTGACAAATTTTCAACTTCAAATATTTTATAAGCAAAGGTGTATCCCTAAAAAAAGAGGACTGACATTTTGATTAGGCAAATAATTTTCTTTTCACTCAAAGTGAAAGCAAAATTGTTTTGGAACTTCTAAGGATATCGGAAGCTATAGCACGATTCTATTTTCTATGATTTTCAACCATTTTTTAAAATTGTTTTAATAAGGACATTCCGCTTTCCTATATGTTGGAAGTCTCCCTATTTCAAAAGACCTAAAAAGGTTCTGTGAATGAATGCTCTAGAACAGGGCAAAATTCATAGAAGAAAAATGGATATAACATATGCACAATGTCTTGGCACAATGTTGATAAGGTCGATACTACTACGAACCGGGGATTTAATTTACGGAATCTTAGATGATTAATTGAATTGGGTGCTCCCTCTGATCATAATTGCTTGGCATCGTTAAAGAAATGTGTAGGGTAGTTAATGGTTTTAAAAGCAAAATGCAACTTGTGTTCCCTACACAGTGATCCCACGAGCATCTACGAGGTTGCGAAAGTAAATCCTCTAAACATTAATTGGAACTGGGGACTTCAACTTCTTTATCAATGGCATCGACGCTGGACAAGCTCAATGTTTGCACGAAATTACATTGGGCTTTATTAAAACGCTCCTAATTATCAACTTGACGTAGAGCTAGAGTGTATCATCAAATATGTTCTAGACTCACTGACTTGATATATCCAAAAGAAATAGTGTTGTGCAAAATAGAAATAGTCAAAATATTTCTTTTTCAATTATTTTGTTGCTAAGGCTTCCTTAAATTTGAAAGTTGCTGCACAATTTTTTTTTCTGTCTGAATAGAGCACATAAATAAAGAACAAGTCATTTGTACTCCTTGTATGTCCTTGACTCCTGAAAAAAGGATGAGTAAACGCCTAATTCTCACAGATATAGTTGCTTGCAATTGCTGGGTGTTGTGTCCCATTATGACGCCAATAAGTAGCACAAATTTGTGGTTGCCCAAGGACACAAGGAATACCACTAATCTCTTAGAGACGTTGGGAGACATTCACTTAGTCTGCCGGAACCATGCCATCAATGAAAGCCCCAACCGAGGAGGAAACTCTTGCATTGGTTCGGGCCCTGAAAAACTCTCCTTTGAATTTTGTCTTGGAAGTTCATCGGCAATCTCCCTTCCCGTATTCCAATTGTGATGTCAGACCAAAACAAGACTCAGTGATCTTAGCCTTCCGACTGCGTTCAGAGAAGCCTTGCATTCTTGAATTAGCTTTGGCGTACTGAAAGAGTTCATCATGACTTCCATTTAGCTGTCGTTACAACGCAGATACTTCGCTCCTTCAGGCAACTCTGCACAATAGTATAATTGGTTGCCCTCTGTGAGTGAAATCTTACTTTGTATTTGTCGTTTTCCGAAAAAAAAACCAGGTCGGCTTTGGAGCCATCCATGAGAACCTATGAAAATGAAATGCATGTTGTATCAATGAAAACCTCTTGTTAAACGGAAAGCTGGCTTTGATAGTGCATGTCATGGTATGATTATTAGGAAGATAAAATTCATCAGTGTCCAGACATAGATAAAGAAGATAGCTGAGGCAGACCGGTCTTTGGAGTCAGGTAAAAGCAGTAGTGTTGCATAGATGTGAAATGAAATAAATAAATAAATAAAACGTAATTTGTCTTATCATAGCAGTGTAGATCAGACCATCAACTGTGACAGGCCCCATTTCTTTCCTCAAAGCCCCTAACTTTGCCATAGCAACAGATTGTAATACCTTTTGACACAAAATGAGTCAAACCATTCGGCCTTATCCTTCTAGTGAAGGGAACAACATCAGCTTTGGGGCGATTGCCTTAACGTCCATTTCCAGAGTACAGAGTCTTGGTCTCCATGCGCAAAAAGTCACAAAGCGAAATCCAACAGAAATTAAAGCTACGTGACATCAGAGCGTACACATCAGAGCTGTTGAAAGCGTTGAGCAACAGGAGACGCAACGGTTCTGGTCACCATATTGCTCTAATCCACGAAAGTAGTGATTTATATTATTTAAGCCATAATGGCTTATGTATTTAATGTCAATGAAAATGCGCACTTCTATATCTAGTTGAGTGGGCCATCAGTTCCGCCTAGTGCGACAGATTTTGAAGCGCAGTGTTGCAGAATCTTCTTCCACGTTCGTAGTAATGTTGCATTTTGGGCAGAGGTTTGCGCGCATGAAACCCAACCAATTTCTGCATCCTCTTCAACATGAAGGTAGCCAGACTGATTGGTCTGAAGCTTTTCGGAAGCTTATAGTAGAAGGCTATGGTAGTGGCAGTATACCAATAAGATTATTTTCAAAGGGGAACGAAGCAGCACATTGATTAGCTCCATCCATCACTAGAACCAAAGGGAGACACAGCTTATGACGGTCTGCGTTACACAAGTCACTTGTAGCCTCAGTGATAGGTGTTGGGAGCGAGCCGGCACCGACAATGTTAGCTGGCAAGTGAGTGCAAATATTGGGTCTATAACTTAATTCATGCGGTTTGCTAAGAGATGGCGTAATTTGTATTATTCCATTGGAACATGCGTTGGAAAGCTACTGTCATTGTACGTCATTTCAGTATATGTCATTCATTTGAAGCGTAAACAACAATAATTTTTTTTCACTCAAATATGTCGAACTTTGTGCCTAAAAAAGTGTTTTTGCGGGCAGTTCTTCTTCATTACTTTAATATGAAGAAAACTGCTGCCGAAAGTCATCGTATTTTGGTGGAAGTTTATGGTGAACATGCGCTAGCTGAGCGAATGTGCCAAAAGTGGTATGCACGATTTAAAAGTGGTGATTTTGGCTTGGAAGACGATGAACGTCCTGGGCAGCCAAAAAAGTTTGAAGATGAAGAACTGGAAGCATTACTCTGTGAAGATTGTTGCCAAACACAAGAAGAGCTCGAGAATCTTTGGGTGTCACTCAAGCAGCCATTTCAAAACGTTTAAAAGCAGATGGCTATATTCAAAAGCAAGGAAATTGAATTCCACATGAACTCAAGCCGAGAGACGTCGAAAGGCGGTTTTGCATGTCCGAAATTGTAGCTGGAACGCCACAAAAGGAAGTCATTTTTGCATCGGATTGTTACTGGTGATGAAAAATGGATCCATTACGACAACCCCAAGCGCAAAAAATCATATGTGAAACCCGGCCAACCAGCCAAATGAACGGCAAAGCCGAATATCCATGGCGCGAAGATAATGCTCTGTATTTGCTGGGATCAGATGGGTGTGCTGTATTATGAGCTGCTAAAACCGGGTGAAACCATCAATGGACAACGCTACCGAACACAATTAATCCGTTTGAAGAGAGCAGTGGCCGAAAAACGCCCGGAATATGCGAGCAGATACGAGGGCAATAATTTTCCATCATGACAACGCTCGGCCCCACGTTGCTATTCCGGTTAAGAACTATTTGGAAAACAGTGGATGGGAAGTCTTACCCCACCCGCCTAGAGTCTTTGGTTTCGACTAAGTGCAGGTGCCATCAGATTTCTTAAGTGTTTCCAGTCCGGCTAAAGCCTTTTGAGGGTTATTGAGTGTTTCGACTTCCTTAGAAAAGACTTTATAATAGACACTTTTCGAAATCCGAATTAAACTCTTCGATTTGTCGAAATCCCGTATTTATTCAATTAAGTCTCATGTGACCTGTTTAGAAGTTTTCAGGTTTCCTTACGTTGCCGTTTCAAGACAGTCTTCCGCCCCGAAACGGGCGATCTGGATTTTCCTGGTAGAACTTGCCATTTCAGAATATTTCGTGAAGACACCGTTTATTTTCTGAACAGCCTCCCCTACCTTCTATGGTTTTCTCTTAAAAACCGATGCATTGGCAGAATTTCCTTCAAATCGTATCCGATTTTGAGTTAGTTGTACCTAAAGCCTGACATACAAGCCAATGACAGAGCATCCCAATGGGCTATCTCGTACCTGTTGCATAGAATTAACTCAATACCTTACTCTCTTACTTTCGAGAAGCAATTTAGCTGATAGTTTGAGTTTCAGGATGTGATTGGTCCTCTAGTTGTATTTTCTACTTCTCTAAGAAAAGAATAAAAAAATCTAAGGTGGTAACTATTTCTGTGGACAGAAGAAACAGGATAGACCCTGAATTTGTAATCAGAAAATTTAAGAAAATGAGAAACGAAGTACCGTTTGCTATGAATGTACTACAATGCGATGATCAAAACTCCACCCAAAATTAACAATTCAACCTAAACAATGATAGTCAACAATTCCGCCCACCTGACCTAGGCCAAGTTATTGTATAATAGTCATAACACAACTTAGGTAGAACAGAACTTCCCTGCAACTAATGGCCCACAAATTTATGTGTTTAAGGCAGCAAAAGGGTATATTCCAAACCATTTGCAAGCCCTGAGTATAAGGGTATAAGTCCCCATCAATATTACTGACAAGGTCGTATCGGGCAACGGAATGCTAGTGCGGTGTTAGTCGTCCATAAATTTGCTCCAATTCCAATTTGTTTTACGATCTGTCTCTCAAGTTACAAAAACTCCTAGAATACTCGCTTATGTTGCAGTATGCCGATCACTGCTGACTATCCTGCAATTAGAATTAGGTCAGCAAAGCAATATTTAAGTTTGTAACATAGTGCTTGCCCTATTCCCTAGTGATAGCCACCGGCAATAGCATGAGTAAGTCCTCGACCAGTAGCGTAATGCTGTCCCAGCCGTCGTAGCATTCATAACCCACTACGAAAGACTAAAAAAATGGATGGGACGAACCAGCTAAGGGCCTCGGATAGTAAAGGATTCACTATTGACGGCCCCAGTAAACGATTAAAGTACAACAATCTTCAGATGTGCACGTGGAGTATTCGGATCCTTAATGGTCTCGCTTGGTTCAAAATTGGCGATCCGAGAATCACGGTTTCACCGTATTCAATGAAGAAAACGCGGCAAACGTCATCGTCGCCGATGAACGAGCTTCCTCTCATTTGTTCGTGCGAAAAGATGAACTCGTGTGCATCTTTGAATCTCTGAAAAACAAAAAGTCGTCGGGAGTGGACGGTATTCCAAACGTCGTATTAAGACACCTGCCCTTGGAAGCAGAGGATATATTTACTACGCTATTTAACAATGCGCTGAATAATGCATATTATCCGACGCATTGGGAAACAGCAGTGGTACATCCAATCCCGAAAAGGGATAAAGTTAGAACTAACCCTGCTAATCTTCGGTCAATTAGTCTGCTTCCGAACATTAGCAAGGTATTTGAGAAGGTGGTTAATAGAGCGCTGTTAAGGTGGGTTGAGGAAAATAATATAATTTCGGAAAATCAGTTTGGTTTTAGGGCGAGGCATGACACTATTCATGCTGCGTCAAAGCTGGTCTCCGACATACAATGGAATAAATGCAAGAACCAGTGTACGGGTGCCTGCCTCGTTGACTTTGAGAAGGCCTTCGACACCGTATGGTTAGAGGGGTTTTTCTATAAGCTAACCAGGATGGGCATGCCGAAACCCCTGCTATATATGATTTACGACATGCTTATGGAAAGAAGTTCGTTGTTAAAGGTAACAACGTCATTTCGAGCAAGATCTTTGACATTAAAAACGGCTTACAACAGGGGACTGTGATTTCTCCGATACTGTTTAACATTTACACAAGTGATCTAGTAGGTTCCCTCAATCATTCCATAGCGTACGCAGACGATTTAGTGGCGTACAGATCAGGTCCAAAAATCGAAGTCATTAACACCCTTTTGCAACGTGACTTCGATCATATTAAGGCGTATTGCGACGATTGGAAGTTGAACATCAATTTTCAAAAGTCGGAAACAATCTTGTTTAGAACTCCATTGAGATGGGCTTCTAGGGATACCAGATATAACTGGCGAAATTTAGCCATCATTGGACAGCACGGACTGCCATTAGCGGTGAGAAGCGTAGTGAGATACCTTGGTATCTGGCTCGATAAATATTTGTATTTTGACGAACATATAGATGCTTGTCTTGCTGGGGCCAAGAAGGCTTTGGCCCTGACAAGAAGACTATTTCACAGCAGTCAACTTGTCTCCAGGGTGAAGGTCATATGCTATGTGGCCCTAATCAGGCCAGTCATCGCCTATGGTTGTCCCGTGTGGTTCAATATAGCGTCGTATCAGATGGAAAGGATTCGGGTGTTTGAAAGGCAGTGTCTTAGGACCTGTCTCGGCTTGTACAGAACACCAGAATCTGAGTACAAAAAATATTATCCCAACAAAGTCCTTTACGATGGGGCTAATCTGAATAGGATTGACAATTTCCTGATTAAGGTGATCCGAAGACACGTTGCACGAGCAATAACCAACGATAATAGCCTGATCTTTGGGGCTTGTACCACGAGAGCACGCTTCTATCGAGCTTTATCCCGCCAGAGGCATTTCTCCATATTGATGCTAAAGGGTTAATGCAAAGCAGGGATGGCATCCCGGTAATATACCACCGCCACCGCGGTGCGAGGGCCAAGCGGCTCATCTACGACGGGTATGTCGACAATGCTCAGGAGCTCCTCCGTTTTAGTCCCGCGATAGCGGACAGGGATCGGATCGATGCCGAGAAACAGTACACCGAATTCTGGTGGCTTCTAGAAGGGGAGAGGGTGGGCTCGCTTTCCTAGGTCGGTACGTTACTAAGGTAACACACTCCTCTTAGTTGTAAGTTAGACTAAGGATAGTTAGGGGGATTTCGTGGAGAGACCGCGTTCGTCAACATAAGGCGGCGCCGCTGAGAAGTAACCGATGCTTTATGGCATTGGTTAAATCTCGGGGATGCTTGTGCACGATGTTGACGAATGCCAGGCGCCCGAAATCGCAATTGGTATGGTGACCACTCGATGCGAGAGGCTACGATTGCTCACCACCCCAATTATAGTTAAGATAGGTTAAGTAGCTTAGGTAGGTTAAGTAGAATAGGGCCATAGTTTCAAGTTTTATAAAAAATTTAAAAGATACGGTATCTAAGTTTTTCGAAAACCTTTTCTTAGAAATTTCATAGATTGTAATACTGATAGATAAGATTAATTGTAAGATAGTTTTTAAGGCCGAAAGGTAAACTTTGAATGAGATTGTGAAGTTTAGAGCGCTCGGTAGGAGCCAGTAAGCTAGAATAAGTGACTATCATTGTTAAATTATATCTAAGCATTTTTGTCTAGAATGTAAGTAATAATGAAAGAATCAATAAAAATGAATTTAAAAGTAAAAGTAAGGTCTCGCTTGGTAACATTTCCAACATAAGTCTCATAAATACCCTCGTCCCGATAAAGGAGAAGGACAAACTTATCAAAACCTGCTTCTACGAGTTCCTCCAAAATATGCCCTATGCCCTAAATACCACGCGAAACTCAGCATTTGACGACTTAAGTATTAGCAGTGGCTATGCAGCGAATCTTCGATCATATAGAACATCTCATGTATTTTTCGTGAGCACCTGTCATAGTATGACTTACATCCATTGGGGCGAGGATACACCTGACCAGCGGTTACCATCATTCATTTGACATCAATTCGGAACCCGTGTTGGAGCAAAAGGTACCACCCGTGGTTTCAGTCGATGTCGACCTAAAACTTTTTTCCAATCTTAGGGTCAGGGCACCCAGTACTTATTAGAACTCTACATCGGGTCAACCAACTTGTGGAAGGCCTTTCCTGGGACTTTTGGTTAAAACTACAGCCACCGTGACGCTCACACTAGGGGGACTACCTCTTTCAAGTCAGGCCTGGACCGAAGTTCGGGGAGCCCTGACTCCCATGGTACCGAGTTCTAAGTCCTGGTAGAAACTATAACCTTATAACCGGGCGCTTGTAACTGGTCAAATCGTAGCAACCTTCTGTGACGTCAGTCAGAAAGCATTTACGATAAAACCAGTCTTGCTCTATCCTCGCTTATTATTAGACGGAACGGAACAACGCAATAGAGGACGACATAATCTTGGGTGGCGCACAGGAGTCAGCCGACTTTCGGTGCACAACTGGCGGACGCTGGCAAAAATCACGCCAGCTGAAGAGGCATGTTAGCTGAGACCCTGATCATTGTCTGGATCGGATTTAAAATTACAAAAATGGTTGAAAAGAGCATTTAACCAGTTCCGCTGCAACCAATTCAGTATTCATGCATAGCCCAAGTATCTTGGCTCATTCCACATTACCAGCTTACCCTCGTTCTTAACTTATCTTAAGATTACTCCAACTCTTTCAAAGTACCAAAAGTCGTACATTGTGACATTTCGAGGAGGTTCCATGTCCGACAACCTAACGTGTACTGAAGACGCTTCTTAATTTGGAAATTAGCTTTCATACTCCGTCCTCTGGGATGTAAGTCTTTCAATATCTTTGTATGTTAATACTGATTACGTCTCCTTAATTCACTTAAATATTTTTCACATTTGCCTTCTTATCCCTGTCTATGTAATGTACATTCCTTTGTAGGCGCGTCGTATCTGCTTCCGCCGTCTTACGGATTCAATATGCATTCCCGAGAATTCTTTTTATAGCTATCCAGGCCTGAATAATTCATTCGTTATCGGGCGCTTTATTCTTCTTTTTTAGCACACACGAATCCACTTTTTTTTTTTTTTAGTATGTGCGGGTGGGGGAGTTTCATAATCATCCCTTGGGAGTGGGCCATCTCCGAGCGAAAATTTATGTTTACAAGGTTAGCTGTCTTATTTCCTTGCTATAGCTTCTGTACTCGTACAGTGTACATATAAAAAAATAGGAGAAATAAAATGCAAGTAAAAGAGGATAACAAGGAGAAACCGTAGGTAACGGATATCGATGGGGCTGTTGATCCCCTAATGCAAAAGCAATTGCTTCACAGGGCGAGGCATAATCCATAAGGCAGAGATGGAAATTACAATTTCGCCGGAGTGCCATAAAAATTGATGCATGAATTTATGTTTTGATATTTGCTCTGTGTTCTGTTCCATCAAGCAATGTCAGACTTGTTTTCCGTTTTATAGGATTAATTTTCCTCAATTACATTAAGGATGGAACGCGTACTTAAGATGGAAGTTTGCGACTGAAATGGGGATTAGATGATTTACACGAGTTGGAATTTTGTCCTTTATTTCATTATTTTCCATTCTTTCCTTAGCCACTGCTTCTCAAGGACGGACAATAATTGTGCACGTATATAAAATAAATGGCTTGTCCTTAGAAAGAAAAGGGTTCATGCAAGACGTCGGCTCGTTGGAGGTCCAGCTCCTACTGAAAGGCAATTTACATAATTTATGAACGTGATTAGTAAATTATGAATTTTAATAGAATTAATTGGTGACTGTGGAATTGTTTGTATTGTCAACTGCTGCCTTTACTTGGTGAGACGTCCATTCACAATTTTAATGGTCTTTTGAGTTATTGCCTCTTGAATTGCTCTGACTATATTATTATTACAATAGAATTGTAGTTGCCCCTTACTTGGTGAATTTAAACTCTTTCAACTGCTTGGGTTTACAGCTGTGCTTGTACTCTATTTCTAATTTGATAAACCGTCAAATGTTGCCATCCATTCGTCATCAAATTGTCATCACATATGACACAAAGTCAAAAATTACAAATTCTTCTATAAATCGTGTACTTGTAGATTTCACAGTGTAAGTGATCCCCGTCATCAACACGAGCGTAGTCTTCACCAAGATATTGCTAAGAAGTCTCTCCTCCTAAGTGGCTGACAAAAAGAAGGCCGCTGGCTTATTAGAGACGTTTCCAGAAGTCTCTAATACTACGTTTGGTCTGCCTGCAATCTGAATGCTACTGGAACCGACGGTTGTACCCACAAAATACCCAGCAGTAATTGGAAGCCATAAGAGAGGAAGCAAATAGTTCTGACGCGGGTTCGGTCCTTAGAAACTCTCCTTTGAGCCTCACCCTGCAAGGCCACAGGTGATCTCATTTGGGCTTTCAAAGAAGCACGGAATTTTCGAACAAGTTTACTTACTTAATTACTTACTTAGACGGCGCTACAGTCCGGGGTGGATCTGAGCCTCACCCAATAAGCCTCTCCAATTAGCGCGATCATTAGCTAGTTGCCTCCGTGCGCCACCTAAAATGAGGCCTTCCTCTACTACGTTGTCCCTCCAGATTAGAGTCGAAGATTTTGCGGCCTGGAGTGTTGGTATTCATTCGCTCTACATGTCCCTGCCATCACGAACGACCAATGCGCAGTTTTTTTACCAGGTCGATGTCGCTATACAGCTCGTAGAGTTTATCGTTGAATCGTCTCCTCCAGAACCGTCAACCCGTCAAGGATATCGTCATCCTCTTTCGAAATGCGTCGGAAACATAGAACAGGACTGAGATTAGAAGGGTCTTATGTAGAGTTTTTTGGTAGTTCAGGAGAGGGTCTTATTACACAGTTACCTTCTCAGCCCAAAGAAACAGAGATTGGCAAGCGTTATTCTTCGTTTGATTACTGAAGAGATGTCGTTTTCAGATGTAATAGCAAAGTAGAGGTAGACAAAGTTCCGTACTACCTCAAAGTTATAGCAGTCGATTATGACATTCTGGCCGATTCGTCGATGCTGGGTGTCCCTTCTTGTTAAGAGCATATACTTTGTTTTGTCCTCGTTTACAGCTAGACCCATTTTTTCCGATTCTGTTTCTATGATCGCAAACGCACCAGTGACAGCTCTCTGTGTTCTACCAATAATCGTCGGCGTATGCAAGCAATTGAACAGACTTTTGAAAGATCGTACGTCGTGTGTTGGCTTGTGACTTTTGCAAAAATTTTTCAAGTATGGTGTTAAAGAGACAGACAGACGAGACAGCATGTCGCCTTGCCTAAACCCTTTTTTGACATCAAACGTGTTCATGCAGCAGTGAGCTTTCTCCATCGTCATTATGCACAAGCTGATGAGTTTGGTAGGGATACCAAAACTAGACATATAGTAGCTCTGTATAGCTCGTCTCTGTAGATGCTGTTATATGCGGCTTTGAAATCGTTAAAAAGGTGATGAGTATCGATCTGAAATTCTTGGGTTTTCTCCAGCGTCTGCCGTAGTGTGAATATTTGGTCAATTGTGGACTCATCGGGCCTAAAATTGCACTGATAGGGTCTAACCAGTTTGTTGACAAATGGTTTCAGGCGCTCGCACAATACGGCAGAGAAGAACTTATATGCGATGTTTAGGAGACTGATACCTCTATACTTGGCGCAGTTTAGAGGGTCCCTTTACTCGTGAACCGGACAAACGATGCTGATTTTCCATTCACCAGGCATACATTCATCCGACCAAATCTTGGAAATAAGTTAGTGTATGCTCTCTACCAAATCACTTCCGGCTGCCTTAAATAGTTCAGAGAGTAGCCCATCCATATTCGACCTTACTTTGGATATTGCTATCCTCACTCCATTTTCGTCGGTAGGCCGGAATTCTTGCATCGTCAATATTGAATGGTTCGCTCTGCCTGACAGTGGAATTTGTGTCGTCTTCGCCATTTAGCAGGCTGCAGAAATGGTTTTTCCATATCCTCAGCGCTGACTGGGACTCTACTTCAAGGTTTCCTTGTTCATCTCTACAGGTTTCCGTTCGGGTTTTATTACCCTGACATGCTCTTTTAACCTTTTGGTAAAATTTCCGAACATTATTCCTGAAGTAGCATCTCTCTACTTACTCGATCATGCTCTTTCTGTTTTCTCCGTGGAAGCCGATGTTCTTCCCTCCTCTTTCTCTCGTAAAGTTCCCGAGCCACTCTCGTCCTTTTGTGCAGCGCCGCATTGTAGGCATGTTGTTTTGCTGCATGTACAATACTTGCCGGCCCTCTTCATGAAACCAGGGGTTTCGTGACGGTAGGCAGGTAAAACCCATCACGTCAGTTGCGGTATTTCTGATGGCTTCTCGGCGTCTAAAGCACTGGTCTTCAGTACTTGATGCAGGATTTCTCGAGAGGTTGAGGGATACGCGATCGCCAAGGGTTCTGGCGGCTTGTTAGTATTGCAACCTTTCAGCCTTAAATCTCCCCATAGTATTCCCCTATTGTTGTGGCGCTTGAAATATTCGCAGACGTACCTTGGCAGCAACTAGATAGTGATCCTAGTCTATTTTAGCTTCTTGGAATGTTCGGACATCTGAAATACCGGAAGAGTGCCTTATGTCGATCGCAACATGATCAATCTGGTTGTAGTCTGCTGATCTGGTGTCTGCCATGTTCCTTTGTGAATATTGAGGTGAGGAAACCGTGTTCTTGCTATAGTAACGTTTAGTTTAACCCTGCTTCTAGACGTGATGTCGTGTAGGATATGTCTTCCGATTGTGCTATCAAAGTTGTCCTCCTTTTCAATTTGGCATTAAAGTCGCCTAGGACGACGTCATACGTCGGACATTACTCGTAGGTTTTGTCGAGGAGCTCGTAGAAACTTTCTTTGGTAGCATCGTCCTTTTCCTCTGTTCGGGCGTGGACGCATATGCTGATGTTAGCGAATTTACCTTTGATACGGATGACTCACATGTAGAACGCTCAAAACTTCTTGCCTAAATCTGCCGCTTGCAACAAATCCGCATCCAAATGGACGCTGTTTACGTTCCCTATAGCAATCACCGTAGTAAAGATCTCAGCTTTCAATATTTCTTATGCTAGGCCCATCTCACCGCACTTCCTGGATGGCGGTGATATCTGCTTTATAGCAGTCTAGGGTTATTGTTCGGCTGCACGCGGCCTATTCAAGGCCCGAACATTCCAAGGGCAGATCCGAAGTTCGTTGTCCTTTGTTCGTTTTGCAAGGTCGTCAACAGTGAATCCGTCCTTATCCCAGGTCGCTTCGTAACAATTACTTTTTTTACGTGGTTGGGCAGTTAATCCCGCGCACCAACCCCAACCAACTTGTAGGGCCAGGCCCTTTTGGGATCCCTAAAACAAAAGGGGCCGGACCAAATTCCGGAGCCAGTAACCCCCTTCGGGGATGTGAGTGCTATCGTTGGCCTACCAACTCTTTCCCAACACCCAGAGTTTGTGTTGGAGATCCCTATAGATCCCTAACACCAGTTCGGCCTAACAGGAACTGTAGACGCCACCGTTGATTCCATCCTTAGAATTCGTCCGCTGCCGCCCGGAGACAGGAGAAAGTGCCTTAGTGAGATGGTGCCCCTCCCCCCCTTCATCAGCTACCACTGCCTACCTTCCACAGGGATTGGATATTCCATCTTCAGCCTAGGTGCTAGGCACCCAGCAGTCACCACGTAGAGGTTAGTAATAGGAATCGACAGTGTGAGAACGTTTGAGTTCCCATATAATGGCTTTTCCCACCCTTTTGACCACGAACAAGCTTGGAAGACGTAAATGTGTCCAGTATGAGAAACTTGGCGGCCGCTGCAGACACATTTGCATTGGTTTAGTTTTAGTTTTAAACGCATTTTTATTTTCTAAATCATTAACTCTTACATACTAACAAAAAATGCTTAAATGCTAGCTTAAAATTACTTAACAAACTTATACTAACTTACTGGCCCCACACAGGCACTCTAAGCTACTCTAAACTCTTATATATATGTCTTTCAACTTTGATTACATTTTATTTATTAATACTTATTTTCTATGCTTAAGGCTAAGAAAACATTTGCATTGGTCCTCAACCAGTTCTGCACAATATAGGTCACTGCCATCACGATTACGTATGTCTATTCTTGGAACACAGACATAACATGAGTTCGCCTAACGAGCGTGTTGTCATCTTCCATGAAGACCTCGACTTCATATTCCTGCAACAACCACAGTTTCGATGTCACAGCGTCAGACGTCCATGAGATTGAAAACACATGACAGTGAGCGTGGAAGCTGAACTAAACCTCAGCACCTGTTGTACCGAAAATCACTGCTTTTTCAACGGAAGATGGCCTTGAGAGTACATACGAATATGAAAAGGTGCTAGGTTTATCCATCAAGACTAGAAGTTGACCTGCTATAATAAACTTCAAAGCAGCAGAGCCAAACCGTTCTTTCGTGCCTGCTGAAAGCAATAGCAAAGAGCGCCCTGAAATTTGTGAGCGTTTAATCCAAAAAAGTTTGTAATGCGGTATAATGCTGGAGAACAGTTGTTGACGCCTTTTAGCACTAGCTGAGTTAAAGCACTCGGCTTCCTCCTTCTAATAAATAACCTCTGTTTTGAGAGGACTGACTAAAAACCCACTTCTGGTGAATCAATCATAGGCCACATTTAAGACTGCTTGCGATCTAAAGCAAATAGTCGATAACCATGATCTGACAGACAGTTCAAGTACATCATCTGCACATGCATGAGCGTAGAAATTTCAACCAAGAACAGTTTTAAGATCTTAAGATAGAAAGTTGATAAGCGTAATCAGGAATAGAGACGAAATGCCATCCAGTTATTGGGTCCACCTTCAGCAGTAAATATTGACCATAATTAGTAACTGCAACCGAGGTTCTGTTCACCAGTAGTAGTAGCTTTGAGCCAAAAAACTAGTGATTCATTGACGCCTTGTTGTCTGACCAAGTTTTGTACGTTGTCGTATATCGCATTGTCGAAGATGCCTTCAACTAAGAATAAAATACACAGCGTATAACCCTTTTTATCGAGTGTACGTTCCATCCTAGGCACTGGACTTTGATGAGGGTCAATTCGCAAAGCAGTTTTGTGCATACCATTCTCCGTCAGACTAACAGGTCCGCAGTTCTCTGCGACATTACCATCTACACTGATTTTCGGTACCCTTACTAGGATAATGTCCTGCTAGCAGTGACAGACATGGAAGTATAAAAGTATAACAGTATCATAGAGTCAAAAATACGACCTACATTTAATGCTCTACAAGGAAAGAAAGACTAACTTCCTTTTTCCAAGGAACCGTCATTTTCTTTGCATCCGGCAAATATCCATAATTACTCCCTTACATCATCCAGTGTACCTTAGGTGAACTCTCCTTTTGGACACGTATCTGTGGCCCTATCTTAAGCTCAGCAAAATCGAAGCTAAAAATCTTCTCAAGGTTACCATGCACCAATCTTTTGACTTTCTCAAGAAGTACGAAGTAGCAGGACAGCAAATTTAGGTGCAGAGAAAATGTTGCAAACCGAATCAAGAAATATTTTACAAGCCCTCTGCCTTGCTGCAAGATACATGGATTAGATGTTTTGTGGCCTGCGCAAGGAAGATGGTTCTATATCATCTACATGTGTAAACATCACTGGCGCATTATGAACCTCTCCGAAGGCGGTTCTTAAAACTCTATCCCATTTCTTACCTACAGACTTGTGGTTATCACATGGTACGATGCACTTAGCAATGGCTAAATGTAGAACTCACTAATATACTCGCACTGCATTGCAACATCTCCCCAAACGGTGCTCTACACAAAGGTACGAGTCTTTCATCCGCATATTTTCCATTTTTCCGTCAAAAACATCACCCCGGGGTCATCAAAGTTTCCAACTTTTATTCACGTAATAAAAGTCGGATTTTACACCCACATTTTTGAGCGGTGGACGTGGGAAAAACCGCTTTTGTGGTTTATTGAGAAGTGTTTAGGTGTGTTATAATTACTAAACTTTCTGACTTTGAGCTGTTGATTCAGCACTTCCTTAAGAATCCTACCATCAAATAGGTTGCCAAACGCAGAATTTGTCAACCTGGATTGCAAGGGTCTGACATAAAAGCCACATTATGAAGTCATAAGAATTTATTTGAGATTCATCAGGGCTCTGCAGGCGCTGCATGCTAGAGAGGAAAAAGAATCCGTTGTGCGCTTCCTTTGCAACTACCTGCTTTGTCATGCAATCTTACAAATCACGACATCTAAATGATTTTTGCTGTACGAGGATTAAGGAATGGCCTAACTACTCGGCCATCGACTTGAAAGTGTTTCTGAATGAGCGCAACTCTTACCTGATCGGCACTTGAAGCTCCAACAGTTCAAGGGAATGAACTGAAAAATCTCAAGCCTCAACAATGACGTCAATGTGTGAAGCATAGAGGCCACCACAACCGAAAATCAACATCCATTTGACTTTTAGTGTTCCCTATTTCTAACACAAGCATACAAATGCATCTATTGTGGTTTAATCAATTTATTTGGGGTACTCCTGAATGAACCTTGCTCAAGACTAGGTGTTTCACTATAAATCGCCTCTATTGACACTATCTTTCTACACAACAGATGTGACTCCAACCAACGATTATACTCCTCCGTGAAAATGAGGTGGTGTCGAATTTTCATGGATTGCTTCAAAACTAATAGAGGGTTAGGTGCAAACAGTAAAAGCCAATCTCCACATTAAAAGACATCTTAGTTATCTTAACATCGACCGCATTTTGGCCGGGATTCTGGCAGCATCACCTGTTCCCATAGAAGTCCTTTTTTTTGTCGAGTATTTCCTCTGTCAAACCTTAACAGATTTGCTTCAACCCTATTAAAATTTTATACAAGTTAAGCCCATGTCATCTCAGAAATCAAAACAGCAATATGAGATTGAAAGGATTAAACAACTTCCTTCTAAATCGTATAATCTCTTGAAGGAAATATTGCCGCTTTCGGTTAATTAGCTTTGTAATCCGTATTCCCACAACCCATCCACACGTCTTAAAAAACAAATTACCTTGTCAAGCTGTCTTCTTTGATGAGATTCTCATCTGTCAAAGGCAACACGACGCAGATTAAAAGGATTGGTGTGTTGCTGAATGCACATGTTATGGGATGGTGTCAGTAAAACCCATGGCAGCTTCCATGTAATTTAAAAGGACTCTATTCTATCCAAACATCAAATCCTCTTTTTCTCTTTATGGTAAGCTGTGAAAAGGAACTTGTTCCTTCTGAAAAGTAACTTGACACGTTTAAAGATATTGAGATGATATGCAGATCCCCAGAGTGTTTTGCATATGTGCATCCCGTCAAGGATGCATTTCTGGGTGAAATTTATTGAAATTCCTTCTGGAAATTGTTTTTGCTACTGAGAGAATTTGTACAGTATCTACGTATGCTTGCTACTGGAGCCACTGGAAGAAAATGGAATCTTTTAAGGATTTCACTGGGAATGACTGTTTATAGGCTGAAATCGAAAAAAAACTTCCTATTCGCTTGGATATGCGATAGAAATTCTGTGATACGGATACAACTACATTTATTTATAAAGTACATGTACCGAAGTTGGCAGAATTTACGAGGATTTAAAGTTTGGATAGCGATGTTGTTGTTTCTCATCATTTGGCCTGCCGGCACTCCAGGTTATTCCATCTGCAGTTATGCTCGTATGAAACCCAGCTATTAATAGGAACCCTAACTGAAGATGCAGGTAGTCCAAAAGTTCAGGTCAGGGTCCTGAAAAATTCTCCTCTGAGCCTTGCCTAGCAAGTTCACCAGTGATTTTATTTCCCTTGATTACATTTTGACTTGGGACCCATAAAAGGCCCAATGAATTTAGCCTTCCGAATACGTTCAGTAAAATCGTACATTCTCGAACTAGGTTGGAAGTTATAAGAGGATTCAGCATTAGAGCCTTGCTGGCTATCGATACGGATGCAAAATTGTTCACCCCCTCTACCGATTCTTAACAAAATAGTTTGTTTCCATCAGGACTGCACATAACTCCGCTTGAAAGGCAGATGCAAGCTTTACTAACGTGAAGTGAAATCTAACGTTGCAGTCCTCCAGAAAGACACCTATCGGTTTTGGAGCCATCTGTGAAGACCCGACTACATTCCTACCCTGGGTCAGATTATGACAGAAACCAATCGTGAGCACAGTTAAAGTCGATTTCGTGTTTTTTCCGCAGGAGGAGTTTTGGTGTCATTACATCAGGGGGCATGTCCACAGACCAGCGTCATAAGACAATAGGCGCGCAAGGTCGTCAAAGCCCCAGTGCGTGTTATAGGTACCAAGACCACTTCTTTTTAGACGAAAGATGGTTTTCCGAGTGCCGCTCATGGTATGAATATCAAGAGGAAGGAGATTCATTAGTGTGTCTAGGGCAGAGCGAGACAAGCTAGGGAAAGCTCCCTGGTGCCTGGTAAAATCAGCATTGATATATTTTCGTGAGAGCTTGTTCCACCAGATAATCGAGGCATACGGCCTCATCATAGCCATGTAGATCCAGAGGACCCTTCTCAATGACAGGTTCCATGTCTTGCCGAAATCTCTTTTGCACTACCAGAAGGCCGGCAGCGGCTTAGAGGCTTTCGACGTAACATGTTTAGTCCATTGAAGTCTGTTATCCAGGAGACTTCTTTAGAGGTTTTGACCCTTGATACCTTTAAGCATTGGATGGATCAGGTAGGTCAGCTTCCTCCTTCTCGTTAAGAGAGCAAGCTCGTTTTTTAGAGGATTGACTGAAAGCCCATTTCTAACGCGTCAATCCCCGATCACGTCTGGGGCTGCCTGCGCTTTAGAGCAGACAGTCGGTAGACACAGTACAGCCAAATCATCTGCGTATGTTTGTGGATACACGTCATAACTGTTGAGTGCGTTGAGCTGTGAATCGACCAACACCCACCATGGCAGTGTAGAAAAAACGTCGCCGTCTTTCCGGCAACCCCTGTCTACCCCGGCCATGACATATTGGCCAGAGTCAGCATCCACAAATAGAGTCCTATTCACCAGCATTACTTTTATCCACAAAATTAGTGATTCGTGTACGCCCTTTTGTCTGGCCGGGTTACACATGTCGCGAAAAGTTGCGTTGTCGAAAGCACTCTCGCAAGATTTTCTGTGTTGAAAACCATGTTGTACTCCAGACAGGGGATGCATTCGTAAAGCAGTTTTGAGAACATACATCTCGATCATTGCCTCCATGCTCTTCAACTTGAAGGAAGTCAGACTTTTGGTATGAAGCTCTTGGGGAGCCTGTAGTCCTCTTTTCTGATTTTCGGTATAACGGCTAGTTTGCCGGGGTTTCGGTATGTATACCACCGCAAGGCTAGCAGTGAAGTTTCTCTCTAGAGTTATCATCACATTGTTTGCACCTTTTTGTAACATACCTGGGTTTACGCTATCGGTCCCAGGCGACTTGAAGCCATCAAAGGAAGCAACATTAGTTTTAATAGCCTTATCTGTCACCACAACCGAAGAGATATATCAACTATGGCAACTCCATTTAGTCGAACCGCCTACCAAATCGATCATGTGCTAATAGATGCATTTGACATTTTGCATGTGCAAACATTCAGAGAGGCAAACTCCGACTCTGACCACTTTTTTATTGCAGCCAAATTCAGAGCTCGACTATCCAACGAAAAGAAGCTGCAAACTGCAAAAAAAAAGAAATACAACATTGGAAGTCGTAGCACAACTGGAGGAGTACCCACAGTCTACAGGGAGCGTCTGAGCGAGAAACTCCCCGCTGTGCACTCACCATCTACAAACGCCAACAAATTGTAGAACCAGTATTGCGACATCATCAAAGAGGTAGCAGAGACCACCGTAGACTACCAGCCACCATCGAAAAAGAGCCCTTGGTATGATGATGAGTGCGAATGTCGGAAAGAGGTGCCAGAAAATGCACACCTGCAATCACCGCAGCGCAAAATAAGGCCAGTGAGGGAAGTGTATCGAGCCAGAAGAAGGGACGAGACGAAGGTCTTGTGTACAAAGAAAAGGGCCTATGCAGTCTCCCAGCTCAAGGATATCGAAGAGTCCCGCGATAGAAACAATATCGGACGTCTTTCAGACTGGCATCTGGCTTCAACCCCGGAAGGCAGGTTCTTCGAAACACTGTAGGGAACCTTGTTACCGAAGCGCAACGGATCGTAAATGTATTTAAGCAGGACATCCAGCAGCTACTTAATGGGCATCAGGTGGAGAAAGTGACAAGGCAAAAGAGAACCCACATCCAATTAATGAAGAATGGTGCCGTACGCGAGGACGGCGACTGGAGGTGAAGGTACAATCACGAACTCTTTAAGCTGTATCAAAATGTGGATGTAGTCCAAAAAGCTAAATCACGTCGACTATACTTACTCGGCCACATAGAGCGAATGGACAATAATGCTCTAGAGAGAGGGCCTTCGAATCGCAGCCCCAGTGTTCGAAGCGGCAAGGAAGACTGAACCTACATTTTTAAGACCAAACCACCGTGACTGGAAGCAGCGCACTCATGAAAGATTGCTGTGCTTCAGACAGGCTGCCAGGTTCCATTATGGATGTCCAAGTGTGCGAAATATTTACTAGCTATGTTGAAAATTCGCCCCACCACAAACTCTGAGTCCATTTTGAGAGCTACCATTGCGAGAAAATCAGGAACTATCATAACGAGGTGCTTAAGATATTGCTTATACTTCAAGTCGAGGAACTTGTAGAAGGGATCTTTCATAAAATCGTTCTTTTTCTCTGTGAGAGCGTGAGTTCGTATCAGGTCTATGCTCGCGAACTCAGCCCTCTTGCGGTATGTAATCAAGACTCAAGACTTTTTGCTTAAACCTTCCTCTGCTAAGAAATTTGGATCCAAAAAGCCGTTGCATCTGCTCTCTATATCAATCAAAACGATATACGAGTATATCGCAGTTTTTTGTCTTTAATTTCTGGATATCAGCAATATCTTTTTGGGCAGCTGTGAACAGTCGCACTATTTGGCAAAGCGTCCCTGGAAATGATGCCGCTGACGCGGTTGCCAGAGTAAGGGCTATGTCGCGTCTGATTGGCATCGAGCCTTTCGTGACATCCATTCAAACCGGGTATAGATTGAGTTTGGGCAAATAGCAATGATAAAAAGTGCTAACTTAAGACACGCCAAGGGACGAATCAATTCCTTGAAAAATGGAACGAAAAATAGGAATGAAGAAAACCTCAAGGACCTTTATCGTTCAAGAATACATTATTCGGCTCCTTCGGAACATCCACACTATTCGATAAATCGATGTCAAATTCGAAGAATCTGCACCTCTAATCTTTGAAACTAAAACTTCAATCAGGCATCTGACACATGTGCACACATTTTGCCTGAATTCCAGTTCTTCCCTGCCCCAAATGTGGTTACAAACCTAAACAATAAATCTATTGCAAGATGACGAGATTGAAAGAATACAATAGGTGCATCAGCATAGACTCTCAAATGGATTGTAGTGTCCTCTTCCGGGAAAAAAATTGTATTTCAACCAAATCAATGGCTCGACTCGCTGATTCAATTTCCATTCCCATAAAGTGAATAGAAAAAAACAGTTCGAACCTTGTGTACCCAAAGCTTCAGTCCATTCATTCCTCACCCCTAACAACAAATTGTTTTCGTGTTTTCCTGTTTCGTATATGTAAGTATTCTACTCGTATATCCGTAGTCATGGTCGATAATTCCCAGTCGTGTGCGGATGTTTAACTAAACTGTCCTTTGAAAATATCCAGTCATGGAGATACGTACCTATGTATCTACGAGTATGTTATATCTCTGACGTAGGGAATTTGAGTTTGGGAATTGGTCTGAATCCCTAGGAGAATTGGAAAATATATTTATATCTCCGCATTGTATTGAGTCCTGGGTATCGACTGTCGACTATCACTTGTCCTTGACAATTGTAAGCATTAGGGAGCAAAAATGATTGAAATTGAATTGAATTCGAAAACTGTTTGGTTTCGAACAAAGAAATCAGATAGAGGTTAAAAATGCTGTATCTAAATGAATGTAACACCTCTAGGTTTGTTCAGCTGTTTTCCCCTCAAATGCTAACTGGATCCGAAAACCCCTGCGCTTGCTATGTTAATGAATTTTTCTGTCACTTGGTGAAATAATGTTATGCTTCACATTATGCAATCTCCATGCCAACTCTGGTACACAAAAGACCCCGGGTCCTGCCGTGAGTACTTCTACTAACAATCGCTTCACTGGACATGCAACATTTATATCATGAGAGTATCAGGGTATAGTGCCTTACGTACCAATTTCCAGGAAGATATTTTCAGAGATAGGAGAATCTATGACAAAACATTCATGTCATGAGTCAAAGACCAGTCAGGACCGGAAAACGAAACCCAAGCTTGAATGCCTCCACAAATACATATGTGATGAATGTCAATTGGGGGTATACTCCTAAACGTGCCATATGTTGGTAACTGAAACCAAAGATCTATGGACGTGCATGCACATACCTATTAGGGCTATTGAAATCCGAGCTGTCATTAGGAATACCAAGTACCTAAGTGTAGTTTTAAGAACTCCTAGGTACTCTACCTTTGTAAGGAACTGGTAAGGAAGCTTGAGAAACCCAATTACCGTTTTGAGTTTATCGAATAAAGGATAAATAGATTTTGTAAACTAATACTGGGGATTATCTATACCTAAGACAAATATTGAAGTGAAAGAAACAAAGAAGGGTATTTGATATTTCCTTATCAGCTAAATACTGCCTTAAGCAGCTCCTGACCAAAAGAAAAATGGCCAATCCTTACCCTCATTGTACATACTTTAAGAGAATGCAAAATCAAAATTGAATATGTGAGCGTCTAATGCACAGGGTTGGTAGCTTTATGGAATGTAATATGTCGTGCGTCATACGTTTTGTTGGTTTCTGAAGGACCTCTGGTTCATATACAAATTTCAAAGAAATCTTAGGAAGACTGATTGGGTCAAGTATACAGAAGTGGTAAATATACACCTGGATACCCAATCAATCACCTGCGATAATATTGTTAACTTAAATAAGGCGGTAGAAAATATTAATAAGGCACTAACAATGGCGTTCGAGAAAGCTTGCCCGGCTAACAGAACACCTAAAAGGGCTCAACCAAAATGGTGGAAGAAGGAAATAAGTTTAAAAACGAAAGAGGTTAGGAAACTCTATAATAGGGCTAAGCGTCTTTTAAAACTGTACATGGAATGAGTACTACGAATGTAAGAAACAACTCAAGTACCTAATTAGAAAGACAAAAAGGGCTTCATGGCAGAGGTACTGCGAATCTACCGCAGTAACAGACGACGTCACGAGGTTACGCAAAATGCCTTCAAAGGAAGCGAGCGTTCCTAGCTATCTCAGGAAAAGTGACCTGCACCTAACACCGCTTGATTAACAGATCAAAAAACTTGCTGGGAACTGTGCTATACGACTCGCTAATCTGGATTTCTTCAAGAGCAGTACAGGGTGAATAACTCGAACTCCAACTTTTTAAAATGCTATAATTTTTTTATTGGGTCTACAAGTAAGTTTCCAGCGTTTGTCAGAGATGGCGCCACCAGTGTATCCCGGGCAGAAATGTCAGACCAAATGTGTTTTATTTGTAGGTTTTGTATCTGTCAACAACTTTGCGGCGTTATATTTGAGCAGTTCTATCGGTGTCGTACATTTTATCGAGCAAAATCATGGCAAGTTTCCAGCCAAATAAACGTCATTTGCGGGAAGCACTGCTCTTATTCTTTAATATGAAGAAAAGTGCGGCTGAGGCCTATCGTTTGCTCTGGGAAACTTATGGGGCGGAATGTATTGGTGAATCGACGTGCCGCGAATGGTTCAAACGGTTCAAAAGTGGTGATTTTGGAGTTGAAGACAAAGATCGCCCCGGAAAGCCGAAAAGTTTTGAAGACGAGGAATTGGACGCTTTACTGGATGAGGATTCGTGACAAATTCAAGAAGAACTTGCTGCATCATTGGGCGTCACGCAACAAGCCGTTTTTCTGCGCCTAAAAGCACTGGGATTCATTCAAAAGATTGGAAACTGGGTGCCGTACGAATTGAAGCCAAGAGACGTCGAACGGCGATTTTGCATGTCCGAAATGTTATTGCAGCGGTATAAAAATAAATCATTTTTGCATCGTATTGTCACTGGTGATGAGAAATGGATTTATTATGATAATCCTAAACGCAGGAAATCGTATACAAAGCCCAGCGAGCCCACCCAATCGACGCCGAAACGAAATATTCACGTGAATAAGGTCATGCTCTGCATATGGTGAAATCAAAAGGGTGTCGTATACTACGAACTGCGTCCGAGTGGTGAAACCATCAAAGGACCATTATATCGAACCCAACTAATTCGTTTGAAGCGGGCGTTAAAAGAAAAACGGCCAGAATATGAGACCAGGCATGAGTCTGTCATTTTTCATCACGACAACGCTCGGCCACATGTTGCGGTTTCGGTGAAAAACTATTTGGAAAATAGTGGATGGGAAATTCTGCCTCACCCGCCTTACAGTCCAGACTTGGCACCATCTGACTACCACTTGTTTCGTTCGATGCAGAACGCTCTTACGGGAATGCGCTTCAGCTCAGTAGAAGAAATCAAAAATTGGCTCGATACGTTCTTGGGCTCGAAAGACGAGAAATTTTTTTAGTCCGGAATTCATAAATTGCCGAAAGATGGGGGAAAGTTGTAGCTTCCGATGGACGATACTTTGAATAAAGCATTGTAACTATGTTTTCATAATAAAACTTCAAATTTTGGAAAAAAACGCTGGAAACATACTTGTAGACCCAATATTTTTTATAAATTTTATTATACCAAAGAAAAAAATGTTGGAAAATACATCAATTTTCAAATTGTATCAGTAGTTTTCAATATGTCCACCTTTGGCGCGAATAATGGCCGTGAGACGGCCGAAGAAAGCATCGCACGCTGCACGCAAGTGGCTCTGCGGTATTTTGGCCCATTCCCGGCGAAGTGCTTGTTTGAGGTGGTCCAAACTTTGATAGTTTTTAGTGCCAACCTTCGCCTTCAAAATACCCCAGACAGAGAAATCCATCGGACTTGCATCTGGAGAATTTGCAATCCATTGTGTCGAAGAAATGAAGTGTGGAACATTGTTTTTTAACCAATTTTGGTTGACGCGCGCTGTGTGAGACGGTGCCGAGTCTTGTTGAAATGTCCACGGTCTCCGACCGAAATGATTGTTTGCCGAAGGCTTCAATACTGCCTCTAAGACAGTTTCACGGTATACGATCGCATTAATTTTGACGCCACGGTCCAAAAATACGAGCGGAGAGCGACCATCGGCGGTTATGGCGGCCCAAACCATCACCATCGGTGCTGCCTGCTTTCTGGTGGTCATCCGAAGGTGTAAATTTGCGAAGGACCCCTTTGGCAAGTAAACTCGGTCATTTTGTTTGTTGACATATTGCTCGATAACAAATGGCGACTCATCGGAAAAAACCAAATTCGGCAACTCACCACTTTCGTGCAAGCGTAGCAACTCCTTCGCTCTTTTGACTCTAACTTTTTTCTGTTGCGGTGTAAAATCGTGTGCTTTTTGGAACTTCAATGGCTTGAGTCCAAGATCATTTTTCGGTGTTTGTTGCATCTGTTCCAACGATATGTTGAGCTCAGAGCCATTTTTCTTCCACTTCGACGCCTTCACTTTCCGAACCCTTTCTGCCGATGTTGCTCTTTTTTTATGAGGACCTCCATGGCGTTTTATCACGGTAAGGAGCTATGGTTCGAGACATAAATGATTTATTCACGTTGAGGTGCTGGAGGGCACTAACGATAGCTACTTGTGGTTTTCCAGCAAAATATAAAGCAATCGCACTATCACGTTTGAACTCCATTGCGGATAAAAATTTTTCAACACAACTGAGACGCAAATCGTTTAAAAAGCTTGTAAATAATAAAATTATCTGTCATATGTCAAAATTTGAGCTCACTGTCATAAACGGTTAGGAAATTATAGCAGTCTGAAGTTGTTTGCAGTTCGAGTCATTCAGGGTGTAGTTTCGAACATGGCACGGTCCTAACTGAGCTACTGCTAGGCAATCCAATCCTAACGGATGAAATATCTTCCTAGGTCGACTTCGACATATAATTTATCCGCAGTGGGAGGAATGGGAAAAAAATGCAATAATCAGGTCGAATGAAATTGCAATTTTCACAAATGGCTCAAAAACAGAGGAAGGAACAGATTCTGTTATCTTCTCAGAAGACCCAGAACTAACTGTGTCTACAAAACTATCAGACGCAAGCAGTGTCTTCCAATCAGAGATTCTGGCTGTCCTCAGGGCGGCTGAGTTAATGCAGATGTAATCGGTATCCGAAAGAGATATCGCTATCTACATCGATGGCCAGGCTGCACTCAAGCCAATGGAATCAACCAACGTCAACTCTGATACAGTCAGAGACTGTCGCACAGTGCTCAAGGCACTTTGCAGCCAGAACCGGGTAAGACTGTGCTGGGCACTGCGGTATTAAAGGAAATGAACAAGCGGACGACCTTGCAAGAAAAGGAGGGCTACGCGACAATAGTGGGGTTGCCAACATCAAACCACCCCTTTGCATAGTGAGGGGCACCATCGAAGAAAAAATCATAAAGACTGACAACCTAAGGTGGTCAAGTCTCGAAGGACACAGGGTATTCACTTTTTGAAGGCAAAGGATGTAAGAAGTTAATAAAATTAAACAGCGATAAAGTTAGGACAGTAATAGGAATCCTAACGGGACTCTGTCTCCTGTGAAAATACGAAAAGAGACTCAAATTGTCAGATACGGATATTTGCAGATTCTGTGGTGATCTGCAAGCTGTTGAGAATATAACACACAGGGTAGTCAAAGAAAATTTTTAGGGAAATAATTTTTCGAAAACCTGGAGGAAATAGACGGCACGAACTTCAAAGACCTTCTTGGCTTTTGCTGGGAAATTGGGTGTTTCACCAGGGCGATTGTTTAGGTTTTTGCCATTTGAAGACAAATCCAACTGGTCCCACAGGGATCGCGATGGGCCCGTTGTGGTGCCTGGTGTCTATGTGATGGGATATCCATCATGCCCCTGTTGAACCTAACCTAACCTAACCTAACCTACATCATTGAACTTACTAGAAGACCTACTAACGATAAAATGCTTAATGGCCATTTAAATAAAATAACAGCGGTGTTATTTATACAATTAATTCTGGCTTTATTTTTAAGCTACGTTAATGCCATTATAGCATGTGGAATAGCATATCGTTCAAATTGCTGTTTCGGCTTCGATGGCAGTGCTTCAAGTAGTCGGTCGGTCCAATTTTTAATGATTCAGTCTAATTAGTGCAGCGTTATTCCGGCCATAGCGTGTCGAATGTTGGTCTCGAGCTCGTCAAAAGTAGTTAGCTTGTTAGCGTAGAATAAGGACCTAAAGCTACCCCAGTGAAAATAATCGGGTGGTGTCAAATCGCATGAACGCGACAGCCAATTGATGAACGCTCGCCGTGGGATGACCCAGTGGCTAAATTTCTCCGTCACAACTTTGAGCGTTGCGTCGCTTGTATGGAATACCGCGCCGTCTTGTTGGAACCACAGATTGGGTATATCGATGGTATAGAGCCCTGACCGCAGAAAGTCGGTTAACTAGAGCGATAATAGTAAGCGCGTCTCTTTCTTCATTTCGAAAGAAATAAGGTCCGATGATGCCGCCATGCCTTAAACCGCACCAAACAGTCAATCTTTGTGGATACATTGATAATTGATATAGCCGCTGAGCCAAAAATGGACCTCATCCGGGAAGACGATTTTTTGGCCAAAATCCGGATCCTCGGTCAACATTTCCAGCACCCAATTAGCGGACTCACAGCGTTGTCTATGGTCTTTCGGCTTCAATTCTTACATCAACGTAAGAATTATACGGATGTACGCTCAAATCCAATCTCGAAATAAGCCGGGTTGAATCTCTGGCGATGCCCAACTCGGCTGATCGGCGCCGAATCGACATTTCTGGGCCTTCTTCGATGCTGGCCGCTACGGCGGATATGTTTTTTCTTCATTTTGCACCAATCTTTGTCTGGTTGGTGGCCTAAAATTCAAACGAGTGTACTTACGCTCAAACTTTTCCACGGTGCGACGAATTGCCTGCACACTAAATGACGACCGGCTCACAAAACTCACCTTGCGCATTTACAACTGAGCCGGAATTTCGAAAATAATGGAACCACATGTCTTCCAGTCCAATTAAGGAACTGGATGCTGATCATCCAGAGTTACTTTATGGCCTGCGTCGTTTTAAAAAAAATAGATCGAATGACTTCTCCACCGTAAACAGGACACCATGCCGTGACTTTGAGCGGATGTAATGGCTCTTCGTGCATTACTCGCAGATTTTCAGCCCCCGGAACCGCCAATTTTGTTTATTCACGTATCCACATAGGTGGAAATAGGCTTCGTAACTCATGATTATTGTCGACGCAAAAGCGGCCACTTCGTTGTTGAGATTCAGGAGTGTGTGATCGTGGGTTAGACGCGATTTACGGTCAACACTCATCAGCTGATGAACTGTTTGCATTTTGTAAAGAAATATCTTCAAGTCTTTCACCAAAATGCGCCGCAGAAACGTGTGTGGAATGGCCAATTGCATGGCATGTCATGTGGTCGATATCGACGGAGCCTCTGCGACATATTCTGCCACGGAACCGATATTCTCGGTCGAACGAGAGATACGAGGCCTTGTTCGGTCCCGTGTTTTTTATTCATTAATTTGTTTATTTATTCAATATACATATATTATATATTACTTACAAAGGAAGATTAAATAATCTTAAGCAATGATTTGCAAGCCTTCACATTACAAAAATAAATTAAGTTATAAATAAAAAAAAATTAATTACTGAGAGAGAGAAAGCAAAGTAAAAATTAAATAAAAAATTAAATTAAATATAAGAAAAAAAAAAAGAACTAAATAGAAAAGAGAAAGTAGTAAGTTGAGGATAAGTTCATAAGGACTAAAAATGTTTATATAAGTTTGTGCATATTACATAGGTCGTAGCTAGTAGTGCGAAGAAGGACCACCTAAATTTATTCTTGCTTGTCATTCTTTCTGGTCAGTAGGTAGAGAGTTTCAAAGCCCGACAACTTTAATAAAGAATTGGCGCTCAGAAGTGAGACTAAGTGAGTGCGATTGCAAATATTTAAGCTCGAATTTTAATAAGGTTATGCAGAAGATAGCTATCTGTATTTTAGGAGACTGGGAAGAGAGCTTCCAGTTATTTGCTTAAAAAAGTGAGAGATATGATCACACTGCCTGATATTAACAATATATCTCGCGATATTGTTGGAGACAAAGTTAAGTTTCTGAGACTATTGTGGTCAGACTTGCAAAATAAAATTGGCAAAAGAAGTGTTTTTGCTAAGATTAATACAGTTTTTGTTGGTAGAATATGTTGAGTGACCCATAGAGGACGAAGTCCACTGTAAACTTTGCCGATGAGATAATTAATGTGAGTATCCCAAGAAAGATTAGAATTAAATTATTGAATTAAAAGCCCACTCTATGGGCATTTGAAGGCCTGAGAGATCAGAAGCTCTTCGGTGTACTGAAAGTATTTTCGACTTTTCAGCATTAAATCGAAGATACTGTTTAATTGCCCAGTCATGAAGTCTAGCAAGATCCTCGTTTAGGAGGTCTGTAGCAGAGTTAGTTTCACTTATTGGGCAGCTTATCATAGAACATCATCAGCGTGCATATGGACTTTGTAGGGTTTGACAAGGTTTGGCAGGTTATTCACGTATGAGGAAAAAAGAGTAGGTCCTGTGGCACTGCACTCCGCACTCCTAAGAAATTCGAACTATTTTCACCAATGCAAACATATTGTTTTCTTCCGTTTAAGTAAGAACCGATAAGAGCTAAGGACAGAGAAGTAAAAGCGAAACAGTCTTTAAGCTTACTGCAAATGACAGCATGGTTAACTGTGTCAAATGCCTTTGAAAAGTCCAGCAATGATAAAAGCGTCGGATGATATCTATCCATTGCGTTACTACATTGCGTCTAGTATTAATATAACTGCAGTGTTGCATCTCCTGTTGGACCGAAAACCAGACTGATGTTTACATTGGTGATCTATTTTATTTAAGTAGTAACGAATTTGTTTTAGTGCTAACTTTTCAAAAACCTTTGACAAGTAAGGCAGAATAGCGATTGGCCTGCACTCCACCATATTCCTTATTCCTTTCTTAAAGACCGGAACTATTTTTACTTTCTCCATTCGGAGGGAAAAGTAAAAGTGTCGTGTTGTGGCAATCTATAAGGCACGTGCGGCTAAACGCCGCATTGAAGGACCAGTACCAGCTGGGCAGCCAGCAAAACGGACACGTAATGCATGTTGAGCCAAAATTGTTCGTCGGATTATTCAGCGTTCTGCACGAGTATAGCGTTCCATTGCTTGTTCACACAAAATCTGATTCTGTTTGCTTCACAAATGTCAAGACCGAATTGACATTCGACGCCATTTATAACATCTATGGTACTTTCCGATAGGGTCATACATTATGGCCCACCTTGTGCGATAAAGATGTAAAAATAGAAACTTTTCTTAGAATCCGTATTTTCATTTGGACAGGCACATATGTAAACTTATTTAGCTAAGCCTTTTTCTCATTTTAATCTGTAGGATGGGAGTCAGATAAGCAAAACCCAGACTCAAAATTTGTGTTGACTGGTATAATTCGCATTTTTCCTAATCCAAGAAAAACGGTGCCTGCTGAAGGGCATTGCCGAATGATTGACGAGTTTCTGTTGCTGCAAGTGCAGCTCTTGCCCAGGTAGATGCAACTCCAGAACGCTATTTCAATAAACACACATCGGAATTTAAGTTTTGAAAATAAATGTTATGGTACAAATTGTAATTATTTTTTTATTTAGTTTTCAAGTTGAAAATTCTCATGGAATCTACTCTATTAATCGTTCACGTTTTATAGAGGGGAATAAGGTTGACGGCAGTTCCTTGTTCAGGTTCTGTCTGCTTCCTTCGTGTTTCAAAAAATTCTTAATCGATATCGTGCAAAGATTGCATTCATATACGAGTACGCTTGAAATGTAAGGATTCAGTCAGGTATCTTTCTAATCCATCTTTAAATGGATTCGATCGGTTACATCTTCTGACTAACTTCTGTGACATTTGGATTTATTGTACATTTTACTCATAGTGCTTTATGTCATCCGAATGATTAGCCTTTCCTCCTTCCTTCATGGCAATTAAAAATAGATTAAAGTGATTAGGATCCATGCAATGGTTAATAAATCTCTTAAAATACTTCTTAGATACGTTTTGCAAGCGCTAATATAGTTAATTTTTGTTACATGAAACTTCATAAGCGGATTTTTGAAACATCTAAAAGAAAATTGAAGTTGGTGGTACTTACTGACAGCAATTCTTAAGGGGTTAGGCCACTCTAGAGGCCGTCAAAATAGGTTTTTTTATGATTTTTTTTTTTTAGGAAAAATAAATCGAGCTTACAAAGGTAGTAGTTTATTGTACATAATATGAGTGACTGTAAAACGTAATTTTTATAGAATAATTTCATTTTCAGATGACCTCTATTTTACATACGGCCGTACCAACAGCTCCTGTAAATTTCGTATTATGATGAGTCACTAAATTTTTTTTTATTGCACATAACAACAGCTAGAGACGTACGTAGGATTTTTTTGACGTATTGACAATATATTTTTAGAAATCTAGCTAAAATTTGAAGTGAATTTGTTGGAAATTCTTCAAGGTATGGGTGCGGACAACTTGAAAAATGCTGTTTTGGGATAAACGCGTTTCAAATTTTAAATAATAGAAAGTCATGAAAAAATTTGCAATACCTTTAATCCACGATGCCATATAGTTTGCCTTCCAGATTAATGTCCTATTCTTCCATTTCATTTCTAATGGAGCGTCTGTGGTAAATTTTTCGTAGCTGGCTTGATAGCTTCATACACTTCAATTGGAAGAGCTGGCTTATGTTTGTATTCAGCAAAACTCTTCGAAGCTCTAGTCTTTTACCATGAGCACCATGAATCCACTCCGATCGGACATTTATAGTGCTGCGGTTTTGCATCAGTTTCTCACGTTTTCAACTGAATCACAGTTTCTACGAATGGGTAATCCATAATAAATAGAGAGTTCTTCTATTAGTTTTCCTGCCAATTTTACCCTTCCACCGAGACCTTTTTGTATTCTTTTTCAAATTACGTAGGCGGGTACCCGTTTACTTTTGAACGTGATCTATACACTCTTTCTTGAGTACTGAGACATTCTCATAGGGTTTAGCATAAGTAACGCCTTTAAAAGTCTTAGAATCACCGTCACAAATGTAATGGGTGTATTTTACCTGGTGCAAAGCTTCGGATCGCTGAAACTTCTCAGCAACTGCATCGACCTCCATTTTTCCTGCTGATCCATAGTGATTCACATCGCACTTATCTTAATGATTTTGTGCCCATTCCGTATATTCTTCGGTATCATCTTTATTCTTCCAATACTCGCACGCCTTACAGTATTTTGATGTTACTGCGCAGTCTATAATTGTTACACTGTAATTGCCAATAAGAGTCAATAAGCCAAATAAGGACGTAAACCCAGGTTTTCTCCACGAGCAATGGTCTGATACCATAATTCCATTTTCTCGTTTTTCTATAGAAATAGTTGCCTCATCTTTCGCTGCTGTATGATGAAAATCATACTTCTTTTGCAAACTTGTTTACTTGCAGTTGAAATTCTTTTGACAACTTTATAATAGAAAAAGTGAAACACAAGCCGAGGTAATTCCATGAATGCACACAACTTCTTTATTCCGTGCAAACCAATTTCAAGTATTCGCACAGAAATTTCAATTCTACAAATAGCTTCAAAAACATCTGCCGTATACCTACTCTGCTCACTTTTATAGCAAGAAACCGTCAGAAAGTGCTAGATATCTCTCTTGTCTCCGACAGAATCACTCAAATGCTAACGAACTGGAAGGTATCGTCTGAACACTCTTTTTCAGACCACAGTTACATCCAATTTAGCATTCCGGACTTATCGGAAAACTGATTGGCCCAAATACAGAGGAATACTGTCAGAAACAATTTCCTCTGAACTCTCAAGTCCCCCGCGTGACACCAATGAACTTGACATGAAAGTCAGGGAATTCACCCTGACTCTCAATCAGGCTATGTCCGCTTCCTGCCATCTTATTCAACCTAGAGGCAAGAAAAAGCCGCATTGGTCGACATCAGCACTGGGACTGCTTGGAAATACTTCCAGAAAACTTTTCAACTTAGCAAAAAGCTAAAGAATCCCACAAATTACACAAAAAAGAAATGAGGAAAGCCAAACGGCTATTCTGGAGGTCATTCTGTGACGAAATCACGGAAACCTCTGAGGCATCGCGGCTAAAAAAAATCCTCTCCACAAATCCTATGATGACTAGCTGTTTGAAAAAAAACCGATGGCTCTTGGACAACCTTATGTGATGAATCACTCAATCTGCTATTGGACACCCACTTTACAGGTAGCTCCCTATTCGAGGCCATTAACAACCCAAACAGGACCACTGCTACCGTGACCAAAATTCATTGTCTGATTAGAAGAGACAAACTGTTTTGGGAGCTGGATAACGGTATAATATCTGCCGAGCTACAAAGGTCCTCAGATATTATCCTGCCAACTCTAGAGAATATGATGAGGAGCTGTGTAGAACTGGTCCACATTCCACTGTCATGAAGAGATGTCAATGTTTGTTTTCATTCCCAAAGCCGAAAAATGTTCTAGTGTCTTAAAGGACCTCAGACCTATCATCTTTCCATCTGAAAACTCTAGAACGACTCAACATGCCTACTGTAAAGGAAAATCAGTGGAAACGGGTCTGCATTCACTGGCTAGCCACATCGAACGATCCCTACAACATAAAGAGTACACAATGGTTGCTTTCCTGGACATAGAAGGCGACTTTAACAACGTCAACACATCTGCAATCACGACTGCCCTGTAAAATCTGCAGGTAGGCGACTCACTTGGGGAGTTGATCAGTCTCATGCTAAGAAGCAGGATAATCAACTGCAAACTGGGTGAAGCTTCTGCTAAAAGATGTGTCAGCAGAGGCACGCCGCAGCCCGCAAGGCGGTGTCCTCACTCCCCTTCTCTGGAACTTTGTTGTTAATGAACTGCTGTTATACCTGGAAGCGGGTCGTAGCAGGGTGATTGCCTATGCGGATGACGTTGCTACAGCCGTCTCAGGTAGGCATTTTAATATCATTAAAGAACTCCTTCAGTTGAATCTTAACAGATTAACCCAATGGCAGATCGCTGTGGATTGGGAGTAAGTCCCCATAAAACTGATCGTGTTCTCTTCTCCAGGAAATACAAAATTCCAATTATAGACTCTCCCTCAATAAACGGTACCAGTTTAGTCTTTTCCGATACAGTAAAATAATTGGGTCTCCTTTTTGACAGGAAACTAAACTGGAAACCTAACATTCAAGAAAGGGTCAATAAAGCCACAGTAGCTTTATTCTCTTGCATAATACCGACACTCACTTACGGGGTTGTTGTCTGGTGGACAGCCTTAGACAATGCAGTCAACTAAGCAGAGTCCAAAGAACAGCATGTCTGTGCATAAGTGGAGCATTACGATCTACTCCCTCTGCGGCATTAGACATTCTGTTTCATTTGACACCCCTCGATGTTTTCAGCGGTCAAGTAGCCGCGACTCCAGCTATTCGCCTTAAAGCGACTATACGGTGTGTTCGGAAGCACAATATCATTTCAATTTTATATAATATATAATTATTACATTTGACCTTGTTAAAACTGAATTTATTCAAATTTTGAAACTTGAACTAAAATGTAGACGAGTAAACGTAACGTAAAGTTCTGATTTCTATTGCATGACACTTAGTATTGTAATTAAATATGGAAGTAATTTCCGGAAGAAGAATAAAGATTCTCTTTGCTGTTACACCTACAGAAGGAACAACGTGTTTCTTTTATCTTCGCAATTTTGATACCCGTATTTTACCCTACTCTTACCCCACACAAATATAACACATCGGCTGAAAAGTCCGTGTAAAACACAAAATTTTTGCAAAATTCAACTTTATTTATCAATATAGTTGCCTTCGAGGGCGATACACTGATTGACGATTTTTCAATCTTTCGATACCAGTTTTGTAGTACGATTTCGGTTTAGCCTCAAAATAGGCCTCTGTTTCGGCGATTACTTCTTCATCGGTCTTAAATCTCTTTCCGGCGAGCATTCTTTTGAGGTCTGCGAACAGAAAATAGTCGCTGGGGGCCAAATCTGGAGAATACGGTGGGTGGGGAAGCAATTCGTAGCCGAATTCTTTCAATTTTGCCATCGTTTTCATCGACTTGTGACACGGTGCATTGTCTTGATGAAACAGCACTTTCTTTTTCTTCAAATGCGGCCGTTTTTCTGCGATTTCGTCCTTCGAAAACGCTCCAACAACGCAATGTAATAGTCGCTGTTGATAGTCTGCCCCCACTCAGCTGACTGCCGACTTGACTCTGGTGTGAAGTGATGGAGCCAAGTTTCATCCATTGTCACATACCGACGCAAAAATTCGGCTTTATTGCGGTTGAACAGCTTTAAACACTCCTCTGAATCATCAACACGTTGTTGTTTTTGGTCGACTGTGAGCAAACGCGGCACCCACTTTGAATAGAGCTTTCGTATGTCCAAATATTCGTGTATGATATATCCAACACGCTCTTTTGATATCTTCAGCGCCTCAGCTATCTCGATCAACTTCACTTTACGGTCATTCGTAATCATTTTGTGGACTTTTTTGATGTTTTCATCTGAAACAGCCTCTTTTGGACGTCCACTGCGTGCATTATCTTGGGTGCTTGTATGACCACTTTTAAATTTTTCAATCCACTTGCGAATGGTTCGTTCGGCTAGTGCAGAGTCCGGGTAACACTTATCAAGCCATTCCTTTGCATCGGCTGCATTTTTTCCCATCAAAAAGCAATGATAAATCAACACACGAAATTGCTTTGAATCCATTTTTTTCACAATAACAAAAGTTGCTTCACTCACAACGCTATATCTCGAGAACTAATCGTACGACAGCTGTCAAATTTATACACGTATCTTTTGAGGGTTGGTACTAACTGAAAATGGTATGGATTTAGTTCAAGTGGTGCCCTCTCTTAGAAACGGCATGGACTTTTCAGCCGATGTGTTAAAAGTAAAAAACCCTACACACCCCAACACGGTGGACAAATAATTCATTTGGCCATGCTAACATTCTTAATACATTAGGAACCCTCACAGAGAGCATCGATTACACCATACCTGATCTTTTGTTTGACAAAGACTTCCATGTAAGCTTCCCCTCTAGACGCTTCTGGGAGGAAGATGTTTTCATGGAGGACAAGTCAATCCATTTCTACACAGATGGATCTAAACCCGATAGTAGAGTCGGTGGCGGTGCTTTCTCAGATAAGGTAAATCTAAGTCTCCCTTTCCGTCTTCCAAATCACTGTAGCGTGTTCCATGCGGAAATTTTGGCGATTAAAGAGCTCTGTCCTGGCTGAAGAAAAACGTGATATCTACAAAGGATATCCGCATCTTTTCGGATGGTCAGTTAGCTATCAAATCCCTGGAGTCAGTCTCACTAGATTCGTAAACCGCCCTTGAATGCCGATCATCTCTTACGGAGATGGCAGAGCAGTTCAATCTTCACATTTTTTGGTGACGGGCCACAGATGCATTCCAGGGAACTCCAGGGCCGATAAACTCGCCAAAATTGGAACTACTCTACCTATTCTACCGGAAGAGGGTAGCATAGGTATACCAATCGCTAGGTTCCAATTTATATTAAAGCTGGATGCCAATAAAAGAACAGACCTTAGGTGGACTGTTGGACCAACATGTCTAGCGACTAAACAGATCTGGCCAAAGCTAGATCCGAATCTTCATTTAGGAGCTTTTTTCGACAATGACCTAAACGATCTAAAAAGTATGCAATAGACGTAAACAGTCTCCTGCTCTTCATGGTAAGCCCAAACTGGTTCCATTAATTAGATTATCGTAGATCCACGTGGCATCACAATGGGCCAATAGCCCTAAGTGGGTTGGTGTTTCCAACAGCCACACTCACCTACCTACTCAAGTCCTTCGTTTCACTCACAAGACGATCGCTGCCTACATAGCGGCCTTGTACTATACGTTCAAAAACAAGTACTTCGGCCATAATCTTTCGTTATATCATTTTTGAGGTCCTTGGGACCATTGAAAGCAATAAAAAAAATTGATTTTATGTGCGGCCTAACTACCCCTTAAATATTTATTTTTTTTTTTTTTTCAATCTTTATTTCATGACATAATATAAATAATCTTTTACAAATATAAATAATCCAGGATACAATGAATTTGTCTAAGAAATAGCTTTGCACAATCTGTTGCCATATGGCAAGTAGCGAAAGTACAAGAAAAAATTTAAAATATAATAACAAAATAAAACAATATTGATGGGGTAAAGTAGATAAAAAAAAAATAATAATAAGAAGTTAATTATAATAAGAAGTAATATTCTGCCGCGTATACCAAAGTATCAAAACTAGAACGTACCTCATTAAATAATTGGAAATGCTTGGAGTACGATCAAATGAATTCATTTCCAATTTACTTCCCCCAATATCAATTATCCTTTTGACACATTTCAGCTTAAACTCTGGTAGGATACAAATGGTGTTTATAAGTTGATTCAGGCGAAAATTAATTTGAAAATTGTCTCAGATTTCCATTGAAGTTCTGGCATTCCCCATTGCGCTTTACCCAAGAGAGAGCCTACCGTTGAATGTAACTTGACACTTCTTAGGAGCGTTGGTAGTGTTACATATGGTATATCTGACATCTCAAGGTCGTGATGTACAATTCTCATATTTTCATAGAAAATTTCCTCCGTAATCATACGTCTTCTTCAAAGTGTTGACGCATATGTACTCGTATCTACCATCCGATAGATTCTCGTATCCATCCTTCAGTCTGCCACTGACTTTCTTGTGATCTATAATTCCGAAAACTCCATCATCCATCGAGGCAATATCTGCATGGTGTCATGCCAATTGTCATTCGATGATAATAAAACAAAACATATTTCCACAGCAAAATAAGGCTAACAGATGGCAAACTTAATTAAAATCTGCTCTGGGCGGAAAAATGTACACTCCAGTCACCATTTCACGCATTTGATTAGAGCACATGTGTATGTATGCTCTAGGCCGTCTGTGGGAACAAGAAACAAAGACAACCTGTCTTTCAATGTGCGACGAAGCCGAAAACTCCCGGAAAAAAAAAATGAACACACAAACGTACATACTCGTAGCAGTATAAGCCATTCACTGTTCTTTGCCATATCCTATTCCAATTTAGAATGCCTCCAGGAGATGAGGTATGAAGAGATATATGGCCGTATCTGCGCGTTCTAACTACCATTGTGTCATTGTTTGAAGATAGAAAATTGTCAAAAATATTTTCCAGAAATGAATATTCAGAATTCAGTGAACCGAAAGGCTTACCTTACTCGTATTATTCATCTCATTGCTTATTTATATACGTCTCCGGATGGTGTATCCTGGAGCGTATCCCTTGACGTCTTGGCGGTAGATACGTATGTACGTACCAAACGCTAGGTTTGTATGCTGACATTTGTTTAGATTCGAACGCAGCATGTGGTGGCAGTTTAATTCATCTCTTATGCAAATTAGACCAACAATTTCTACAAATATCCTTTTGCAGGCATACATTGGAAACAACACGATCATGTGAAGATTTGGAAAGTTTTCGAGACGGATTTGAGGGATTTTGGAATAATTTTGCGGCGAAAAGATTTCACGTTGAAGATTTGGATAAAGTTGTTTCGAAGTAAAACGTTGGTAGAAAGTTTCTAAGCCAATTTACACACACATCATAATTCCATTCGCAGTTTCAAGAACAGGATTTTGCCTTAGATGTGCCATGATGTGTTTTTTAAATAAAGAGACATAACTACGTTTCAGTTGTCATGGATTGCGATGTAAGTGATAGTATTAATTTGTAAATACGACACCAGTGTCCTCCACAGAACTGGTTGCATGGGTTCAGTGCATAGTGCATACTCAATTTCCCACTACATTTTCGTACAATTTGGCCGATATTTGAACAATTTCACATCAAATGTTCGCCAGCAATGTCGTCTTAAGTTTCTGCCTTATTGGCAAAGAGCACAGGCTTAATGTAGCTCAGAAGAAAAGAGTCTTAAAGTAGTAAATCGCATGAGGAAGACGGCCAAATGACTTCGTCTTCAATTTGTGACAAGTTAATCCATCATGCTGAATCCACATAAATTTGTTCCAATTTATCCCATAAACAATTGGTTGAACCAATAGCGGTCTACATTTACTGTAACAGACTCGGCGGCATCATCTCAGGAGAACAACTGCCCAATGACGCCTCCAATATGAAAGCCCCGCAAAATAGTCACTTTTTTCGGCTCCTCTGGCTATCCACTTGACCAGTTTAGCCAAAAATGTGCCTTGTCACTGCGGATGACTTTTTGGTGAAAATCCAGATTCTCTTCGATCTTCAGTAGAGCCCAATTAGCGAAACTTAGACGAGCGCGATGGTCATTTAGCTTTAGTCCTTGGGTCGATACGACCTTATACAGACGTTTAGCCGAACCTTTTTGCGAAATACGCGAGTTAATCTGCTTCCGACAAGGAACTTACGCCATAGCGGAGGACCGGTATGATTGCGGTTTTGTATAAAGTCAGTTTGGTCTTACTAGAGAGAGCTTCGTAACTCAATTGCATTCTAAGCCCAATGAATGAGCAATTGGTAAGAATAATTTTGTGTCTGCTTTCTAACTAATGCCGTTATATGGGGTTTTTAAGTTCCTGAACGCAGTCGAAAAGCTGTTTTAGTCCCAGGTCACAATGTGATTGTGGGATAAGAGATCGTCAAGTAGCAATTTAAGGCTCAGAGGAATTTCCCAGATTACCTGCGTCCTTGGATATGCCTTCCATCGACAGTGATGGCATGGCTTCTCAGAAAGCAGTCAACCCCAAACTAAAGCTTACCCGACATTTCAAAGAGGCTAACGAATTTTCTAGTATCCCTCAGTAAAAAAGGTCACGGACTGCTTACTCGCGTCCTAGTGACAGAGTACTACGCGTTTGCTTGGAAACTAAGTGTGAAGCGAATCGGTTTAAACTTGCACCGTCCAATTATGGTCTTATGCCAAGAAAAAAGCATTGAAACCCATCAAATGGAATCAAAATATAGTGCTTCGAAGTACTGTCTGTGCACCACTGTAAATCTGAAAATCTATTGTTGACACAAGCTCAGCAGAGGAAAGTGTTCACACAGGGGCACTTCTCGGTTGTTTTACTTGATCCATGCCTACCTTTAGAGCCCAGGCGTAAGGTGAACTCTATGGTTGTGTCGGGACCCTGGAGTTGATATGGTCGCGCAACAACCCTGAATAGGCCAACAGCGCGGTGGCTTTCATAATCTCCGCGAGACTACTGCGCCTTTGTCTATAGATTTCATTTGTTTACGACCCCAGTAAACGTCTCAAGAATAATGAATTTCAGTTTTGACAATTAACAAATTATATACGACCAAACAACTTGCGGAGGACATAGACCGCTATAAAACAGATATAACCACAATCGTGCGATGGGATACGGTGGACAGAATGCGAATGAAAAACTACGATAATAACTACGGCGACAGCCCCAAAAAAGGACGATAACGCTTATTTGGATGTGAATTTTCTATTCAAGACAGGTTTCGGCAAAACATCTTAAGAGTACGTCATGTACGGGAACGCCTTTTAACCATCCGCATCAAGACCAAATTCAGAAGTACAAGCGTGATTTGCGTTCATGGCCCTATGGCAATGTCATGGCTGACTGCATTAAAGACGAATTCTATGACCTCCTAGACCGAACATATGATCAGTGCCTCAGCTATGGTGGCAAAATTGTGATAGGAGATCTCAGCGTTGATATGGGCAGGAAGCTGTCTTTGTGCGGAGCATGGAAAAATATAGTCTGCATGTGCTGTTCATGTATTCACGTTTTAAGAGTTTGCAACGGAGTAGTCAGCTCGCAGTTCCCACATCTCAACATACATAAAGGAACTTTGCCATCCTCTGATCAGTTAGCTTTCAACCAGATTGATCATATCAGTGGGATTGTCCCTCTCGGACAGCGAGTGGGTGTGATTCTGGACAAAAAACTGAATTGGAATCTTGTTGCGGAAAGAATCAAAAATGCCTATAATGCTCTTTTTATCTGCAACAGAACAGTAGGAAAAATTTGTGGCTTAAAACCTGCTATGGTGTACTGGCTGTATACGGTGGTGGTAAAACCCATACTTACATACGGCGCACTACAAATCAGAAAACGGTTTACGAAAAATGCGGTTCAAAGAACGGCTTCCATAGCCAATATATGTGCGCTCCGTACCACCCCTAGGGCAGCATTGGACATCTTTCTGCACCTAACACCACTTGATTTACAGATCAAAAAACTTGCTGGCAACCAGTGCGATACGGCTCACTAATCTAGGTTACCTCAAGAGCAGTAGTTTCGGACATGGTACGATCCCAACAGAGCTACTGTCATGCAATCCAATTCTAACGGATGAAATTCCTTCCCTGGTCGACTTTGACATCCCGTGATCCGGTGAGGGAGGACTGAGAAAAAATGCAATAATCAGGTCGAATGAAGTTGCAATCTTCACAAATGGCTCAAAAACAGAGGAAGGAACAGGTTCTGGTATCTTCTTAGAAGGCTCAGAACTAAGAGTGTCTTATCGCTATCTACATCGATAGCCAGACTGCGGTCTGCAGTCAACTAACGTCAACTCTGATACAGTCAGGGGCTGTAGCACAGTGCTTAAGGCACTATGCAGTCAGAACCGAGTAAGGCTGTGCTAGGTGCCAGGACACTGCGGTATTAAAGGAAATGGACAAGCGGATGAGCTTGCAAGAACAGGAGGGCTATTTGACGATGGTGAGGTAGCCAACATCAAACCACCCCTTAGCATAGTGTGGGGCACTATCGAGGAAAATATCACAGTCTGCCAGCATAAGATGGTCAGGTCTTGAAGGACACAGGGTATCCAAGGCTCTTTGGCCGCATTTTGACGGCAAAAGATCTAGGAAGCTAATAAAATTAAACAGGGATAAGCTTAGGACAGTAATAGGAATTCTGACAGGACACTGTACCCTGTGGAAACACGCAAAGAGACACAAATTGTCAGATACGGATATTTGCAGATTCTGCGGTAATCTGCAAATTGTTGAGGACATAACACACATATTGTTTGAATGCGAGGCAATATCGCGTAGTCGAAGAAAATTTTTAGGGAAATACTTTTTCAAAAACCTGGAAGAAATAGACGGCATGAACTTCAAAGGCCTTCTTGGCTTTTGCAGGGAAATTGGGTGTTTCACCAGGGAGATTGTTTAGGTTTTTGCTATTTGAAGACACACTCAGCTGGTGCCATGGGCCCGTTTTGGTGTCTGGTGTCTGGGTGACGGCATATCCATCGTACCCTTGTCTAACCTAACCTAACCTATCATACCATCCTGGATGTCCTAACTTTCCGAGGAGTCAACACCGACTCGAAGCATTACCTTGTTGCATCCACACCAAGTAAGACCACTATAGTTCGACACTGAAAAACTGCAACGATAAGAGGCCGCTTCAAGCTCTCTCAAAATTCTAGTTCCCATACACAAACCATACAACACCAAAGGGAATCTTGTCAAAGAGCCATCAGAGAAGCTGATTTTGATGTGATTCCGCCACAAAGGAACTTCTGGTTCGACCATCAATGTAGTCGGGTACATGCAGTCAAATAAGAAGCATATAATGATGGAAAAGTTAGGAAGAGCACAGGCGCTCGATCGAGGAAATGGAGGCTACAAAGCTATAATATAAGCTTGCAAATTCGAATGTGGACAACTAGTAGTAAAGTCGCAGTCTGTGCTGAAAACATAAAAAGAATAAAAATCTCGCTGTCCTGCAGAATGTGCCATTCGTCTTGGACCCATTCGTCTTGGACGAAGATGACATAAAATTCCGTCCCCCTGACCAAGTTAAAGTTAAAGTCTGATAGAGGTGCTGGCGCAGTTGTTAGTTTGTCGGATCCGCAAGAGACCCTGTTGACTGCGAGAGTTATAGAGAAATTAGTCTCCTAAAGATCGCCAATAAGACTTTTTCGGTCGTATTATATGAGCGTCTGAAACCATTCATGAACGTCTATATCAGCGGTTTCAGGCCAGGAAAATTCACCATCGATCATATACTAGTAAAAGTAACCTCCTTGACCGCCAGAATGCGCTGCTACTGCAAAAAAGGTTATGGTGCCTTGCAGTCCGTTCATATTTAGGCAGACATGCCAAATTTCAGCGCGATACTGTCTTTAGTTTTGTTTTGACAGCTGATTGTTGTAGACGTGTTTGGCATCATGTTGAGTATGGACAAAAACAATTTTCGTTCTCTCATACAACATTATTTTTTGAGAGGCAAAACGGCGAAGGAAACAAAAGAAAAGTTGGATAAATATTATGGGGCTAATGCCCCGTCAGATTACACCGTCAAATATTGGTTTCGAGAGTTTCGTGTTGGCCGCAACTCCACTACCGATCAAGTCCGCAGCGGCAGGCCCTCCGATGCGGTTACAAAGGACAATGTCCAAAAAATACATGAAATGGTGTTGGCTGACCGGAAAATGAAGGTGCGGGAGCTAGCAGATACCACAAAGATTAGTACTGAGCGCACACGCTATATTTTGGGCAATATCCTGCATATGAAAAAGTTATCCTGCCACTGGGTGCCGCGCATGACCAAAAACACGAACGCGAGAGCACTTCGAAAGAGTGTTTGGACTTGCTGATGCGGAATCGGGCAGACTTTTGGCGTCGATTGGTAACTGGATTTAGATCTCTCGGACTATTATCTCTTCCCAAACCTCAAAAGATGGCTCATCAATAAAAAATTCAGCTCACGCGAGGAAATTATCGACGCCGCGGAGGAGTATTTTGCAGACCTTCCGGAAAATTACTTTTCGGACGGGATCAAGAATTTGGAAAATCGCTGGAATAAGTGTATCAAACTAAAAGGGGACTAAATTGAATAAAATAAAAAAAACATTTAAAAAAAAAAATTTTTTTCATTCCCAAGGAGGTTACTTTCCACTCCACCTAGTATGTATTTACAGTACCACAAATCTTGGAAAAAACTCAGTAATTTCAAATCGACACTTACCCTCTATTTTTCGACTTCAAAGTCGCATATGACAGCATGCATAGGGATGAGCTATATAACCTCATTCCTATTTTCAACATTCCTGGAAAGCTCGTCAGGTTGGGCGGGATAACTGAAGTTTCTGCTACTCCACCTAGTTCGGTAATAAATTCATAGAGGTCGTCAATGTCAAGAAAGGGTTTAGACTAGGGGTCTTTGCTTCAGGAAGCAACTGAGTAACGTAGCCTTCTATTGTAAGATCAAACTTGTTCTATGTTGCAGGGACTAGGACTTCGTCGAAAGCGTCATCTCATTTATGTTGATGAGGAATGGAGGAGGAGATTCAACCACAAATAATACGGGCTATATTGTGACATTGGTCTAGTCAGCCGTCCACGAGCGGACCTCAAGATAGCTGGGCCATGTTGAGCGAATGGACGCCATAGTTTTGGCCCAAAGAATATTCAAGTCTCACCCCAGGGGACGGCGTAGCGGAGAACGATCGCATTTAAGGAGGCGCACGTAAGTGGAAGCGGGCCGAAACTGAGTACGGCACGGGAGAGATCATGCAACTAGAGAGGTAGGTATATACAGTCTACCCCGGACTGTAGGGCCACCTAAGAAGGTAAGTAAATTTGATAATTTGAATTGAGGTTTTGTTTGTAACGTGCTTTAGAGTTCTTTATTTTTCTATGAGGCAACCTTTCCTAATATGAATGTTGATAAATCAAGAGAATGAGCCTAATCGTCAGTCTTTTGTTTGTTAACAGTCGTAAGTGTAGCAACTTTACGTTTCGATACCCAAGAAACTATATAGCAGTATTATTGAAAGGGTCTTAAGTCTTATACTTGAGAGACTTCATATTGCCCATTAAGCAGATTTCGTTTGCTTCATTACCCAGCAATCTACAAGCCTTATCAGGGACCATTAAGTGGTACCTTTACCATTTGACTTACAGTTAAATCAAAGCAAATGTTGTGGTGTACAGCCAAATTGTAAAGTGTGAGAAACAATATATATACGAATCTGAATGGAATGGAAGTGGAATCTGAATTAGAAGTACCGCACCAAATGTCAAAGCATTTAATCAAACAACAATACCAAGTCCTACAGATTTATAATTCAATTAAAATCGGAACCATAACCAACAGAGCACCTTCTCTTTACCAGAAATCTGGGAATGGTATATCCAATCCAAACCAAATAATTGAATTCTGATCTAACATTTATAATCATTTGTAATCGGATTGAGTAAAACTGTCGGTATCAAATTGTTTGGCATTTGTTGTGGTTCCCCAAAGCTGGTACTTATGTAGGTAGCAAATCGAAATGGCCTAATTTGTTTTCTATTTACTCGTGAAATAGATTTGGGCAGCTGAGTCCATTAAAACAAATCTGAAAATCTGAATCCCATTGGTAATTAAATCGATTTGAATTATTTGGGCTTAAAGTATTTTACTGCGATTAGCACATTTGAATAGTGTGTTTGAACCGAAAACGAAATGGGAAATTTTGCAAAAGCTATTTTGCAAATATTGTCCATTAGTCATCAAGTAAGATACAAATACTTCATATTTGAATACTGTAAGCCTTTGCGAAAGTAATATATTTGGAAAAATATCATATCAGAATGACATTATAATTTTATTGTATTGGATACTTACTTGCTTAGATGCATCAGTCCGAAGTAGACCAGCGACACTACCAAAGATAATTGTGCAATCCAAGACAAAGGGTCCGTTCGCTCCAAATTGTTGATATGGCTGAACAGCTCACATAGTCCTTCTAGAGCCCATCCACGCAAATGGAACCAAAAATCACCCCAAGAATCTTGCGCTCGAAGCCACACTGGCAAACGATTAAAGGACAACGATCTTCGAATCTGCACATGAAACGCTCGGACCTTTAACAGAAAGTGTGCAGTCGAACAACTAGCGGAAAGTTTCGCCTGCTACAAAGCAGACATAACCGCCACCCAAGGTGTACGAAGAGATAGACTTGACAGAAATAGCATGAAAAACTGATATCTATTGTGTATAATGTTACAGAAAACGGGCAAGGCAATGAGAGCGCCGAAAGAGGAAGACTTAGGGAATACGTCTTGAGCTCCAGAAATTTAAGCGAATGCCTGACGACGATTCGCATAAAGGTTAAATTTGCCAACACAAGCCTCATAAACGCCAATGCCCTGACAGATGAGAAGGACGACCAAAGACCGCTTCTATGAGCTCCTCGACAACCTACGACAACCTAAATATGACGTGAAAATCGTCCTTGATGATGCCAACCTAATCTTTGGTGATAGAGCGCGTAAGTACAGCCGCAACGCAATCACCTCCTCAAATGGACATAAGCTAGTCAGCACACGATTGCCACACATATGATATCCATATAGGGATCTGTCTCCTGAACAACACATCATCATCAAATTGATCATGTTGCGGTCAATGCAAGGCACTTTTCCATTGTTCCAAGCAGCTAACGTCGACTCGGACCACTACCTTGTTGTAGCCAAGATATCAGTAACAGCTCGAAGCCCCGAGCCATTGTGAGGAAGCTCAACGTAGAACGGCTCTAATGACAAAAGAGACAGCGAGGGCCTTTCTCGAACGAGTTTCCTTTATCTCTAGAGAAATCCGATTCCATACAAATCCATAATGAATACGAAGCATACATCAACTTATCTCTAAATCTGGGTCAACGGAGTATTCCCGGCGAATGGAACCTCAGCATTGTGTGTCCGATCTTAAAGGAGTGAGATTTGCGCAACTGCGCAACTACAGAGGGGTAAGTCTTCTCAACATCGCATATACATAAAATCCTTCCTCCCGTATTATGTGAACGCCTAAAACCCTTTGTTAACAATCTGACACCGTAGGATCAAATTTTCACACCAACTTAGAAAAGATTAAGGATTCCAAATCGGTTCAGACAACCTCTTCATTAATTTCAAGGCCACTTATGACAACGTCTGTAGAGACGAATTTTTCAGAGCTTTGTCTAGCTTTGGCACCCTTGCAACATGACGATGGAGAGTTCACGCTGCCCCGTCAAAGTGAGACTATCAGTGCCAGAAAAGGACTAGAATGATTTGTTTTTATGTGACTTTTCAACATCGTTCTTGACAGAATTGTGTGAAACTTACAATTCAGCTCTTTCAAAAGCATATTCAGTTACTTACATATGCAGACGATATGGACATATTGAAAGGAATACAGCGACATGTTCACGAAGCGTTTACGACCATTGAAGTAAAAGTGCAAAAATAGAAAGCATATAACATCGGTGTCTAAGACAAAACGTCACGATATATAGCCAGCTACAACGTTGGGCGAGTAAGGGACTTTATCTATCAGCGGGACAGTGACACCAGCGCTGAAATTTTGCGAAGAATCACTTGTGCTAATCGCTGCTTGTTTGGGCTTACATAGAAGGCAATTGAGTACGAGTAGCAAAGCCCTCTCTAGTGCAACTAAAAAGATTTTATCCAGAACACTGATCCCAGTCCTATTTTACGATGCAGAAGCTTGGACGAAAGCGGGTGAAAATGATCTCAGGTCCTCTCAAGAGAAAAGATTTTCATGTGCTTTACCGCCCTGTTTGCATCAATTCTTCTTGGTGGCCGGGTGCTGTAGAAATACAACCAAAATTTTAAAAATAAACGTAACGATAAACTTAAAAAAAGACCGCTCCCAAACCCCCTTCCAACTAAAAAGCACGCTAGCAAAAAACGAAGCTCTAATCCCGATCCCAACTGGAGCTTCAAAACGAACTTGTTCCCCGATTTTAGTCCCCCCTCCTCACTTATCCGACACAAGGCCCTTACACACCAATCCTCTAATCCGCTAATTCCCAATGTTTCACCCAAGCCCCCGCGCCAACGCGTCTCTTTCAACTTAACCCCAACCACCCATATTATCCCTTCTCAATCTTCTACGCCACCAATCCCAGTAAAAAACTCATTTCCTAACTTCGACCTACAAACTGGAGCTAAGTACCCTAATTTTATTAACTCCCATACCCTAAACCCAACATCTCAACCACGAATCTCCATCTCCCTCCTCCACTGCCCCTATTCTTGATCCTCTTTTTCCCCCCACAGTTAAACTAACTCAGCAAACCAATGGAACTACAGAAAGCCGCTATGCACTCTCTAGGCTAAGAGAGAGAAAGATATATGAAAACATTCGTCTCTTTCTCGCCTATCTACACGACAAATCGGACTCGGTCTGCTACGAAGGGAAGACCAAACCCAGCGTCATGGTATCCATCCAGCAGGAAGGCCTCTCTACCGACCCTATCAGTCTCAGGAACCTTTATGTCAGGTACCACGAGATTTTTAGCATGTCCCCTCAGAAAGTAGCAGACGACCTTGCTGCATTCGGCCACTACGTTCACTCTAAACGAGTCTCACACCTACAGCGAAGCCGAGCTGACCACGATAAATTTTTTCGTCCATAACGTGCCTTCCTCGTCAGCACTTAAACCATCCCGCTATACATCTCCACCCCACAACATCCCTCTTACATTTTACTACCAGAATGTAAGAGGTCTTCGCTCTAAAACCAATGCTGTCCTACGTCAATCGCATTCTCTTCCCTTTGATATTTACGCCTTGACTGAAACCAATTTGATTCCCGACATAAAGAACCAGGAATTGTTCCCCACTACTTTTAATGTTTTTCGCGACGACGATCCTGCCCGCCCACATGATGATTCCCCTTCTCGAGGCGTCCTACTGGCGATCCACAACAGCCTTAACTCTTCTCCCATTACCATCTCTATATTCTCTAAAGTCGACTTTGTCGCTATAAAAATATCACTCCCCTTCAAGTCCCTTTACGTTTTATGTTGCTACATCCTGCCAGCTTAACCTACCGAATCTTACCAACTTGTTGTCGATGCGATCGACTATTTAATTGACCTGTCTGACTCTACTGACGATATCTTTGTTTTCGGCGACTTTAATCTTCCTCAGCTACAGTGGATTCCATCAGACGATCAATCGTTCTTCATCGCTTCAAATGCCAACTCAGCTAAGGAATGTCTCTTCTTAGATCGCTTAACAGACTCAAGTCTATGCCAAGTCAGTGGTGTATCCAACTATATGGGCAAGCAATTGGACCTTATTTTCACAACAGATTCAATTAACTGCTCAGTCTCACTTTGTCCCCTATCTCTCTCAGCAATTGATAACTACCATCCTCCTCTTCTTCTCTCGTTTTTTTCATGACTCATCTGTCCAGGCCACTTTCTCCACAACTCTGTCATCCCACGACTTTCATAAAACAAACTTTCACACAATCAATGATTATCACAGTAGATCCCTCTTTAACTTTCACGACCTAATTATAAATGATGCCCTATCCATTTTTTATAAAGAAATATTTAATTCTTTCAGCCTTTACGTTCCGTTTTCCCGCCTTAAAACATCATCTACTAGTCCTCCCTGGTATAATCGCAAGCTTCGTTCCTTACGAAACAAGAGAAATAAGTTATGGGCTGTTTTCCTGCGTACCAGATCCTTGTCCGACTATTCCAACTATCTTGGTGCTTATCTTCATTTCACCGAACTTTACGATTCCCTTTACCAGCGTTACCTTAACAATGCGCAAGTCAACCTTATAAATGACCCTAAGTCCTTTTACCAATTTGTTAACTACAAAAGAAAGTCCGATGGTTACCCTCCTTCCCTCTCTTTCAACAACAAGTCATCAACCGATCCACTCACGATTGCCAACTTATTTGCCAGCTTCTTTAAACAATCCTTTACCAACGACTCCTTTGTACCAGATCCATCCTATTTTCGTTACCTACTGAACTTCTCCAACGGCCCACTTCTCTCTCATATCTTGGACCCCTCCTATATCGAAAATAAATTACACCAACTCAATGACGAATTTACACCCGGTCCAGATGGCATCCCTGCCATATTTCTTAAAAAATGTTCTTCGTCTCTTTCCCTTGCCCTTTCTGATCTCTTTCGTCTATCCCTTTCACAAGGAGAATTTCCTCAGGTTTGGAAAACCTCCTTTATAACCCCGATCAACAAAAAGGGATCAAAGAACGAAATAACAAACTATCGTCCAATCGCTAAACTCTCCCATATACCCAAACTCCTCGAAAGTATTTTGTATGAAGCTCTAAGTTTCCAATGCAAATCACTTATTTCCCCTAGACAACACGGCTTCCTAAAGGGTAGGTCAACCACCACAAATCTCGTTGAATTCGTATCCTTTACCATCTCTGCCCTAGAGAACGGCAACGAAGTCGATGTAGTTGCAACCGATTTTAGCAAAGCCTTCGATAAAATCTCTCATCGATTAATACTCTTCAAATTGTCTGCCCTCGGCTTTGAACCGATACTGTTAAAATGGATATCCTCTTACCTCGAAAACCGTTTTTACAGTGTTCGTTTTAGGTCAGCCCACTCCGCTCCATTTTTGGCCACCTCTGGAGTTCCTCAAGGTAGCCATCTCGGTCCCCTTCTCTTTACATTAACCATAAATGATCTCGACAGGATCATCAAACACTCGTCCGTCTCCCTTTACGCCGACGGTACCAAATTTTTCAAAACCATTTCCTCTCCCCATGACTCCTTCCTTCTTCAACAAGACCTTGATAGTTTTTCGATCTGGTGCCTCAAAAATTGTTTTGAACTTAATATCACCAAATGCCAATCCATCACCTTTTCACATAAGCGGCTCAAATCTCCTCCCCGACTCTACCTTCTCCACAACCAACCTATCTCCTCCGTTGAATCTCTTCGCTACCTCGGCATTTTGTGTGATAGGGAGCTCAACTTCCGTTTGCATATGGATGGGATAATCCTTAAAGCCTACTCTGCACTTGGTTTTCTAAAACGGTGGTTCAAAGAATTCACCAACCCATACGTGACCAGGTCCCTCTATATTACCTTTGTTCGCCCCCTCCTAGAGTACGCCAGTCAAGTATGGTCCCCATATCATCGTGTTCATATCTCGAGAATCGAAAGCATCCAGCGCAGTTTTCTTCGATTCGCTCTTCGAGGTTTGCCCTGGGATGATCCTTTTATTCTGCCCACCTATCAAACCCGTCTCAACCTTATTAACCTAAACACCCTTGAGGAACGCAGAGATGCAGCCGACTTTCTCTTCATTCATCGACTTCTTTCAGGTCAGGTTAATGCACGTCCCTTCACAATTCCATTTTCCTCAACACTAACCCTCGTAATCTACTTACCCCTCGTCTCTTCTATCTCCCAACCCACCACACCACCTATGGCGCGAACGAACCAATCTCCCGTATGCTACGAAAAATTAATTCAAACCCTAGCATCTTTGAAACCCCACCACTTCCTACCTCAAATCCGTTCTCCTTCACCACTCCAATCAACCTTAGTTTTAAGTTTAAGTTTAAGTTTAATTTTAAGTTATACGAGTAGCTAATATTAAGCCGAATAAATGGGGGCTTTCGCCCCCACCAAAATTAAATTAAAATTAAATAGATTAAGGACAGAGGGGTACCAACCTGGCGATATCAAATGCTGTAACTATTTGTACACATGGAATGTTAGGTAGCTTAATAGGCCAAGTGTTGCAACTGCTGCAAACCAGATGCGATGAGATGGGCCGGAAAAAAGGAGGACTAAAAACTGCGACATCGATGAGTTTTTAGAGGCAGACATAGGCAAGATATTTTGAGTTTCCGGCATGTAAAAGAGTGGCGCGTAACAATCCGTACTAAGGCTACATTTGCCTTATATGTTCGCATGTCCCAACAGAGGAGAAACATGACACTAAAGATGGCTTCTGTGAGCTCTTGGACAAGACTTACTACCGGTTCCCAACTATGATTTAATACAAAGCTAGGAAGCTAGGAAGAGAGGGCATCTTTGGTAGTAGTGTTGGAAAGCCTAGCCTGCACGACATCACCCCATATAACGGACTCAGGCTAATCGATTTTGCGGTGTCGTAAACGAACGGTTGCCCATATCCCGAACATCGTAAAAGCAAACTAATACTGTGGGGAAAATTCACGTCGGACGGGCACAATCGCAAGAGATCGCCAAATTATTTTTCGATTGAGTCTCCCTAAATCTCTTAAGACGTCCTATGCCGCCACCATCAAGGATCGAAGACCAGTGGCAACATTCTCTAAAAGCCATCAGAGACGCCACCTCTGATGTACTTGGTTTCACTCGACTTCCTCAACGAAGCCTCATTTGACGACGAGTACCGGCAAGAATATGGAGCTAAGCAAGAGGCATACAAAGCGGCGCTGCATAGAGGGACCCTATGCAGCCCACGAGCGCTACGAGTAGACTGCGCAAGTGGAAGGGGATCTCAACTAACTTAATGTGCGAAACTGGAGGCAGCTAACTAAAGATCGAGCTGGCTGGAGTGACATGTTAGCTGAGGCCCTGGTCCACCCCAGACTGAAATGTTAAGGAAGTAGACCTTGCAATGGGGGACGTCAGACGGTTCCCCGTTCAATTTCCTAAAATTTTGTTTTTTAATTGGCGTGCACCCAATTATTTTATGCACCCTTAAGATATTTGCACATAGCGTGGACGAAGAGCAGTTAGGTAGAGAAAAGAGAGAGGTACCGATGTGCGTTGGTTTTAAATGTTTGCAAGTTATAACGACTAGGTAATAGAGAGCTCGGCAGGGCATTCCACACGTCTGAGAATGGGTGTGCTGATGAGCATTCATAGCGAGACGGTTAAAAGTTTGAAGGGGCAGAATGCCACCGGGAATTTCGGGGGAGCACTGGTGGTGCAAATAGCGATACAACAGGAGACGTTATGCCGGTGTTCGAGGGTATCGAATGACTGTGTCGCATTGGCATCACCTGTGAGTTTTATCTCACGATTTTGAATCCCATCAAGCAAGTGCAAAGAGGTCTTCAATTCAATTCAACAAAATCGCTATAAATTAATAACTAATAGAAACTCACACTTATGTCGTTGACTAAGAGGATTTTGATATCCTACAATAGCGCGGGTGGGACGTTGAACGTGAAGATGGGTCCATAAGGGATCTTATCCCTGTCACCCTACTATGAATCCCTCCAAACTTCATCGAATTCTGATATTGACAGGCTGCTAGAATCTTTATCAGCTAGCATCCTTGAAGACGGAAGATGGTGAGGAGCATGTCGGTTCGATTTCTCAGAGGCACTTTAGTAAGATGTAGTCTGCTAGTCAACTCATCTTCAGGATACGGACATGTCGAGAGCCTAGGAGGTTTTAACTGTCCTCACCTTTTTTGAGGCATTGTCCGTCGAAGGACTTGGCCGCTGACATAATCTCCCCCCTGTTTCTAGGTATGCCGCTTAGATCGATAGGCATTCGCTTTGATAAATTTTATACAAGTTGGTTGAGTGCAAATCAATGGGGTGTTTTGAGCAGGATTTGTTGTCCATTTTGGGTTCTGCTAAGTTTTCCCTTGTCAAGCAGGGATTAAGAAGCAAGATGTAATCATCATGGGCTGTTTCGCCAATCGTCGCAAAAATTAACACCCTCAACTTCGGTACCAAAGGCATTTAGGATGTGCTTTGAAGAAAAGAAAAATTGTGGCACCGAGGAAACAGCGATCGGAAAGGTAACAATTTTTAAAGAAAAATTCCGAAAAACCAGGGAAGTAAAAAATATTTATCATGGACCAACTTATCAGCTCGGCTGTTGGCCCCTCTCTTACGTTCATTCTGAATTCAGTTTCTGCAATAAAATCAATTTAAATAGATTGGTCAAAATGAAGCCTGCCTTAGTGAAGATGAAGACAGTGTCATCCCACGTCTCTAATTGGCACTCGCTCCACTGTTACTTCAAAAAAACGTCGCATGAGTTGAGTAATAAGCGGAATATTCTGTATTCTCTTATCATCTCTCGCAATTTGCTTTGGTCCTTCTTCCTTATTTTTTCATGGTTTCTTCATTTTGTGGAACTGTTTTTTTTTTCCCCTCCTTTTAATTGCAAACTATTATATTGTTTTTACTTCTCCCAAAAGACGTCTTATTTGTATTCAAAGACCTGTTTGTATTACATTTTCCAACTCGGTTGGCTTTTGTTGTCAGAACCCAACATTTATATTTAAGTGACACCTCTCATTCAATATGCAGGATCCCAACCCAACTACTGTTCATTTATTTATTTTTATTTTAACTGTCGTAACCCTGGTCGTCGTGCAAGTGAAGTTGTTGTCTTTACCTGAGTTCCTCCCTTCAACCATTTCTTACACGAACGCACTTAAATGTTTTGCTTTTAGTAGCTTACGTGATACTGAAATTTCGGTTACATTTCAGGAATCTAAAAGTCCGAGGCAACTTTTCAATCCCTGACATGAGTGAATAAAACCACCCTAGCTCTGAGATACAATTTCCAATTCCGAAATGACCACCAAAATTCCACATGACGGTTCAAAATAAACAACAAAACTCCCTTCCACTTGCCATGCATGTTCCATAGCAAGACGTTTGTCATTCTGTCATCCAACATACATATGTAAATCTCGGTAAGGTCTGTCAGATTTTGCATCCATGAGGTAAATATCCCGACCATATGTGCTGACCACAAAATTTCGTCAACGATTTGTATGTAAAACGTACCCTTTCTCTGAGCCATTGGATGACTTCAGAGCAATGGTTTGACGAATCTGCTCCTCTGGCATAGTACATATCTATGCGTGCCTTTCTACTATCAGTAGAAGCTGTGTCCTTGTTTTGTTTTACTTACAGTTGCATAGACAATTCGAATGCATCCAAAGTTAGTTTTAGGAGTCACGCAGAGTTCACATTGCCATAGTAGTCCTGGATCCAACATGCAATCTAAATGATGAGAGCTCTCTCAAAATTAAACACAATGTCCTTTTTTGGAAGCGAAATAGCATTCTTTAATAAAATTTCAGCTAATCGCACCCTCAACGAATCCTTCTGGGATTGAGACAACACATTGACTTTAGTTCTTCTTGGCAAAATTCATGAAAACCGAGACATGTCTGCGTAAAATATTTATACGTCCCCTCCCCTAAGTATCTCATCAGCTTCAAATACGAATGACACGTCTCGGACTGCCCACTATTGTTGCCAAGGATGATGTTTATTCGTTGGCAATCCCTTCTTTAGCAACATATCTTCTGGTTGGACATCACATGCTGTACCCAAATATGCAAATGAATCCCTGTCCCCAGACATGGAAAGATGAAATAGTGTCTCTTAAGAGCTCGCCGGGACAATATTTCTTACCAGCACACAGCTGTGTCTATCTTTGTATCTATAAGGTACAATCAGCAAGGAATTAGGTTATCAATGTCTTCTCCTTTGACATCACAACAGATGGCTATCCTGAGTGGATTGTATGGAATTTCCTTGGAGACAACCGCAATAAAAGTTCCGACTATTTGGCACTGATATCCAGGGAAGCGTATAACATTTGTGATTGTCAAGTTGTTAGAATAGAATCTGTCTGCCTATGAAGGAAACGTCTTGAGTCACCTTGGGAATTCTTTGTGTGGAGCTGCCAAAACTTCTGACATAGGAATGTAGAATTTTTTTGCCTCATTTGCATTTCAATAGCCAAAAGCAAGCAAACGATTGAGTAAATATTGTTAAATCAGGAGACAAATGCTGCAGATACATACGTTATTTTGAATCCACAGCAAAGTACATTCCGGTTGATTAAACACATCCAATTCCAACAGATTGCGTTGAACAGGAGAACCTGTCTTTGGCTCACCTAAACACACAACCGATCTGCACTTTCCATTTCACAAACTAGTGCAATCTCCTTATTTACTTTATCTCCTGTAACACAACCTGCATTGAAATACAGATACATTGTTAATTTAGAGGAAAGACCTTGATGAAATAGCTGGTTACATTAGATACCCTTGTTCCCGCCTCATGCATCCTATCTGCATTTGTTTGGAAATGCACCGGTCTACCAATATTACCAGAACTTTACATGCTGCATAACCACTACTACGTAAGCTCCTGTGCTGAATACCACTAGTAGAACTAACTTGATGTGGTCGGAGTTGCTTAGCAGTACCTAATCTGATTAATCAACCTTTTCCAGGTCCTGTGTCAGAGGACATGAACGAAATCCTTTAGAACAACGGCAATCGTATTGAATAAACGCGGTTGCAGGAACAGACTAAGGTACACCAGGGACATTTACAACATAGAATCGGAATTCAGTGTGGAAAATGTGCGAAAATGGTTTCAAGCATGTGATGTTGGATCCTTGATTTGTTATCCTAATTGTTGTATAGTGGATAGTAGTGGTAGAGATAGTGAAGGGAAGATAGTGCAAATGGTACTTCATTTCTCTCTGAATCCAAACTGATGGATATTACTAGTTGTAGTCTTTACGCTCCTTCCTTCGTCGTTGGGCCGATTTCCACTTTTACCCAACTTAACATTAGAGCGCACTTGGTAGTTAGTATGCGAGCTCATAACATCGAGGGTGGTTTCTGACTTAAACAAGGATTTCTTTAGTATTCTCATCTGATAAGAGTAAAGTCTCTCCAAAAACCGGAGGGTAATGTCACCAACTCCAAACAACAGGACAACAGGACGTTCAGGGACTAACTCAACCCAGACGAAGGTAAGAACAGGATGACAAAAGTTAACACTTATAGAGTTAAGAAGCGACTGAAGACTATAACAGACATGTCAATGCGCCCTATGACTGTTTTGTCAAACTAATAGGCACTGACAACGCCCTGCCTACGTTCCAGCCTACAGAAGCGTAGGTAGATGGATTCCACTTCTTCGTCGTCTTAAAAAAAGGAACAAGGAAGCATCTGTCGATAAAATGCACGACACCTTCAAATGGTTTACAGACGTAATAAAGGAATAAAATGATGCAAGCAAAAGTCGTTAGTTTTAACAGTATGATTCCTGTCTGCTATCCCTATCCTGACCAAGAACATTATTCCAGACATTTTCGCCTTAAATATGAATCGTCATGCGGATTGCCATATAAGCCGATAAAGCTGGAGACTCTCAGAATGCAAGAAGAGCTCTTCTATTCGCACTTTATCTCATCAACCATAGAAATAATTTTCTGCTATCGTAATGTGCCACCAACCTCATATAACCCGTGATCAAGGACATCATGACACCACTAATAGAGTCATACGATTTCTAAAGTATTCCAAGAATTTTCTTCTCAAAGCGGACAAGAGCACCCTCATCCATTTTTGATAAAGTCCAGTCCAGACGGTCTTAGAGAAGGACTGGGATAATTAAGGTCGTGTATAGGGTTACTTTGGTTGTTCGAGAGAGGACTTTCCCAGTCAATTGCCTCGTTAGCACAAAGGAGCAGCGATTGGCTACTCTTCATTTGATATCAGCACTGGTGTCGTTGTCTCAATTGATAGCGAAGCCAAGGTAAACAAAGTCCTTAACTACTTCAAAGCCACATCTGTAGGGGGTGAGGTTCTATCCAAGACGTCGGTGTTTGGTGTCGTTTCTTCCTGACAGCATAAACTTGGTCTTGCCCCCATTGACAGCTAAACCCATCTTCGCTGCTTCCATTTCAATACTTGTAAAATAGCCACTGACATCACGCTACTTACACCCGATTAGGTCAATATCATCGCCGTATGCGGGTAATTGGACGGACTTTGTCCTCTTTGTGTCTTTTGTATTGGTGTGAGAAATATCATATCAGCGCGTCGCCTTGTCTAAATCCTTTTTTGACATCGAAGATCTCTGTGAATTGTTCACCGAACTTGATGGAGCAGTGTGAATTCTCCGCCGTCATCCTGCATAAGTGGACGCATTTGGCAGGGATGCTAAAACTAGATATTGCTGTGTATAGCTCGTCTCTACAGATACTCGATGAATATCGATTTGAAGTGAATATTTGGTCGCGATGGCAGTCTTTCCTGACCAGAAGCCTCACTGATATGGTTGTTGACGAAGGGTTTGAGGCATTCACAGAATACGGCAGAGACGGTCTTGTAGGCTATATTAAGGAGACTGATTCATCTCTATTTTGCACAACTCAGAGGGTCTCCTTTCTTGAGGATCGGACAAGCAATATTGAGGTTCCATTCACCGGCCATACTTTCGACCGACCTTATTTTATACAATAGATGAGCTGGTGTATGCTCCTTACCAAGCCAACGCTTGCCGCTTTGAAGAGCTCGGCGGTCAGCCCATTTGCTCCTGCAGCTTTGTTGGACTTAAGCTTATATATGGCTATCTTTATCCCCAGGCTTGGATAAGCTCCTTCATAACCCCTATCAACAAAAAAGGATTAAAGAACGAAATAACAAACTATCGCCAAACTCTCCCATATACCCAAACTCTTCGAAACTATTTTGTAGGAAGCTTCCAATGCAAATCACTTATTTCCCCTAGACAAGATGGCCTTCTGAAGGGTAGGTCAACCACCACAAATCTCATTGAATTCGTATCCTTTGCCCTCTCTGCCCTAGAGAATGGCAACGAAGTCGATGTAGTTGCAACCGATTTTAGCAAGGCTTTCGATAAAATCTCTCATCGATTAATACTCTTCAAATTATCTGCCCTCGGCTTTGAACCAATACTGTTAAAATGGAAATCCTCTTACCTTGAAAACCGTTTTTACAGTGTTCGTTTTAGGTCAGCCCACTCGGCTCCATTTTTGGCCATCTGTGAAGTTCCACAAGGCAGCCATCTCGGTCTCCTTCTTTTTATATTAACCATAAATGATCTCGATAGGATCATCAAACACTCATCCGTCTCCCTTTACGCCGACGATACCAAATTTTTCAAAACCATTTCCTCTCCCCATGACTCCCTCCTTCTTCAACAAGATATTGATAGTTTTTCGATCTGGTGCCTCAAAAATTGTTTTGAACTTAATATCACCAAATGCCAATCCATCACCTTTTGTGCTTAAGCGGCACAAATCTCCTCCCCGACTCTACCTTCTCCACAACCAACCTATCTCCTCCGTTGAATCTCTTCGCAACCTCGGCATTTTGTGTGATAGAGAGCTCAACTTCTGTTTACATATGGATGGGATAATCCCTAAAGCCAACTCTGTACTAGGTTTTGTAAAACGGTGGTCCTAAGAATTCATCAACCCATACGTGACCATGTCCCCCTATATTACCTTTGTTCGCCTCCTCCTAGAGTACACCAGTCAAATTTGGTCTTCGATTTGCTCTTCGAGGTATGCCCTATTCTGCCCACCTATCAAAACCGTCTCAACCTTATCAACCTCAAACTTGAGGAACGCAGAGATGCAGCCGACTTTCTGTTCTTTCATCGACTCCTTTTAGGTCACATTGAATGCGCATCCCTTTACAACTCTATTTCCGCAACACTAACCCTCGAAATCTACGTACTCTTCGTCCTTCTATCTACCAACCCACCAGACCTCTTACGACACAAACGAACCAATCTCCCGTATGCTACGTAAAATCAATTCAAACCCTACTGTCTTTGACTTCCGCCTCACCACTCCTTGCCGCAAATCCGTTCTCCTTCACCACTGCAACCAACCATAGTTTTAATTTTAAGTTTAAGCTTAATTTTAAGTTATAGCTTGTACTAAGCCGAAAAAATGGAGGCCTTTCCACCAAAATTAAATTTCCACCGTCCAGGTTGAAAGTTTCACTCTGGCTGACAACGATATTTGGTTCATTATCCCCGTTATACAGTCTATTGAAATGCTGTTTCCAAATCCTCAGCATCGACTGCGATTCTACTGCGATGTTCCCTTGTTTGCCTCTATAGGCTTCCGTTCGGGGCTTGTATTCGCGGCATCCATTTTTTTTAACTTTTGGTAAAACTTCCGAATTTCAATCCTGGAGTAGCATCTCTCAATTTCCTAGACCGAGCGCTTGAGAAGCCGGTGTTCATCTCTCCTCTTCTGCCCGTAAAGCTCGTGAGCAGCTCCCGACCTTCTATGCAGCACTGCTTTGTATATATCTCGCTTAGCTGCATGTGTTTGCCGGCACTCGTCGTCAAACCAGGGCAGGGGTTTAATTGTGGTGGCCGAGTGAAACCCAGCACATTAGAGGCGGCATCTCTGATGGCTTTTAGGTAATGTTGCCACTGGTCTTCAATACTTGATGCTGGCAGCATAAGACTTCTTAAGAGATCAAGGAAGACTCGACCGGAAAAGGATTTTGCGATCTCTTGCGGATTGTAGCCGTCCGAAGTCGAATTTCCTCACAGTATTAGCTTGCCTTTACTATGTTTGGCATGTACGCAACCGTACCTTGGCTACAACAAGATAATGGTCCGAATTGATGTTGGCCCCTCGGAATGTTCGGACATCCGTAATATTGGAGGAGTGCCTTGCGTCAAGATGTTGGAACCGCGTTCTAGCTTCGACGACGTTTCGCCCTGGGGCAAAGTCCATCAGCCTTCATCCGTTATCGGAGGTGGTGTCATATAAGGCTAATATTGCCAAATTAAATCGTAATACGGATTCCTAAGAGGCGCTCGTTCACATGCCGAAAACTCAAGACTTTTTTTTGTCCGGCCCACCCCATCACATTTCTTGGATGGCGGTAATAGCTGCTTTGCAGTAGTCCAGGGCCTCCTCTGGTAGTTCGTCTGCATGTGGTCTTTTAAGGGGCCTAAGATTCGATGTGCAGATCCGAAGTTCGTCGTCCTTTTAGACATGTTGAGTCCATAGAAGTTTGTTTTCCAGGATGACACCCAATTAATTAGCCTCTTCGCAGAGTTGGATGGTGATGCCTTTACGCAATGGATGAGTCAGACCAGTCAGGTTCATCTGCTCGTAAAGAGAACTAACTCAGTTTTGACAAGATGGACTGAAAGCTCATTTCTAGGGCTAGGGCTGCCTGCGCTTTATAGCAGACGCGATCCAACATACAGTACACCTGCATTATCCCCGTATGTTTGTACATAGACGTCGAAACTATTGAGCGCGTTGAGCAGTGAATCGACCAAAATGTACCATAGCAGTGAGGACAAAATGCCGCCTTGCGGGCAACAACTGTTTATCCGGCCATTACATATTGATCATAGTCAGCATCCGCAATCAGAGTAGAATTGCTTTTTTCCACAAAAGTAGTGATTCATGTACGCAATATTGTCTGGCCGAGTTACACATGCCTTCAAAAGGTGCGTTGTTGAAAGCACCTTCATATGGCGTATTTCTTCTTGTCCGCCTACTAGATTTTGAATCGCACTCCCAGAAGATATTCCGCATTGGAAAGCATGATACATCTCAGACAGAGGATGCATTCGCAAAATAGTTTTGCGAACATGTTGCTCGATAATTCTGTCCATGCTCTTTAATGTGAAAGAAGTCAGACTTATACATCTGGAGCTCTTGGCGAGCATGTAGATCGCTTTTCCGATTTTTGGTATAAAGGCTGCCCTCACTGTCCGCCAGGGTTTCGGTTTGTATGACAGTACAAGGCTAGAAGTGAAGATCCTCTTCAGAGTTATTAGCAGCTTGTCTGTACCTTTTTGTAACATAACTGGGCTTATGCCATCGTTGCTAGCGACTGCCTTCTCAGAAAGCAACAGCATATTTAATGGCCTGATCTTTCACCACAACCGATGAGATATACCAACTATGACGTGTTGTGTTATTTGCCTCACTAGCAACTTCGATAATAGGAGCCGGTTGCAAGCTCGTTCCGATTAGTTTACCTGGGAAGTGAGCCTCAAGAATGAAACCGAGAGCCTCTGCTTTCGACTCAGTGGAGGTGCCATCAGATTTTCTGAGTGATTCCTGCCTACTTGATCTTCCCCTTTTGAGGACTTTGACCAGCTTACTGGTTTCACCGACAGTTTCGATCTTTTCGTAAGAATCTTTGTAAAAGACAATCTTTGAAACACGAATTAGCCTCTTATATTCCTTTTGCTTCTGTCTGTAAAGACTCCAATCTTCATCCAAATTAGTCTTAAGTGACCCATTAAGAAGTTTTCTGGTTTCTTTACGAAGGCGCTGCAGATCTTGGTTCCACCAAGGAGAGGGCGATCTGCATGATTGCCTTCTAGCTGAACACGTCAGTTCAAAACACTTGGTGAGGGTACCATTCAGGTTCTGAACAACTTTCTCTAGCTTTTGTTTTATCCTGTTGGGCTTGCCGCACTCCTCCTTAAATCGTGTTCAATTGGTTTTCTGCGGATTCCTCCTCTTGAACAAGGTCGAGGGCTCGCATCCGATTCTGAATTCATTGTACCTGTGGTCTGACATGGAGGTGTCCTGCAGTGCTTGTTGGATAAAGTTAAGTCAATTACTTGCTGTCTTACCCTCGTAACAAAAGGTGGCTGAGAGCTGACATTGTTGTAACGATAGTATGAAATCCAATAGATGACTGCCTCTCATGTTGCAATTGCTATTTGATGATGATGAGCATCATCATCAAAGCATATGATTATTAAGTTGGGCTACCGCCTTCCGTGGTGGTAATATCGGAATCATAGGGAAAATAAGCAGACGCAACGACGATTTTGTGCCATTCCCCGTTCGTTTCGTAGCTTATGTCTGCAGCAACTAAGTCTTGATTGCAAAGTTAAGTAAGTTTAGATGGTGAGAGTAAGTTTGGAGATATAGACAAGTTCTCGGACTTTCCGATCGCTCGTCATATAGTGGTGTGAAAACTCTTAAACATCCGAAACGACAGATTCGTTTATTCCACACCCATAGTTCCTATGTGGATATTATGTGATGCTTTTTAGACCAAAGAACAAGGTCCAGATTTTTTTATAAAATATTCCAAGTTGTGGGCGGACAAAGCCCAGTCTCTGTGTATGCCTACGATCATATAAGACCACTGGTCTTAGACAATTCTAATCGCTTCTTGAGCTGGACGTGTGCCTTCTTTCATTCGAAACGTGATCAATTTGGTTGACGGTTTTGATTCATTGTTATTTGTGTAAGGCGAGAGCTTGAAATCTCAAGGCTTCCTGCTTAAGTCTGTTACTTACAATGAAGCTGCACCAAATAAATGTTTCTTTTAGTGGTGTCTGCTTTAAAGCAGTTTTGGACCTCCGGTTATTATTTTTCAGCATTTATTAGAATTTTGCGCATCACCTCTTTTTCAGCAACGTGACTAGTCCTGTCAATCCTTATTGACTTTAACTAAAAATACAGTTCACATAGTGTTATCGTGACTATTGACACCAACGGTTATTCAACCTTTTGAATTTATTTTCAGATAAAAAATTTATGTCCCGAACATGTTGTTCAGCATAACCGTGGTAGTAACATAAATTTTCAAATAATTACAAATCGTTTTGATGGCACATCTAAGAAGTGTTTTGAATCTGACGAATGCATTTCGATGCCATTGTGGTTATACTTATACTTCGCTTACAAATTAGCTGCCGTTGCTCTTATTTTTCAAATCCTTAAGTCCAAGTTATTCATAACCACACTCGTGCGTACCCTCAAACTTAATGGCAAGTATTATATTATAGAAGCATTCCCCCATAACTACGTCCTTATTTTTCGGACCCGATTCTATCGCCTTTCACGCATTAATTATGAAATCAAAACACAGACAATGGCTTAGGTTGGTGCCGGCCCCGGAAAAACTCCCATAATTAATGCGCTGGGAAATTTTCATTATTTTAACAGATGAGAACAAAAAGGACACACTGCAGGACGACTTAGCGTGACGTTGAGGGTAGGTATGAGCACTAAATCGACATAAAACTTTGGCTCTTTGTTTACGTTAATGAGGCGAATTTTGTTGTTTTTGTTAAAGGAAGGACCTTCCGGGTAGCAAATGATTATGAGATGTACACATTTCACGCGAAATAATGGAGGACATTTTAGTCCCGAAAATTTAAAGTTAACTTTGGATTGTTGTTCTTGTTTTTCTGGGATTTTTAGGGGTTTTGTTGTGTTGTGTATGGCGCATGTTTGTGTTGTATTGTGTTGTGTTGGATATTTGTTTTCATTTGTTCATCAGAGTTTTTCTCATGTGCTTACATTGCCGAGATAATTTTGAATAAAAGTTCACTTAATTTTAATTAAATTGCTAAATATTTTGTTATACCAGGAGCAGTGGCAGGTGGGAGGTTTTGCAGAAAGATGTGGTTAATTCCAGATCTAGTTGATTAGCTCCTGGCAAATGAAGGCACAACTTTTGAAAGAGATTAAATCGTATTAGCATTAGAGAACTGCGCTCGGATGGACTGTAATGCGGCTAGGAGTCAAATAGAAATAGTTTTAGACTCTGTACTCTAGAGTCTCTATAAAAGTAGAAAAATACTTAATAAAAAATATATCTCTCGGTCAAAAAATTATTTATCCCAAGCTGGCCACATGTGAGAAAATTAAAAATGAGCTATTGCGGTTAAACCTTGAATTCTTTTCACATTCTCGAAAAGACGCTAGACCCTTTAAAGTTATACTGTCGAGACTAGGTTTGGTTGGAAACAGCGCATTCAAATTTGAACTCATATCACTTGGCATTATGTACATGGACATATGTTAAAACTATCACCATTAACTCCAGTTCAAAGCTGCAAAATAAGCACTACTTGTATATTGTGTACATAATACGTGGTACTATAAAGCTGAGCCAGCTCAGACTTCCTTTTGTGGCGTTCTAGCAGCATTTCGGACATGCAAAACCGCCTTTCCACGTCTCTCGGCTTGAGTTCATGTGGAACCCAATTCCCCTTTGAATATATCCAGCTGCTTTTAAACATTTTGAAATGGCTGCTTGAGTGACACCCAAAGATTCTGCGAGCTCTTCTTGTGTTTGGCAACAATCTTCATAGAGTAATGCTTCCAGTTATTCATCTTCAAACTTTTTTGGCTGCCCAGGACGTTCATCGTCTTCCAAGCCAAAATCACCACTTTTAAATCGTACAAACCACTTTTGGCACGTTCGCTCAGCTAGCGCATATTCACCATAAACGTCCACCAAAATACGATGACTTTCTGCAGCAGTTTTCTTCATATTAAAGTAATGAAGAAGAACTCCCCGCAAAAACACTTTTTCAGGCACAAAGTTCGACATATTTGAGTGAAAAAAAATTATTGTTGTTTACGCTTCAAATGAATGACATATACTGAAATGACGTACAATGACAGTAGCTTTCCAACGCATGTTGGAATGGAATAATACAAGTCACGCCATCTCTTAGCAAACCGCACGAATTAAGTTAAAGACCCAATAAAATTGTCAGCCATATGGCCATGGCTCCATGCATTGCCATATTAAAAGTTTTTGTGCAGTTTGCTCGCTCAACCACAAAACATCTGACTGTAAGTCTGTTGAGACAATCCGTTGCACCACGCGAATCAAACTGTATCAGCCGTAAGCACTACTTGGACATACGGAATAGGCTCTCTTCAAATCGTCGTGTAGACACAAAGATCCACTCTCCAATTCCACCTTTACCAACCCAATGAGTGCCGCACGATCATCTTTCTCTTGCACATTTTCCTTCACTCCCAACACCTAAGCGTCACACACCGGTTGAAGAATCCCCGAGGGGACCAACATAAACGCAACATTTACCCCCAATATGCAAGCATCACTCACCAGTGCAAGTATCTCCGACGGGACCAATTCTATCTCAACGATTTACTTAAATCTGAAACTAACTGGGTTTTATTTAAATTCTTCATTAACAGTAATCTAAATCCCAAAGATATTACGTTAGACTCTGTCTGGAACACCGATGAGGTGGATATGTTGTGCAACTATCTACTATCACCAGTGCCGCTGACCTTGCAGTATTTAAATATCCTGTTAACCCTTTTTAAGGAGGTGGCTGTTACAGATATTTTGATGTCTAAGGCAAAACTAAATGATGACGAAATTGAGGAATTGTTTTATGAAATTGATGGCGAGAATTCCGAAGACGATTTCGAAAACGATGGGGATGTCGAGAATCAGAATTTTGATGTAGCTGATCCGAGAGAAAACCTTGAAGATTTGAATGATCCCATGTCAGAAATAAAAAATTGTGAAGATAGTCGGCTTACAAATTCTGATGATATTATGATTTCTGATTTGCCATGCTGCAGCTGTAGTTCCGACCAAAATGCAGACGAAAACGAGGATCCCCTTTAGAATAAAAGTGTTGCGAATGAGACGTTATCATCAAGTGAAAGTTTTGATTCGATTAATATTGCCCAACTATTTCCATGCTGCAGTCGAAGTCGGCCAATTTACTTTTTCAAGCAGATGTTCACGGACAGTACACTTGAATTTATTGTCGATCAAACCAAGTTGTATGCTCAACAAAACAAAAGCAAAAATTGGAAGAACATTGATATAATAGAACTGGAGGCATTTTTAGGAATAATAGTTTTGATTAATGTGCATAAGCTTCCATCTATTGATTTATACTGGTCAACAAACCCGTTCTTTTTTAACGAAGTTATTGCATCAGTCATGCCATGCAAAAGATTTAAAAAAATCCTGCAGAATTTTCACTTGGCTGATAATTCAATCAGACCCAAATAAGGAGAAGCTAACTTAGCAATTAAGTCCCAATCAATTGATGAGTGCATGATTCTTTTCAAAGGCCGATCCAGTCTCAAGCAGTATATGCCACTCAAGCCAATTAAAAGAGGCTTCAAAGTGTGGGCTAGGTGTGACTCGCAAACTGGATACTTATACCAGTTCGATGTATACACCGGCACAAAAACAGACAATACGTCCGAACTAGGATTAAGGGCTTCAGTTTTACAACAGCTTTGTCACTCACTGAAAGGCCGTACTGTTGACTTAGCCTTTGACAATTTCTTTTCATCTTTTCAGTTGTTCAAGGCCTATACGAAAACAAAATTTATGCAACTGCAACGGTGAGGTCAAATCGAAAGGGACTCCCAAAAATCGCTGCACAAAAAAACAAAGTGATGAAAGCGGAATATAAATGGAGGAAGCGGCAAAATGTAGCTTTTATACAGTGGATGGATACGAAACAGCTAAATCTACTAGGGTTGGCTGAAAAGTTTCCGACCGAACAATGATACAAGACATTTTTTCTCAATTTTTTTTTTTATTTTTCTACATAGTCTCCCTACACGCTTCTCCCAGCGATCCTTCCATCTCTCTAACCCGTCCAAATAGTACTTGGCGTTTTTCTCTGCAAAATAATTGTTCACGAAGGTGATTGCCTCCTCATTTGACGAAAATCTCTGTCCTCCGAGAGCACTTTTTAGATGAGGGAACAAAAAGAAATCGCTTGGGCCTAGATCTGGTGAATAAGGCGAATAGTCAAGCAGTTCAAACCGTAATTCATGGATTTTCGCCATGGCAACCACTGAGGTGTAAGACGGCGCGGCGCGTTGTCTTGGTGAAACAGGATTTTCTTTTTCTGGAAATGTGGGCGATTTTCCGCAATTTCTGCCTTCACCTTGGCAAGTAATGATGCGTAGTATGTCCTGTAATGATTTTTCCCTTTTGAAGATAATCGATTAAGATAACTCCTTTACTATCCCAAAAAACAGTCGCCATCACTTTCCCAGCCGAAAAAACAGTTTTTGCTTTTTTGGAGCCGGCTCGCCCTTTGCAGTCCAATGTTCTCACTGAATTTTTGTTTCGGGCGTATAATGGTGTATCCAAGTTTCATCTACAATAATTAATCAGCACCAAAGCTAGGATTTATTGGGCCTAAACTGCGCCAACAGAGCGTTGGAAATGTTCATTCGAACACGTTTTTGGTCTAACGTAAGCAAACGCGGCACCCAACGCGCGGACAGCTTTCTCATCCCTAAATCTTAATTTAATGTGTAACAAACACGTTCTTTGGACATTTTCATAACCTCTACTATATCTCTCACTTTAATTCGGCGGTCGTCTAACAACATTTGGTGAACTTTAGCAATGTTATCGTCAGTGGTTGTAGTTATTGGACGTCCCGAACGTTCATCATCTCCCAAGCTCTTACGGCCACGTTTAAATTCATCTGCCCAAAATTTCACTGTGGTAAATGATGGTGCAGAGTCCCCATACACAGAGTCCAACTCATTTTTGATTTGCGTAGGCGTGTTGCCTTTCAAAAACAAGAATTTAATAACAGCTCGATACTCAATTTTTTCCATTTTCACAAAAAACACTCACATCGACTCACTCAAACGACTGTCAACTAAAAACTGTGCATCCAAAATGAGTGAAACTCCGGGAAGTAACTGCCAAAAGATGCACAACTAGCATTCACTAGTTTTTATTGACAAGTGCTGCTATCTTTACGTTGCGGTCGGAAACTTTTCAGACAACCCTCGTATTATCAACTGCATTTGATCCGAAAACGAAGCTTGTAGTAACACGAACACAGAAAGATAGATCCAAAGCCAAAATCCCCTGTCCGTTGGCAGTTCAACTATATACCAAGCGCATGGGTGGCGTCGTCCTTTTCTACCAAAAGCGTGCCACCTATAGCGTAGGACGCCGAAGTAAACGTTGGTGGTTACGCATTTTTTATGTTTTTTTTTGTCGATGCGGCTGTGACAAATGCTCATATTTTGCATTCTTCTATAGCCCGGGTGAGGACGCAAGAACTATCCCACTTTTAATTTAGGGTTTTACTTGGCCAAGAGCTTATTGAAAATTTCCAAACAAACAACGTAAAATTATTATTATTATTATTATTATTATTTTAAAAGAGTCATAACAACGTAAAAAAGAGGCCTCGTAACATCAAAAACACTCCAGCCAAGTCAACAAGGAAATCATTTGGTTTACTCGATGAAAATGGAGGAGTACATATACCTGAGAAGATTTCGACCTATCGCAGATGCAGACTTTGCAATACAAAGACAAACAATAAAAGATCAAAAATTCAATGCTCCCATTGCCAAGTACCACTATGCATTACTCCATGCTTTGGTCTTTTCCATAAAAAATATTTAGTTTTCTAGGTAAAAAATAAAATGAACAAAAAAAATAGTTGTAGTTCACATATTTAATTCGGTCACAAACAGGCAGTGGCAAACCTATTGCCACCTCACAATGACTGCGTTATGGAATAGATTCCTTTCTCGAAAGCACGAAGTTTCTAAACAAAGCTATTAGAGACGAAATCTCAGCCTATAAAAACTTCCGCTGAAAAACCCTTCTTTTCTTATTTGAAAAATCAAGCAAACCCTTCTGGAAAGTGTCTAAAATACTGAAGAAAAAGGTACAAATAATCCACACTTAAGTAAGGTACAAAACGATCTCTACCTCACTCCTGAAGAAAAGGCTAACCTCATAGCTACAAGTTTTCCAAAATCCACACAGCATCAGCGCATCTTATCGACGCTAACACCGTTGCGGATGTATCAAATACTCAATGTGAATTATTTAAACATCTAATCCAAAAAATCTGCAGGACCTGATAAAATCAACCACAAGTTGCTTAAGGCTATTCCTCCTGTCGGCATCAATTATTTTTAATTTATGACTCGAATTGTGTTATTTTCCGGATCCTGGTAAGCTCAAGGAAAATCCTGAAAGCTGTAGACAACTCTAAGCAAGCTAGTTGTAAAGGGTGTTTTTTTTAGAAGTTTAGCTTTCAACTGCCAACACTGTTTCTACAGATTGTCAATTTGATAGTAGTTGAAAGTTGATTTGTGGTTAGTACGTTTTGCCATTTTATGATGAATAGATTAACGCCAGAACGGTTACATAATCGTCCATCTGAGCAAATTATTCGGATCACGATGAATCGTTTTCGAACCATGTACTTACACTCTAGTGGATAACACGCATCCCCAAAGACGACAAACAGTGCGAACAAGGGAATTTATTGCCATTGTGGAGCGCAGTGTTGAGGAGAATCCAAATGGAGCTATGCTTATCGACTTTGTGGAAGATTTTACGGAAAGATCTTGGCTTAAAAGCTTAAAAGATCCAGCTTATGCAAGAGTTGAAACCGCGTGATCATTATACGCGTCGTACGTAATTCCTGACTTCTTCGTTCCTCAATTGAATGGCATAAACATTACAGAGTTTTGGTTTCAACAAGATGGCGTAACATGCCACATGGCGCGCGACACAAACAATTTATTGCGGGAAGCATTTGCTGAGCGCATCATCTGGCGTAATGGACCTGTGAACTGGCCTCCCCGATCCTGTGATCTCGCACCTTTAGATTGCTTTCTTTGGGGGTATGTGAAGTCACTAATCTCTGCCGATAAGCCAGAGACGTTGGACGATTTAGAAGTTAACATCACCGTGTTATTGCTGATATACGGCCCCAGTTGATCGATAAAGCTGTCGAAAATGTTACTTCACGATTTCGCTTCACTCGAGCAAGCCATGGAGCGCATATGCCCAACACTCATCTAGAAAAAACTTTCAACTCGGTTTTAGAAGTGGACACAATGCAAACCATCAGATATTCTGAATCAAAAATCGTGTGCACCAAAAATTTGTATTAAAACAATCTACAGGACTCATATTACTAGAAATTGAAAAAGTTTTTGATGCCGTTTGGCACGATGCACTGGTTCATGTTTTTTTTTTTATAATGAGCGCGCCCTCAAGGGGTTTGTGTACCCTTAAAATGTTTGTACACGGCGCGGACAAAAGAAATTTAGGGAGGAAGAAAGGACAGGTACCGATGTACATTGTTTTTAAATGTTTGCAAGTTACAACGACCAGGAAACACAGAGTTCGGCAGGGCATTCCATAACCGAGTTGTACGGCTTAGGAAAGAATCACGATATTTCAGAGTACGTCCGAAAATGGGCTTGAGGGTATACTGATGAGTATTCATAGCAAGACGGGTGTTGTGGTTGAAAGTTTGAATGGGCGGAATGCTACTAGCGATTTCTATGGAGCACTGGTAGTGGAAATAGAGATAAAACGAAGTGAGGCAGGAGACATTACGTCGGTTTTCGAGGTTGTGAATTGATTGACTGATATTAGTATCACCAATGAGTTTTATCGCACGGTTTTGAATCCTATCTAGTAGGTGCAGAGATGTTTTAGCAGCACCTGACCAGATGTGGGCATTGTACTCCAATTTAGGGCGGATGAATGATTTATATATTGTTGCCAAATCAGAGGGGGTAAAATATTTCTTACATCGCTTGAGGAAACCTAGACATTTCGCAGCATTTTTGGCGACATCGAATATATGGTCATTCCAACGTAAGTTGTCACTGACACACATACCGAGAATGGAAAGTTTATCGGTTTCGACGATGCAAGTGCCATTCATGGATAATGGTTGGGTATTTGAATTTCGCTTTAATGACAGCAGACAGCATTGAGTTTTATAAGCATTAAATTCCACTCGGTTGATAGTTCCCCAATTGGTTATGCAAAGGAATCAGCAATGGAATATATTGATTTATAAGTAGCTGACAAGAGGTCAATAAAAAGAGTGTCGGAAACAGAACGGATCCTTGGGGCACAACAGCATTTATTTTGCGAATATCAGACTTGAAACCCTCCAATGCAACTTGAATTGAACTTTCCGAAAGGTACTTTCTAATCCATTGAAGAAGAGAGTCGTCGATTCCAAACGCACGCATTTTCGACAAAAAAGCCTTATGCCAAACTCTATTATGTGCCCTTGAAAGATCAAAAGCAACGATCTTGCTTTCCCGATATTGATGTACGCTTTGTTTCCATTTTTCGGTTCACCAGTGGTCCTGTTTCTACGAAAACTGCACTGTCGGTCACTGAGAACTCTTCGTATTTCGATGTTTTTTGTTTGAGCTGATGATTTATCAGCATTTCCATGACCTTGGACAGAAGGGACGTAAGTGCAATGGGTCTGTAGGAGCAGAAAGAAGAAGATCCGCCTTTTTTAGGAACGAGCTGGACAAATGCTTTTTCTCGGAAAGAGTAGGATCGATGGAAAAGTTTACGCAATGGTGGAATGTGGAAGAACACTTCTTCAGAAGAAGAAGAGATATTCCAACTGAATCAGCAGATTGATGTATGCTAAAATCTTTACATGAGTGCGAAAGCTGATTCGTCCCATTGAAGATTCAATGCACTCAAGAGGACAAAGCACAATCTGGAAATATTGAGCTGGCCTCAAAGTGTGCAGCATGCAGATAGGCATTGTTAAAAAAATTACAGCTGGAATGTAATTGTAAATTAGCGTTAGGATTGACGATAACGCAAAAATTCTGATGTATATAGTATTTGTCGCCTCAGTTTTTGGTCGTATTGAAATTTCACATGCGTAAGAAAGACATTGCAGTCATTCTTGGCTTGTTTGAACCTTTTTCGTTATGCAGTTGTGTTCGCATATTCGTCATAAATTTAACGCCTTTAAAAACAAACTTATTTCATCTGCTGCTATGCCTGTAGTAATTACCGGTGAAGGCTGTCAAAAGTCGCCAGCCAAAAATATAAAAATTCCTTCTGCAATACTTTGGTTGCTTTTTATATCTTTCATTCGATATTTATGGATTCAGCCTAATTATGTGGTCGAAAATGAACTTGAGAGGTATTCGTATAAGTAGTAGAAGTGTAAGAAACTTATATGCAATGCAAAGTAGGCTAACGGCGAGAAAGTTTCCTTTCTTTGTTCAATTGGGTTCGATTCGTCGGTGACATGCGTTCGTCTGAACAAAATTAACTGAAGCGCTAATACGCGCTACTTGCACTATATTTACCGCAATATTTACTCACTTGCAAACCTTTTAGCTCCTTCAGAATAGCAGCTTCACTAATTAATTTAAGAAACTAGAGCATCTTTGAAATGATTCCGAGGAAGAGCTTTCAAACCGCACTGTACACTAAATATTTTCCATCGTTAGGTACATGTCATAGCTGGATCTACAATAGTTTCTTGGAGATTTCGAAATCAGCCATTCCACTGCTCATCTATACGAGTATATAGGGTGAGTTCTGCCAAGTTGTAGGAAGTGGGTGCAAATGGGTTGAGTATGTTTGGGTTGATTCAGAAAGTGCCAAAGTCCTGTCAAGTCATGAAATGCGGAGAGAACTAAAATTCTCTATTTAAAACTCAGAGATATAAATACTCGTATATGAGCATTCTGTTTACCCAGATACTTGTAAGCATTATGGACAAAACTGCACAAGTGCCTAAAACTATTCCGTAAAATTGCTTTAGTTGCCAGTACTTTGTTCTTAGCAAAAAGAATACCCTTTGGGTTACAAATCATCTCCGTTCATGTGTTTTGTTTCAAAATATCCTTCTCGGAAACTTTTCTAAAACAGAACCTCCCCAGGCAATGCTACATTGCTCCAACTTTTTTAATTAAATTTGAGTAGGAGGAAGTTGATTTCGTCAGATTGTGTGCAAATATTGATTGGATTTTTTTTTTTCGCTGAATTATTTCTTTTATTAGGAAAGCAGTGATAGAAAAATCCAGATCGCTAAAAGAATATAATTTACCTGAGCGTTTCTGATGATTATTTGATTTGGAAAGAAGGTTTACTCCATTTTTCTGGTTGCACAATCATATGTATGCATATGAATTTGAGTCGATTTCCTTCTGCCAATCTAATTGAGTACAATTCGCCTTGTGCGAGACTAGCGAAATGACTTCTGCTTTTTGGTCCTAAGCATTCTTAATAAAGGCACGGATATCCAATAAGTCTCAAATTCATGGAAGATGTAAACGAACTCACCTGCAGCAGCACTAGGAGCATTTGGATTTGGATGAATGCTTTTCATGGCGAAATTGAAAATATCGATTTTTGTTTCTTTATTCCTGTGTCCTTTGCAGGTTCCAGCGTATTTAGACAATAGTTGTGCTGATATTGGCAGTTGTCGTCCATTCTGCACTGCTCAATTGTCAAAAACTATTTTGATAATCATTTTTTATTGCATTTTTAGAATGTACAAGCACGGAGAGAACTACAAGATACCGGGTTGCTTTGCAAATTAAAAAAATAATAAAACTAAGTGCATGTCTCGAAAACATTCCTAGATGGAGAAACATTTTAGAGCATTAGCTTCTTTTGTCGAGAGACAGGTCTATTTTTCTATTTCTCAACACGTTTTTCTAAGACTAATTCTTCCTTTGATCTCCAGGTTTATATATTGGTGTTTTGAATTTTGGTTGCTACAAAGAAAAACATTAGAAATTCTGCCTCATCCTCCATCCCAACGCTCATTTACAATGACATTCCAGCTGTCAGCTCTTTGGACAAAGCCAACCTGCTTTCTGCACACTTTGCGGCTAGCTCAACACTCCCAGATTGTGCTTTGTCCCCGCCTACGCTTGAGTGCGTCGAATCTACAATGGGACGAATCCACTTTCGCACTCGTGTAGTAGCAAGAGTACTTAAAGATCTCAACATACATAAATCCGCTGGTCCAGATGGTATATCTCCCCTTCTTCTGAAGAGGTATTCTTCCACTCTGGCAAAACCACTGCGTAAGCTTTTTCATCAATCCTACTCTTCAGGACTCTTTCCGAGCAGATGGAAAACAGCATTTGTCCAGCCCGTCCCTAAAAAAGGCGAATCTTCTTCTCTCTCCTCCTACAGACCCTACCCATTGCATTCATATACTTCACAATGACCGGCAATATGATTTTCGTAGCAACAGGTCCACTGGTGATTTGATGGCATGTCTCACCGAAAAGTGGAACCAAAGCATACATCAATCTGGTGAAAGCAAGATAGTTGCACTAAGGCATTTGACAGAGTTTGGCATCAGGCTCTTTTGTCGAAAATGCGTGTCTTTGGGATCGATGACTCTCGTCTTCAATGGATTAGAAAGTACCTTTCGGAACGTTCAATTCAAGTTGTTTTGGACGGTTTCAAGTCTGATATTCACAAAATAAATGCTGGTGTGCCCCAGGGCTCCGTTCTGTCTCCGACACTCTTTTTAATTTTCATTAATGATCTCTTGTCTGCCACTTCTAATCCAATATATTCCTTTGCTGATGACAGCACTCTCCGCTTTTCGTATTCGTTCCCGGACTCACGTCCCTGCTCTTCGGCTGTAGAACGGGAGCGGCAGCCTATGTTAAGCTCATTAAATTCCGATATTAACAGCATAACCAATTGGGGAACTATCAACCGAGTGGAATTTAATGCTTCCAAGACACAATGCTGCCTGCTGTCATTAAAGCGAAATTTAAATACCCAGCCATTATCCATGAATGACACTTGCATTGTGGAGACCAACAAACTTTCCATTCTCGGTATGTGTGTCAATGACAACTTACGTTGGAATGACCACTTATTCGATGTCGTCAAAAATGCGGCGAAATGTCTAGGCTTCCTCAAGCGATGTAAGAAATATTTTACCCGCTCTGATCTGGCCATAATATATAAGGTATTCGTCCGCCCAAAATCGGAGTACAATGCCCACATCTGATCAGGTGCTCCTAAGACATCTCTGCACCTGCTAGATAGGATTCAAAACCGTGCGATAAAACTCATTGGTGATACTAATATCAGTCAATCGATTGACACCCTCGAACACCGACGAAATGTCTCATGTCTCACTTTGTTTTATCGCTATTTCCACCACCAGTGCTCCATCGAAATCGCCAGTAGCATTCCGCCCATTCAAACTTTCAACCGTAACACCCGTCTCGCTATGAATGCTCATCAGTATACCCTCAAGCCCATTTTCGGACGTACTCTAAAATATCGTGATTCTTTCCTAAGCCGTACAACTCGCTTATGGAATGCCCTGCCGAGCTCCCTATTTCCTAGTCATTATAGCTTGCAAACATTTAAAACCAACGTACATCGGTATTTCTCTTTCTTTCCTCCCTAACCTTACTTCGCCCGCGCTGTGTGCAAACATTTTAAGGGTACACAAAAATCCTTGAGCGCACGCCGATTATAAAAAAAAAAAAAAAACTGTGCCTTTTCAATAACATGTGCTTTCCAAGAAGCGAGGATTTTTGGGTCGATGACATCAGGTACCTACTTTGTTTTGTTCTAGTCCGCTGCAGAACTTAGTCGATTAGCCTGCATGACATTTTTACAGGAGATACTGTCAGGTTAGTGTATGTCAGCAGCGTGATTTCTTTCTCTACATTCAAACCGAAGAAGTCACACGAAGGGGAGGCACTTTTTCTGAAACCTTGTTTAAGGGCCTTTTTATAGCCGTTTCAGTATTTACAGTGGTAAAGTAGTGTTTTCATAACCCGATCATGCCGCGGGCTTCCGTTACCAGATTTGCGTTTCCTTCCTTTGGAATTTGCCACGGTCTTGAAACCATTATTAAGACACTTTACTTTTTGAGAAAGTTTCCTGATCAGAATCAATCTCTGTGTACTTACGTCCTTCTACTTCTTTTTCCGCTAATTCACAGTTCGCGTTGCCATCACCTTGGTAGGGCTCTGTATGTTTTTCTATAGACGCAACACTCTTGATCACACCAATCGTATCCCCAATGCTGGTGATAGCAGCAATCGGTATGCATAGCTCGAGATGGGATCAGCCTTTGCACTCATATCGTCAAACAGGGAAGTATTCTCAGTGATCTAGAGTAAGAGTTGAGTACCAAAGTCTCTGGCTATCCATTGTAAGTAAACCTATTTGAAGTCAAATATCCGTTTTTCGTCTTCGGTATGTTTTTAGCTGCATAGAGTTACGTATCTGTGAATCTTGGCCGCGACAGGGAGCTGATAAGAGTCCATATCGTGCGGACATTCAACACAGTAGAAGCATTCCTGCCATCAATCACATCGTGATTAACCTGAAAACGCACACATTCCGGACAGGCAGTGAGCAATGTTAATCTCAATACTAGAGTCTAGAGGTACAAACTACGACTTTGTTATGCTCTGTGGAGAGGTTGATAATAGTCATACCATTGTCAAACATTTCGTGAGCGACTCTCGTCCTTCTTAGCAGCGCCGTCTTGTGCGTCTTTTGCTTCGTTTCATGCTTTTGCCGGACTCTCTGTCAAACCAGGGATTTCGTTGTAGTTGTCCGGTGACACCTAGCACATCAGATGCAGCATATCTAATCATTATCTGACAATGTCATCATTATTTCTCTGCACTTGATGGTGGTAGCTAAGCACTTCAATCAGAATACATAGTGTACAGACGTATCTTCTTTCACATTCGAATTCATTTCGAACACTAGAGCTGTGTCTAGTTCTCTTTGGTTTGCTCCAAAGGATGTCATAGATATCAGTAGCTCATACTGTTGGCATGTACCATTCACGAGCTATTATTCTACTGGATCTTGAGTCTGTTATAAAACTACAACTTTGCGCCCGTAAATAACTCCGCCTGTATTAATAGTATTCTTCGAAGCCGCCTCATAGATTCTCAAAATTTTAGCTCTTCGCAGCATCTTCTGAACACGCATTATAAATTAGGAGATCTTCACCCAGTAGAGCCCAATGATCCACTCATGTAACCTACGATGTCGTCCGGGGTTGGCAGGTTTACTCTGTGCCCTCCGAAGCGGCTGAAGTAAGACACAACATACTTCGTATCCACCACCTCGTTTGAACATTCTGGACACAGAGGCGAACAAACGTGCTCAGTTCTATAAGGATATTTCCGATAGCTCTTGCACTAGTTGTACGTGATATGATACCTTGTGGGTTCACCTACCTTCTATTTGTGAATTCTATTGCAATATTGCAGCCGATGCTACAATGCTTCCAGCTGGTTCGAGGTTCCCTTAAGGTACACACTTTGTATCTCCCACAGATGTCGACGGGAATCATTCCACACAGGCTGATTCGTCTACTCGTATGATTACTCCAAAGCCACTGATAACCCCGACTGCTCAGAGACTGTACGTTGAAGCCAGTTTTATTTTTGATTCTTTTGCGCTAGTGCACCCACCCATACCGAAGCAGTATATAGAAAGACCGAACTACCTCCGCTGGGCAGAAAGGCAGAAGAATCCGAGCGTATCCAGGGCTATCGATATTCGGAAACGTGCGAGAGAGTGCTTGTGCAGGCAAGCGAAAGACTTTTGCTGCCATATTGGACGCCGGCCTTGAACCGCAACCTGATATCAAGCTCCGAGATCTTATGACCTAATTATTTGATGTCTGGCTCGTAAGTTGGTTTACTCCGACAGCCGAGCTATATGGACAACCTCAGTCTTTTGGTCTGTCCAACCGTCGGACTCCACCCAATCTATGATCCTCGCAATAGTCTCCTCGGTGCCGGACTCCACCTAGTGGATGTGCTTGATACGGTGACCACGGTTAGTCGAAAACTCCAATATACATTTTGTTCCAAAGGAGAGGTCCAGGGATCTGGCCATTCGGAACTCTCTGGCAGCCACTGGAGTATTTAGCGCCATCGTCGGTATGACCATTTAAGCCCTCTTCTGCTGAAGAAGTTTGTGACTATCTTAGGTAGGTGGTATGGTGTATCTATTCTGACTAACGATTTCGACCTGACTTTAACGACTAGCTCGCAGCGTTAAACGCATTCTTAATTCTAAGTCCTATTACCGTACAAAAATTCTTTGTCCTCCAATTCCACCTTACCCTCTAAATTGCTTCTGCTGATGTAACTACCACTGCTTTTACGACATAGACGGAAGAAGCCAATTCTTTCAAGCTGCATATCATGCGATGCGTTCCGGGATCTTTCCTATGGTATCAGGCAAACATATGACGAAGGTTCTCCAGGCGGTTTGTTAACTTTTGGTAGCAACCCCAAATGTTGGAGTTTCCACGGCGTGGAGAAGATTATCTTTTCTATGCAGCTTTGCATCGTTGCTAGGAACTGTGTCTTACATCGATTACAAGGTGATCAATGTGACGGTTGATGGTATTTTAATCAAGTGAATGCCGGGATCCATTGTGGAAGAGGAGTTATGGGAAATATTTTCTAGCTATGAAGACATTTCGTCCCTCAGAAATTAGCCCGATGATTAGCTCGAGTTCGTATTCAAAGCCAGTGTCGTGTAGCTACCTCAGCGCATTTCTCATGTGTCTAGTCATTTCTTTCGACTTGGGAGCGTGTTTTAAAGGCGAATTTAGTCGTGATACAGATCGTAATCAAGATCTCAGACAGATGACTGAAGCTCAAAGCTTTTTACCTAAGATTTCTTCTAATGACATATCAGAATTTAAATAGGCGCTAGCTCTCTATAGCAATCACTATTGTAGTGATTGCACACAGTTTTTCGTTCTTCTTTTACTCATCGAATTCCAGAACACCGCTTGAATGGCAGTGATACTCGCTTTGTGTGGATTTATGGCCTAAGTGGGCTGGTACGGTTCCATACATTCCACGCTCCTAGCTGCAAAATCATTTTCGCTTTTCAGTTTTCTGAGCTCGTCACCAGAAGTGTATCCATATCCGAGGCTGTTCAGTGCTTCACAACATATAGTTTTTAAGGTGGTCGGCAGCTAACCCAACCATCACAACTCCAAACAGGGAGGACCAAATTATTCAGAGGATAGTGTCAGGAACGTCATCATCTCTACTTCGGCAACTTGAGTAGATGCTGAAAGATCCTCATATGCCCTGAGCTCTGAATTTATCGGAGTGGCATAAATGAGGTCACGCTATGGTGAAGTTGTCAGAAGATACCATTCAATAGAAATATCTGTTGGATCTCTAGATCACCTTAGAAAAGTGCTCCAAGCTCTCAACATCTTTAACTCCATTGACTATCGTAATACGATAAATTAAAAAAGATGTATTCGGTCTCCTTATTTCGTTGTTTGCTGTAGTTATACGGAAGTCAACCTGCCTTATCTTGATATAGTCGATGTGTCAATGATGAATATTCCGATTGGTTTTGTCAGAAGCGATTTAATAAGAGCATTGGACGGATTTAAAGTGTTGGATTTCCTGAATGATTTGTGGTTATTCCCATTCCATTTAGCCCTGTCCTTCTGATTGCTTTTCAAAAACGTGCTAAATCCTTGGAAAAGAAATGATAGAAAGGAAGACTTTATACACAACAACTGCTCCAATTCCATAGAGACGTCAGGTATCAGATTATTGATTTTTTTTTCAGACGCCCATTCGTATGGACTATATGAATTCCAAGAAGAAAGCAACCGACGCAATGGAAGTACAATTTATGACCAAGTACCCTGCAACCATGACACCTCACACAATGGGTGAAATCTTTCTTTTCCTCACGAACAATGGTAGCACTTACTAGGAGTCCTCTGCTTTGTGATGCATCGGAAATTTAAGATTTTTACACGTACATCTGCGTTGGTCCAGAGAGGCTACAGGGCAAATTGCATTCGGATTCCCCTTCTTCGTCGAGGAATTCCGGCCTCACTTGAGGTCCGGACTCTGTTGAAAGCAATTACTGAGCTAACTGAAAAGGAGTATGCAATTTGGGTGTAGAAAAACTTTTATGATACTTGCCGCAGTGACAAAGGATAACGAAAACTGAAAACTGAAACTGATACAGGGTTGAACTATGAAATTAATCTTTCGGATCAGAAGCATAGATTGCTTTAGGTTTTTGGAGAGACATTGAACGTTGGGTTGTTTGTTGGAATAAATAAATTCTAGTCATGACAGCCAAGCTATCTTTAGGGTTATGGCGAATAGAAGTCCTTCTGAGAGCTTCTGTGAATTCATCAAAAAAAAATTCACAAGCAATTGCCACTGCATATGAGTCGAACAGTTTTTACAGGACACAGGACGCAGAAATTTAGTGAATGGTTTCCATCGGAATAGGGCACGGTGACAGACTCTAGGTGCAATGTTCTACATCTCAAAGTTTATGAACCCACTTAATAACCATCTGGTTAACGGATCACTAATCGAAACTTTTTAGTGCTATGCCTGTGTTGACTTACGAAAGTTATTTGCTCTAGATTATATAATGAGGGTTTTGTTTAGAGATTTGGTTTATTAATTTGCCATTCTTTATCCCAAAAAACAGCTAATTTGGCAGCTGACTGGCGTCGGTTTGATTTGCCATTACTCCATTAATGGAAGAACAACGTTCACAAATTGTGCAAATTTATTTCGAAAATGGTGGTTCAGTTGGTGAAATTTCCATACCAGATAACTATGGGGCGTTTTCGCAGCACTCATACTTTATTCGGAAATATAAATCCGCAGAGATGTCGTTCACTCTTATAGGACTCAGTTCGTGCAAGAATTGAAGACGCTAGACCAGCGTGAGCGTTCTACGTTCAGTATCAAGGATAAATTCTTCAAGATAAACCTCATATGCGCTCACTTCTCCAGAAGAGATATAAACGAATATTTCTGCGAGTTTCTCTACAAAACCAACGAGCTCGGTTCTGGTTATGACCTGAAAATATTTTCAGACTAAAACAGTAATGCAAGATATCTTTTCTAGAAAAGTCAAAGCAGGGCACCAAGTCTAGAAATAAAAAGACAGTCACCTCAGTATTCACAGAGGAACATGCCAGCCACTCGACCATAAAGCAGTCAACAATATTTATCATGAGCTGGATAGTAAATACAAGGCTTTCCAACTCAGACAACAACGATGAAAAACTGTGAGAAAATCTAACATTTAACGGTTGCTTTCGCTTACTTACTTACTTAGATCGAACTACAGTCTGCAGTGGACCAGAGCCTCAGTTAACACGCTTCTCCAGCAAGTATCGCTGGCTGCATCGAGTTGCGCAAGGTCCCCTTCCATTTGTGTGCGCCACCTAAGATTAGAGTTGAAAGCTTTCCGGGACGGGATCATATGCGCTCAAGGTTACCAAGCCATCCAAGCAGGTTATCCGATGTCAGTATTGCCGTACAGCCCATTCAGGTAGCTGGTGAAATGTCTCCTCAATTTTCCATCAATGTAAACGGGACCGAGAATTACTCTCGAAACGCCGTAGAGCATCTACATCCGTTTTCGTCAGTATCCAAACTTTTAAGTTAGAAAGCAGGACTTAAGATTAGCAGGATGTCATATTAAGTCTTTTTGCAAATATTGCCTCATTCTTCCCAGGTTCTGGAGGGGATACTAGAAGAAAAGAAAATAAGCTGGGTTATAGACTTATTCTCCACTTATAAATACCTTGGACTGGACAGGGGTACAAAAAACAAAGCAGGCAGGCTGACTATTTAGCAATAGCATTAAGCATGGATAAGAAGTAAAGGTAGTGTTCCTTCCCAAGGCAGGTAAGCTCAGCCATACCCATCCAAAAGACCTCAGGTTCATAAGCCAAATATCATGCGTTTCAAAAAGTTTAGAAAAACTTCTTACCACACATATTCAAAGTAACCTGCTCCCAGAAGATGTAACCTTAACCTAGCATGCCTGTACAAAAGGCATTTCCATTTATTTCCAAGTCGTTGTAACTTTCAGACATTTTAAACCAATTTTCCTCCGCCTGCGATATGTGCAAACATTTTCAGGGTTCTAATAACCCTTTAAGGGCGCGTTAATTTAAAAAAAAAGACGGGGAAACGGCGTTATATGGAAGACTACACACTGGCGGTCTTCCTTGACATCGAAGGAGCTCCAACAATGTAAACATTCTCGCTATAAGTAGAAACTTAGGAAATGCTGGAGTTCATTCTACACTAATGTACCTGATAACCTGTATGCCCCGCAACAATAGCATCAATGCAACATTACCTATAGTTTATTTTGGTATTGAGAGTCACCGCCTCAATGGGCACCCCTTAATGAGGAGTGATATCACCTCTTCTGTGGACCATAGTGGTTAATGACAGACTTCTGAATTTAAAAAGGGAAGGAATAAAAGTCACATCATGCAGATGATGTGGTTCTATGCCCTTAGAATCCTTTGAGAATGGGTAAAGCTGGGATCAACCCGCAAAGAATAGACCTTGATCTATTCACACATAAAAGGATAGCCACAATTTGATTTCTCTTCCATAGATAGGACAACCCTCCGACTATTAAACGGTGCTAAATAACTAGGTATTTAGCTAGCTGAGTTGGAAGCTCAATGTCGAAGAACGTGTAAAGAAAGCGACAATCGGCTTCTACGCTTACAGCAGTGCATTTGGGAGAAAATGGAGATCTAACTATCCATGGCTATCGTCAGACCCATCTTAACCTAATGCAACTTAGTATGGTGGCAATCAACAAAAAAAACTAGCAGCCTTAAGTTAATAACAAAAGTTTTGCAGGTTGGATGTACTCGTAATTATTAGAACGATTCATGCCATGATAACGACCGCAACGGTGGGACTGGAAGATATGCTTGGCCCCCTGCGCCGAGATCTATACATGCAAGAGCGCTTTAAAATTGAATAACCTCAATGAGTGGAAATCAAGTCCGAAAGCTGGAACTGGGTTTAAGCTCCAATACGCAGCCACCACGACTTTGAAACACCGTTCGCCTGGTTCGGAACCAAATGTTACCAGACTCGATATCGAAACTTGCGGCAATAAAATCAATATCCAACAAGGATATTACTATGTAATTGACTATTGACTACTACATTCAAGGCCATCGCGGCAGTCGAAATCAAATTGAGGCTTGTGAAGTATTGTTGTGAAGAGTTTAAGGCTCTTTGCGTTCAGTCTAAGGTTACGCTATGTTGGGTCCCTGGCCGCAAAGGTGTGGCAGGTAATGAGCATGCAAGTCCCTAGAAAGGGAAGTGGCAGATTAAAATATTAAACTTCCACTCTACACTCTGAGAATGGAAGTGGAAAGAACAATTCAAATAAAAGCCAATGATGGTGGGAAAACCTTCTAACCTGCGAGACTTCAAGACAACTATTCCCGGAACTTAGCAAATCTCGATCAATTAGAATTCCCTTGAAAAGCAGAGCTGAACTATCTAAGCAGGTCATAATCTTCCGGAGGCGCACGCAATAAACTGGCTCCTTACCGATGAAGACCTCTGCAGAGGCTGTGGGGGCATAGGCTCAGGGGAGGATACCCTCCACATTTTGTGCCACTGTCCCAGCCTCAGTAATTTGAGGCAAAAAATTTTAGGAAGTTATTACTTCCGCGACCGTGGCTGGCCGTGGCTCAAGTGGTAGTGTGTTGGCTTCCCAATCGGACGGTTCGGGGTGTTCAATACCAGCCGTGACCAAAAGACTTTTTTTCAGGCAACTAAAATCTTGTGAGATGAATGGTTGCCTAAATACAACATCAAGTCCAATTTACACTAATAATTTAGTCTCCCCATTAAATGTTGGATGCCACCCATGGAGCGAAATAACCACTGAGCCCAAAAATCTTTCTCTCTCTCTCTATCCAATTTTCCGAAAAACTTAACACGTGCTCCGGCATTTTAAGAGTAGTAATACCCTCGTGTTAAGTTCTTTAAAAAAAAAAAAAAAACAACCTCTCAAAACTATCTGCTTTTCAGATTCGCGGATCCAATAAGATAGGTCGGTATCAAAACGACAACCAAAGCGAGACGGAAAGCGGAAACCAGAACTAGAAACCGCAATCAAATCCCTATCCCCTTCCTATTCCCTTCCAATTCCTCCATCTGGGCAACACAATCGGTATACATCGAACTAAGTGTGATGAGGTATAGAATGGACTCGGCTCCTCATCTACCAAACAACCTAACCTAACTTAAGTCTTTTTGGATACCCGCGAGAACGCTTTACTACTCAATCGCCTTCCTAGTCCAAAGAAACAGCGATTAGCAAGAGTGAGTCTTCGCTAAGAATCACGCTATCGAGAAAATGAGATAGCTCCATTCCAGGAACAACGTTCGGCTTTACTAAAAAACAGAAAGAATGTGTCATGCCACAAGACCGGAACAGGAAGCAAAGAAATTAAGTATTAAAGCCACAGCCGCTGCTAAGAATGTGGAAAAAACACTTCTGTAGGCTGTCAGGATTTTCACTGCCAAACTGAACTAACAATCGAGTGAACTCCACGCTCCAAAACGGAAATTACGATATGACAACGCTGCCGACTTGGAAGGTCTACCTGCTGAGTTATTTACGATAAAAAGCAATAACTTTGTAGAGAGAGTACACCAACTCGTTTCTAAGATTTAGTTGGAGGAGAATATTATGGCTGATGAAGAGAACCTCAGCAACGTTCCCCTGATCCACATGAAAAGAGATCCTCTAAACTGCGCCAACTACAGGGTCACCAGCCTCATTAACTTTAAATACAAGATCTTATCTGCCATACTGAGGAAAAGGATTTGTTGACGACCTGAAAGGCACCTTTTAAGGCAGTTTCAGAGCTGGTAAGTAGATCGAAGAAAAAACTCAAAAATCCAGAATGATGGTTATAATCTTTGAATTGACTTCGAGGCCATATACGATAGCATCTACATTGATGAGTCATGTCTTGTTTTGGCATCCACCACGATGTAGAGCACTCAGTACTCCGGAAAGTTCGGAAAAATCTCACCGAAATGGTTAAGTCGAGTTGATGCGTTCTCAGATGTCTTCTTTAATTTCGTGTTGCTGGAAATTGTATAAAATTCACAAGTCAACACCAGCGGTACAATTTTCAAAAATTTGTGCAATTACTTGGATATGTTGACGATATTGGTATCAATACATCGAATTGCCCCCGAAGTGTTTTGAAGGAGGAGGAAGTTGTCTGACCTGACTTAACTGGATGTCTGTTCTGGATAACAAACCTTTTTGAACTAAATTGGCTGCTTCAAAACTACCAAAGTACTATTAGTTTTCTGGCAATCTGTAGGAGCTTACAACAACATGGAACTTCTAACTCACTCTCCCCATCTAAACTTACGTAACTTTGTAACCAAGATTAAGTTGCTGCAGACATAAGCTACGAAACGAATGAAAAATGGCACAAAATCGTCGTTGCGTCTGCTTATTTTCCCTATACTTCTGATATTACCACCACCGAAGGCGGTAGACCAACTCATTGCATACCCTGATTCCAGGAAGATAGGACTTGTCATATGCTTCGATGCTAATGCTCAGAAGACTTTTTGGTTATCAACAATGTTGGCCCCCAGCCAACTTTTTTTTACGACAATAAGACAGCGCGTAATCGACTTAATGTTATCCAACAGATATGCTAAGGAGATTACTGGGTGGAAAATACTACCGGAGATCTCCATGTCAGAATCTGGAGATCTAGGTACATAGAATCTGAATTCTGAATCGGATGCGAGGTCTGGACCTCGTTGAAGAGGAGGAATCCGCAGAAAACCAACAGTGCTCCCTCTACGCTCAGGGCAAAACAAAAGCTAGAGGAAGCTGTTCTGAACCTGAACGGTACCCTAACCAAGTGCTTTGAAATCGCGTGTCCAGCTAGTAAGGAATCGTGCAGATCGCCCGTTCCTTGGTGGAACGCAGATCCGCAGCGTCTCCGTAAAAAAACCAAAAAACTTCTGAGTAAATCACTTAAGACTACTTTGAAGGGGGAGAGTCTTTACAGATCGAGGCGATATAAGAAGCTAATTCGGATTTCAAAGAGTTCCTCTGGTCTCTGTGCTACTCGTAAAAAGGTTAAGATCAACAGGAATAGAATCACTCAGTAAATCGAATGGGCCCTGCACTGGGTCGAAGCAGGGGCTCTCGGTCTCATGCTGGAGGCTAACTTTCCAGGGAACCTAATCGGAACGAGCTCGCAACCGGCTCCTATTATCGAAGCTGCTAGTGAGCTGAGTAGCACAACACGCCGTAGCGGGTATATCTGATCGGTTGTGGTGACAAATGAGGCCAGTTTCTTCCTTTGATGGCTTTAAGTTGCCTGGCACAGACGGCATATACGCAGTTATGTTGCAAAAAGTTGTAGATTAGCTGCTGGTAGCTCTGAAGACAATCTTCGCAACTAGCCTGGCACTGGCATACATACCGGAACCCTGGCGAACAATAAGAATAGCCTTTATACCGAAAATCGGAAAGGAGGACTACACGCTCGCCAAGAACCTCAGACCTATAAGTCTGACATCCTTCATGTTGGAAAGCATCGAGAGAATGGTCGAGATCCATGTGCACAAAACTGTCTTGGAATGCATCCTCTATCTGATATGTAACATGCTTCAAAATCTGATAGGCAGAATTGAACGCGCGCCCAACAAGAAGGTGCTTTCGACCACGCAAATGTTGACTGCATGCATAACTCGGCAGACAACACCGCGTAGACGAATCACTAGTTTTGTGGGTAAAAGCAATGCTGGCGAATAGGACTCTGATAGCGTGTGCTGAATGCAAGGCGGCGTTTTGTCCCCACTTTTATCCTCGGTTGGTCAATTCACTGCTCAACGCAGTACTAACATCTGCACATGATCATACTCGGATAATGCAACTGTACTATCTGTTGGATCGTGTCTAGCAACAGTGCGCCCTAAAACCCAGGCAGCCCTAGACATGATCGACGATTGGTGCACTAGTAATGGGCTTCCGGTCAATCCTCTCAAAGCTGAGTTTGTTCTCTTTACGACAAGGGAGAAGCTGTCTGCTCTGATTCATCTAGTGATTCCTTAATAATCATTCAATTCTCCAATAAAGCTAACTATTTAGGTGTCATCCTGGATAACAAACACATATGGACCAAATATGTTACGTCGAAAACCTCTAAGGTGCTGTGGGCCTTCCACCAGCGCAAAGGCGCTACCGGCAAGATATGGGGCCTGGCACCGAGAAGGATCCTCTGGATCGACACGGTTACGTCGGTTGTCTGGTGGAATAAGCACTTACGAGATATGTGATTGCTGCTTCTACCAGACTCCAAGGAACGGTTTATCTCGGATGGGTGGGGGCTTTCCCTAACACACCTGGCTTAGCTCTAAACGCATTGATGAATCTCCCTCCTTGCACTCCTTACCACCTTCCATTTAAAAAGAAGTGGTCTTTGGTGCAACACGCACTAGAGTTTTGGTGATTGTGCGCGACGATTGTCTTATGACTGGTTTCTCATGGACATGCCATCTGATGCAATGACAGCAAAACTCCTGCAGTGGAAAAAATACGAAATCGACTTTCCCTGTGTCCAAGACCGGTTTCTGCTAGAATCTGAGCAAGGAAAGTAATTCAGTCGGGTCTTCACAGATGGCTCAAAAACAGATATGGGATGTGGTGCTGGTGTTTTCTGGATGACGGCAAATCTAAATTTTACTTCTCGTTAGGAAAACTCGCGTCTGTCTTCTAAGCGAAGATATACGCAAGCGTGATGACAACAAACTGTATTGTAAAGAACTAGTGGGATGGCGAAGCATTTGCATCTGTAGCGACAGCCGAGCTACGCTTAGAGCCTTTCTAAACCCTCTTACGACTTCCAAGCTAGTTCAAGACTGCAAGACACCACTAAACGCAGTCGGAAGGCTAAATTCACTGAGTCCAGTCTTGGTGCCAGGTCACAATGGGATTAATGGAAATGAAATCGCAGATGAACTTGTTAGACAAGTCAATTACCTGAACCTACGTTGGGTTTGCCTCGGTTAAGGCGGTTATATGAGCACAATTGCTGATGGCATGACTCCCCAGATTACAGGCGGACCCAATGAATGCTTCCCGACGTTTCTAGGAAGCCAGCGCCCTTCCTGCTGTCCCAGATCAGGAAAGACTGCAGGTTGCTTATTGGCGTCGTGACGGAGCACTATACTTTCTTAAATGTGTTGGACATAAGTGATACAATATCCGGCGATGCTTGCTGTGAATGTCCGGCTTACTCTCGCATCAGGTTGCAGGTACTCGACATTGACGTGGTAGATGCTGGTACTGTAGGCGCGATTACTCATCTTCGAAAGCCTGAAAGATTTCATTAAAACGAACTTACAGAGAGTACAATGAACTAGTTCTTTGTCTAAGTACTCTGTTCCGACAGAAAAAAAAAAAGAAATCAGCGATATTTCTGTCAAGAAGGTCATACATTTTACTCGTTCTTAAATTAAATTTTATTTTGGAAGGGAAAAACCATATCGGCCGCAATATTAACAATTTTCCAACTGCCTGATTAATAATTTACCATCCTCTGCTTTTCCTTTTTCAAACTAAATACGAAATTTTAAAACTTTATAAGGGTTTACTTGTATCTACGCCTTCAAATCCCCCTACCATGACTGGAACTTCAATATTACCTGCATTTATAATCTCATGTGTCACTGAACTTCAAAAGATGATTCGACAGCAATAATTTCAATATTTCATTGCCTGCGTTCAGATTGCACTTCGGAGCCTGGGGGTCATTATCACGAATATTACGAGTAGCTTGTACCATCGTTTGCTATTCGTTTTAATATTCCCTACTCTCCTTCCATTTACGAGTACTTTGGCAGGTGCATTCGCAGATGGGTTGGTTCAAATTTTCATTTCATCTGGAAAGTGTGTAGTGTCGTGTTTATTGCTTCTCCATTTGTCGGATATGTCCTTTGGATTGATGATGCAATCGAATACCAAACACCATAGAGTAAGTTAGGACTCTACTTAAAACAGATTTAGAACACAATGTTTTCGATGATTTTAAACTATCTGACTTAAAGATGGGAAATAGGTTGGTTTTGATCTACCGGATCAGAAAAATATACGTTTTAAGAGCTATTAAGTTATCCTTGTGAGAGCAAAATAAAAGGAAATTATTTGCGAGCCCAACTAACTTCAAAATTGTTCAGTAATTTAATTATTTTTTTTTCCTTTCTGTTACCGCTGTACATCGACTCAATCACATATTCGGTTTTATACCAAAACGAAATAATCCACTAACTGAACTGTGACTTCTCAAAAACCGCACACAGAGCAGGAAGCAAATCATGCACGGATTTGCATCCACAAACCCTCCTGGGTACTCTACTCCATGGTATTTCAATGCAATATGTGTGTATTTACACATTCCATACTCCCTTCATGTCAATTTGTCTGCACTTCTATCTGTCTGCCGAAGAATATGAGGCTTGAGATACGAGTAATGAGGATGAGAATTTCGGTTTCTCAGTGTACCCATGTTGCATGGTGGCTGAAAATGTTCTAAGAGAGCACTACACCCTTTCCGATTACGACCTAAGGAATTTGAGTCACGAGTTTAACGTCCCAGAGCCATTTGAACTCAACCAGACCCATAACTGAGTCTACTCTCAAACCGTAAGTGATGGGTTTTAATTCCCCGGAAGGTAGGCGGATTCTACGAGTATCTAAGGCACAATGCATTAAGGAATCCGTAAACTGCAGGCGAGTTGCATTTTCGCAGATTAGTTTTAGCATTTTAAAGTCCCTGTTTTTTTACTTCATCTTTTCGTTAGGGAAATCTTTGAAAATTGATTTAAGTTTAGAGTTTTTGTGAGGATGTAGGGTACCAATCTCGGGAGGACACACTTTTCTCGCATTAAATTTGTGATATATACAGTTCCATCCATTCCCTAAGGGCACTTAGGACACAAGCCTAGAGCCTCAGGCCGAGAAAAAAAATCAGGCATTTTCGTCACTATCTGGATGAGAATCCGGGAATATCAATGCGGCGTCATGGAACAGAATTGAATATTTCAAGAAGCATGATACACAGTTTTGTCGCGAAGATCTACACTTTTATGCTAATTGATTCAACTATTGTACTTAACCCTACTGGCCGCAAACAGCCAAAAGAATTCGTCAATTAGTTTATTGAACAGCAAGTGAATATTGAGGTTTACAAATTCGGTAATGACGCCACTTTCATGTGGATGAAGGATGAGCCCGAGCGCATTTACATCTTATCTAACCACCCAACTTCTCTATGAGTGATTGCGGTACCACGTCTAGAGACTACCGGTAGAGAAATATTCATATCAAGGCTCGACTGTTTCGAGGGGGCGAGCATTATATTGCTCTTCAGAAACAAATGACGTATCGCATGCCAGACCGTCGGTCGGCACTATGACGAGGAAATTTTTCGAACTGAAAAACCTATTCCAGCAACGAAAAACAGATATAATATTCGTTCGAGAAACCAGGGGGCGGATTGTCGAAAATAGGGCTCGCCACTTAAACTTGCTAACGAATGCGTACAAAATGTGTTATTACGGAACGAAACAAAATACAAATAGAGTTGACATCATTTTGACAACTGAGCTACTAGACAGGATCGTCAACGTATGGAAATTGACACAAAAGTTGGAGTATTGTTAGAGCCTACTCGCCCTTCAAGTAGGGAGTGGGCGATAAGAAAAATATATATTTTGGCGCAATTTCGATATGAACTTTTAAATAAAACTTCTGGGTAGGACATGATTTTTTATTGATTTGGTTGGAGTTTGGGGAAGAGAAACTAGACTCAAGGTCTTACTTTACTCAATACCTACAGCGCCACATCGAACTCAGCGGTGTAAACCAAACCCTGCTAGATTCCCGAATAAAAGTTTCTAATGAGTTTTCGGGTGAATCACTACCCAGCAATGACTTTGACCGATCAAATTCTTTCGAAAAAAACAGAGAAAAATTTGAAAACATCGGCACGTTTCACGAAAATAAACTGGCACAATTTCAACAAAGAAAGAAGCCGACTCTGTGGGCTAAATTTTCGAGAATATCTCCAAAATGCCGTAAACCAATGCAAGAGAAAGAACGAAGCGTGCAAGGTACAAGTATATAAGGACTGAAACGAATAAAATCTGTAAATTTTAATACGGGCTGTACTTCCAATGCGTAAAAATTGCAATCCCATTTTGTACCCAAATTAGCCTGTATATTCTCTAGTTTCAGTTTGTTATTGATTTTAGTTCGGTGCGGTTTGAAATATTTATAAAATATGAGTCAAGAGGAACGCCGTAAAAAGATCATCGACAAATGGCTCGAAAATACTTCGCGTCCAAACCATTTCATCGCAAAAAATTTAAACATAGCACGCAGTACAGTGGATTCTGTTATTAAACGAAATTTGGAGACGTTGACAGTTAAGTAAAAACAGAAAAGTGGAGCACATGATACAGGCAAATAGTGGGTACCATTGTAAAAAACCGGACTATGCCATCCAGAGATGTTGCTCGGAAATGTAATACCAACCAAACAATGGTACAAAGATCTAAAAAACGTAACGGTCTAAAAACACGAAAAAAGCAAATAATACCAAAAGTTACTGCAAAGAAAAAAAAAGTCATAAAAACACGAGCCCGAAAGCTACACGAGTTGATCGGCAACAAGAAAGCGTGCTTCTTTTTGGATGACGAAACTTATGTCAAAGCCGACTTTACTCGCCGACTCTTCCAGGTGCGCAGTTTTACAACTCGTTTGAAGGTGAGATTCTTCCGCAATCAACAACATCGATTGGGATGGAAAAATTCAGGTCAAAATATCTCGTTTGACAGGCCATTTTCCAATGTGGACACTGAAGCTCATCCTTTATTACAACGGGAACAATTAACGGAGAAGTGTATATTAGCGAGTGTCTAAAAAAACGGTTGATTCCTTTCTTAAACAAACACGAGGGTTCAACATTAATTTGGCCAGATTTAGCTTCAGCTCACTATGCTCATGCGACGTTGAGCTTTCTTGTTGCTAAAAATGTCCACTTTGTCCCAAAAGACATGAATCCACCCAATGTTCCACAGTGCCGTCCCATTGAAAGGTATTGGGCTTTGGTCAAAGCTAAATTGAGGAAAAGTGAGCAGTATGCAAAGGACGTAAAAGATTTTAGTGCTAAATGGAAAAGAGCGTCCTAAAAAAATCACGGATTTAACTGTCACCAACCTTATGAAGGACATTCGAAAGAAGTTGAGGAAAGGATGGGAACCCAAATAATTTTTTATATTTTTTGCAATTGTGAATGAACTTAATAAAAACAGAGTTCTAAAGCAAATAAAAAAAATTTACATGAATTACGAAAATATTTTTTTTTTTTTACTTTGAAGTTTCCAAATTTTATTTGTTTCAGTCCTTACTCCTAGAAGAATTTCGAAGAAAAAGTAAGAGTTGTGCAAAAACCCTGTCCGGCTGGCGAGACATAAACAAGCCATATGGTGGTAGAAACGTGGACCAAAAATAATATTTAAGATCGAAATGTAAGACTTTCGAGCGATATAGCGATAAGGTCCGTCTTGAGTTATATTACAAACCTTGCAGCACAGAGGCGAAATAAGTACTAGCTAGAGCACGTGGGATAAGAGTAGAGGAAATACCCTGTCAACCCATGAGCAGGCCATATCTACTAGAAGAAGAGCAGCGTCGAGTCATGGACAAAACATCTATCAGTCAAGTATTTAAGATTGCGGCACAACGAAAAAACAGCTTACAAAAGATTCGACGGGCGATGTACTATAAATTGGAGTTAAGCCGGGAATCCTACAAACAGGAAACTGTGAAATTTTGGAATAGATGAGGAAAGTGCTCTAACCCGTTACCAAATGAACGATTCTGAGCAGTGACAGTCCCTTGGCTGTTGCGCACGAACAACAGATTTTATGGAAGCCGAAGTTAGCGAAGCAGTAAACAGAATTAATCAGATTCCTGTAGTTAGACCAAATCACATTCCTTCTGAAGTATGGGTGTAGACTTGAGTTCACGCGATGCTCATATATCCATTGAAACCAGGATATAGATGTCTGACCAGCGCTTACTGTGTTTCAATAATACCAAGTGGGGTCCATGTTGAGGGCAAAAGATCCACTCTTGGCTTGTGTCGAGGCCGACCTAAAACCTGTTTCCGATGTTAAGGTCACAGCATCCAGTACTTATTTGTAACTCCACATTGGTTCAACCAAACATCGAGGACTCTTTCTGCAACTTTAGGTTTAAATCACAGCCGCCATTATGCTCCTACTAGGAGACCTACTACCCTCAAGTCTCTCTCTCTCTCCGGGCGGCCCTTACTCCCATGGTACCAAGTTTTAAGTCCCGGTGATTACTACCGGTGATTCTGAAACTCAACAGGATCTATGACCGGTTTCTTGTAACTAGTCGCATCTGAAAGCATCTACGATAAGACCGGTACTACTCTACCCACGTTTATTATTAGACTTAACAATTGGACGGGGGCAAGGTATGGTTGACAGAACGTCTCTCGTGTTTTACGTGCACACCCATACATCCATGGGAGTAATGATATGCCTTACCATCACCGAAACTGTGTTGGATGCACAAGTTTCATACTTGGTATGAGTATTTAAAACGTCTTGCTAATCTTAGGGCCTCAGAACCCATTACTTATTACAACTCTATATTTGGTCTAAGCCAACTGTAGGACCCTTCCTGTGACTTTGGGTTTACCACAGCCACTATGATGCTCCCACAAGGGGGCCTACCTCAACAAGTAAGGCGCGGACAGAGATTTGGTAGGCTCCTGAGTCCTGACCCCCATGGTACAATGATTTCAGTCCTGGTAGGGACTACCGGTGGTCCTGCAGCCAACAGGAACTATGACTGGTAGCTTATAACTGGTCAAATTGCAGCAACCTGCAGAGGCGTTAAATTCAGGAACCCTTACGATAAGCCTAGTACTTTGCTCTGCCTCTGATAATGGGTGGCAATCGGAAACCTTAGGTTTTATTGACTCATGATTTCGTTCAGTAAAATGATGAGTGGCTATCGAATCCCTAACCAGTTGAAGGTGAGCCTTCTAGTTTCACTGTATAAAAGCAAAGGCGACACGCGAAATTGCAACAACCAACGATCGATGAAAGTCATGTCGCATACTATAAAAATGCATGAAAGAGTTCTAAAAAGTCAGCAACGCAATATTATTAAACTCTATGACAGCGCGATTTAAAGATTAGGCCCTACTTCGTTAATCACCAAGAAAATCGCAATGACTATGCCGCAGATAGTAACTAACTATGTGTGATAGCTTAAATGGCGAAAATTCTGTAGTAGTTTATGACACAAAAATTCAGCTTGTTATAAACGACGATGAAAATGAAAATGACAGAATGTTACAAATTTCAGCAGCTGTAAAAAACGTGATTTTCTAAAGAATAAAAATATTCGCTCAGGCCTACCTACAGTAGAGAAATTTCAGGATGACCAAATCAGCTGGCTTTACCGTGTTTAACGAAGAAGAAGCCAAAAGGGAAATAACTGGATATCAAAAACCTATGCAATTTCTTGGATCCAAAATAGGGCGGCCTGTAGAACAGCTCTAAGGTCGGAAAATTTAGCTAAACCCAAAAGGGACGCTGTAGCAATACAGATACGTGGGAGAACTATGTAGTTTACAGCTTTAAATATTTCAACGGTTAGTAAAAAAGGATGAAGAACATTTCGCTTTCCATTTTGACATTTGATATTTAGCTATATTGAGAGATCGGGTGCCATAAACCACTTACTAGCGCCGCCAAAAGTCCATTCTCCCCGATGTTTCTAATTCATCAGACTTACATTCGAGAATGATATGAGTATTTTTAAAAAGACCAATTCGTAGGAACATAAAACCTAAGTTTAATTCTAGCCAACATTTTCCACAGTAGCAATCACTTCCCACGCTATGTTTTCTCTCGAAAAAGCCGGTCAAAAGTGATCGATTATTTTTGCATTTAGGTTTAGTCAAGGTATTTTATTTTTTATATAGGCGCGCTACAGCCCAGGCTAGACTTGCGCCTAAAAAAATAAGCCTCCCCAATTAGCGTGGTTTTTGGTTAATTGCCTTCAGTTTTGCGCACTCCAAGTTGGTTGAAGTCGCCTTCCACTTACGCCCGCCACCTAAGGCGAGGTCTTTCCCTACTGCGTTGTCCCGCCGGATTAGAGTCGATGATGCTACGGGCTGGAACATTAGTTTTCATACGCTCTACATGTCCCAGCCATCTCAAACGCCCAATGCGCAGTTTTTTGACCAGGTCGATGTCGCTGTACAGTTCGTAGAGTTCATCTTTGAATCGTCTGCCCCAGAACCCGTCAACGCATATGTGACCAAATATCGTCAGAAGAATTTATCTCTCAAAACGACCAAATGACCGCTTTAGAAAGGGTCCATGCTTCGGAACCATAGAAGAGGACTGGGGTTACAAGAGCTCTATATAGAGTTTCCTTGGTTGTTCGGGAGAAGGCCTTACTTAACAGTTGCCTTCTCAGCGATTGGCAGCCTTATTCTTCGTTTGATTTCTGATTAGGTGTCGTTTTCAGATATGATAGCAGAGCCCAGGTAGACAAAGCCCCTCACTACCTCAAAGTTATAGCTGTTGATTGTGACATTCTGGCAGGTTCGTCGATGTTGGGTGTCCCTTCTTGTTGACAGCATATACTTTCTTTTGCCGCTAGACCCATTTTTGCCGCTTCTGTTCCTGTATTGGCAAACGCACCAGTGACAGATCGTTGTCATATTGTCAATATCAATATCAATATTGTCGGCGTATGCAAGCAATTGAACAGACTTTTGAAAGATCGTACCTCGTGTGTTGACTTGTGACTTTTGCACAATTCTTTCAAGTATGGTGTTAAAGAGGTCACGTGACAGCACGTTGCCTTGCCTAAATCCTTTTTTGACATCAAACGTCTTGGTTAGGTTGTTACCGACCTTCATGCAGCAGCGAGCTTTCTCTATCGTCATCCTGCACAAGCGGATGAGTTTGGTAGGGATACCAAAACTAGACATATAGTAGCTCTGTATAGCTCATCTCTGTAGATGCTGCCATTGGCGGCTTTAAAATCAATAAAAAGGTGGTGAGTACCGATCTGAACTTCTTGGGATCTATCGTAATGTGAATATTTGGTAAATTGTGGACTTACCGGGTTTAAAACCGCACTTATAGGGTCTAATCAAATCTTTTACAAATGGTTTCAGGCGGTCGCATAATACGGCAGACAAGATCTTATATACGATGTTTAGGAGACTAATACCTCTATACTTGGCGCAGTTTAGAGGATCCCTTTACTCGTGAACCGGGCAAACGATGCTGAGGTCCCATTCATCAGTCATACATTCATCGGACCAAATCTTGGAAATAAGTTGGTGTATGCTCTCTACCAAGTCATCTCCTGCTGCCTTAAATAGTTGGGCAGCCTTGTTCGACTTCAGTTTAGATATTGCTATCCTCACTTGCATCGTCAATATTGAATGGTTCGCTCTGCCTGATAGCGAAATTTATGTCGTCGCCGCCGTTTAACAGACTGCAGAAATGGTTTTCTATAGCCTCAGCACCAACTGTGACTCTGCTACAAGGTTTCCTGGTTCATCTCTACAGGTTTCCGTTCGTTGTTTTTACCTTTTGGTTAAACTTCCGATCATTGTTCCTGAAGCAACACCTCTCTATTTCCTCGATCGCGCGCTTCTCATGTTCCGCTCTCGTCCCGCAGCGCCGTTTTGTAGGCATGTTGTTTTCCTGCATGTGCTTGCTGGCACTCTTCATCAAACCAGGGCTTTCGTGGTGGTGGGCCGGTGAAGCCCAGCACGTCAGTTGGGGGATTTCTGATGGCATCTCGGCCTCTAAGCCACAGTTCTTCAGCATTTGATGCTTGCTGCAAAGGACTTCTCGAGAGGTTGAGGGATGCGGGATCGGCAAAAGTTCTGGCGGTTTGTTGCGATTGCAACCGTTCAACGTTAAATTTCTCCTAGTATTTCCCCGATGTTGTTGCGTCTGAGATATCCGTAGACGTACCTTGGCTGCAACTAAGTAATAGTCCGATTCTATGTTGGCCATTCAGAATGGTCGGTCCTCCTTTCTAATTTTGGCATTACCTTAGTTAAGGTAAAACGAATATAAACCAAATTGAAAAGAACTGCCTGTTTGGGCTTAATATAGGCTTTAAGATGAACGCTTCCTCTAAATGCTTTAGGTAAAATTGAGAAGCTAGTGTTGTTCCCTTCATCTTTGTACAGAGACCGTGAGCTATTCCTGTTCTCTTGTGTCAAACCGTTTTACATGCATCGTGCCCTATTGTATTTCTTCGGCAGGTACTACCCGTCCTCTTTATTTGCCTAATGCTGGCGTCGTAGGGCTCGCAAGACGATACAACATCGACAAGGTACCTACCTATATTTGGGGCCACAATAATAACAACATATCCAAGAAATCCGCATCCGTATTCACGCAGTAGCTGATAATAGAGCCAGTGATTTGAGTCTAAGTTTGCTGTTCGGAAAATGTGGACATTCAAAAACTGAGCAATCTCTTGCATTGATAGCAATATGATTTATCTGATCAACAGGCGAATGATCTGGAAATTGCCATATTGCTCTGCGGTTGCTAATTAGTTACGGTCAGATTTTGCTGGAGAATGGTATACTGGCCGAAGTAGACCGGGACCGGGATGATAAGGGTAATCTATAAAGCCAGAGAGCTCTGTTACTCAATTGGATCTTGAGCCCAAAAAAATAGCGCTTGGCAATAGTAATTCTCTTGGTGCTTATAACTTCTGAGGCAAAGTAAACGAAATCCTTCACTAGATCAAAGCCAAAACAGCCAATGCCCCTTGTCTGGAGAGAGCATTTACTTTGCTTTACCTTCGTTTACCATCACATCCATTTCGACCATTGACCATCAATATCATCTGCGTCAAGTGATTGTGCGAGCTCCAAAATATCTTGCTTCTTTTGTTGCCCAATGAGTTTTGGATGATTCTTTCTAGAGCGAAGTTAAAAAGGTCACATGGCACCACGTCGGTTGCCTTGACTAAAATCTTTCTGGGTGGTTTTTTTTAATTCATTACAGACCTTGCGACATAGGCGTTGTCCCTATGCATGCTGTCATATACGGCCTTGAGGTTGACAAATAGATGGTGAATGTCGCGGGTCTTTTCCAAGACTTCTCGTGGTGTGAATATTTGATTGATAAGGGACTGTCCTAATATCACACTGACGTGGACCAGCCAGATTGCTCATGAATGGTTTCACAAAAAGAAGCGTGAACATAATATGGCTGAAAAGACCTTATAGACAATATCTAGGAGACTCATTCCTCTTTAGCTGGCGCAGTCAAAAAGGGTCTCCTCTTTTGTGGATTGGGCAAAAGATGGTCAAGTTCCTTCCATCGGGCATGGGTTCTTTTGACCATATCTTACAGATGAGGTAGCGCATGTTCCCAACCATGTTCATCTGCAGCTGCCGGTCAGGGCTATTGAATTCTCTGACGAATTCGTCCAGGGCGAATAGTTCAGTACCATTTTACTCCTTACCGCCGAGGATATACCTGACTACAACAAACTTATCAAAACCATTGGAGATACTCGTATTTATCGCAGAAGGAGCAGATTCAGCAAAAACTGATTACTGCTGTACAATGATATTGACCTGGATTAAACATATTCTCACAGATGTCAACGAAAGCTACAACATGTATGGTCACTAACATTTCTAGCCGGAATAATTTTCAATTCCAAAGCACCGCAGTAAACGAAGCTAAAGGTCGTGGCCAAAAATCGAAAGAGACCTCGACGAACTTGAAGTCCTCTATTACTCGTAACCAGAATTAAGATTGAGTTAGAATAGGAAAAGGAAGAAGTGCTTTACTGGACACAATCCCGTTTGCCTTTTATTGTTATTTTCTTTTATTAACGTATTTAACGTATGAATGATTAGCACTCTATTTTTATATTTATTAAAAATAAATAATAACTAGACGCTTCCGCAACAACAAGGAACATTTATAGGCTTCTTAGGGGAGTAATAAAAATTATTACTGGCGATGGCCACCATTACCGTATCTGCTCTTGTTATAAAGCGAAAATTGATGGAAAGCATCCATGGACTCCTATTCATGATTTTTTCTTAATTAATCCCTAATTTTTGGAGAGAATATCATAAAAAAGGGCGCAATAAGCAAACTCTGACAAAAGCGGCACATTTTGGTCGGCAACAGTAAGTGGAAGGACATCAAGTTGTGCGATGCTGTAAGGCTGCCGGAAGACATTATTTCCACAGTAATTACCAAATCATTTCGAAATGACCATACAACGACTAAGATGGGAAGTATACATTGTTTGAACAGATGAGATACGATTACTGGAAGTTGAGATACTTCAGAATATAAAATGAATACTGGAATGGGAAATGGAGGAGTGAGCATTGGATAATTGTAATTAAAACTTGTTTACCTGGTTTAGAAATTCCGGATTTACTTTTCTAGAGAATTCATTTATAGAACTTTTTTTTTCCGGTCGACAACAATTTCAAATTTAAATTTCCCTGAATACATACACCTACATCTACATATGTATTTTCTGTTCAACAAATAATACATTTTGTAATTAACATTTTTAATTTTAGCTCCAAATAAAGAGGTACTTACTCGTATATTTAAATATTAACTCGATGAGTATAATGTGAAAGTGTAGTTAAGTCTGACCTCACTTTTGTGGGCTTTAATGCAGTCTACATACGTAGTTCATAATATATATCAAATTTAAAAATGTTTTTTTGTAGTTGTATGTGGTACTGTGTGTGGGAAATTTAATTACAGCTTTATAACGATTTAATTTTTCCATGTTAATGATTTTTGAAACCAATGGCCGTTCAGTTAATTTGCATAATAAAGAGCAAATATGCCAATTTAAATTTGTTTTGCCTGAAATTTGTTACGGTTTAATTTGTATCTTTTAATCAAAATGATTTTACTGAATGTTCTTTTTGGACGACACACTTTTCCCAACTTTTATGCTGTTTTCTTTGAACCATTTGAAAAATATGACTTGTCAAACTCTTCAAAATAGACTTCGCCGATTAGCTCCAGATATTTGTTCAATCTGGCCACGGACATTTGAATTCAATTTCTTGTCAAATCGATTAAATAACTCACCGTAGTCTTCCCTTGTGATTATGCGTTTTTGAGTCCATGTTCGAATTACAAAAACAACGTAGCCATGAACCTTCCAGCCGATGGGACCGTCTTTGTTTTTTTCGCAACAGATGTTTCGGCCGACGATTGGTCTCTGGGGTGTAGTAATAGATTCAGGTTTCATCAACGATGATAACTCGGCTCTAAAGCTGCTCCAGCTTGCGCTTAGAGAGCTTCAAATAGTGCTTCGGAGTTCCACTTGTTGTCCACTGTGATCAATCGTGGCAACCGTCCTACTTAACAATCATATAAAATGATGATTGCCGTTCCTTACGATACAAAGGCCGACTCTGCCGCACTTTCGTTCGGCGATCATCAAGAATTATGTCACGAAACTTTTCAACGATTTTCTCAGTAATAACATCTGGCGTGAGGTCTGGCCGCTCCTACTCAAAAAAGAGGTATGGTCATGTTTAAAGTCCTCCAGGTCGGGGATTGTGCTGCCGCCAGGGTAACTGCCGGCCATGGCAAATTAAGTTAAGTTACGAGGCAATAACAAGCCGTGGATGCGAACGGACCTTCTGTTAACAACCCCTGCAAACGAAACAATGACAACGACAACGAACTTCGAATCTGCACATGGAATATTACGTCCCTTAATAGGCCAACTACAGCCGAACAACTAGCGGAGGCCCTGGACTACTGCAAAGCAGATATTACCCCCACTCAAGAAATGCAATGGAGTGGGTCGGATAAAAAGAGAATGAAAAACTGCGACATCTACTATGGCGACTGTATGTGGATTAGTTGTTGGTGGCAGACTTAGGCAGGAAGCCTTGAGTTTCCGGGATGAGAACGAGTGCCTCCTAACAATGCGTATTATGGCTATATTTACCAACGTTAGCCTTATATTCGCGCACGTCTGTGGAGACTCAGGACCAGTGTATGACATAAAAACGGCAGGGCATATTTGGTATCACTGTCTGAAACCATAGCCCGCACCACGCAACCTACAATAAGGCTTTAGGCTAATCGACTTAGCGGTGGGGGAACACAGTGTTGTAGTTAGCACGCGGTCACGCATCTCGATATTCACAAGGGGACTTGAAGAGCTCCTGATCAACCAACGATCAACCAGACTGATTAGATTGCGATCGACGCAAGGCATTCCTCCAGTATTACGGAGGTATACGTTGGGACGTTCGGACGTTCCGAGGGGCCAACATCGATTTATAGATGCCGCCTCTAATCTGCTGAGTTTCACTCGGCCACCGAAACGAAACCCCTGGATGGATGACGAGTGACGGCAAACACATGCAGCTAAGTAAGATGGATACAAAGCGGCGCTGCATAAAAGGACGAGAGCAATTTTTTTTTTTTTTTTTTTTTTTTAAAAGAACTTAACACTCAAGAGGGTATTACTACTCTTAAAATGCCGGAGCACGTGTTAAGTTTTTCGGAAAATTGGATAGAGAGAGAGAGAGAAAGATTTTGGGCTCAGTGGTTATTTCGCTCCATGGGTGGCATCCAACATTTAATGGGGAGACTAAATTATTAGTGTAAATTGGACTCAAGTTGTATTTAGGCAACCATTCATCTCACAAGATTTTAGTTGCCTGAAAAAAAGTCTTTCGGTCACGGCTGGTATTGAACCCCGAACCGTCCGATTGGGAAGCCAACACACTACCACTTGAGCCACGGCCACCCACTAACGAGATATACGAGTAAAAGAGGAGAGACGAAAACAGGCTTCTCAAGCGCTCGGTCTAGAAAATAGAGAGATGCTACTCCAGGAATGAAATTTGGAAGTTTTACCAAAAGTTAAAAAAAAAAGAATGCCACGAATACAAACCCCGTACCGGAAGCAAGGGAACACCGTCGCAGTTGATGCTGAGGATTTGGAAAGAGCATTTCTGTAGACTGTATAGCGGCGATAACGCACCAAATATCGTTGTCAGCTAGAATGAACATTTCAACCTGGACAGTGTAGACCAACAATTCCGTCCACACGACCTGTATGCGGTGAAGATAGCCATATCTAAGTTTCAGTCCAATAAAGCTCCTTGTGAGGATGGCCTAGCCGCCGAGCTCTTCAACGGTGACGACTTGGTAAGGAGCATACACCTACTCATCTATGAAATAAGTTCGTTCAAAAGTATGCCCGATGAATGGAACCTCAGCATTGCTTGTCCAATCCTCAAGATAGGATACCCCCTGAGCTGCGCAAACTGCAAAGTCATCAGACTCCTTAACATAGCTTACAAGATTATCTCCGGCATATTGTGTGAACGCCTCAAACCGTTCGTCAATAACCATATCAATGTGGCTTCAATACACAACACCTATGTTATTCATCGATTTTAAGGCCGCGTATGAAAGTATCTGTAGAGACGAGCTATACGGAGCAATGTCTAATTTTGGCATTCCAGTTAAACGCGTCCGCTTATGCGACGATGGAGAATGCATGCTGCTCCATCAAGGTCGGTGAAGAACTTCCAGAGATATTTAGTGTCAAAAAAGTATTTAGACCAGCTGACGTGCTGTTATGCTATTTCTTTAACATCGTTCTTAAATGAATAGTGCGAAACTCTCACTGCAATGCAAGAGGTACAATACTTCAAAAGTCCGTTAATAATCGGAAGTAAGTAGCGCAATTTAGTGGTGTTTCACGAGTATTGAGACAGAAGCAGCGAAGATGGATTTAGCTATGAATGAGGGCAAGACCAGGTATATGATGTTAACAAGAAATGACACCCAACACCTACGTCTTGGATAGAACGTCACCCTCAACAGATATAGCTTTGAGGTAATTAAGGACTTTGTCTACCTAGGCTCCGCTTTAAATTCAGACAACGACGACAGCGCTGAGATTAAATGAAGAATAACTCTTGCCAGTCGCTGCTTCTTTGGGCTAACAATACAATTGACTAGCAAAACCCTTTCTCGAATAACAAAAGTGATCTTTCACACGGCCTTAATTATCCCAGTCCAGCTCTATGGCGCTCTGAACTGGACTTTATCAAAAATGGATGAGGGTGCTCTTGGCTGTTTTGAGAGGAATATTCCTCGTGTGATGGAGGAGGACATACAACGTCGAGCTTTAGAGGCTGTACAGCGACATTGAGCCAATAGAGTGAAGGTCCAACGACTGAGGTGGCTGGGTCAGGTCTGAGTCATGTAGAGCAGATGAACACCAATGCTCCGGTCCGAAAAATCTTCGAATCCGGCCCTGAGCTACAACGCAGTAGAGATAAGTCGCGATTCAGGTGGCACACGGAAGTGGAAAGTGACCTTACGAAAGTAAGTTGAGTGCATGTGCATGACACTGATCTATCGAAAATTATTTTTAATGCTACCATATCTTGGTGAGTACTGCCTCCGGTATTCGCATCCCACGAGAGCTTCCTTTCTAGTTATCTTGGCTATGATTCCCTCTTTTCACTTATCCGGAAATGGTTCATAATCTCAGGATTTCTCTCCTGGTTGATACTGCGTATCTACAGAAGCCGTTGACGGTGCTTTAACCAGGCAAGGAATGGCGATTTAAATGCGGGCGTTCGATTGCTCATTTGTTTTTGATTTGTGCGAAGGTCCAATAAAATAATTCTTCCATTAATAACCTGTTGCCGAATATAAGTGGAACCGCGATCACTTGCCACTTGCTTCGATTGAGTTACTGTCCGGGATAGACCTGGGATTCGACAAATATATTAGACCTCTTAAGTTCACGCGGTCACCGGTTAGCTGACCGCGCATTCCAATTAGTTGAGGTGCCCTTCCTGTCCTTCGGATTGGAATCGAAGACTCTTCGGGCTGGAGCATAGGTCTTCATTCCCTCTTCATATCCTAGCCATCTTAGGCGACTGGTGTACACTTTTTTGACCAAGCCAATGTCACTATACAGCTGGTAGAGATCGTTGCTAAATCTCCATCTTCAAACTCCGTCCAAAAATCACTCGAAGAATTTTACGGTCAAATCGACCATCATCACCGGGATGATGACAATCTCACATAGAGTGTCTCTGGTATTTATTGTCAAGGCCGTATTACTCATTAGCCTTCTTAGGCCGAAGAAGCAGTTACTGGTAAAAGTAACTCGCAGTTTTATTTCTGATGAGATACATTATCAGCTTTAATGGCGAAGTCGAGGTGTAAAAGGTCCCTGCCTACCCCAAAGTTATAGATGTCTATTGTAAGATTCTGTCTCATTCTTGTGTGTCCCTTCTGTTTGACAGCACACACTTAGTTTGGCCCTCGATGACCACCAAACCCATTTTCGGTGCTTCTGCTCCAATACTTCCCAATGCACCAGTTACAGCTCGCTGAGTTCTGCCAGTAATGTCGTTGTAAAGACTTTTGGAAAATCGCGCCTTTGCACTTTGGTGTTGAAAAGACCGCATGACAGCATTTCACCTTGCCTAAATCCATCAAAGATCTCGGAAAGGTTGTTTGTTAGCTCTACGGAGCGGTGAGCATTTTCCATCATCATTCAAAACGCCATAGGTGATGCGTACCAATTTGGACTTCCTGATATATTTCCAGGATCTGCAGCTGTGTGAATATGTGAATAATAGGGGCCATTCCGATCGTTGATAAACGGTTCAGGCGTTAACACAAGGTGGTAGATAAGATCTTATATGCGATGTTAAGGAAACTGATGTCTCTATTTAAGTGGGCCGGTTTTCTTGTGAATTTGGCTAAGGTTCCATTCTTCAGCCATACCTTCTTCCTAACAAATCTTGGCGGCGATCTGGCCATCAGGTCAGGTATCTTTGTTCTTAAGCTTGGATATTGCTATTCTCATTTTATTTTACTGAGGAGGACAGATCTCCTGACTTTCGCCGTCGAAATTGAAGGCGGAATAACAATTTAACAGTCTGTAGAAGTACAAAGTGGCGCAAAAATTGTGACTCGATGTTCTTTAGCTGTAGTTATTTCTATGAATGAAAAACTTTACTTTTACTTTTGGATTATGTTTACTCAATGCCTTATATTTTTTTCCATTAAGTCGGGAAAATGATATCGACTAAGTGGCCGGCGCCGGAATTGATTACCATTCGGGCCCGATTTGTGACATTTTCCATCACCCTTGCCAGAATTCGCGGCGATAGATCCTCGCATTATTGACGGTCTTTGAGGACTTCAAGAATCTGAGGCTTGTTGACATAGACTCGTTACTTCAAAAAACCCCAGAAAAGAAGTCTAAAATGGTTAAATCCGGCGATCTTCCCGGTTTGTGCAAATCGCCAAAACGAGAGATTAGGCGACCCGGAAATGCAGCCCTCAGGATTTCGGTTTTGGCTCATGCAGTATGCGCCGTTGCTCCACCTTGTTGGAACCACATGTTCTCCAGTCACAATTTATCCAACTGAGGAAGGAGGAAATCTTTGAGCATGGCTCTCTAGCGCTCACCGTCCATAGTATTCGTTTGGCCCGCGACGTTTTCGAAAAAATAAGGGCCGATGACGCCTCCAGCGTAAATAGCACACCATGTAGTAACTTTGAGAGAGTGTAATGGCTCTTCGTGGGTTATACGTGGACTTTCGGTGCCACGGAAGCGATAATTTTGCATATTCACATATCCACAGAGACGGAAATGGGCCTCGTCATTTAAGATGATTTTTGATGAAAAGTTGTCTCCCTCGTGTTCGAAATTCAGGATGGGTTGAGTGTAGGTTACTTGTGGGTCAACATCTAACAGCTGATGTTCTGTTTGCACATTGTGGGGGAACATCTTACCGTCCTACACCAAAATTCTCTGTAAAGGCCGCCTATTGATGCCCAATTGCCTGGCACGTCGTCTAGTCTATACTCGAGGCTCCTCAGCTACATGTTTAACCACAGCTGCGATATTCTCAGCAGAACAGCTGTTTTGGGGCCGGACAGACCTGGCAGCATCTCGTGTTGTCCCATACTCTTCTAGGCGAGTGGCTAAAAGTTGTAGTGTTTGCCCAGTTGGTGTCGGACGACCAGGAAATCTGCAGAAATTCACGCTGCGCCAACACCACCGACGAATTATTCCGCGTTCTTTAGGAGCATAGCAATTCGTGTGTTGTTGACTTATATTTTGTATCTGTTTACTTATTTCATCTTCCGATAGGGTGATGACTTTTGTGCCACCTAGTACCTAGTACCTCCATACCCTCAGCACCGATGTTGACTCTAAAGCTCTGTCATTCTTCTATGCAGTTGCACTTATTTAATGCCAATTAGATGCTTATGCAGCGAACATGGTAAAGATCTTATCAGGAATACTACGTCACACATTACGCTGGTTCTTCGCTGTTCAACACATATTCTATCTTCTTATTTTCCGACAATAACTTTCGCTCTCCGGATGAAAACTCATCACTCTAATATCCTTGGATCATTTGGGTTCGAAGCGGCTGACTTCTTTCAGCGCGATTCCATAATTGTTGGTCTGGTTATGCATTCCTCAGTCATGGGCTTGGCTTGCTCAAACTCGGTACCCCTAAAAAAGCCGATGGGACTCGTAGAGGTTGACATATTTTTTGACATAGTCATTCCTTTGTCTGGAGCTTTGTACACGTGCTCCAGCCTTTATTTGTCAATATCATCCCGAACTTCCAATGCTTGTAAAAGACTTACTTGACTGTATCCAGCACTACCGCGGTGAGGTAGAGTAAGCTCTTCATCCTTTACAAATTGTTACACTTGTAGTGCAATTCAAGTTTAAAACGGTCAATAGCTTTCAAGTCCACTTACCTACAGTCCTTACAACAAAAATTCTTTAAGCACATGATACCTCCGTTGTTGAGCTTAACACACATTCCGTTGGTAACCGTGGACTGCATTCAATAAAAAACTGCATCCCTCCACAATCCTATAAATTCTCTAAAACAAAAAAAGCAACACGCATACGCCACCCTCCCCAGAAATGTAAACAAAAGTTCAAACTTGGAATATCTTTTACCCCTTTTTTAACTTGGAAATATTTATTAATCGCATTCTTGTGTTGCATTACCCAGGGATTGCAGTGTCAACATCGCTACCCCACATCATCCACAATCCCACGGTTTGTGCCACAGAAAGAAATACTCGTAAACCCTTGTCCGCTTTAAAATTTAAAACCCTTAATAGCATGAACCTGCGGTTGGAGTTTCCTTCTGTTCAAGGGATACATAGTTCTGTTAGAAGTGTAGGGACACTCCTCTGGGCAAGCACGACATCCTCTCGTTTACTACGTCCTGTGAACAATGGACACAACTGTCTGAGGTATATTATGGAGTGTCTTCCTCGAGACAAAAACGATGAAGCCAACTGAGGCTCAGTCCGAAATGAATATGCAGGACCACGAACTGTTGCCATCATTGACCAGAATAATAAAAAGGACCTTTGAAATATTCTTAACTGCAGAAAGTGATAGAATTTATCCATTGGATAGTAGCTAAAACAATGCGGTAGCCCATGCAAAGAATTACCATAAACCCCAGTAATCAAAGCATTATACCTACACATTGTCACAAAGCTACATAAACGGGAAAGGATTCCAATTGAAATCAACAAGTCCAATTTTGGTTTTCATTTCCTACGTCTTATCGATTTTAAAAATATGAAATCACATACCAGATGTGCTCACTCGTATTTCCATTAATTGGAAAACCTACAACTTGTCTCGGTTTAAAATTGCCGTTTTCAAGGCATTTATTAGTCAGCGGTTGTCTTCTAAATTCTCAAATTTATCATACTTAAGACTCATTTTGCATTTAGAGCTTTGTAAATCGCGTTTCACGAACTCATAAACTTTCGCTGCGGCCATTTTATTTCAAATCCTGACAAATTCAATGCGCCTTTCAGGCAATCTTTTTACAGGAAGCCGGGTTTGAATAATTCATTTGGCATTTGAAATGTTATTTCTGTTTTCGCTTTTATTTTGCAGATATGTTATTCAGGTATATTTTCGGATGTGTGGGCAGAAGTTATATAAAACATCTCATCCCTCTGAGGGATATCTGCAAGGAAGAGGTTATGTTTGCGGAGTAAGATTGCCACAAATCTTATTGTCAATTTGAATTGAAAATAAGGAAAAAAAAAGAAACAAACGAAAACAAATATGATAAAAGTGGCAAGCTCCATGCCCAGCAGAAAACTGTCTTTTACCATCAGCGATAGATTCAGGGTCATGTGAAAATACTTGTGAGCTACACATTGGAAAATAAGTGCATGAGTGCCGTCAGTCAAATTTAAAAGGATGACCAAAATTGACAACCTAGATCGAACGTCATAATTTGGGGTTTTTATTAGATGCGCCCTATTTTTTTAAATAGAGAGTTCACGCTAGCCCACTTCTCCTTCATTAGGACGGTGGTGAAGGAATCCCATATATGAATCAGCTGCGGTATTCACGACTCTGGCCAATTTGGTGCTCACCTCTCTTTAGAACTACTTCGACGTATTCGGAGCGCAGGTCTAAAGGGAGCTCCATGGTTGCATGGGGACCCTAAAGCAGAGATGGCGATGCAGGAAACTTGAATAGTACAACAGCGGCTGTCATAACTTCAGCGAGCTACTTCATCGACCTGGTTAGCCGAACCCTTTCTCCAGTGGTTTTTATTAAGGACCTGACCCTCCAGGTTGGGGGTCGCGCATAATGATAACTTGCTAACCCGTGCAAAAAAATAACAAACAGTTCAGGGACGAACAACTTCCTCGAATACGGATGGATATAATGCTCATGACCCAGTCAAGCGTTTTAAGGACATTCGTTTTCCGAAGGACCCTTAAAGGATGACATGCTGCAGAACAACTGGTGGGGGCCTTAGGCTTTTATTATAGCAGTACAAGAAGCACGATTAATTGGGCCGGGAAAGAAGACGACGCTTATCTGGATGCAGGTAATATAAGCCTGATTTGCAGTAGTGATACTAGAAGGGATAAGGATGACAGCATCAACACGACGAATGCTGACCTGCTGGACCAAGCATATCTTAACGCACAGCTGCGTACAACCTGCTTAACACCAAGTCCGACCATGGGTTCAAGTTTTAGGATTTTGTAGCGGGGCGTAACATTTTAGTAGCCAGCACTCAAATCCCAACATCCATAAAGAGACTTGTCTGGTCAATCAACCGTTAACCAGAATGACCACATAACGATCGACGCCGGACACTCCTCCAGCATTCTGGATGTCCGAACTTTCCGAGAAGTTAACATCGACACGAATCATTCCCTTGTTGCGGCCAGGGTATGAATGAGGACATCCCAAGCATTCTTAAAATCCTCGCTCCCATATACGAGTACAAGCCGTAAAAGATCAATTGAAGTGCAGTTAATGAACCAACGGCGGACTTAGGCAACAAATCTGGAGCTTGCGACACTTGAGCAAGCGTCTTATGGCAATCCGCATCAACGTCAAATTCACTAACACAAGCCTAATATTCCCCCATGCCCTTACAAGACAAGGATGACACCACCAAGCAATACTTCTGCGAGCTCCTCGACAAGATAAATGAGCAATGTCAGAAATCGCCGTGACGGATGATGAAATGAGGACATCTTTGGTTGGACAGCTGGTAAGCATAGCCTACACGACGCCACGTCCGACAACGGACGTTGGCTTATTGCCTTGCGACTTCCTTATCTCAAAATACGAAAGGTGACATGGCGATCTCCGGATCATCAAACTCTAAATAAAATTGCGATAAATGTAGGACCTGCATCTAGTATTCTGGACGTCCGAACGTTCCGGGCAGTCAACATTGACTCGGATAACCACCTTGTGCGAATGCGGATTTCCCAAGCGCCACTATAAAGAAGAACTACTGTAAGAAGATATAGCGCAGGAAAGCTACAATCTCAAGAGACCACCAGAATCTTCGCCAAACGCGTTACCCGAAATCTCTCAACAACTCCTATGCAGCCAGTATCAAGTACCGAAGACAAGTGACAACGCTGCGGCAATTGGTGTGCTGGGTTTCAGCCAACCACCATCAAGAAATCCTTGGTTTATTGAAGAATGCCGACAAGCACATGCAAATAAACTAGAATTCTGCATAGCAGCGCTGCAGCGAAGGACGAGAGCCGCTCGAAGAACGGAAAGAACATATCCTTCTCCGGAATAAGAAAAAAGAGCAAGAGAAGCGTGCGATCGAAGATATTGAGAGGTTGTGCTCCAGGAATTACATACGCAAGTAAAATGAACGTGTCAAGGCAAGAAAATCCGTAAAAAAGCTGGTAGAGATGAAGATACAAACCCTGTCGTAGAGTCACAGCCGGAGCTGAGAATACGGAAAAAATTTTTCGGCAGATTGTATAACGGCGAAGAAGCCCAAAACCCGCCGTCAGGCAGAATACACCATTCTTAGACGATGATAGCCAAAACTTCCATCCACCTAACAAAAGCGAAGTAAGGAAGCAATATCTTAGCTGGATTCAACAAAGAAGTTGGATCTGACGGCTTACCGGCCGAGGTATTCAAAGCTGCTGGAAATGAGAGCACCCACCAACCTATTTCTTAGATCTTGTCAGATGTATGCCTGATGAGTGGAACCTCAGTATCTTTTGCTCGATCTACAAAAAAAGGAGACCCACCCAACTAGTCTAACATCACGCACAAAATCTAATCTGCCATATCGGGTGAACGTCTGACTTTCTCCTGTTTCCGGGTGGCAGCGGACGATTTCGAAGGTTGGAATCAACGGTGGCGGCCACAGTTTCAGTCAGGTCGAACTAGTCCTATCTCTATATGAGCTGCTTCAACGTACTTGAATACCAGGGATCTCCAGGGTGTTGGAAAAGAGTTGGTGGAGGGTGAGCCCTTAATAAGGGCCAAACGGCCTCTGTTATCCTAAGAGCCCCAAAAAGGGCCTGGCCTTCCAGGTTGGGGGTTGTGCGTGAGGTTAACTGCCCAACCACGTAAAAAAGTAATTGTTACGAAGCGACTAATAGCCTCGGATAAGGACGGATTCACTGTTGACGACCATGCAAAACGAACAAAGGACCTCAGCATCGTTTGCCCGGTTCACAAGAAAGGAGACCCTCTAAACCGCGCCAACTATAGAGGTATCAGTCTCTTAAACATTGCATATAAGATCTTGTCTGCACGTGTGCAAGTGCCTGAAACCATTTGTCAAGGTGATTTGACCATATCAATGCGATTTTAGGCCGGGTAAGTCCAAAATTGACCAAATATTCACACTACGTCAGATCATGGAGAAAACCTAAGAAGTTCAGATCGATACTCACCACCTTTTTATCGATTTTAAAGCCGGATTTGGCAGCATCTATAGAGACGAGCTATACATAGCCATGTCTAGTTTTGGCATCCCTGTCAAACTCGTCCGCTTATGCAGGATGACGATGCAGAAAGCTTCGCTAACAACCTAACCGAGACCTTTGATGTCAAAAAAGGATTTAGCCAAGGCGACGCGCTGTCATATGACTTCTTCAACATTATACTTGAAGGAATTATGCAAAACGCCAACACACAAGGTGCTATCTTTCAAAAGTCTGTTCAATTACTTGCATACGCCGACGATATTGATATTATTTGTAGAACGCAGCGAGCTGTCACTGGTGGGTTTGCGAGTACAGGAACAGAAGCGGCAAAAACGGGCCTAGCGATAAACGAGGGCAAAACAAAGTATATGCTGTCAACAAGCAGGGACACCCATCATCGACAAACCGGCCAGAATGTCACAATCGACAGCTATAACTTTGAGGTAGTACGGGACTTTGTCTACCTCGAGTTTGCTATCCCATCTGAAAACAACATCCCTTCAAATATCAATTGCAGAATTACACTTGCCGATCCCTGTTTGTTTGGGTTGAGAAGTCAACTGTGCAGAAAGACCCTCTCCGGAACAACCAAGGAAACCCTATGTGAGACCTTTGTAATCCCGGTCCTGCTCTATGGTTCCGAAGCATGGACCCTTTTTAAAGCCGGTGAAGATATCCTTGGTCGTTTTGGGAGAAAATTCTTCGTAAGATATTTGGTCGCGTATGCGTTGACTGGTTCTGGAGGAGACGATTCAACAATGAACTCTATGAGCTGTACAGCGACATCGACTTGGTCAAAAAACTGCGCATTGGACGTTTGAGATGGCTGGGATATGTAGAGCGAATGAACACCAATGCTCCAGCCCGCAGAATTTTCGACTCTAATCCGGAAGGACAAAGCAGTAGTGCAAGAACTCGCCTTAGGTGGCACCCGCAATTGGAAGGGGACTTCAACCAACTTGAAGTGCGCAACTGGAGGCTGTTAGCCAAAGACCGCGCTAATTGGAAAGGCATATTTGTTGAAGCCCAGGTCCACCCCGGACTGTTGTGCCGCCTAAGTAAATAAGTAATTGCATAAGCTCCCATTTAGCCAAAAAAAGCCAATCCAAATACCAATGGTTTCGGTGTAGAAATCCGTACCAATTGCCACCAGACCACCCTAAAAATACTTCACCTAACAAACCGCATCACATACCCTACCTCCAATTAAGAAAATAATCGATCCCTGAGCCTCATGGGAAACATGCGGCATTGGATGACTGAGTAAGGATCCATTTATCTCTTAATAGAGCCATCCATCATTTCTGTTATGGAGCTCAATCGGAACGCAATTAGCAGTAGATATCGAATGGGCTATTCTCCTTTTCTCATTTATCGGTAGACTCTAGCAGATACTCGTACATAGATCTTTCAACCTCTATGGAGGTGCTTCTTATGTCCTCCCTCCACTTCGTCCCAGTGACGATGACATTTTAATATGTCCCATTGAGTCGTGTTGAATGCATCCACCTCTTACTCCTGCCATGTTCAATTAGCCTCCTTTCGGTAACTAACATCGTGTAGTTTTGGCGTCTGTAGGAATCTTGTCATTTAAAATACCCGCGAGTATTGTACTTTCTTTCTCTGGAAATGCCATAGTCCGTGGTTTCAAGTTAATTGAATGTTATTGACATTATGTCAGTTAATCGATGCCGTCTCCAACTCTCTGAATAAATTATCTCTGTTGTCGACCTAATACGACGAATGATGTTGATGAAGATAATTGAAGAAAGCTATTTATGTGACGTAATCAATCAGTATCATATTCGTATGTATGTAGGTATATAACACTTTTTCACTATACTTCTTCCTCCACTTCAATTGAAAATGTTTTACTAACTTCACTTCTTGTATCTATAGTTGCCAAGGGCAACTGCAATTCACGAAAGAGAATATTTTTAGTACCTAAGCTGTGTATCCAGACGCAAGGCTTATATTTATAGATACTCGTGAAAGATGCACTCTGGCCATAAGAAAGAATAGAGAATTCAGAAAATGGAGCAAGAACGTCTTCTTTCGTATTTCAATAAAATAAGTAAATAGATTTGGTCGTACTTTTACATCCAAAGGTGTATTCCCTTGTGAAACTTATAATACATAGATACATCAAGCGATTTCCATGCAAATGTATTCCTTTATCTATGAGCAAGGGTGAGTACCTAGAAAACTCTCAGAAAATCATAGAAAAATTCGAGCTTTTCAAAGTAGATTGTCTGTTAAAAGAACTGCCATTGGTACGTGGTAAGGGTACTTGAAGGATGAAATGCTTAAAACAACCAGCCAACACGCCAGTACAGTAAGAATCTTGCATCGATCCTCACTCAAATCTTTTACAGAATAAAGTGTCTCATTTTGTTTCCTCGAATCCGAAAGATACACACAAATTCCTCGAAATACTGATTACTTTGTCATTCTGTCTTTTTGATGCAATCCTTATTTGTCAAATGCCACACGAGGCGGATAAATAGGACTGCAGCGGAAGGGAATGCGATTGCTATCATGGAATGTGTCAGTAGAATTCCTCCCAGCATTCAAACTATGCTCCATAATGTTTATGTATCTTCGGCATAGAAACTTTCTCAGACAGACATCAATTTCTCCTCGACAGCAAAATTCACGAAATGGGAATTTTTCCTGCTGAGAAAACACTTGACACTTGCGCTGGAACGAAGAAATTTATTTAGAGACGATGAAGATATGCAGATGCACAGGACAGCGTTCCTCTTTTCCATTCTTCCAAGTTTGTATCTTTTGGTGAAATTTATTAAAAATCCTCTGGCGAAAGTTTTCTTTTTTGCCCAGGAAATTGGCTTGTATTAGGATTGTTTGCATTTTCTCGGCACTCAATCAGGATTTGGCAATCCTTCGAGTATATGCACATGCATAGATAAGAATTTAATATCGAGAATATATTGAAAAGATAACCTACGGAATTCCTTTCAGTATGTTGACTTGTGTTACACCTAGTAGGCGTTGTGTTTTGTATTCGAAACGAATTTACTGCAATGGCTATACCCGATAATCCTTTACATCTTATCACTGCTGCTGGAGTTATTCAGTTGCAGAAGTTCGAAAAATTAATCGATTTCGTAAGCCTTTTGGTGTGGTTTGAACCTCAATGGCTACCAGATCCTCATCCTCGATTGCAAATACGATTAATTTTGTCATCAGGGAGAACTATTTGGTGCTTTGAGCGCAATAAGATTTTCAAGATTTTGTCAAAGAAGGAATCAAAAGGATGAGTTTTTTTTTATAATTGACGCGCATTGAAGGGATTTTGCGTACCCTTAAAATATTTGCAAACAGCGCGGCCGAAGGAAACTTACAATAGAAGGAAGAAAAGAGAGGTACCGATGAACGTTGGTTTTAAATGTTTGAAGGTTATAATGGCTAGGAAATAAAGATCACGCAGGGCATTCCGAAGGAGTCACCATATTTTTCATATTTTAGAGTACGCCCGAACGTTGGCTTGAGGGTACATTGATAAGCATTCATAGCAAGACGGGTGTTGAGTTAAAAGTTAGAAGGGGTGGAATGCTACTGGCAATATGGGAGGAGCACTTGTGGTGAAAATAGCGATACAACAAGGTGAGACATGAGAGATTACGTCTATGTTCGAGGGTGTTGAATGGCTGTGTGATATTGTCATCACCTATGAATTTTATCGCGCGGTTTTGAATCCTATCTAGCAGGTGCAGAGATGTTTTGGGCGCACCCGACCAGATATGGGCATTGTACTTCAATTTTGGGCGGATGAAATTGAGGCCAGATCAGAGACGGTAAAATATTTCTTACATCGCTAGAGGAAATCTAGACATTTCGTAGCACTTTTGGCTACATCGAATATGTGGTCATTCCAACGTAAGTTGTCATTGACACACATACCGAGAATGGAAAGTTTTTCGGTTTCGACAATGTATGTGCCATTCATGGATAATGGCTGGGTGTTTCAATTTCGCTTTAACGACAGCAGACAGAATTATGTTTTGTTATTGATAGTTCCTCAATTGGTTTTGTTGTTAATATCGGAATTTTATGAGCTTAACATACGCTGCCGGTCCCGTTCTACAGCTGACGAGCAGGGACGTGAGTTCAGAAACGAATATGAAAAGCAGAGAGTACTGTCATCAGCAAAGGAATATATTGGATTAGAAGTAGCAGACAAGAGATCATTGATGAAAATTAAAAAGAGTGTCAGAGACAGAACGGAGCCCTGGGGCACACCAGCATTTATATTGTGAATATCAGACTTGAAACCATGCAAGACAACTTGAATTTAACGTTCCGAAAGGTAATTTGTAATCCATTGAAGAAGATAGTGGTAGATCCCAAATGCACGCATTTTCGACAAAAGAACCTGATGCCGAACTCTGTCAAATGCCTTAGAAATATCAAGTGCAACTATCTTGCTTTCACCAGATTGATGTATGCTTTGGTTCCACTTTTTGGTGAGACATGCCACCAAATCACCAGTGGACCTGTTGTCGCTACGAAACCCGTACTGCCGGTCATTGAGAAGTTTTTGTGTTGATATTTCACCGTCAGCTCGGTTTATCAGCGTTTCCATGACTTTGGAATGAAGGGACGTAAGTGCAATGGGTCTATAGGAGGAGAAGCAAAAAGATTCGGCTTTTTTAGGGACGAGCTGGACAAATTCTGTTTTCCATTTGCTCGAAAAGAGTTCTAAAGAGTAGGATAGTGCTAAATGTCTTCTGGTGGCAGTTGCAGAACCTTTTCCTTTTCACTGTACAGTTCCTGATGAAGTTGCTAAAACGAAGGTCAAGTGCATACAATATAATCTGTGGTCTGTGATGGTGCCTACTAGGATGGTAAACCTGACCACTTCAGCCGATAAAATACTGTTTGTAAGTCTCTGATCCAGCTTCAACCGGAAGCAGGTTGTGCCTTTTATAATTGACTTCTATCGGATCTAGTTTGAGTACGTGTAGTGAAACATTCCGATACCGCAAGAGACTTAAAAGATGTATAAGGCTATGCCAGTTTTGGTAGTTCATCGGTTTTATGGTTACCCTGAATATCACGATGTCCAAGTGTGGATTTTGAACTGTTTGGTTATCTCGTTGAGTGATAGGCCCCGGTTTGTAACTATCTTTGACGTTGCCATAACTGTGCCGTTGGTGCCGAGCTGATGGTAGTTGTCGCCAAAGAAAAAGTGAATGAGTGTATGTCAACAACATGACATTTTCAAATCTTAAGGCTCATGTTACATCATTGCCCCACTCTTATTTGGCTTCCCTCCTTGCTAGGAAATAAAACGCGCAACAGGCTTTTTAATCCGAGTGGAATACCGTGAAACCTTATCGTCAGGAGATAGCGTCTTCAAAGTTGATTTGGATGGTGTATTTGTACTGGAGCTAGGAACAGGATTAATGGTATAGTGTCAACCTATTGCCTTAGTTTGCAAAAATAAACGTAATTCGTTGTCGATTTCAGCTCGGTCTTTGAGTTGATTTTGATGACGCTTCCATAATCCAAATGAAGTGTCCTGATTGGCTTCACTTAGTCCTTGGATCCAACTAGGACCTTTTGAGAAATTTCTTGCGTAGATAGGTTGGTTGCTGTAAAATTTGCGACATCGATTAAGGGTTTTTATTGAAGTCTTACTACAGTTTAGGATAAGTTGTGAAATGATACTTCGATTCTTTCATGGACGAAGCAATTCAGCTGGTGATTTTTTTAGATTTGGGGTTTGGGATGGTTCGGTAACTTGGTAGGTGTTGGCATAATTCTAGGTCTTGATTTGGATTTTCTTCTAAGATCTAAGAATGTGCGAATCCCATGCTCAGCTTCGCCATGGGAGATAGGGTGAAAAGGTGCGGGGCGCAAATAGTCAATGGGACAACGTAGATTGCGGGGATTGGTATTGAAGGAAATGGAGTTAAAAATGGATGCACAGTCAATGAAACCTGAGAGAAGACGATGAATGAAAAGAACGTCAGCAATATTCCTACGTTCTTCTGACGAATTCATATTAAGAAGTTTGAGGCGGTCTTGATAGGGAGGTAAGATTAAAGGGTCGTTCCATGGCAGGCCACGGAGGGCAAATCGGAGGAATCGACGTTGAATACCCTCGATTCGGGAAACATGAATCCGGTGAAAGGAGGACCAAGCTTGACTGGCAGACTCAATCAGGGGGAGAACAAAGGTAACATAGAGAGATCTGGTTCCATACGGGTTGGAAAATTCCTTAGACCACCGTTTAATAAAGCCAAGTGATGAGTTGGCTTTGAGAATCATCTTATCGATATGGAAACGGAAATTAAGCTCACAGTCGAATAATATGCCAAGGTCTTGAAAAGACTGAACCAGGCGAATTGGTTGACCATAGAGAAAATAAAGTCGGGGAGGAGACGGGTTGCATTTACGTGAGAAAGTTATAGATTGACATTTGGCTATACTTGTACTCGTATTAAGCTCTAGGCAGTTTTTGAGGCACCAGATTGAAAACCGATCAAGGTCTTCTTGAAGAAGGGCAGAGTCATAGGGAGAGGAAATGGTTTTAAAAAATTTTGTGTCGTCATCGCAAATGGAGAGGGAGGAGTGTTTAATAACCCTCTCAACATCGCTAATAGTAAGAATGAAAAGAAGAGGGCCAAGATGACTGCCTTGTGGAACTCCAGATGAGGCGAGGAATGGAACAGAACGGGCGGATCTAAATCGAACGCTATAATATCGGTTTACCAGGTAAGAAATCCATTTTAATAAGAGAGGCTCAAAGCCGAGAGCAGACAATTTGAAGAGGATCAATTGATGAGATATCTTATCAAACGCTTTAGTGAAATCAGTTGCGATAAAATTGATTTCTTTGCCATTTTCTAAGGCTGAGAGAGCAAAAGACACGAATTCAACTAGGTTTGTGGTAGTTGATCTACCTTTTAGAAAACCATGTTGTCGGGGTGAAATACCAGGCTTGCATTTGAAGCTTAAGGCTTCCTATAAAATTCTTTCAAAGAGTTTGGGAAAATTCTCTCTGTGTAAGGGATAGACAAAAAAGGTGGGAAAGGGGTAGAGACAGGTTGGAAGGGCATTTTTTAAGAAACACGGCGGGGAGTCCGTCTGGGCCAGGGACAAATTCAAATAGTTAAATCAACTTCCTATGAAATGCTTTGACGGTTCCTTGTCATTATCGGATTAAGACCACCTAAGTAGTACCCCAGTTTGGTCCAGAACTTTGACTAAATAGGTCATAAGAGAAATCGGTCCAAACTAGTCAAGCTCTTTCATTCAAGTAATCATTGATGGGCAGATGGGAATTTAATGTAGAAAGAAGGATCGGGAAGGTTTATTTCACCAAGCCTAGGGCAGGCTTGTTTCGCAAGTTGAGCCAGTATATGGGTGAAGTCATTAGAAAGTTACTGCCACAGGCGTAAAAGCTGTAAACCTTCGTAAACAAATTTCAACAACGCATCAACCTAAAAGTTTAATATCAAGTTGCAGAGAAGCTTCTCGAACATGTGGAACATACTTCTAACAGGTAACTTGGTGGCAATGATAGTTTTTCCAATTTTTATGTTTCAGCAGCTGTCAAAGTTATCAATGACGTCTAGCTGTCAAAATATTCAATAAGGCTTGACATTTTATCATGCATCGATTTACGCTTGGCGAAGATGAGGAACTTACTAAAAAATATTGTCGAAATTCGAGCTCAGTTGTAAATATGCAACGTGAATTTCATTGTGAGCTCGTGTGCAGGCCTTAGGTTTGCAGACAATGTGTAGCACCGTGGAAAAGTTTGAGCGTGAGTAGACTCTTTTGAATTTTAAGCCATCAACCAGATAGAAATTGGTGCGAAATGAAGAAAATATAGCCGCCGTAGCGGCCAGTATCGAAGAAGACCCAGAAATGTTGATTCGCCGCCGATCAGCTGAATTGAACGTCGCCAGAGAGTCGACCCGGTTTATTTTGAGTTGGATTTGGGTCTACATTTGTATAAGATTGTACTGACGAACTCGGACAACACCGTATGTTCGCTAATTGTACACTGGAAATGTTGGCTGGAGATCCGGATTTTGTCCAAAAAATCATCTTCTTGGACGAGGCCTAAATGTAAACCATCCACAAAGATTGACTGTTTGGTGCGATTTATAGATGGCGGCATCATCGGAACTTATTTCTTTCGAAATGAGGAAGGCAACATCGTTACGGTCAATGATCTGAGGTATAGAGCGATGTTAACCGACTTCCTGTGGTCAAAGCTCGACAATATCTACATATTCGAGCTGTGGTTTCAATAGGATGGCTGTACATGACATACAAGTGACGCAATTCTTGTGAAGGAGAAATTTGGAGACAGGGTCATCTCACGGCGAGCATTCATTCATTGGCCGCCGCGATCATGCGATCTGACACCACTCGATTATTTTCTTTGGAGCTACATCAACTCCTTAGTCTACGCTAACAATTCAACCACTTTTTGTGAGCTCGAGGCCAACGTTCAACACGCTATTGCTAGAATAACGACGCACATATTGCACCGAGTCATCAAAAATTGGACCGTCTGCTTCAAGAACTGCCAGCGAAACCGGTGCGGCCATTTGCATGATGTGCTCTTCCACACATAATGCCATGAACATAGCTTCAAAATAAAGCCAGAAACAATTATATATCTCATACCGTTGTTGTTTTATTTAAAAATTTTTTCCTAACGTTCTTAACTGGATACCCTTTATTTTGGCTAAATAAATCGATGATTCAAAAAGGTCAGATCAGCGGGGTGTGGAAGAGATTGGATCAGGCCAGATAAGATAAAATTAACATCGTGTGGAGTAATGGTCCGATAACTATCAAAACAAGTGTAACGTAATAAATGTGAAATCCGCATTTTACATGGCATCGGTACGCTGCTCATTCCCACAGAATTTGACACATATTCCGTGACTGGAGGGTCTGCGATGCAAGTAATATTCATACGAATAGATAGTGACTAGTATTCGAATCTTCCTTTTAGAGTAACAATAAGAATATAGCGGTGTATTTTTGAAACAATACATAAGGAGCAGTGGGTGGAGGATAAAAGGCAGGTGAAAGAAACTCTGAAGAACGCCAACATTTCCAGCGTGAATTTCAAGTTTGAAGTCAATCAACACAAGATGAATACTAACGACCCAATCTAATCCAACTGAAGAAGTTATTCATCGACTCCAATCTATGTGGTATCATGAAATCCACACATGCTGAGATCTTTAGGTTCTTTCGTATGTTATTCAGACGTGCAAAGGTCATTAGTGCCCAACAACTTGCAAAAGATGGAATCAGTCATGCTCTCCATCAAAATCGTCTGGGCTGCAGCAATAGCTGAAGGAAACACCCTCGTTTTCCTTTTACATAATATTCCACTTGATAGGATATTTCAGATGTTTATTCTCTCCCCAGTTGGAATAAAGAATTGAGGTGGCATTCATTCAGATTAGAATCTTACATGTATCTCACACATTATGATGATTGCTGATTGCAATTCTTTTCTAAAATTATCCTTATAAGCCCCCAACATTTCTTCCCTTACCTAAATAATCTTCTTAAAGCTAAGGATATATAATCTTCCTTAAATAAATGGAATAGAATACATTCCCATTTATTGCTAAATCACAATTAAGGTATTCTTAGACTTCCGGTGAGTCGTAACTTTTATAATTAAAGCTCACTCCCATCTGATCCTGTCCTATTCTTCATAGCAGCAATTGATTAAGAATCAAAAGGGATATCACAACACGCACAATACAAACATTGGCAGCCCACCAAGGACCACAATTCCGGGCATCTGAACAATTCTGTGTTGGAAAGAGCACTTCTGCCAACAATTGTTTCACAGGATATCTGATATCTGTCGTATTTGAGAAGTGGCTTCCACAGATACAGCCATGTGCACACTCTTAAATACATTTTCATAGGTAAGATATATGATTAAAGTATTTACGAGTATGTCATGACTGGCAGACCAACTAAGCAAAGCAAAAGAGAATCCTTATCTGGATACTACAACACAAAGTTAGGGAATGTCAATTGAGGACAAATACGTGCCACATGTCGACAATTGAAACCACAGATGAGTTAAGTATACAGACGCACAGGCACTTGCATGCTACTGGGCAAATTTTATTTGTCTGGAAATAGTAAGCTGTTTCCTCTCTCTCTCTCTCTCTCTGATTGGGAGAAGGAAATTTGTCTTGGTGCTACTTGAATTTCAATCTGGCCAAATTCAATTACTGACTTAAATGGAATATGAGATTGGACAAATAGTTACTCCAAGTTATTCGAAATTTAAATTCACTTCTGCTGTAGTAGAATACATGGATATTGTACTCGTATAATGAAAAAATTCACTTGAATTTGGAAGAAAATTTATTTATTGTAAAAAATTTTGTAGAAAGAATTGTCACAGAAACAACTTTTTACACGAAGATGCACTCAGCATATTACATATCCACCAACTGGTTATCCCGTGCCTTTTTAAATAATTATCACCTTTAAAGCTCGACGGGTCTAGATGACCCGCCTGGATCTTAGGTTACCGCCTAAGCCAATAATTGTCTTTGTCATGTTTTGTAGCCACATAAACTATGCCCTCTAATCAGGGAGGGGCATTCTTCTGGTCGAAGAACTATGAAAAGTGAGAAACCAAGTTCACGGACTTGGGATTAAAACCTGTAATACCCTTCACGTGAGAAATAAATGTAGGCCTTAATTCTCGCAAGGCGTCACTTCAACTTATTCCTTCTCTGAAATCTCAGCAACGAGTATACGAGTACTCATATATGGTGCTTACACCACAACGAAGCTTGACCCTTTGGTTGAGCGAAGAGATAAACTCAAAGCTGTACAGGAATCCAATCGCACTGAGCCCAGCCTAGGAAGTGATTCAGACAATAGAGATCTGTCGCATTGGGTCTCCACCCAATATCATCCCCGAAAATCAGGTTGGTTTTAAGGCAAGGTATCACATTGTCCATGCTGCGTCAAAACTGATCTCAAACATGGAGTGGAGTAAATGCAAGAACCAAGCACGAGTGCTTGCCTGGTTGACTATGGTCTGAAGGGCTTTTCTACGGATGCGGAATCGGCATGCGGAAACTTCTGCTATATATGATTTACAACATGCTTATGGGAAGAAGTTCGTTGTTAAATGTGGCAACGTGATTTCGAGTAAAGTTTTTTAACAACGAAAATGGTTTACCGCAGGTGACGGTTATTTCTCCGATACTGTTCAACGTTTAAACGAGCGAAAGGTATCCTTAATCACGCTGTAGACTTAGATGATTTAGTGGTGGACAAATCAGGTCCAAAAATCGAAGTCGTAAGCATTTTTCACGAAGGGTTTTTTGGGATACCAGAAATAACTGACGAAAGTTTGCTCATCATTGGATAACATGGTGTTAAATTTTTTTTTTTTTTTTCGGTGCTTATAGTAGTGTGAGATTCTTACTCACTAAAAAAAACACCTCCCTTATGCAGGCTACGATTGAGTTCACACTCAACCAAGCAGTTCTTCTTTCGCGTTTTATTTTGCGCTTTAATAAGATATTTTGCAGGCGATTTTCCATTGAAAATTCCTACGTACTTTAAAAATTAAGCGCTGCTGATCACCGCGTTAGATAGAAAGGCTTAGTCCTTTTCAGACGGCGCAATAAATTTGTCCCGTCACGGATCTGTTGTAGTCGATTTTTGTGTTTTTCCGCAAACATTTTAATTTCGTTCTGAAAGTTTTCGGCACGTTTTGGAATGTCTGTAAGACGTTAACGTTACTAATTTTGATACAACCCCAAAGCTGTATACCGTATATCCAAACCGGTTTTAGCACTTACTTGTATAGCAGCAATTTGTTTTCTAAACTGAGCTTGGAATACTTTCCAAGAAGCCAGTACATGTCGCTATGCTTAATCTCAAGCTCTTCACGTTTTTCTTAACGTGTGATCTCCATTTAAGTTTAGCGTCGAGTGTCATACCAAGATATTTGGCTTCGTTCGCGAAAGGAATTTGTACTGTGTTGATAAACACAGATAGATTGTCAGTTTTCTTGAGAGTGAAGTTCACATGGACAGACTTGTTTTCATTAAGCGCGATTCGCCATGTCTTGACATAGACCTCGTTTGCTTCAGCTGAGTTAAGTTGTGAATTGTTGGTTTTAAAGTGAATTTGTTTCAATAATAATGAAAGTAAAGACATTAACTAAGGAAAAAATCCTTAAAGATAAAAAGGTAAATAAAACTAAATTAAAATCATCTGCCAACATACCTGAAAATGTAACTAAAAAGGTGAAGAAAACCGCTAAGCACAGTAAAACTGTAGCCAAAGAAACTGTAAACAACATTGAGAACAATTCAAAAAAATCCAAGAAAAAGAAGTCTCACAAGCAAGAATTGGAGGGTTTAAAGGACATCGATCCCGAATTCTACAAATTCCTCAAGCAAAGCGATAAAGAATTACTAGAATGACGATGATGAAGATGAGCGTGAGCATGAAAAGCCGACAAAGCAAGTGAAAGATCAATCTGCCGTTGAATCAGATAATGACGACGACGATAATGAAAAGATTCATAAGCCGAGCAACAATTTAGAAGTTGCCAGTGATGAAAGTGATTTCGAAGATGATGAAGAACATGCCGAAGATGGCACTCAAAAGGTAACACTGAACCTTCTGGGGCAGTCGTTCATAGACCTTCGCGGAGTTTAGACGTCTTTCGAATTACAAGTGTGAAGTGATTCGCTGAAGTAAGAAATTGAACAATTTGGGTTTAGGCTCCAATCAGCACGACGTTAGTGTGCTCGCTTGAGACTGCAACGGTTGTGGGTTCGACTCCTAGTAGTCGGCAGAGACGTTCTTTTTTTTTTTTTTTTTATTTTATTTTATTTATTATAAATAAAAATAAGTGGTGTTACGAGTGTTGAATTACCATCACGTGATGGATTGTGTTGAGCGGTCCGCTATGCCTATAGCAGGATCTGCTGAAATGTTAGGTGAGGCTTCGAGTGGTTCGAGCCAAACTCCAAAGACAAAGAGAAGGAGGAAATTACCAACGACCACTGTAAAGCTGCTTGCGGGAGTGAGGGAAGGCAACAACTTCGCTTCATTGGCCGCAAGCGAATCTGATGATGAAGAGGAAGAGATGGAGGCCATTAGTAGTAGCATCAAAATGCTACAACAAAGAGTGCTGGCCATAAAAGATAAGCAAATGATAAGAAGGAAGAGGGAAGAGCAAGAGCAATCCCAACAACAGCAGCTTGCTCAAAAGCAAAAACAACAACAGCACCAAGTAAATAAAGTAGCACAAGTGTTACAACAACAAAATGTTAAGAAACACCAGCAACATCAAGTGCAGCCACAACAACGGCAACTGCTAAAACAGCAGCTGCAACAAAAACGGCAATAGCAAAAACAGGAGCAGCAGCAGCAACAACAACAGCAGCAGCAGCAGCAACAACAACAACAACAACCGCAGCAGCAGCAGCAGAAGAAGAAGGAGAAGGTGCCTCCTATCAACACCTATAAATTGGAGGTAAATGCTACCAAAGACCTGTGTAGGCTGGTCATTGGTAATAATTTTAATATTAAAAGATTGGGGAACGATCGCCATGTCATCCACTGTAATACAGTGGAGGGCTACGCGAAAGTGAAAGAGCTCCTAAAGGAAACGACGACGGAGCACTACTCATTCACACCGAAGTGTGAAAAGCGGCAATCGATGCTGCTGAAGGGGTTGGAACTGTCTTCTGATCCTGAGGAGATCCTGGCACTGCTCAAAGAGAAGGAGTGCGAAGGACTCAAGTTTGTGGGGGTAAAGCCATTTACCACAGCTAGAGCAAGGCGGGAGAAACGGAATCTGCCGTTCTTCCTGGTGCAGCTCAGTCCCGAAAGCCGTCTGGATAGTCTAAGGAGTATCAATGTCCTAGACTACCAGGTGGTTCACTGGGAAAAATTAAAAAGGAGCGAAGGCGTTATACAATGCGTTCGCTGCCAGAGGTTCGGACACGCCGCGTCGAACTGTCAAATGCAGCCTCGATGCGTGAAGTGCGCAAAGAACCACAGTTCCGAGGAGTGTGCTCTGGGTAAAGATGGAGCATCCGATAGGACGCAGCTCTCGTGCGTATTATGTGGGAACGTGGGACACACCGCAAACTATCGGGGTTGTCCTAAGTTCGCTGACATTAAAAAAGCAAAACTGGCTCGGCAGCAGAAGGTGGAGGTCAAACGTTCACCTGTGAGGTTTCAAACACCAGCCGTCACGCCCCAAATTTCCTACGCCCAAATGGCGTCAGGTAGGGGGGCTACGATACAGCAAGCGACTGTTGTTTCTCCGGCGCCAATGCCGAGAACAACGGAAGCTGCACCTAACATGCTGGCCATCTTGCTCGCAATCCAAGGGCAGATGGCTCAGCTGCAAAAGCAGGTGCAAGAACAGGCCAAGAGGGTGGACCAGATCTACGCGCTGCTGCCGGGCCTAACGCAACACATGTCGTAATGGGTACGCACATGGTGGAGCAAACTTTGAAGGTCCTTGCGGTGAATGTTAACTCACTGATTAGGATCGAACGAAGAGCCGCGATGTTTAAATTGCTGCAAGACCAAGCTCCTGATGTGCTTTTCGCTAGCGAAACCAAGCTAACCGATAAGCACAAACTGGAGTACAATAATTATATTGTTAGAAGAAGAAACCGGCCCCGATCCAAATGTGGAGGCGGCGTCGCTATCTTCATTAAACAAGGTATAAAATTTCACAGAGTATACAAGGGAGTGTTGCGTAGGTTCCGGGTGTTGGAGGCAGTCGTCATTTACATCCCGCTCCGCAGTGGAAAGCGGCTATACTTGGCTTCTGTTTATGCACCTGAGACTTCACAATCCACTTTATTTATTACAGAGCTCGACACGCTTTTTCGACTTCTGAGGCTGGAATCGGGGGAGAATTATTTTATAATCGGTGGGGACTTCAACGCTAAACACAGGGATTGGGGAAATAATGTGCCAAATACTAGAGGGAACCTACTACTCGATTGGTGGGGTCAGCACGATGTCATGTACAGACTCGGTCTTAAAGCGGCGGATAACCCGTCGTTTCCCAGAGGCGGGTCTTATTTGGATCTACTGCTGTACGACGAACGCTTACGACTGACAGGTACGAATTTACAAACGCTTAACTGTCTGCGCACATTCGTGTATGACAGCGACCATTGCGGTTTTAGCACCGAAATTACAGTTCCCAACGAAATTGCGGAATTGGAGGAGTTTGTCCAAAGATATTCTTAAAACTACAGTAAGACTCGATGGACACGCTTCTCCGCAACCTTGACAAGAGCACTCGCTTCGAACACGCTCCATCCACCATCCAATAGGAATTTGTCAAACGAGGAGATCGACAATTACCTAAAACAAATGGACGAGACAATTAAACAAACTATGGACGCTACAATACCGCGATATTGACATACGACTAACGAAGACCTGTTCCGCAATCCTACTATTGACGCACTGCACCGACAGAAAAGTAGACTTCTGACAAGACTCAAAAACTTGTACAGACAGTTAACTGACAGACAAGACCCGGAGATTAGGACACTGAAGGCGTCGATTAAAAATATTCAAACGTTAATAAAAGAGAATTACAGAATTTCTGTAAGTTCGTGTTGGAACAACAGGGTTCGGGCTGTAAACACCAGCAATCCGAATATGTTCCCGCAAATAAATAAACTATTACGGAGAAAAAATCAAAGCGACCTTCTGTGTCTTAAAATAGCCCGGACAACAGACAACGAACGGTTACTGACAATAGCAGGTATTGATCCAAATGAGGCCGCTGATGATGACGACTTCTTTGTGATCGAGGATCCACAGGAGAAGGTTGAAGCCATAGGGGCGACTTTGCAGGAAATATACAAGGCCACTGATACCATTGGACCTAATTATGACCTGGACAATCGCGTCTTGGTGCACGATTTCTTCATTCGAAATGAAGTAGAGAACTGGCGATCCGAGGGCTCTGGTTTCACCCGGTTCAGCGAAGAAAATATGGCAAATAATGTCATCACCAGAGAGGGTGACCTACCCCCGTTCATTTCGAAGGAAGAGCTCCGTGAGATCTTCGACACAATCAGGGCTAAGAAATCAGTGGGGACCGATGGTATTCCAAACATCGTGCTTCGACATCTTCCTCTAGAAGCGGTGGACATTTACACCACCCTGTTTAATAATGCAATGAATAATGCACATTATCCAGCGCATTGGAAAACGGCGGTGGTGCAACCTATTCCCAAAAAGGGAAAGGATATATCCAATCCGGCGAATCTCCGGTCGATAAGTCTCCTTCCGAATATCAGTAAGGTGTTTGAAAAAGTAATCAATAGAGCTCTGTCTAGGTGGGTTGAGGACAAACATATAGTTCCGGATAATCAATTCGGTTTTAAGGCGGGACATGATATCTCACATGCCGCGTCTAAACTGGTGTCCGATATCCAATGGAATAAAGGCAAAAACCAATGCACTGGTGCCTGCCTTGTTGACTTGGAGAAGGCCTTCGACACTGTATGGTTAGAGGGTCTTTTCTATAAGCTGACTAGGCTGGGGATCAGTAAACCACTCTTGTACATTCTTTATAATATGCTAACCAACAGACAGTTCATCGTGAAAAATGGCGATGTGACTTCTGTTGGAATATTTCAAATTAAAAATGGTCTTCAGCAAGGCGCGGTCAATTCGCCGATCCTATTCAACATTTATACAAGCGACTTGATAGGTTCACTTCCCCATATTATTGCGTACGCAGACGATTTGATAGCGTACAGAACAGGTACAAAAATCGAGGTCATTAATACTCTCTTGCAGCGTGATTTCGATAAGATAAGACGATTTTGCGATGACTGGAAGTTGAAAATCAACTTTCGGAAGTCGGAAACCATTCTCTTTAGGACGCCGTTGTCTAGAGCCTCTAGGGATACCAGAAAAAATTGGCGTAAGTTCTCGATCATTGGACAACACGGACAGCCTCTTGCCTGTCGAAATGTAGTCAGATACCTTGGGATCTGGCTAGATCAGTTTCTGTATTTTGACAAAAATGTAGATGCTGCTCTGGCCAGAGCCAAAGGAGCTTTTGCCCTTACAAAGAGACTGTTTTATAGCAGCCAACTCGATGCGAGGGTAAAGGTAATCTGCTACATGGCCCTTATCAGGCCCATGCTGGTATTCGGGTGCCCCGTGTGGTTCAATGTACGAGCAAGCTTAATGGAAAAGATTCGGGTGTTTGAGAGGGCTTGCCTTCGCTTGTACAGAACACCAGAGTCGGAGTACAAAAAATTTTATCGTAATGAGGTCCTTTACAACAGGGCGAACCTAATGCGAGTGGACAACTTCGTAATTAAGCTGACTCGAAGGCACATTGCAAGAGCAATGAACTCGACGAATAACCTGATATCTGGGGCTTACTACCCCAACTACCTTTACCACGAGAGTGTGCGCTCTGACGGCTTCGTTCCACCGGAAGCATTCCTCTACCTAGATCAGATAGGGTTGATCCAGGATAGATCAGCGGTCCCGTTAATCTTCCATGTCGCTCGGAAAGCTGGGGAATCGCGATAAGAGGGATGTCGTTCGGCAGCACCAGCATTTCTGGTGGTTGAATGATGGAGAAGATGTTTCGTCGTCGTCGTTTCCGTCAATTACTGACCAGCCTCACTAATGGGGCAGAGCTGACAGATCTATTTGCTCTGCGAATAGCGATGGCCAGCTTACATAGGTTTAGGCTAGCATTTAAGAAATATATAAATATATACATATATATAATATATATATATATAATATATAATTGTGTATTATATATATGTGTGTATATTGTGTATGTAAGGTAGACTAAGGTATATTTTAAGTTAGATATTAAGTTTTATAGAAAATTAAGTCCATATGCTAAGTTTTTGTTAACAATTTTTTTCTTAGCCTTAAGTATACAAGATATATATGTAAAAAAATAAATGTAAATAAAGTCGAAAGACATAAATACAAGAATTTAGAGTAGCTTAGAGTGCCTGTGTGGGGCCAGTAAGTTAGTATAAGATTGTCAAGTAATTTTAAGCTAGCATTTAAGCATTTTTTGTTAGTATGTAAGGGTTAATGATTAAGATAATAAAAAAATGCATTTAAAACTATAAAAAAAAACTTAAAACTGAACCTTCTGGATCAATGGCAACTGCAATTACAACAAAAGAATGTATCCATTGATGTCGTTCGAAAAGTAATTCAAGCATTTAGTTCTGCTTTGGCAAGCGTGTCGGGAGATGATTCGAAAACTTCAATGTACAAAGTAGAAGGTTCTACCTCTTTCAATGGAGTTGTTCAGCTGTGTGTGCTTTACATGCATCCAGCACTTATCAGTTCACTAGGACTCACGGAGAAAACGAAGACTCCTCTACATAAAACCAAGAAATGGGCCAAAGTATGAAGTTGTCTTCGATACTACTTGATGGATCTGATTCGCCTTATTGAGCTTGTCTCAAACCCTAATATACTTACTGTTCTTCTAAAACATCTTCATCAGATGGCGAACATGATCGGATCGTTCTCAACGCTCGGAAAAACCATCCTCAAACTTCTTATTGTTCTCTGGAGTACAGCTGACGAGACGGTTCGTATTCTCTCGTTCCTCTGTATTCTAAAAATCACACGAAACCAACAGATGTCAATGCTTAATCACGTTTTAAAGGCAATGTACCTCTCCTACGTGCGCAATTCCAAGTTTGTGTCACCAAATGCACTTCCATCGATCAATTTCATGCGTCGCTCACTCGTTGAAATGTTTGCTCTCGATCTAAGCACAGCATACCAACATGTCTTCCTTTACATACGACAATTGGCTATCCACTTGCGAAACGCCGTTATCCTTAAGAAAAAGGATAGTTTTCAGTCTGTATACAACTGGCAGTATATTAACTCCATTCGCTTGTGGGTGGATTTACTTGGAACAACACACAACAAACCACAATTACAACCACTCATCTATCCTCTGGTCAGCATAACAATCGGAGTGATCGAGCTTATACGAACGGCGCAGTAAGTACTTCCCTCTACGATTCCATAGTATCAGTGCTATGATAGGTTTGGCAAAGCAAACAGCCACATTCATACCGGTGTTGCCGTATATCCTTGAAGTATTGAACAGAACGTACCTGGATTTTTAACGTAAACCACCTGTCATAAGACCTTATGTTTACGAGATGCCCATCGCTCGCCACAAAAATGTTGATACCAATTCGGAACTGTGTTGGAGGCAAAAGTTCCACCCTTCGTATGAGTCGAGGCCGACCTAAAACCTCTTGCTGTTCTTAGGGTCACAGCACCCAGTACTTTATTCGCAACTCTGCAATGGGTAAACAGAAAAGAAAACCCGTACCCGCGATTTGGGTTTAAACCACAGCCACCATGACGCTCCCACAAGGGGGCCTACCTCTAACAAGTCAGGCCCGGACCGAAATCCGGGGGGCTCCTGACTCCAATGGTACCGTAATTTAAGTTCTGGTATGGACTACCGGTGGTCAAGCCGCCAACAACACATATGACCGGCAGCTTGTAACTGGTCAAATCGTAGCAACCATTTAGAGGCTGTAATCTGAAGATGTTTACGATAAGACCAGTATAGAATAATCTGCCCCCGCTTTTTATTAGACAACGTCATTAATGGGCGAAGCCTTGATAATTGGGCGGGGGCCCGAAGCATTGAACAGCACCACGTTTAACAAGAAACACACAGTGGTTTCCATGAAGCCTATGCAATTCACTTGTATTCTTCGCTTGAACAAGTGACAGATGGCCGAAAATGGATTCCGCGATGAATTCGTGGACAATATTTGCGGTTTGTTGCTAGATTACTTGGCACATGAATCAGCGAGCTTAGCGTTCCCTGATTTAGTGGTGCCAACGGTAATTGCTTTAAAGCAAAACCTCAAGGTATGCAAAAACTCTAACCACTCGCGAAAGATAAAGCAGCTGCTCGACAAGATCGCAGACAATGCCAAGTTTATTGAAAACGAGCGAAGAAAGATTAACTTTGGCCTGAAGGACACCAGTCTCGTTCAATCGTGGGAAACAAAGATTCGTAATAATGGTACCCCGTTGGAAATATACTACACCAACTGGCTTAAGATACACAAAACGAAAAAGCACCGCCAAGCAGCTAACACAGACGACATCAACAATTACGATATTCCAATGATCAAACGGCAAAAGACCCCGAAATCTAAAGATGAAGGCGAACTGGAGTTATTCCCATCAGATTCCGAAGATGAACTTGCGAATGGCAAGTTAAGTGGCGAAATAGAACCGGAGGAACAACAAGAAGCTGTGAAGAAACCCAAGAAAAAGAAGAAGGTTCCAAAGGCCAGTGAAGTTTCCGCTGAAATTGCAGAAGAGGAACACAATGACGACGCAGCAGCTGCTGTGGATATTGTTCAAGATTTAGACTTAGATGATTGGTAGATTGATTTTTGAGTAATAAGTTTTTAATTCGTACTAACTGAGTTGGTCTACATACTAAATAAAGTTATTTGTCCAGTTGTTAACCCGTGTTAGGGCACGTTGCAACTTAGCAGTTGCTACTTCGACAGTTTTAGCGTGTGCCAAAATGGCAGTGTCATCATCAAATGTGGCTAGCACAGTATCATCCATTTGCGGTGTGTCGCGGGTAAAAAGCAAATATACAATAGCAGAGGGCCAAGTACACTTCCTTGCGGCATCCTCGCCTGTATTGTGTTAAAATTGGAATATTCGTTTCCGTGTCTGACACGGAAGAGTCAGTCATCTAGGTATGAACTGTTGCTCGGGTAGGACTTGTCAAAGTTTATATTTCAGGCCCTCGTGCCATACCTTATCATAAGCTTACGAAACGTCAAGGAATGCGCTTTACAAGACTAACTTACACTCGATTGCTCGTTCAATTACATCGGTTATTCGATGCACTTCGTCAACAGTGGAGTGTTTGCTTCTAAAGCCAAATTGATGATCGGGCAAGAGGCGAATTGTGTCAATAATCGGTTTAGGATGATTAAGTAAGATTCGCTCGAAGACTTTCGATATGATCGGGAGCAGCGCTATTGGTTTGTATGACTTTACTTCAGTCAGCGGTTTACCGTGTTTCGGAACCATAATAACTTCTGCAACTTTCTACTGATGCGGTACATACTCTAATCTTATGGTGGCATTTATAAGATAGAGCAACTTTAGCAAACCTTTTTTCGGTAGCGCTTTAATTCGTAATCAAGTCACATTGGGAGGTTTTATTGGGCTTAAGCGTGTCTATAACATGTCTTAATGCCCTAAGTGTAGCCTTTTCTATTGGAAGGTTCGTCGTCATGTCTAGCGTATTGACATTCCCTGAAAGCACTTCCCCGTAGAATGGTTTGAATGGTTTGAACGTTTCTGCAAGATGGTAGGCGAAAATGTTAGCTTTTTCTTAATCTTCTTTCGCCCAGTCATCCTGGTTTCTTCTTATTGGTGCCACGTGTATTTGGTTCTTTCGAAGACTGTAAACAGCTCTCCATATGGAGTAATTGGTATCTTTTGTTTCTGTGTGGATTTCTAGGTAGTTATGAATGCCTTGGTTGTTGAGGTCCTTGTTCGATTTTTTCAACAAGTTGCAGAGCCTATTAAAGGACGTTTTATCTTGTTGGGCCTGAGTTTCATGCCATTTTTTCCGCGATCTTCGTTTCTTCCTTATCATTTCCCTTATTTCCGGCGGATATCTTATGCCGATAATGGCAACTTTGTTCGATTCGCGTGGAGTGTTATCCAGGCCGCTTGCTGTATAACTTCAACAAACCGTTCAACTTTTTTTTCAAGTTGATACGGCGTTCTGAGCGGTACTTTTATCTCAGTATATTCGACAACCTCTATTTGGAAATCTTTCAGTGAGTTTATTTTGTTCTGGGTGGTCTTTGTTTCTTAACGAAAGATAATTAGAGTACGATAGGAGGAAAGATCAAAGCTTTCTTCAACTTTGACGTAATTTGCGTTTACTCGTTTTCCGATAAAGTCTATCAGATCGAGTATTTTGGCGACATCCGGGGGCCAGTACGTCGGTCTGTCTGTTGAGTAAAATTGGCAACCACATTCCATACCAGCCCTGTAGAGAGTTTTGCCTTTTTGTGAGATACATCTTGAGCCCCAAAAGGTTCCAATAATAAAGTTTGGTCCAAGAGAGTTAAATAGGTCAATGAATTCGTGCTTTTCGTGATTGAGGATATACTATTTATTTTTAACGCGCACCGAGGTCATTTGAAATATGTCAAGTTCAATTTGTGCTTCAAGAGAGTGTTCAATGCAGTCTTTTATAAATGGGCATGAGCCGCCTTTTGCGTTTCCCGATGGATGATGAGGGTGGTAGTCGCGGTAGCGTTTTAGTTCCACGGGCGAGTGGAGTTGTCGTCAGGTGAGTTTCAGAAATTAAACAAATATCAATTGCTTTTTCCTGAATAAAAATATTTAGTTCCTCAAGCCTTTTCTGTAGGACGTTGGCATTCCACGCAACAATATTGAGCTTCTTTGTCATGATTAGTTACACAGATCTGCTTCGATGTTGAGAGCGTTCGACGGCCCCTGTTGCTCGATAAAGTTGTCGAAAATTTGACTTCACGATTGCGCTTCATTGGAGCTAGCCGTATGGCGCATATGGCTCATATTATACTTATACACTAATGCCATAAAATTGTCTATTAAATAACACTAATATTATAGACATTAACATTAACTTCAATTATTTTATTTCATATTGAATTTGTATACATCTAAAAAAAACACACTTTATTTAATAAATAAATGAAATGGAATGAAACGATTGACGTGGAAGTCCGTAGGCGTCCCTTTGAGAGAGTATGGTGAATGAGGAAGCAACCACCATCTCCTATTAGCGATGGCTTCGAGGACACAAAGCTTAAGATGTGAACGTGAATTATCGTAGTGAAAGACAATTTGGAATTGCAACATGGAGGCGATCAAGTTGAGCCAGGTAAACGTTGCTGTTGATTTTGAATAGCCGTTTGCGGTTTTTGTCCGGAATCCGACATTGTTGATGCTCCTCTTTGTTCTAATGTCATTTGAAATGATTCCCCAATGGATCATTCCACTTCCTCTTCATCCTAGCTTTTTCAGACGACGGACGACCGTTGATTGGCCGACATTGAAGTCTCCGACCAGTATTCAAGTCATGCTTTCGCTCTCTCCTTGGCGGCTGCCAGAAGCACCTGATCGTCGAAATCCGATGGCCGACCTCTTCTTAGATTGTCCTTCAAGCTGATATCACCTAATTTGAAGGGGGAAACAACTGTAGACATTGTCTTTCGCTAATTTTTCCTTCGCCCAAAAATTCCTTGAGACCGCGAAATGAAATGTTTAAGTAGCAGATTTCGTTGTCCTGCAGCAGACTAGCAACAGTTTCGCTTATTTACGTTCCATTCAGGTGGAAGTGGACCTTGTTGATCCAGAAGATGCAATTCACAGTGCGAAATTCCTCCAACATAAATTAAAAACTTTTTCCTTACGTCCTTGCACCAATTGAATCTGAAAAGGGTGAGAATTTAGGTGTTTCTGTAGAATTTTATGAATGATGGTTTTTAAGAACCCCAAACGAGCTGCTCTCGTTTTTTTCTCACCAGCTTCGTTCCGCTTCACGAATATTTTCGGTGATCCTTGATGTTATGCTGGTTCCTGTCTGGGGGGCATTTAGGGCTAAAAAAAAAAGTTCGCTTTGCACCCACTAACGAATTAAATTTACACTTGGCTGAATCGCCGAATAATGCAACATTAACCAACAAGTCGGCGAGCACTCACATAAGAATCGCCACTTTTTAAAAATGCTGCGATAGTGCTTGATTTCGACCACCATGAATTTGCGACTAAAAACCCCGCACTCTCGATGACGCAAATGCTGCTAACCTCCCTCAGTACTTCTTTGAGATATTTGTATTTTAAAAATCTGCCACAGGACAAACATGTTAATTAAAGTCAGATGACATTCTGAGAAAACTCTCTCCCCTAACCTATTTTAAGAAACCGCTGAAAGATGAACTGCTCAAAGCACAAGAATAACTTTTTCGTTGTGGTAAGTCGGATGCTTTTACCCTTGTCAGCGATTTTGTCAATTCACTGACATGGACACATGTTAAAAGAAGATTTTCAAGAACGGTGGCTTTTGGGGCTAATCCAAATTACCCTATTAGAATTCCAGGAATCAAGATATATTAAGAAAAACATGACGGTTTTATTTGCGAGAGAAAGGTCCAACCAGTAGAACTTTAAGCAGCTTCTCAAAAATTTTGGTAAAGCAAAGATTTGCAAAAACGTAGAGGAGTTAGCCGAAGCCTCAAAAGTTCTTTAAATGGTTACCTACAACCTGGGAAACTCGATCCCTATTGGTAAGCTAAATGCTTTTGGAACTTTTACTGGAATCTCATTTTCAAGGGCGTTCTTAGGGGCCTGCAACACTTATACCAAATTATTCAAAGATTCCTTGACTTTATGTCTGGTAGCTACAAGAATCGCCGTATAATCCATTTACCATCAATACAAGACTAACAGAATCTACAGTTCGACAACATGTTAGCCCCGTTAAAGGGTTTTTTTTTGTCAAAAGTGACTGGTTTATTTACAAAAACCATTGCCTTCAAATGACAGTCGAAAGGTGTCAAACTGTACGATCACGCAAGCCCCTTGATAGATTCATTTCGCCAAATTCCCTTGCCAGATTTTGATTTCAATAATTTCATTGCTGTATGGCATATAGTGCCATCCTGTTGAAAACATATCTCGTCCGGATCAATTTCATCGACTTTGTGACAAAAGGTTTTCATTGAGCACAGTCCAGTGACCAGCCCCATCAGATAAGTCATGTATGAAAGGTGTTTTAAGTGCTAGCTCCACTGTAGGACTAGTCTGTATCCGCATCTACACTAGGCGCTATCAAATCTATGAACTCGGTCTTGACAACGTCGGAGGTACTCAGTTATAAACTGTCGTCCATCTCTCAACGAGATGCATACCGTTTGTACAGATTATAATCCACATAGCTGCTAGTACAGGGTAGAGAAGGAGGGTGGAGACTACTTCCTCCACAAAGGGAGCAAGGCTGACATTATAATGGATGAGGTCCCTCCTTTCACACCCGAAGAACTGAACAGGGTAATAACGGGCCTGCCGGGCCGTACAGCTCCTGACCCAGACGGGGGTACCGAGCGAAGTCCGTAAGATCGTGGCATGCGCTCCAGGATATGTTCAATTCGTGTTTACGTGCCGGACTGTTCAGTGGGCGCTGGAAACCCCAACGTGTAGTTCTTTTGGATAAGAGCAAACCATCCCCCTTGACTCAGTCGTCATTCCGACCGCGGTGTATGCTGGATAACGCCGAGAAAATCTTGGAGAAGATGCTACGATCGAAGATCAGAGAGTTCTGCAATCTCTCCGATAATCAGTATGAGTTCCACGAGGGCCGCTCGACGTGTATGTCGGTTGCCGAGCTACTAGGGTTAGTGAAGCATGCTTGGCAGGCCTGCAAAAGACGAGGAGTGCCGACATCTTGGTCACGCTCAACGTTAAAAACGAATTTAACTCAGCAAGATGGGGCGCGTTACTTTGGATAGATAGCTATCTCCATCATCGAGTATTTCAGTACGACACGACGGAAGGACAAAGGGAGAAGTGTCTGACGGAGTGATATAGGGCTCGGCACTGGGCCCCGATATCTAGAATCTCATGTAGGACAAACTCCTTCTCCTAGAAATGCCTGCGTGGGCCAGCCTAACCGGCCTTGCAGATGATGTCGCACTAGTCGTGACGGGGAGATTTCGTGAGGAAGCCGAGCGCAGAATTCGATCGGCAGTCGCTAGAGTGGCGGGCTGGCTGCGGGATCACGGGTTTGAGCTAGCGGTTGTCCTCACCAAGCAACAATGGTTCGGCGGGGACTTCCGTATGAATGTCGCGGGTGCAGTTGCCCGCGTGAGCCCGGTACTTCCCTATCGCGGAATGTCGGTCGACTTACATTTGGGGTAGAGAGGGCGGCTTATAAAGCCCCCAAGGTAGAAACCGCATTGTCTAGGCTAATGCCCAATGTTGGCGGCCCGAGAGAGGCCAAAGGGCGGGTACTAACGTGAGTCGCTAATTCTATTCTGTTGTATGAAGCCAAAGTGTGGGCGGATGCGCTGTCTAGACGGGGTATCCGAAAATGATTGATCTCGGTACAAAGCATCGAGTCGTTATGGCGATTACTATAACCGTGCCCGTCATGTTAATGGCTCGGGAGAGCAGAGATAAATGTCTGCCTCCTGAATCAGAACAAAATAGCAACAGGAGAAACAGAACATCGGCATGCTGGTAGCAGAGCAGGGATGACGAGGTTGAGGGGAGGTATACACACTGGCTCATACCGGTGCTGAGCCCGTGGCTGAAGCGAAGCGTTGGTGAGGTGAATTACTATCTTACCCAGCTTCTCTCTGGACACAGGCCGTTCAACGAATATCTACACCGCATGACAGGAGCATATGTTCTTCGTTTGCCAAACTGACATCATCAGTGACAGCTATTAGGGGACACCCGAAAATATCGTTTCTGGTACGTTGAGTTGCAAGGACGCATGGAGAGCCGTAGACACCTACGCCCAATCGGCAACAGCAGCAAAAAAGGTAGGAGCGGGCGATGAACAGGCGTGCGTCTCCTCGCGAGTAGATATGTTCGATAAGGAGCATAGCCACGATGACTGTTCATATCCCTTACGTCTCCGTATTACCAGCAGCGTGAAACACCGGAAGGAATAGTCGCTATGGGAGATCTGACTAGAAAACACGGTAAAAGACCACGGTAGCCCCACACAGGGTACCTGCAGTGAGCGTCTTTTAGACTGAGAGACGAGCTTCTTCGTTGCAATTGCGGTGATTTAAGAACCCGAACGGTGGCTCTACTTTGAAGTTATGTTAGCGTGATTCCAGGGTGGATGAAAGCTACGCGTAGGAGAGGTGATTTAGTGAGTATCAGCTTAGTAAAGTCGATGAACTTGTCAAATTTTATCCAACCTTAGACATTCAATCAATATCTATAAAGATATTTTTCCCTCTTTCGAAGGATGATGAGTTCCAGAGATAAAGTGTCTACAATACTGGTACCTCTTTATAAGCGCCTAGTTGCAGCATAGTGTGATCATTAGTGCGACAAAGGAATTACTCCGAGTTCGTCATCACGATCGCACTAAACGTCGTATGAAGTGGCGTACTTAGGTGCTAAACAAGAGCGCTAAGGTCCTTGCTTTGCTCGACAAATTAATCGACGATTCCCAGACAAAACTCAAAGAGTTCCGTTTTCCAATTGCATAATAGAAGCTTCCTTCGCCTATTCCGTATAACATACATGTAGGACATTGCAAACAGGGTTGCGTATGCCTTCTCTTGGATGACAGGTATACCTAACGACAAGGTTATCCTCGGTGTCCCAGAGTCACATACTGCTCAAACCACTTCTGAGTAAAAGGAAAGTCACAGCAGCCAGAGTTTTAATGCGTCATAGGACATTTTCTTAAGTTGGGAATCAAATCACAGTTGGGATGCAAAGCCAAGGAAAGTCCAGTGAGATTTGTACTGAACACAATTTCTCTTTTAACGGAAGACGGGAAAGTGTAGTCCGTGATATGAACATCAAATTTAGAGGAACTCGATAGTATATCAAGCGCAGAGCCAGGGGTATTAGGGGAAACTCACTACACCGAAGACAGACTGTTCTTAGAATCTTATAAAAGAAGCTCTGTTTCGTATTTACTTGATACATATGACAAAATCTTGTCATTGCCATTTAGATCTATGTGACAAAAGCCACATCTCGCCAAAGCATTTATCACCGCTAGAAAGTCCGCTCGCCTTTAAAGTTATCGACGTGTTTAATAAGTGTTTTGGTGTGCTACCCAGGTTAAACCCAGATATTTCTCCCTAACCGGGTTAAACCAAGCGGCTTCCTCCTTCTGGGGAAGAGAACAAACCTCAGTGTTAAGAGGGTTACTAAGAGCACATTTCTGGTGAAGAATTACTTCTTCCAGCGCTTTAGAGCAAACAGTCGCTAGGCATTATCAGATAGACAATGCAGCTACATCATCTGCATATGCCTGAATGTAGACTTTGGAAGCATTGAAAGCATTAAGAAGAACGTGGACCAAGATGCAGCAGCAGAAACAGGACGTTGTCTTAGGTCAGGTCCTATCCTAGCTTCACTTTTATTAATAAAACAAATGATTTGCTTACTTTGTGTGATACATGCAGTGAAAAGCCTTTGAGAAGCCGTCTCTTTCCTTGAGTAATCGCTGCAGATCTGTATTCCACCTTCGAACAGCAGACCACTGAAGTTTTTCCTATCAGGCCACTTCAGTTTAAAACATATAATGAGGGTAACGTCCAGGTTCCGAATTGCATCCTCTTACATCCGTCTTGTTATGAGCTTTGCCAACGGGCTTGGCATGATTCTCCTTGATATTTTCTTAAATCACCTTTTGGATAGAATTGAGCCGATTATTTCTCCTTTTTCGTAGAAAATGTTGGCTAAGACCCAACATTGTTGATGACTATATAAGAGGTATTAGCGTGTTACTTCCTTTTGTTCCCAAGAAGTGTTCTCAACTTATAATCAATCCGATCTTCCTGGCATCGCAATATTCTAAGATTTTGGCCAATGATTAATAGTACCAGTAGTACCGTATCATCCTAAAGCTCATTTCGAGAGATGAAATAATAAAGCCTCCTCAAATGCCATAAGTAGAATGACTATGTTGCAGAATGCGTCAACACTTCATTGAAATTCTAATTCCTGATGGCAGTAAAAAATGCATGAGATTACGATTATGTATTCGTGTCCTGATGAAGCATTGCCGCCCAAAGTATTCACCATCAACAAGACAGAATCGTATTATACATTTCTTCCAAATTTAAGAGAGATGGATATTTTTATTTTTTTTTTTCATTTAATTATATGCATATCCCTGTCCTAAAGGGCAAACTTTTAAACCAAAGAAATGCTGATAATGAATGCCACATTTGCCGGTGGTTAAGTTTAATTTATAACTCTTAGCACATGACACTTTTCAGTCAAAGGATACGGTCGACGTACCATATACCCGTATCGGCATCCAAGCATATGCATACACAATGCTATTTATCATGTTGCCTTAAGGTATAAAAACACCGACAACCCGGACAAATAACCGGAGTTCCAGAATGCAATATCAGAGAACGACGAAGGTCTTGCTTGCCAATATTTTTATTTAGTACCACCCATGTGTCCTTCTGATGTAGTTCTGGGAGGTTGCAAACCAAAAAAATTAAAACCAACCTTCTGCAAGGACACCCTTTCATGTGTCGCCCATAAATCAACTCATCACTCAGAAGTTTTTCCAGGCAAGAAGGACGACATCCCTTTATTTTTCATAAAGTTTTTCACCTAGACCGAGTCAGGATAAGGCTGAAAATACCAATTTACGAGTACGAGTATACCCGTAATAATAAATATTCCACAAGAAGGACTTATCCGGCTGTGTTATTCGGATATGTTGTGTTGTCGTCGCCGTCAGATATCGCATCGTACGAGTATCATCAGAAGGGGGTTAATTAAAATGATGTTAAAATTCTTTTCAACAGATTTTCGTCCTTTCAATTCATTGGCTTTAAATTATTTCGCTTGTTTGATGAGCAATGACCTTGCAAGTGGTAATGGCTACCGTCACTTCATTTTGCCTTATGTCCTTATACTTTGAACTAAAATATTATGTAGGGGCAGTCTCACCTGTAAATAGAACTCAAATTACTCTACCGGGAACATATTAAAAAATAAAGTTTTTGTTGACGAGGATATCATTTTGGTCAACCAAAAGTTGAAGAAATAAGCTTCTCCCATACCGTCCGGTAATAAAATTTCAGAAGCTGTTTAGAGTTTGTTGTTAAGTTGTTCTCCGTTTTGAATAGCCCTGTGGATCCTGGAAACTTACTACGCCTAAGCGGCATCGTGTACGATTTCTGGTGGTAAGTCTTAAAGCTCCTTAACTCTTCTTCAATTCCGTGCTTCATTCTCAACTCATCTGCGTCATATTCTTCTCGATCTGTAACGTATTTCGCCCCCTGCTATGAAACTATCAGCGTTTTGGAAAGTGTGGCCTGTCCATTGATATAGCCGTCATTGTAGGGTTGTACCTTTTGGCCTTGTTCTTTGATGAAATCTTTCATTAGAGGCTCAGTTAAGACAGAAGTTTCTTAAGATGCTGCGTAGATTTCTACACGGACTCTGCGTTGGAGTGGAGCATTATGGAGACAAATGGCGCTGCCTTATTTTCAGTAACATTCCGAACAGAGTTCTAAAGGGTCTTTCATTAAGCGCTTCCTAACTTTCAATTTAAATAAAACAAAGTGTGTGTGAGATATCATCGATATTTTTTATCCGTTTGAAAGGCCTATCGATGCCATTATAACATCGATAAAATGGCGCATAAATCAGGCTGAATTTGACCTATGGCATGGGGTATGTTGACTTTGAGGGCCGCTGTGGTTTGTAGCTTATTCGCATAGAACTGCGACTTCAGAAAACCCCACAAGAAAAAGTCTAACGGGGTCAAATGGCACGATCTCGGTGGTGGCCAATTCACATCACCTCCACGTAAGATGATCATGCCCTCGAATCGTTCGTGCAGAATTTTCTATGTCGCGTGAGCTATGTGGCAAGTAGCGCCGTTCTGTTTAAACCACATGTCGTTGGTGCCCATATCATCCAATTCAGGCTAAAAGAAGTTGGTAATCATTGACCTATGGCGCTCGCCGTTGACGATGATGGCCTGGCCAACGTCGATCTCAAAGAAATATGGACCGATGACGCCGCCGGCCCAAAATTCACACCAAAAAGTGACTTTTGCGGGATGCATTGGACGCTCTTGGATCTCATATGCACTGGCATCATCCCAAATTCGACAATTTTGTTTGTTGACGTACCCATTCATCCAGAAATGAGCCTCATCGCTGAAGATGATTTTTCGATGAAAATTAGGGTCAGTTTCCACCTGCTCCAGAGCCCATTAACCGAACACTCGTCGTTGTATATGGTCGTTGACCTTCAGCTCCTGGGTCAGTTGAATTCTGTACGGAGTCACCAAGTTGTGGTCTGCGAAAGACCAAGTTCTCGTGAGCGACGCGAAATCGACTGGCTCGGACTCTCCTGCATACTTCCATGTTATCGGCAGATCTTGCGTTTCGTCGACGTACGGGTGTTGTCTAAAACAGTGGACTACTACCACACTACGAATAGTCCTCGCGGTGGACGAAGCGCGCGGAACACCCATTTTGATAAAACAATTTTATCATTTGCACGTGTTGTTGAACGCTATGTCCGTCCATGGTGATTTGGCAAAATAGACTGAGTAAGTGACAGCTGATTTGACAGATTAGTAGCTTCAACAATATGGCCGCTATCAGCTGTCAAATTTCGGAAGTCCCTATTGGAATACCCTGTATTTGCCGATTTGGATATATGCAGTTTGGTACTGCCATCTGTCGAAAAGTTTGATTCTACCTACCTGTTATTAAGCCATGCACATTCCAGCCATGAGTGTATCGCAAGGCTGATAATTTTTGCTTTCACCATATTAGTTTTTAGGCCGAAGATTACTGCTTTCCCCTATGAACTCGCTGCCATCTTTTGAAGTCCAGGTTAATAGACCTTTTGACAGACCATGTGGATAGACATTGTCGCCCTTATATTAAGCCGATTGATGTTGCAGAGATAGCTGCCAAGTGCTTGTTAATTTGTTCTTTGAGTTGCTACCCAGGTAATGAAATCTCCCGATCTCTTCCACCAATTTTTTCATTTAATCGTGGAAAGGTACACGCTTCAACAACGCTTACATGTCATCCAAATTTTTTGTCAAACTTCGCATCCAATTATGACTACAATTATGCGTTTAATGAACAAATTTGAATCGACGTCGAAAAAAGAGAATACTTCGAAAGCGCGAGTCAATAAGTCATAACCGCAGACAACTGATTCTGCCCTGTTCTAAAAACCTGGGTATCTCTAGAAAGTTCCTGTGGCATATCACCTTGATCAAAAAGCTCCCGCACCACATCACCGTGTGGCGCTCAAATTATTCCAATTTGAGTTCGGTTTTTTTTTTTTTTGTTAAGTTGGTAAATCTGTTGTTGACATTCCCTCTAAATCTTAGCACCATAGCTTGACATTTGCAAAAGTTCTATAGCCAAGAGTACATCTATCTCTGTGTGTGTTGGCGATTTTTTACAATTTTAGGAATGGGTTTAAATTTGCAACAACGAACTTGTGCTCGCATTAAATTTCGCGTAAAAAAACGGATTTAATGGTGCGTGAACGTTGGAAATGTTGGAAAAGTGTTTCGGCAACGATTCTGGTAAACGGTCGTTTACCAGTAGCACGAGCGGTTCAAAAGTGGTCGTGAGTCAATCGAAGATGATGAACGCAGTGGCAGACCATCGACATCGAAAACCGACGAAAACATTGATGAAGTACGCGTAAAAGAAATGTTGGTCAATAACCGCAAATTAACCATCAGCGAGATAGCGGAGGACTTGAACATTGCCTATGGATCCGTCCAAGACATTTTGGTTAATGATTTGGGTTTCCGTCGTGTAGCAGCAAAGTTGGTGCCAAAAGACCTCAATTTCATGCAAAAAAGAGACCGGGTTGACGTCGCAAAAGAGATGATTTGCTGAATCCGATCGCAAATTCATCAAAAGAAAAAGGATCATTACTGGAGACGAGACGTGGATTTATGAGTACGACACGCAATCCAGACATCAGGCAAGTGAATGGCGTTCATCAAATGAGACGAGACAAAAAAAACACGTCGTTTTCAGTCAAAAAAGAAGGCAATGCTCACGGTTTTCATGGATTACAACAGTGTAGTGCATCACAAATTTTTTCCAGCAGGCCAGACAGTAAACAACGAGTATTATTTGGGCGTTATGAGACGTTTGCGTGAAGCATTTCGCCGAAAGAGACCAGAATTGTGGGCAGAAAACTCGTGGATTTTGCACCATGATAACGCACCGTTGCACAGTGCCATCATTCATCGTAATTTTTTGACGACAAAAGCAACAAATACCATCCAACATCAACCGAATTCACCTGATTTGGCTCCCTGTGACTTCTTTCTGTTCAATCGAGTTAGAAAACCACTACGGCGAACGCGTTTCAGCAGCCGAGAGGAAGTAATGGAAAAATCGCAGGAAGCACTGATGGACATACCGAAAACCGAATATAAAAAATGTTTCGAGGATTGGATCAAGCGCTGGCATAAGTGTGTTGCAGTCGATGTGGATTACTTTTAAGGGGACAACATATAGTAGATTTAGATGGATAAACTTGTATTTTAAATTTTCTGAATAAATTCCTTTCTGATCAAGGTGGTATGCGGCGTTATTTCGGCAATAGCGTCCCGAATGTTGGCCTCGAGCTCGTCCAAAGTGGTTGGAGTAGACTAAGAAGTTGACGTAGCACCAGAGAAAATAATCGGGAGGTGCCAAATCACATGATCGCGGCGGCCAATTGATGAATGTTTGCCGTGAGATGATCCAGTCGCCAAATTTGTCCTTCACAACTTCGAACGTTTAGTTTAGTTTTATTTTGCAGTCATATTAAGTCATAAACTAGTGAAGCTTTGATATGTTCAATACAAATTCAGATTTAGATTCAAGCTAATAAAAAAAGATTAAGGTAACATTATTACTAATAAATAATGGTTATTTATATATTCATTATTATAATCTTTACGTACATGTGTGTATATCTCCAATTAAAATTGCGCAATTTTCTAAGCATAAGTATACAAACAAAGGAAAAAAAATAATCAAAGGATTAGGTGTTATTGTTCATGTAGAAGGACTTAAGTTCATTCTCAAACCTGCTGGTGCCACAAGACCTTCAGACAAGCCGTGGTAAGGAGTTCAACAGGCGAATAGACGTTATGAAAAATTGTCGCTCAGATGTTAGGCATGAGTAACGAGGGTGAACGATTTGTCGATATCTTTCAGACGTGATAAATCTTATCTTATTGAATAGGTAACAAGGCTGATTGGTTTGAATCATATTGGAAAGCAATATAAGGGATCGATAGCGTATTTGATGGCCAAGTGACATGTTAAAGAGCAATTTCGAGTAATGAGATATTCTATCGAACCGACGAAGATATTAAGTTTTTTTATGCTGTTAGCTGTCTGTTACTATGAACAGAATATTTCGCATCCATAACAGAGAACTGGTACAAGGAATGTCTTAGCTATTAACAGACTAGTTTTGAAGGGGGTGAAGTAGTGTGACATCCAGAGCTGGCGTAAAGTTCCACATATTGTACCTTACCAACTGTAGTATTGATATGGTTATTCCACTTAAGTTTTCTGTTAAAAACAACTCCAAGATTTTTTGGGGTGTCAACATATTCGATTTTTGAGCCATTGAGCATATTGTCTGGGAAGAAGGAGAGATTAAGCAGTTTTTTGTGAATGACGACGGCGATACATTTACTTTTGAGTGGGTTTAGAAAAAGTCCGTTTTTTTCTGAACAGCTTGATATGCGCTCCAGGTCAGGGTTTAAAGCATTTGCGCAGCCATCTATCATAAAAATAGGGCAACTTCGGTAGAGTTGAACGTCATCAGCATACATTTGAATAGACGAGGTCATGAAAGTGGGAATCTCATTTACGTAGAGCGAGAATAGAATAGGTCCCAGGATGGAGCCCTGTGGAACTCCTCTAGTATTGTACATAAAACCGGACGATATTTGGCCAACTGAGATAGCTTGCTTTCTTAATTTTAGGTAACATGACATGGTATTTGTAGCTGAGCTCGAAAAACTAAACAATGTCAGCAGTTTGTTACAGATGTTAGTGTGGTTAACTGTATCGAATGCGTTCGAGAAATCTAACAATACTAGAAAAGATACTTTGTCTTCATTCAACGCCCCCCTGATATCGTCTACAACTTTAATTATGGCCGTTGCACAGCTATGGCCTTTCCTAAATCCAAATTGCATTGGAGAGAGCAAGTTGTTGGAATGGATATAGGAGTTTATTTGCTTTTGAAGTACCCTCTCAAATATCTTAGAGAAGTAAGGCAGTATGGATATCGGCCGATATTCCTTACTATTGGAACTCTTATGTATAGGAATTATTTTGGCACATTTCCAAGCGTTGCGTCGCTTGTACGGCATATAGCGCCGTCTGGTTGGAACCACAGCTCGGATATATCGATTTTGTCGAGCTCTGACACATCGCACTGTACCTGAAACCATTGACGGCAACGATGTCTCCCTCCTAATTTCGAAAGAAATAAGGTCCGATGATACCGCCATGCCATAAATCGCACCAAACAGCCAATCTTTGTGGATGCATTGATGCTTTGCCGAATACTTGTGGATTGTGCTCGCTCCAATAATGACAGTTTTGCTTGTTGACATAGCCGCTGAGCCAAAAATGGGCCTTGTCTGAGAAGATAATTTCTTTTCCAAAATCCGTATCTCCGGCCCACATTTCTAGCGCCCAATTAACGTACTCACGGCGTTGTCCATGGTCGTCTAGTTTCAATTCCTGCGTCAGCACAATCTTACACAAATCTAACCGCAAAATCAGCCGGGTTGACTCTCTGACGATGCCTAATTCAGCTGACCGGCGCCAAAATGACATTTCTGGCTCTTCTTCTCTAGGGCGGCACTGATTTCTCTCTAGTTGATGGTTTACAATGCAAAAGAGGGCAAGAGGCGCAAAGAAATTATAACGTTTTTTTTGTATAAGAGTTCAATACAAGCATTTTTTAACATTGGAAATGGGGTGGGGTCTATCTCTCCCCGTTTAGGAGGTAGAGGCAATTTAAAAAAAAAAATTACTTAAAATGAAAAAAGTTATTAAAAAACAACGACAACACTTAAAATGAAGTACTATACCGGTTTTGAAAGCCAGGAATCTGTTCTTTAATCCTAAATTTAAACTAAGTTATTTATGTCAATAGTTTTTGAAAAAATCGCATGAAAAACTCAAAATTTTGTTTAGTTATTTACAACAATAATATTTTCTAATAATTTCTGCAGTAATCAGCTGATATATTCTTTTCATCATCCAGAGATTTTTTGTATTCAGTATCACCATCATATAACTCCTTGCACTAATTAGGAGGGTCCCAACTCGATATTATCACGGATTCTCTACAGTTTTCCCGAAATAGAGTGTAGTGGAACATACAAGTCCTCTTCTTCTCCTTAGGCGGCGCCACAGTCAGGGGTGGGATTGGGCCTCAACTAATATGACTCACCAATTAGCACGGTCTTTGGCTAACTTCTTTCACTTGCGCACTCCAAGTTGGTTGAAGTCCCTTTCCATTTGCTCGCGCCACCTAAGGCGAGACCTTCCTCTACTGCATTGTCCCTTCGGAATAGAACCGAAGATTCTGCGGGCTGGAGCGTTGGTGTTCATTCGCTCTACATGTCAAAGCCATCTCCAAAGCCCAATGCGCAGTTTTTTGACCAGGTGGATGTCGCTGTATATGAACTCCATGAGTTCATCGTTGAATCGTCTCCTCTAGAACCCGTCAACGCATACACGTATTACTCTTTAAACATCTGACTTAACGTAGCCTCCAACACCTTTTATATGAATTCTCAGATTCTCTAACGATATTTCTCCAAGTCGAGAAGGGTATACACTTGCCAGAAACTAGGAGTTGTACGGTTATAGGAGCGTAGTTTCAAAATGGCAGTGCGCTAACTCAAATTCCAGGACTAAAAGTTCACGTCGATTGGATTTGCATTTGCATACATATAGTCTTCCACAAGAAGGATTTATACTTGTGGCTACCAAGAAACACTGGAAAATATTTAATTGCGATTGTTTCTGCAAAATAGCACCAGGACCTATCTCGATATAAATACTACATACTTGCGCCTACATAAAATTAAATTTATACATAAGTATACAACCGTTACATAGACAGTATTCTCATATCCAGCAACCTTCTTAAACTGTCAAATAAACAACGCAATTTTGTTCATAACTCAAATGGGGTATCATTTTTGCAATCCCTTTTTGCAATGTTTCAGAAAAGTTTCTCACAACTTTTAATGGGACCGAAAATCAAGAGACCCGTGTAAATCATATCTAACATACTTTGAGAAGTTTCTTCATCCTCCAGAGCAATTGAAGTAAATCCGAACTTTAAACTGAATGGATAAGATTTCCAAAAGTTTCTTCATCTGTGTTTCTGCGTTAGGATTTTGAATTGCACTTTGCTAAAGCCATATGAATGGCTATAGATACGTTGCCCATCTTTCCGAACAAATTTATCACAAAGTTACTCTCAGTTCAACATCAACACCATTCCCCTTTCAATTCTTCTAAAGCATTGGCTTCATCTGCAGATACAAACATTTCATTCCAGATGCAGTGAAAGTGTGAGAACGATTATGCAAATTAGCACTGTGGCTTGGTCAGAGTGCTAATTCAAATTTAATCCTAGTTCATTTGACCTAACGGCAGTAGTATGGCAGCTCCAGCGTTTGATCCTTCCCCGTATGGAACTACTCCTATTAAACTGAAAAATTGTATCTAAATTGTTTTAAGAGAAAAAAATGCAAATTTCAAAACACACTTTTTAAAGTGAAAGGAGCCTCTGCGGTGGCAAAACCACCGAGGAAGTGTGTATCTGTGCAAACGGTCTTTTTGACTTTTTGTCTTTTTGTACTCGTATCCTGAAACTGCGCTATTGTAGCGAGGGTAGGGAGAGACACTTTTATTTATGACTTGGCACACTTTGCAGTAGAATATATCATAGCAGAAAATTTTCCACATTTTTGCGGTTCAACAAAATATAGTGTGAAGCTGTCAGCAGGATTCCATTTCATAAAACATACGAAGACTTCATATTCACATAAGTCACGCCAGTCTGGCTAACGTATTCAAATTTGTTAGCTGAAATGAAGGAGACCTTGCCGTTGGCTATGGCTTTATTAACTTCATGAATTTTCATTAAAAAACAAATAAAACTAAATAAGAAAAATGTTACCGTCTAACTTGTCACGGGTTTCATTCACCCAAAGCTGGTGGGAGATGAAACAGGAGGAGCAGTGTGTGTGGACCAATTTAAAGCGTGAAAAATCAAAAGAAGTGAAACTGAAGCAGCAACAAAGGCAGCTTTTTTCCAAGTTTGTTAGTTGGCACTATCGCCATATGGCGTTTTTGGCCATTTGCGTGCCGGCGGCAATTCGAAATCCTAAGCGTTATTACGCCCTGCTTCAATTAATCTTTCCAATAGAGTTGTGTTCTCGACGTCCACGATTTGGCATCGTCTAGAAAATTTCCACTTTATCCCATCCTAGACGCTGAGTTTCAATGTACTTACTCGTAACTCTGTCTCTGTTGATTTACAGCTCATACATATTCTTGTTCCATCCATATTACATACCAGTACGTTCCATACACAAGGAGGGTCTTTGGTTTTCTAGAGGATTTTTCTGTGGCTCTATTCATTGCTTTCTCATCGACGTTCGAGATCGTCCCGCATTATACGAGTACGTTGAGATGGTATGGTAATGTCGGCTATAATTTTTAATCGCCTACTAAGCCCAATGTTGGTAACACCTATTGGGAAGAGGTATGATTCTTTTGATCTTCAAAATACTCCAAGTGCTATACTAATTTATACAATATTGATGTAACGTCAAAGACACGAATATACTCGTACCTTCTTCGATGGCGCCAGATACTCATACTTTAATTTTCCCTCGTTCACTGTAATACCCAGTTTAGGTGGAAATATAGTTCGGAGTGGACTCAACCACTATATCCCTCTACCAGCACTCTTTTTTGCTATCTGCTTTTAGTTTCCCATACCAAGTTAGTTGAGGTCTTTCTCCATTTACGCTCGTCATCTGATGTCATCCTCAGCTCCATTTTTTCGGACGATGGATTTGAAGGCTTTCCAAGCGGGAGCGCTGCTATCCATTTGTTCTACACGTCCCAGCCATCTTACTCGCTGAATTCTGACTCCATGGTTAAATTTCCTTCTTAGCTGCAGAAAGGACCATGAATCACTCATCTCCCCTAGAGGAGATTAGGATGTTCAATGTTTAACAGATTGTTATTTTGGTTATCTTAGAGAGTGCTCTGCTACACATACCTGTCTATTTGGAAGTTTTATCGAAGTCATCGATGTAATGTGTCCTTTCTCAATGACAGCATGTACCTGGCTTTTCATTAGTTTACCACCAAACTCATCTATACCTCTTGCAAGTTTCGCACAACGCTCTCAAGTATGATGTTGAGAAACCGCATGCTAGTGGATCGTCCTGACAAGTTTGACATTTCCGATCTCCACAGGCCAGCGAGCTTTCAACATATTCGTCCCGCAAATCCGATCAAATTTACCTGAGACCGAACAGAGGTTCGGACATGGCTTCTTATAATTCCTCCCAATATACGCTTTCATAAAAATTCGAGGATTTCCTCCAAGATCTCAAATAATGTAAAAATTTGGTCGATGGTAGAGCCTACAGATCTGCAACCTCAGTGATATGGACCAATCGCTTGGTAGACAAAAGGTTTTCATATTTTACGATAGTTAAGATGTCATCGGTGATGCCAGGGAGACTGATGCCTTCACAAAGTTATCTCTAGCCGCTTTGGGCAGCTCGGCAGCTAGACCCTCGGTACCAACAGCATTGTTGGTCTTAAATTTCTATGTGGCTTTCCTCGTTTCGTCTTCTACGGTGAGCATCGAACTTGTCGAGTTGTATAGTCTGAGAAGGGTCAATGAATCGCGAGAAATTCTCCAGACGAGTCCTGGAACTAAAGGATGCTCCCCCTCATCACCCTTCCCAACAACTCCTTTTTCTCTTGGGCTGGATCAAGTTGTCACACGACCCGTGCCGAAGATCAACCCGGCTGAGGGCGCAGCATCTTCAAAAATAGCTCAGTCGCGAACGGAGTATCCGGATACCTGGTAACCTTCGGATTAGCTACACTTATCTGTATACAGCGGATCTGGACCATCCTTTCACCACTACTCATGGGACCATATTATGGATAATATCTCGAAAAAAAAAAACAAAACCCGAGGCGCGTACTCTTTTAATACCGGGCGGTAGAACGGTGACTGCATCGACTACCGGCAAGGCTCCTGCATGGTCGAGCGTAGGTGTGGCAGGCCATGGTACATCATCCTCTAAAGGCAAGTGCAACGAGCCTAAAAACAAATCTTCAAGGAGTGTTAAGACTGTGGCAAGCCATGGTCCTATCACTTCCTCCATCCCTATCAGCAGCAAGTTTGTGGCAGGCCACGGACTTGTCACTGCTACTAAAGCTCCTCCCCCTAAGGAGGAATCTGGGGCTCAGCCACTTTTACCTACCTACCTACACTACCTTCATCGTTTCGTCGTCCCTGGGTGAATGGTTCGTTCATTCTGCTTGGCAACGGAATCTGAAATAAAGAGGAATGGTTACCCTATATTCAGCACTGCCTACGAATCTACCACTAGCTTCCCGTTTACGGCCTGGTAGGATTCCCTTCGTATTTTCTTTCTGATTGTCTTACATACAGCAGTCGACATTGATTGTCCAAGGAGAAGCCCAGGACAACTCAGTGGCGGCATCTTTGGTAACTTGTCGGTAGCTTTCCACAATGTTTCAGGACAAGATGCTACCGACACGTACTGGTTTTGGAAGTCTTCTAACATCATACTTCCTCACAGTAGATGCGCTTCTAAACAGCGTTTAGGATATCCGCATCCACACCTTGGCGACAATAATGCAGTCCCCCGAATGTTGGTTCCCCAAACATTCGTACATCCAGAATACTGAAGGAGCGCCTTACGTCAATCACAGTGTAGTCAACATGGTTGATGAGAGACTGAATAGAAGACCACCATGCTCGCTCATGTATTTCGAGATACGGAAACCGCGTGCGTCTTACGATGAAATTTCGCCTCAAAGCAAAGTCGAAAAACCTGAATCCGTTATTGAAATTGGTGTCATGGAGGCTTAATTTACCGACTGTGCTGCACTTGGTCTGTTAGAGACCTAAAATTCCAGGTCCAGTACCGACAATCAGTTGCCTCCTTTGAATAGCATGGTTCATTAACAGTGGAGTTATTCGTATTCGAGACTTTCAGTTCTTCCGTATTCTTTTATTTTTTCTTACACTGCCGAAGAGTGGACCCGACGAATTACCCCCAATATGGAGGAAAAGGTCCAGCTTGAACACAAGGCTCTACTCGTATTTGCACCGATTACAGTAGTTTCGTGTGAGGTTGGGCTCTTCCGCCACTATCTCTACTCCTGAAAACCTGAGCCACTTTTGGGCCTGCACTGTTAGTATGACAAAATAGTCCTGAAATAAGATCACCAGGTCAAGGGGCTGGCTCCGGACAACACCATTGGTTCTATCTGGGGAGTTCTTCCACTATTTTTTGTTCCGGCAGTCCTGCAGCTGTAGTTTTAACCTGCAGATATGGTATAAGGGTTTACACAAGCAGTTTCGCTATTGGCTTTAGTCATATTTTAGGCAGTCCTCAGTTACCTGCTCATTTGCTGTTTCAATGGGGTTCCCTTGTCTGAAAATCTGAAACCTCGTTTCATTCCAAACTTCTGAAAGAGACTCGTCCCAAGTCTGAAGGTGGTGCTTAGCGTAATATTGAATAGCCGTATCAGATCTGCGGGTGTTCCTAATTCAAACATAGAGGCATACGCACAATGGCTACGACGTTGTCGAAAGTTTTTTTTTTTATAATTTGCGCGCGCTCATAGGATTATTTTTTTTTTGTACCCTTAAAATGTTTGCACACAGCGCGGGCGAAGGAAAATCAGGGAGGATGGAAAGAGAGATACCGGTGAACGTTGGTTTTAAATGTTTAAAGGTTATAATGACTAGGAAATAAAGAGCTAGGCAGGGCATTTCATAAGCGAGTTGTACGGCTTAGGAACAAATCACGATATTTTAGAGTCATCCGAAAGTGGGCTTGAGGGTATACTGATGAGCATTCATAGCGAGACGGGTGTTACGATTAAAAGTTTGAAGTTGCGGAATGCTACTGGCGATTTCTATGGAGCACTGGCGGTGGAAAAGCGATAAAACAGAGTGAGATACGAGATATTACGTCGGTGTTAGAGGGTGTCCATTGTTTGAGTGATATTAGTATCATTTATGAGTTTTATCGCACGGTTTTGGATCCTATCTAGCAGGTGCTGAGAGTGTGGTGTTTCAAATGGGTCTTTTCCAACCCTTGGCTTACTCTGGAAATCTGTTCGATGATAGATTTTTCATGGCTAAAGCGGTGACAATAAGGCGCAATCATTTTTTTGGAGATGTGTTTAAGTCTTTCACAAAGTGGAATCGCTGGTACATCATGTGGTAGTTGACGTATAGCCCAGGGTCACACTTCTTATAGACTCGGCAGCGTACGATCCTAGTCCTTGGCGCTTCCTCATCATAATAGTGGGTGGCAATTCTATTGTCAGCAACTGGCATTTCAGTATCAACACAAATGGTTCCTTTATGGTGCCTCATGCCCAGTCAGGAGATTCAGTAGTTTCCATATTTGGAGGAACTGACCCCGGTCTTAAAAGCAATACCGAGGCGCTTAACTTTAAAAAAAATAGTCAGCTCTTATTCCTGTCATCGAGCATCTCAAGGTGTTTATGATCATGTCTTGTTTTTTCCGCCTGAAAAGACATCTCTTCTTCTTCCTTTTTCCAGACTACCGCTCCTATTCATCTCATATTGACATGGCCTCAAATGTGGCTCTATATGATGCATCTTGTTCTATAGTATCGTATCCAAGCATCTATTTGACAGGAGTAGGCTTAGAGTGGGACCTTAGCTCTGACAAAATGTTGATCCATCTCGGCACCAGGTATAATTCCAGAGAGCGCAATGGAAGCATGTCTTCCTTCAGCTAAATATGAGAGCGCGTTCGTTAATCAGGAGATAGCCTTGTTCATATATCGATGCGAGAATCGAATGCCAAGGGCTACCTTTCTGCCGGCCTTTATAAAGTCAATCATTCTCCTTCAATTGTTGGATGTTTCCTCGTAAGAGTCAATTTTACGAAAACTGGATCTAAGCTCCTATTTTAGCATTAAGCTTGGTAAGCATAATTTTCTTTTTCATGGCGGTGGCCACATTCACAAGCATATTCGAGGCGTGCGTAGAATCCTTCCTCGATCTCGATTGTATTATCTTTCTTATCTGTCAGGGCCTACACTCATATCAGGCTAATGTTAGTGAACTTCACTTCGGAATATGGCAAGTCATTCGTCTACGAGTGTGAATCTAGCTAGAAACAATGCCCCAACCTTTTACTTGTCACAAATTCGTCGTTCGTCGCAAGACAGGTGTAGTATACTTAGATATAACTGGTTGCAATTGTGAAGTATACTTGTGCTATCCTGTGTCACGGAGTGCAGTGATGTTAGGCCTCATGTTATCCCATCTACGAGTAGTACATCTACAATACGAGCCGAAAATGTTCCTCTTTACATTTGCGGTGGTTATCAATTATAATGGAGAGCCATATCTGACATCTAATTTGTTTGAAAGATTTTATAAATTGTGCTGATTCCAATCATCAATCATCAAACCTGGAGGTTTGACTGCAGATATTGGTTAGCTAGAACTGTCCTTAGCTATTCAGCAAACGCCACGTCGGAGCTGTTAGGCCCACTTTCCATTAAAAGCCAGTTTCTCCCGTTTAAAACATTTTATCGTTTCTACGAATACATCCCCAATTTGTTATCATTAGGTATCTCATCGAAGGGGAATTCTGTTATTTCCACTTCAATTGGATCCTTCGGAGTGTATAATGGAAATAAATTAACATTCTGTGCATGTGGTGCTTTTAAAATCTTTTATTGAGTTGATCATTATCGCCATTAAGCAGAAGTGGTGCAGCACAATGGATCTCGTTACGTAGGAAATTTATTTCATTTCCAGCAGCTTCGATATCGAAATAAGGATGTGAATACTCTGTGAAACACTCTTAATATAATTTAAATTTAAATTGATTGCATGTTGCATTCAGTACGGTGAAAGCATTCAGCCTCTGTTTTTTTTTATATGTTTACGAGTATATGTAATCGAAAATACCCTTCAGCTGGTAATAAGTACAAATAGTAAATCGCATTATCGGTTATTTCCACAACGGTATTACAATATTGCGAAATAAATATGCACTTTTGGGAACAATGTCATATCGTGGGGTTTGGTCGTTTGAACAGTGAAGTTCTAACGAACGCATCCAACTCCCTAATTAACATATTCCAAGCAGAGAATATTCAAAAATTTTCGAAATACTTTCTCTAGATAAGTAACCAAGCTTCTTCGCGCCTTTCACATTTTTCATTTCTGCTCTTACTAACGTTTGTAGAATTGTCGTATCAACCAGTTTGGCTGTCAATGAATAGTGAAGTCGCAAATGGAAAATCTGGATACTTAGTCCTAACAACAGTTAGGCCATTTACGTTCTGATATCTACGAGGCGAACACTAATATTTAATTAAAGAAAATTTTGGAAGGCCAAGTGCTACCGTGGCCAACGTAAGTACCACATGCAAGAGAGGTTCTGAAACGTAAGACTGCAGTGAACAAACTAACGAGAAGGGCTTTTCTGCGCTCTGAAATATGTCCAGATATGGCTGGATGTCCGAGCATTGGTAGTGTTTCTTTTTTAATTTTAAATATTAGCATGGCAAGTGTGTGCTCGACGAGTACCATAATACTGGGCTGCGCCATCATAGGGCTCACGACAACGATCTTCGGATCCGCACGTGGGATGTTCCAACTTTTAACACGCCGCGTGCAGCCGAATAACTAGTGGAGATCCCCGACTACTACAAAGGAAATAATCGTATAACCGCCATCCAAGAAGTGCGTTGGGATAGACCGGAGAATGTTACAGACAACCGGCGCAACAAGGACAATAATCGCAGCGCGTGTTCGGATGCAGATTCGCTGTCAGAGGAAGACTTAGGGAGCAAGTCTTAAGCTTCAGGCATGTGATCGAATGATACGCATAAAGATTCATATAATATCCGTACAGAAACCATGGGTGTGGAATAAAGGCATCCGTGGTTTCGGATGTTTAAGGGGAAACACCGAAGACTTGCCTTTATGTGCCGAAATCACTCTCACCATTCGGTGTGAGGCAGCTTAGCAGCTAAGATTTAGTAGCTGCATACATAAGCTACGAAACGAACGGAGAATGGCACAAATTCGTCATCTGCTTATTTTCCCTATGATTCGTTATTACCACCATCACCGAAGGCAGTAGTCGAACTCATTGAATACTGTGATCCCAAGAAGCGGGACTTATCATATGCTGCGATGCTAATGCTCAGAATACTTTTTGTGACAGTAGCAAATGGCAATCGCCTCCTGGATTTAATACTATCGTCCGACCTGTTTGTCAACAATGTTTGCTCTCAGTCAATTTTTATTACGATCGTAAGACAGTAAGTAATCACCTCAGGTATGGTAAGAAGATCACTGGCTGGAAAGTACTACCGGAAATGTCCATATCAGACCTTGGGAACATTAAATTCGGAATCGGATGGGAGGTCTCAACCTCGTTAAAGGGGAGGAATCAGCAGAAAATCAACTGGACGCGATTTAAAGTGGAGCTCGACAATTCCAAGAGTGCTGCCCCGAAGCTAAGGACAAAACTAAAGCTAGAGGAAGTTGCTCATAACCTGAACGATACTCCAACCAAGTGTTTTGAACCGTCATGTCCAGCTAGAAAGCTACCCCGCATATCGCCCGTTCCTTAGTGGAACATACATCTACACCGCGTTCGTAAAGGAACCAATAAACTTCTGAATAGGTCATATAAGACTACTTTGGAGGGAGACTAGAGTTATTAGAGATCGAGGCAAAATTAAATGAAGCTAATTTAGGTTTCGAAACTGTCAGTGAAACCAGTAGGCTCGTCAGAGTCCTCAAAACAGGAAAATCAACCAGACTAGAATCACTCAGAAAATCTGATGGCACCTGCACTGAATCGAAAGCAGAGGTGCACCACCTCATGCTTGAGACTTACTTCCCGGGTAACCTAATCAGAACCAGCTCACGACCAACTCCCATTAAGAAAGCTGCTAGTGAGCTAAATAACACAACACGCCGTAGCTGGTGTTGATGATGACTTCAAGTCGCCTGGCACCGATGGCATATACCCAGTTAGGTATGTTACAAATAGGTATAGCAGCTGGGCTGGTGACTCTAAAGAGAATCTTTACTGCTAACCTGGCACTGGCATACATACCGGAACACTGGCGAACAGTGAGAGTAGCCTTTATACCGAATATCGGAAAGGAGGACTACACGCTCGCCAAGAGATTCAGACCTATATGTCTGACTTCCTTCATGTTGAAAAGCATCGAGAGAATGATCGAGATCCATGTGCACAAAACTGCTTTGGGAATGCATCCTCTATCTGATATGTAACATGTTTCAAAATCTGATAGGCAGAATTGAAGCCGCTCACGACAAGAAGGGCCTTCGACAACGCAACGTTTGACTGCATGCATAACTCGGACAGATCGTGTCAAGCGACAGTCTGCTCTAAAATGCAGGCAGCCCTAGACGTCATCGAGGATTGGTGCACTAGTAATGGGCTTTCAGTGAATCCTTTCAAAACTGAGGTTGCTCTCTTTATGAGAAGGGGCAAGTCCGATTCATCCAGTGCTTAAGGCATCATCATTCAATCCTCCAAAGCAGCGTGTCTTTCTCCTTTGGACCGAACATGTTACATCGAGAGCCTCTAAGGTCCTCTGGATCTTAACGGCAATGATGAGGCCAATTATATCCTATGCGTCGGTTGTCTGGTGAAAAAAGCACTTACGAAATACTGATTGCTGATTTTACCAGACTCCAAAACAACGGTTTATCTCCCTAACACACCTGGCTCCGGTCTAGATGCATTGATGAATCTCCCTCCCCTTGGTCTTCGATACAACACGTACTGGAGCTTTTAAGACGTAGCCCGCCGACTGTGCTATGACTTTGGTCTTATGTACTCGTACATGCCGTCTGATGCAATGACACCAGAATTCCAGCTGCGGAAAAAATATGACATCGTCTTTCTCTGTGCCCAAGATTGGTTTCAGCCAGAATCTGAGCCAGGAAAGGAATTCAGTCGGGTTTTTACGGGTGGCTGCGGTCCTGCCTTTCTGGAGGATGACAACTTCTCGTTAGGAAAACTTGCATATGTCTTCCAAACGGAGATATACGCAATCCAGATAGAAGCAAAATTTATTGTGAAAGATCGATGGAGAGGGCTATGTATTTACATCTGGAGAGTCAGATAAACTGTGCTTAAAGCCTGAAATCCTTTACGACCTCTAAGCTATGTAGTTCGAGGATACAAGACTTCACTGAACGCAGCCAGAAGGCTAAATTCACTGAGTCTTGTCTGAGTCCCAGGTTATGATGGAGAATTTTTCAGGACCCGAACCTACCTTGAGTCAGCCTGCGTCCTCAGTTAAGGCTTTCATTCACAGTTGGATCTCATATGAGCACAACTGCAGATGGCATACATCCCCAAGTTGCAGGCAGACTAAACGAATGCTTCTCGACGTCTCTAGGAAGTCAGCGACCTTTCTGCTGTCCCTCAGTAGGAAAGACTGCAAGTTGCTTGCTGTTGACGTTACAGGGCATTACACTTTTGCTAAGCAGTTAAATGTGTTGAGCATAAGTGACACAACATCCTGCGGTGCCTGCGGGGCTTATGCTCGCTTCAGGCTGCAGGTACTCGGCGTTGACGTGGTGGGTGCTGGTACTGTAAGCACTTTATCACTGAAGCGCTTACTCATTTTTCTTCGAAAGAGTGAGAAATTCCATTAAAAAGAACTTACAAGGAGTACAATGGACTGGTCCTTTGTTTTAGTGTTCTATTCTGACAGAAAAACAGAAATAAATTCACCAACTCAAGCCCCACAAGACATACGAGCAATGCCATCAAAATAGTATAAAATAAAGTGACGAAGCACAACACATGTTTCCGGAAACGGACACAGGCTTATTGATTTTGCGGCGGGACGTAACGTGACTATAGCCACCACACGGTTTCCACACCTCAATGTACAGGAAGTGACCTATCTGACTACTGACAGTCTGTCAAATTGATCATATTGCGATCGACGTAGTTTTTGTTTGATGCCCGAACGTTCCGAGATGCTAGCCACTCTTATTGCAGCCAAGAACTATCCACCCTGGGCGAAGACAGAGGACATTCCCGTCCACTCGAGCTCAGCAATTTTGCGTGGGTGAGGATTGATATCCGTATCAACTCATCTCCAAAACGTAGGTCGACGAAAGTGTGTACGATGGAATGGAACCCAAAATTCTTTTTCCGACCCAGACGCCAACTACAGACCCTTTGTCGACAGTCTGACCGGTCCGTCGCCGTGTGGTTTTTGGCCAGGAATGCCCACCACCGATCAAATTTTCACATAACGGTAGATCCTGTCCATTCGGCTATTCAGGATGACAAGGAAGGATAACAAAATAACAAAACCGAGACCCCAAATGTTAGAAAAGCATTTAAACACGGCGATGCATAGTTGTGTAATTTTTTTAACGCTGTACTTGAAATTGAGCGCAACTCCAGAGGTAGGTGCTACTCGTATCTTTCGAAAGTCTGCTCAGTTACTCGAAATACGCATACGCAGATGACATTAATATAATGGGAACAACACAGCGAGTTGGAGTGTTTGCAACTATTGAAGTAGAAGCAGGAAAGATGGGTTTCGCGATCAATGAAGGAAAACCAAAGTACAACAAAGGGGCACACACAATGTCGGCGCTTAAGAGAAAACGTCACGTCACGTCACGCCAGTTGCAACTTGAGGTAGTAAGGAACTTTGTCTACCCCGGCCACGCTATCAACTCCAACAACGGCAGTAGAAGGGAAATCATGCCAGGAATCACATTTTCTCTGAGCTTAGAAAGCAATTGAGTGGTAAAGCCCTATATCAAGCAACCAAAAAGTATACAAGAGGCTGTATCTCCTCCTTCATAGCTTCAATACTGCTTTATGGCATTGAAGCTACGAAGTTGAATGAAAATGCTCTCGGGTTCCTCCAGAGAAAGGTCCTTCGCATAATTTTCGGTCCCGTCTGCATCAATGCAGAATGGAGGAGACTTTTCAATAGGAAACTATATGGACTCTACAGCAGTATGACCACATTTTAAGTAGTGAACACCAATGAAATGGAATTTTGTCCAACTTCGTGTGTGCAACTGAAGGCAGCTGGTAAAAGACAGCTAGATCAGGGGAGCCGTATAAGCTAACAGTTTGGTCCAGCCCGGTCTGCAGAAGTATCTGACTAAGTAGGCTCTCGTAGAAAGCACAATTGTGGTATTCGGAGTTTGAAAAACCAACACATAGTCCTAGAGAAAGCAATGTATCTTCAGCGTGTGACTGTGTAGTGAGGTTTTTGGAGTAACAGCATTATTAACTTATTGCTGTCATAATGTTCAAAGGCGTAATAATCGTAAATTTATATATCGGACTTGAGTGAGCTCTGGTTCCAGCCGCATAGCACCTCTTGCCGCATCCAGCATTCAATATTGTACTTAGTTCATTAATCGTGCAATCACAGCAATTTCTGTCCCATTTGAGCTTTAGGTTATCCTGATAATCCAGAAATGACTCAGGCACCCCTGGCTGACCCTTGAAGGTCGTACAGCAGATTGTATGCTTAACGTTTAATGGTTGATATCTAACTAAGTTGGCCAATTTAAAATCAATCACGTCAATTTGTACAAAAAACGTTTTGGTTATGAAGACCGTATCCATTAAATACTCGTACCCCTTCAAATCTGTACTCCATTTGTAATTCCAATTCTATGTGCATAACTCTTTTCGTCCTAAAATAACTTCATAAATACAAATCCAAATCAAATAATTGGTTTTAGATATATGAGAACACTGTTTCATTAGACTGCAAATGGCGTACTCATTAAATTTGCCTCACATTTTGCGTGAACCAATTCAATCAATCTATATCGACTCCCCGGTATACCGGATGATAAATTGATTTAGAGTATTTATTGCGGTGTTCCTGAACTGATATTTAGGAAGCCAATGCAAACCTATTCGGAGAAACATATGTGCTGTTGGATTAGGCAATCAGGTATTGATGCGATTCCATTAAAATGAATCCCACTAAAAGCAAATGGTAATATCATTTCAAAAGAATTCGTTAATTAGTTTTGGAAATAATCTAGACCGGAAACTGGAATACGGGTAAAACAATTTATTGCGTGGCTTATGGAATACATATCTTCACAGTTAGTGGTCGTATAGTTCATTCATTCAGTTTCCTGAATGAGGCCATGCTGAGGGCCTCTCAATCAATCAAAAGCTAAATTTCTAAATTCCAGGCTCCAGGTTGGTCCAAGGCTTTGTCTCTACAAATAACAATATTACTCGCCTTGCCAGTTCATGTATCTATACAATCCGTCATTGTACGGAGTCTACGATTTTTGGTGATTCGAATTGGAGGAAGAGACAGACGATTTCACTTCTTGAAGCTGACAGAAAAATGCCAAACTTAAGCCACTGCAGAAAGCTACCTCCAATGTCAAGTTGCTTGAAAACAAAAAACGATAAGCCCTGAAATCTGTCACCGGGAGTAATTTTCCATGTAGCTCACTAGTGAAGTTAATTAAACAACTCTTTGCATCTGATTGATTTCTGTGGATAAACTATGGCATCAAGCCGTAAAGATCCAGACAGCGTAACTCCAACTAAATGAATTAGCCTGGCTTCAGATCCGAATTTTATACTGCCAGTTCAGTAGATGTGGTGGTTTTGGTAACCAAAGCTGTAGAATGTTCTCATGTGAGTCCAAAAGACTTCAGACCCATAAGTTCGTTAGAACTCCAGAATGACATATAATAAATTGTCTGCGGCTTAACATCCTGGAAATGGGTCTGCATACTTCGGAACATATTATAAGATAGTCAAATGGGTAAGATATCTGTTAGAAGACATGTCAGTAGAGGAACATCGCAGTTTAGCGTCGGATCCCTTCCTGACATTCCTTAAAGCATAGCGTCGCAAAGTGATTGAAGGGCGTTTTTCTTAGAGGCCATTGTTCTCTTTCTATGTTGCTTTTACCGAAATTGGTCAGCCTTTTGGAAAAGATGTGTAAACGCATTTCACAGCACACAGCACCAGCATTAACCATATCTGTGCCGACTACCACCAACTTGGAGCTATCCTAGGCCCTGGAGCGGTGGTGCTCCGCCATCACTCTTACATCAATCGTCACAGAATGTTGTGCCACTTATGCTTGCTTATTTGGCAAAAATGCAGTGCTACGACGCCATTAAGCACTCTACAATCTACAGACTACTGAGGGACAGCAAAAAAGTCACTGACCACTTAGAGTCATCTGGAGGCATTCGTTTGATTTGCCGGCAACCTGGAGAGTCACGACAATTCCATTTGTGCTCATATGAAGCCCTAACCGAATCCAGTTCCCGTGATCTCATTACGGGGGCCTGCATGGCGATTGATCGGGACTCTACTGATTGTTCAAAACATGGAACGAGCGCAACAATCAATTCGTAATTTAGTGCTGCTTTACCTCCTCGATGTGGTCCCCTGGCAACTGCGTGTATAAGTCCCTATACAAGTAGGCCAAAATTGCAAATGCGAGATTGTCTAGGGTCTTATGCCTAGACTAGGTAACCTGGGCCAGCAATTCGCGTTACCGAAACTAGCCCGCTACGGAAACCGACTTAATGCCACGGATAAGGACTGATAACAAGTTAACGACCTTAAGCTATCGTACCCGGACTAAGTTTGATTTCTGGAATGTGAGACGCTCTTTGACTCTCAGGGAGAAAGACCTTAGAACGACAGATTCCTTCAATTAGAGCATGAGTTTATGCGATATAAGCTGGACATATTGGGACTAAGCGAGATAAGATGGTTAGATGCGAGTGAGCACCAATTCCCAACGCGAAGACCAACCGGAAGTCCCCGTGGATATGGAGTTGGACTGCTGTTAACACCTACAGCACGCGGAGGCCCAATCTCCTGGCAGCCGCACGGTGATAGGACTTTAACGGTCAGATTCCCGACGAGAGTACGTCGCGTCAACATTATACAGTGTTACTACCCCACGGATGGTTCATCAGAGGAAGAAAAGGAGACCTTCTACAACCAGTTGGGAGCTATTTATAATGCAACACCCAACGGCGTTGGGTGACCTTAATGCCAAGGTAGGCAGCGACAACGAAGGGCTCAAACATGTTATGGGACGGCACAGATTACTCAACCGCAATGACAACGGCGAAAGATTTTTTGCCTTTTGCAACGCAAATCGTCTTATCATAGGTGACACCATGTTTGAGCACAAGGCCTGCCATAAAATCAGTTGGGTGTCAATTGACAGGCAAGTAACCTCCAACAAAATCGACCATTTTGCCATCAGTCGCCGTTTTAGAAGTAGTCTTCTAGACGTCCGAAACAGACGAGGAGCGGACATGGGGTTGGTACGTGATCACCATCTTATGATAGCTACTGTCCAATTACGCACTGCTGTCGTTCGAAGATCTAACGACACAAGAAGACCTAGGTTCAACGTAGTCCAACTGAGAGTTCTCACAGTGCGCCAAGAACTAAGAGACCATCTCTCACGAGGAGTGGAAACAATCAGCAGCTCACTGTTCGCCACCATCCAAGACCATTGGTGTGCTGTGAAAACTGTTTTCACATCAGGTGCTAAAAGGATTATCGGTCGATCGCAGGGAAGTCATAGGGCGTGGCTTTCCGAGGATACCTGGAGAAGGATCAACGAACGAAAATAAATAAGAGCTCGAATTGCAGCAAGCTCCAGCAGCAGGGAGGATCGAGCTAGAGTCCCTATATCGCATGCGAAGTGCGTGAGAAGTGACAAGCGCAATTACAGCAATGCGCTGGCCACGCAAGCAGAAGAAGCAGCAACGAGGTACGACAGCAGAACCATTTACAGAATCACCAAAGAGCTTATAGGTGGCCGAAGCTCTACTCAAAACCCAGTGAAAGGCTTAGACGGGTCGGGATGAGGATCAACTGAAGAGATGGAAAGAGCATCTTGGTTCGGTTTTAAGCCGAAATGTCGCACCACAACCCCCAGTAAGGAAGAGATTATTTCCGCGATCAAAGCACTGAAAACCAATAAAGCGGTAGGACTTGACGGCATACCTGCGGAGCTGTTTCTAGCTGCGCCAACGGCATCAGCTGAGCTACTGTTCCCACTTGTTGGGAGAACATGGGAAGAAGGGAATGATCGTCAAGCTCCCTAAAAAAGGCAATCTAATGCAGTGCGAAAACTGGAGAGGTATCTGCGTGCTGCCTGCTGTGGCCAAGATAATAGCTGAAATCATCCTGAAGCGAATCAAAGAACACCTCGAAGACACACGCGACACCGAACAAGCAGGTTTCCGCTCTGGATCCATCCTGTTTGACCACAATAACACCTTGCTGATCATCATCGAACAGTGTGTTGAGTGCCGATCACCACTTCACCTGCTGTTCATCGATTTTTAAAAGGCGTTTGATAGTGTCAATCGGGAATTTATCTGGCGTGCCTTGCGCAGAAAGGCATTCCTGATAAATTAATAGCAATTATCAAGGCTACATACGAGTATGATGGGTCCACATGTCACGTCTTACACAGAAGACTGTCTGAGGAATTCGAAGTCCAAAGCGGGTTTAGGCAAGGCTGTATACTTTCACCCATATTGTTTCTATTGGTGATTGGCAAAGTGCTGAATGCGGCCTTGTTAACAGGAAATGGAGGAATTCGATGGACTCTTACATCAGAACTCAAACACCTTGACTACGTCGACGATGTATGCCTTCTGTCTCACAAAATAATGGACCTTCACCAAATGACAACAAATGTGGAGAGGGAAGCAGACGTCGCTGGGCTGAAAATTAACTCGGCAAAAACAAAAATGATCAGCCTAACACCAAACTCATCAACTCATATATGTATTGTTGGACAGACCGTTGAGGTGATATAGAGTTTGCAATAACTGGGGAGTATTATCTCAATCGAGGGCGGAACCGAACTGGATATAGCCAACCACATATCCAGGGATTGGCGTTTGGGATGCTATCCACAGTTTGGCAAAGTAATGCAATTAGCTTAAACACCAAGGTACAATTGTTCCGTTCCACCGCTAAATCCGTGCTACTATATGGATGTGGTACCCGAGGGGTGACCACCACTATCACGAGGAAGCTACAAGCGTTTGTCAATAGGTGCCTAGGCTACATTTTAAGGATATTCTGGCCAAGCCGCATCTCTAACAAACTTTATCAGCGAACGGACCTTGAACCTATAGGCACAACCATAGGACGACGAAAGTGGCAGTGGATTGGTCACTCTCTCCGAAAGGGTGACAGGTCCATAGCTAACCAAGCGATGCAATGGAACCGGCTTACTGAGGACGGCAGGATGCGCGGCGGTCCTATTAAGTACGTGGCGCAGAAGAGATGAGAAGGAAACACGGCAACTGGGAAAAAGTTGGGGTAAGCTGAGGCACATTTCCAGAAACCACACTCAATGGCGCGTAGGCATAGTAGAGGCCCTAGGACCCACAAGGGGATACAGGAACGAATGAAATGAATGTGATCTCATTAACAAGACTAAGCGAATTGATTTACAGATCAACAAACTTGCTGACAGCAGTGCGATAAGACTTACTAATCTGGGGTACTTCAAGAGCAGTAGTTTCATACATGGCACGGTCCCAACGGAGCTACTGCCAGGCAATCCAATTCTACCGGATAAAATTCCTTCCGTGGCCGACTTCGACATCCCGTACGATATAATTTATCCGGAGAGGGAGGCCTGTTAAAGAATATGCAATAAACAGGTCAAATGAAATTGCAATTTTCACTGATGGCTCAAAAACAGAGAAAGGAATAGGTTCTCGTATTTTCTCAGAAGACCCAGAACTAAGAGTGTCTATAACACTACCGGGCGCAAGCAGTGTCTTCCAGTCAGAGGTTTTGGCTGTCCTCACGGCGGCTGAGCTAATTTAGATGACATCGGTATCCGACCAGCATCAACTCTGATACAGTGCTCAAGGCACTATGCAGTCAGAACCGGGTGGGACTGTGCTGGGTGCCAAGACACTGCGGTATTAAAAGAAATGAACAAGCGGATGAGGTTGCAAGAAAAGGAGGGCTAATCGTCAATAGTGAGGTTGCCAGCATCAAACTACTCCATGCATAGTGAAGGGCACTATCTAGGAAAAAATTATAAAGATTGCCAACCTAAGGTGCTCAAGTCTTGAACGACACGGGGTATCCAAGGCTCACGCCGCTTTTTGATGGCAGAAGATCTAGGAAGTTAATAAAATGAAACAGGGATAAGGTTAGGACAGTAATAGGAATCCTGACAAGACACTGTCTCCTGCGGCAACAGGCAAAGGGATTTAATTTGTCAGGTACGGATATCTGCAGATTCTGCGGTGATCTGCAAGCTATTGAGGACACAAGTCCAATAGATTCCCAACCCTTACGAGACCCATCCATAATAAAAGTCCGAAGAACTTCACCATTTCTTGACTGGTTGTAGGTCTCCATTTTTTTTCCGCAATGCTCGTGTAAGAGTGACTCTTTCCAATTCTTGTTCTGAGTTATTGGTCTCACGAACGATGTTCTTCGTGAGACAATAAGTTCTTCGTCGACAAAAAGGTTGAACGCAACTTATATTGTTTGCAACATCTATGAAGAAACCATAAAATCAAAAGATTTTTGTCTTGAAGAAAACTCGGTCCGATTCGGCGCATCATTATCGGCATCTGCTTATTCTTCATCACTGCTGTGAGCTTTCGCATCGAAAACATTGACATCACTAACCGTGGAGTCGATATCAGGCTGCCAATTGCGGTCAACGTCGTAGTCATGTCTGGAAAAATCGCCATCACTATCCTCACTATCCGCCGCTTGCAACACTCGTTTCTTCTTTTCATATTCACAATTTTCTGTGGTCGCACGTTTTCGTACGACGTGGCCTCAGTCGATGTTTTATCTTTTGAAGGCCCACTTCGTATGAAAACGTGCGACGCACTAAAACCGTTATAACTTCACAGTTAGGGCAAATAAAAGATCGAGTGCAATGGAGAGCTACTTTTTGGGTACTGAGAGAAAAGTGCCCTGGCCTCCTGGAACCCAAATCGCTAAAATGCCTTGGAGTCAATTTGTTATAAAGTGCAAACCGTTCACCAATTGCTGCCTGGTGACCATCACGTGAGGTTGACTTACTCCCATACTCTGTCAAACCTGCTGTAAGAAGAGGATGATTTCGTATCCAAAATCATAATGAGCGACGAATCCCATTTCCACTTAAGTGTTTATGTCCATAAACAAAATTTGCATTTCTGGAGCACGGAGAAGCCCCACCAAATGCACGAAAAGTCATTGCATCTCCTCAAAGTGACTGTTTGGTGCGTCATTTGCAGTGAGAAAGTGATTGGCCCTTATTTTTTGAGGTCGCCGACAGCACCTCCGTAATTGTAACTGGTGAGCACTACCGATAGATGTTAAACGAGTTTTCTTTGCCGCAAGTTCCTGTATTGGATCTTGAGTATTGTTGGTTCCAGAAGGATGAAGCAACTGCTCACACAGCTCGGACAACGATGGAGATTTTGAATCACCAATTTCCAGATCGCGTAATCTCCCGTTTTGGCATTTGGTCAGATCGCCAGATATGACTACGCCAGACTTCTTCCTTTAGGACTTTTTGAAATCTCCCAATAAACTACAAACCTTGCAAGTCTTGAAAGCCAACATTGAAGAAGAAATCACCAATTTGGAGCCAGATGTTTTGCGAATAACAATTCAAAAATATGCATCAACTGTGGAGGCATATAAATTTTAAACTTGATGTCATCAAATTTACACCTTCAAATAAACTTTTCGTGAAAACAGAGCTCAATTTTGTTCGTTTCTAACAAAGTTGCAGCCAATTCACATTATGACACTACTTTTGCCCCACCTTGTAGATGTCGCTGGCACGCTATTTCTAGTTATCCAGTCCAAGGCTTTGGCATCGACTTTAACTTGATCCTAAAGACAGAAGTTCGGTCTTTCTTGTCACCTCAGACCTGCGTACAATAATTTAAAGATCCTCTTTGATCGAGCATTATAGCCCCTTAGCTCGAATTGGCGGGCCAATATAATCGACTTGTTTTGGTTTCCTGGATCACATCCAAATCTTGAAAAAACTTATTTAGTTTGCTGTTGTATCTTCTCCTCCTATTCGCACACGGGATTAAATATTTGACGAACAATTCTTCCATCGAAAACTTGCATCATCTGCTCTGATCTTCTGCTGCAGCACTCGAGCAGAATCGGCTAGATCAATGTTTTGCAGAACATGCATTTCGTCCCACGAGTTAGGAGTTTTGAGTCTACTTGTTTTGCCAAACCGAAGTCGCCGTTTTCTGGAGCTAGTCAGTCTTCTCCGAACTTCCACTATGGTGTCGTTCAGGGATTTTATATTTAAACAGAGGTAGGTAAACTCTTTAACCACTTGCATGTTGCTATTGCCAACAGTGACATTTTGTCTAAGGCGATGGACAGATGATTCTTTATTCGTTCACAATATGTACTTCAGGACAGTTCGTTTACTTCAAGACCAACCCGTTTCGCCTATCTTTCAATTGCCATAGAAACCTCCATGACTGTGCGATAATGTCATGCCGATTTTGTCTGCGTATCCCTGCAGAGTATGCGACATTAAGCACGTATATGCCATCACCAATGTTCATCGTCATCGAAGATGCTTTCATCCATTATAATTTGGCGCATGCATCCTACCAAAACAACACCTCCATGTTTGAAAAGCTTCGTCGGTAGACCATCGGAACCGGCGGTCTTCAGCTTTTTGATATCCGAGCCAGCTTCTTCATTGACTGCAAGCGGGTTGTCTTCTTTCCCTATAGCTCTTTCTCTACCCGATGCTTGTCAAATGCCTGCTGGGAGGTTTCTTTCACTGTTTCACGGGGCTTTTATTTAGCGCTGAAGCACTTGAAAATGTGCACCTGGTAGCTCAAGGAGGTCCGGACCACCTCTTCAATGATGCCCGATCCGGTTTCACAGATTGTTGGCGTTTGTCTATGGTGAATGCTCAACGGATAGTCCCTCGCTTAGGTGATCTGTGTATGCTCTGCCTAGTGCAAAATTGCCACTGCTACCAACCTTTGAACTTTCTTTTCTTTGTGGTTTGCAGCTTTTTCTAGTTGAAAAGGGGCAAGGACCGGCGCTTGTTCTTATGAATGCTTGGACATTCAGAATGTCGATTTGCGGGAAAGCTGTGTCTCCCTACTAAGTAATCCACTGAAGATACGAGGGCGGGTCAATAAATCCGTGACTTTTGGATTAAAACCGATTTTTTTGATAAAAAAATAATTTTATTTTTCAACGTAGTCTCCCTTGAGCTCTATACACTTTGTCCAACGCTTCTCCAATTTTTTTATCCCTTCCAAAAAAAATGATTTGTCGAGGTCCTCAAAATAGGCCTTTGTTTGCGAGATGACTTCATCATTGGAGTCAAATCTTTTTCCACCAAGCCATTTCTTCAGGTTTGGGAACAAGAAGTAGTCGCTCGGAGCCAAATCTGGAGAATAGGGTGGATGAGGGAGCAATTCATAGCCCAATTCATGGATTTTTGCCATGGCAACTGCACATGTGTGCACCCTTGCATTGTCTTGGTGGAAAAGAACTTTTTTCTTGGCCAAATGAGGTCGTTTTTTTTTTCAAATCGTCATTGAATCGGTCCAATAAGTTGGCATAATATTCCCCATTGATTGTTCTTCCCTTTTGAAGGTAGTCAATGTGGATTATCCCGCGTGCATCCCAAAAAACAGTCGCCATAACTTTATTGGCTGACAAACCCACCTTGGCCTTCTTTGGCGCCGATCCACCCTTAGAAACCCACTGTTTTGACTGTTGTTTGTTCTCTGGTGTGTTGTGATGGATCCATGTTTCGTCCACGGTTACAAAACGGCGCAAAAACTCCTCCATATTGCGATTAAACAACGCCAAACCTTCCTGTGAAGTTGTTACACGATTGCGTTTGTGGTCGACTGTGAGCAAACGCGGCACCCATCTTGCGGAAAGCTTTCTCATGCCCAAGTGATCATTCAAAATTGAAACCACTGAGCCATGCGAGATCCCTACGGCTTCCACAATCTCTCGCACTTTCAATCTTCGGTCGGCCAACACCATATCGTAAATTTTTTCGATTGTTTCGGGTGTAGAGACCTCAACTGGGCGTCCAGGACGTTCGGCATCTTCAGTGCTTGTACGGCCACAACGAAATTCAGTAAACCACTTTTTTACCATTGAAATCGATGGTGCAGAGTCCCCATAGTATTTATCAAGCTTAGCCTTGGTCTCGGTAATGGTTTTTTTTCGCAAGAAATAATGCTTAGTAAGCACACGAAATTCACTTTTTTCCATTTTCTCCTCAAATTAGTGAGTAGTCTGATAAAAATAGCTGTCAAACACAAACTAACTGACGCAGCAAGTTTAAATTTTGACAGGAGTCAACTGACAGATGCCTGTTGACAGGAGCAGTGTTGCTGTTTCAGTAAAGAGGTCAGAAATTCAAAAAGTCACGGACCCGCCCTCGTATTGTTATCGAGTTCGATTTTGACATAATACTCGAGACAGGCTCAATTTTCTTTGACCGTAAGCAATTTTCCTCGACGAACTCACATCCTAGCATGTGCAGTGTTTTCTGATCCTTTCCACCGTACACTCCTGGATCCCGGTAATATCTGACTTGTATCGCGTGGCGATAGATTCAAGTTTTTGGGCAGCTCCCGGTGCATATTCTGAATTTATAGTCCGTGGATGTGCCGGGTCATGATTTTCAATAAGGGAAATTGTGCCTCTCTCATAACTAAGATGATAACTGCATGATGAAGAAGTTACCCAGTTCCATTAGAGAAGTCCCAATGTCGAAAACTACTTATTCGTCTGAATAGATAAATTGTGATTTTTTCGGTAGACGTACATATGTTATGTGTAGTTTCAATCCCTATGGCCATTATGCAGACCATCTCTAACTGCTAACTACCATGTCGGCTATGCCCACACACATCTGTGTTCGAATATAATATACTCGCACCTACTCGCATGTACCCCAGTATATTCATATGTGGATTCCCGTCAGTTCCTCATCGCTACCGAATGTGTAAATTTACAGTTAAATGATTTGAACTCAATCCTATTTTATGGTAGAGGAAATTTCATGTTGCAGATACTTTACAGTTGAGCTAGTCCTGAGGCAAAGTACTCCATTGGAGTAGATCTTCATAAGAACTATGTACAAACAAACTTTACTCCACTATCGGCATGTCCTCACTCATATTATTTCCTTCAAGCACTCTCGTTGCCTGCTGTTATCAACCAACAAGAGAAACTTCGTTGAATTAAGGGATTGCCAAAGTGCCACAGGACCTCGAAGTGTACATCTTTTCAACATTGCATTTGTGATGAAAAACTTTAATCCTCAGCAGACTTGTATTGTAATTGTGCAGTTCCTAGATATTGAATTCAAATTGCAACAAATCGATTGATTCCATCACCTAAGGACCTTTTAAGTTTCTGTGATTTAAAGGGACTAAATAGAATCGGACAACTTATTTTGTGGAGGTAAACTTTTAGTTTAGAACCTGATAAGTTCCAAAAGGATGAATAAAGAAAAAAATGGAAAACCAGCTTCAGGGATATCTATCTTTTCGAAAAAAAAGTTTCTCAAAAGTTGGCGACAACTTTCTGCCATTATTTTCTTTTAAAATTTTTGTTCGGACTTACTTGGGAATAAATTTCCTATAATTAAATTAATTTGGAAATGAGACCAAGCAAGATCTAGTGAAGATTCTTACATCTAGATACATTGACCAAATTTAAAAGAAAGTCAATAAGTTTATAGTTTTCTTAGCAATGACCGAAGAAAAGATTCTAGAGATCCTTAGCAATAAATTTCACCAATCCAGACGAAATAAGAACTTTCGATTCCGGAGATTCCTGCGGATTTTTATGTGACACGTTCAGTAAATTGAAAAGGTAGGAAAAGACGTAAAGAGGTTGTGAGACTTAATCTTTACCTAAAAATTCAAGGGGCTAATCGGAGTACTGCCAGTGAAGACAGTTGAAAAAGGTTAATCCGCTTCAGGATAGACGTAGATCTCTTAAACGGATCGCTTAATGAATAATAGCAACCTAAAAATTGAAAAAAATTGAGGCGTGACGTGGGTTCTGCTGAGTGTCCCATAACTTGGATTGGGCCAGCGACGCGACAACCAAGTTTATAGCGAAGTGTTTCCCTTACCTTCCTGTGATGGTCCTCGGTAACTATAATAAATGAGTAAACCTTTACTCGTGCAGGTTAAAATGGCAACTAATGGCCTCGGATAAAAATGGACTCACTATTGACGACCCTAGTAAACGCTTAAAGTGTAACGACCTTCGGATCTGAACGTGGAATATTCGGAACCTTAACGGAAAAGCCTTTGACTACATATTATCACACAAATATTACCGCCATCGAGGAACTGCGATGGGATGGACTGGACATTATGGTGATGAACAACTGTGAGGCCTGAGAGAAATCCATGGTTTGGTGAAGAATGCCGGCAAATACATGCAGCTAAACAAACACTCTACAAAGTGACGCTGCAACGAAGGCCGAGAGCTGTTCGTAAGCTCTAGGAGCATAAGAAACGCGAAGAACATCTTTTCCGGAGGAAGAAGAAATAGCACGAGAAGCTCGAAAAGAGGTTGAACCCCGGGAATAATGAACGGAAGTTTTATCAACAAATTAAAGGGATATGTCAAGAAAAGAAGACCCTTACAGAAGCCTGTAGACATGAATAAAGAAACCTTATAGTAGAGTCATAGTGGGTGGTGAAAATATGGAAACAGCGAAGAAACCCAACGTCCCGCTGTCGGGCAGAGTAGATCATTCAACTTAAACGATAATAGCCAAACTCCCACCTCCCTGACCAAAATGTAGTAAGGATAGCAATATCTAAGCTGAAATCCAACACAGCACCTGGACCTGACGGCTTACAGGCCGAGGTATTCAAAGCTGCTGGAAATGACTTTGTGGAGAGCATACCCAAAATTATTTCTCAGATCCGATCAGAGGGGTGTATGCCTGATGAATGGAATCTCAGCATCGTTAGGCCGATCTACAAAAAAGGACATCCCCTCATCTACGCCAACTATAGAGGTATATGTCTCCTTAACATCGGATACTACATGTTATCTGCCATTTTGAGTGAAAGTCTGAAATCCTTCGCCAATAACCCGATCGGTCCCTATCAGTGTGCTTTCAAACAAGGAAAGTCCACAATCGTCGAAATCTTCATACTCCGGCAGATCTTGGCAAAAATTCAGAGAGTCCAAATCGATATCCACCATCTTTCCATTGATTTTAAGGCCGCATATCATTCTCCGTTTGTGGAGAAGGATGATGGAGAACGTTCGCTGCTTCATCAAAGTCGGTAACAATTGAATCGATCATTTTATGTCAAAAAAGGTAAAGTGTCGCGCTGTCATATGTCTTTCGACATAACTGGGAGAATAAAGCAGGCTGTCACCGATGCGTTGGCTAGTATTAAAACGGAAGCTGCGAAAATGGGTTTAGCGGTAAATGACTGCAAAACCAAGTATTTGTTGTCAACAAGAAGGGACATTCAACATCGGTGAATTGAACAGAATGTTACAGTCGACAGCTATAATTTCGAGGTAGTAAGGGTCTTTGTCACCTTGACCCTACTATAAATTCTGCCAGCAGCAGAAATAAAGCGAAGAATCAGTTCTGTCAAACCCTGTTTCTTTGGGCTAAGAAGCCAATTGACTAGTAAAGCTCTATTCTTATGAGACCTTGATCATACTGGTCCCACTTCTTGGTGTTGAGGTATGAACTGTACCGAAAGTGGATGAAGATATCCTCTGTCGTTTCGGGAGGAAAATCCTTCGAAAAGTATTCAGCCCCGATTGCGTTGACGGGCTTTGGAGGTAGGGGTTCAACGACAATCTATACGAGCTGTGCAGGGATATCGATCTAATCAGAAAAACACACATCAGTCGGCTGAAATGGCTTGCACATATAGAGTGAATGGACGCCAGTGCTCCGGATTGCAGAGTCTTCGAATCTAACCAGGAGGCACAACGCGGTAGAGAAAGGCCTCACCTTAAGTGGCGCACACAATTACATATAAAAGAACCTGAACCGACTTAGAGTGCATAACTGGAGGCGGTTAGCTAGAGAGCGGGCTAACTGGAGAGGCTTATTAGTTTAGGCCCAATTTCACCCCGAACTATAGTGATACATAAGTGAGTAACTAAGTGTCGAGGATTCATAAACCATAGTATATTGGATCTTGCATGACAAAGAGCCCGTTTATTCAAGCAGCCTTGTTGGTCTTTAGTTTATATATGTATCTCTATCCAGGCTACTCATTGAGGTTTTTATCGATCATCGTCTACGTTGAATAGTACGCTCTCTCTGACTGCAGAATGTTAGTCGAATTCAACGTTAAGCAGCCTGCGAAAGCAATAATTTTTTTCAGCGCCAACTGTTAATACATTCTATTGCTCATACGAATATATGGTAGCGTTTATTCGCCATTTGTGTCCTTAGCAAGTTTGTTTTTACGTTTCGGTATAATCTCCGAACATCATTTCTGTAAAAGACCCCCTCCATTCCCTCTGTCGGGTGCTTCTCTGGGTCTAGATTTTTGTTCCTTAGCCGCATTGTACATCTCTTGTTTTGCTGAATGCACTTATCAGCATGATACGTCAAACCAGAGATTTCGTTATAGTGATCGGGTGAAACCAAGCATATCAAATGCGGCGTATGCTCGTCGATAATGCCGCCACTGGAGTTCTACGCTAGATTTTTTTTTTTATAATTCGTCTTAAAATGTTTGCACACAGTGCGGGCGAAGGATAGTTAAGGAAGAAAGAAAGAGGACACCGAATCACATTGATTTTGAATGTTTGCAAGTTATAATTACTAGGAAATAAAGAGCACGGCAGACCATTCGGTAAGCGAGTTGTGGGGCATAAAAAAGAATCGTGATATTTTAATGTACGTCCGAGAGTATGCTTGAGGGTAAACTGATGGGCTGACAAGTTCCTTATATATTATATCGCAGAGGCTCTTTATCTTAAAGGTTATTAATGGTGTTGAGTTGCGATGGAGTCCGATACAAGAAAGTAAGATCTTCCTCTCTGAAAGTAAAATATTTTGCATCACGGTGGGTGAATTAGTGAATCAAATGAGTTAGGCACAAGTGGTGACGGACCTGATAAATCTTCTAAATGGGATAACTGCCAGACCCTGTTGTCGTCATGAATAGAATATTTGGAAATTGGTATTTAATTTGCGAAACATGTAGAAGATTACGCTTTTTTGTTGGTCCTCATAATAGACCAACTGAGCTCGCTATCCGTCAGATTGTGCATAAATTTCGTATCATATATATTGTATATGGTATGTCCCACAGCCGACAATGCATTAACGTAATGCTGTTAATTTAGGAGTTACAGCCATTTTGGTGTCGGACGGCCGGGAAATCCGGCCTGGGAAAGGAGGGACGTATATGCAATGGGTCCTTAGGAGTAGAGAGAAGAAGATTCCCTTTTATAGAGACCGACTGGACAAATGCTGTTTTCCATGTGCTCGAAAAGAGTCCTAAGGAGTAGGATAGATGGAAAAGCTTACGCAGTGGTTTTGCCAGCGTGTAAGAACATCTCTTCAGAAGAAGAAGAAAGGATATACCATCTGGACTAGCAGATTTGTGTATGTTTAGATCTTTAAGTACTTTTGCTAGTACAGGAGCGCGAAAATGGATTGGTTCCATTGAAGAATCAACGCACTGAAATGTAGGCGGAGACAAAGCACAACCTAAAAGTACCATACTGAGCTGGCCCCAAAATGATGCTGGAAACATACAAATTCTCGAAAGGCTTTGGATACTAGAACAGAAAAGTCACTCGCGGATAAAAGAATTCAAATTTCTTCACAGGACTTCTTCAGTATTCTATCACCCAGTATGTTCGCATTCGCACTTTGGTTACAAAGTAGTGGCATGAGTAGAATCCAGGAGTCATATCATACGCCGATCAAAATGTGATGAGTTAGGTTAACATTTTTTGATCAGGTGACTTGACGGATCGATTGTGGATATTGTGTGTTTAAGAAACGAGTGGCAGCTATGATGGCATTACAATCTTGTAACGAGGCGCTCGTTCATGAACAAATTTGTCGTTGACGACCTCAGCTAACGAAGCAGTGAATTTAAAATTGCAAGACAAAAACCCAAGTATCTGTTTTTAAGAACGATATTTATTTATTTATTTTTTTGTTTAACTTATTTTATACAAATTTTGTAACTATCTAGCTTGGTATCCATATGTATATGTTACATGTCAGAATTCTTTCAAATGAATTTGTGATTCCTCATCGTAAGTATTCCTTGTCTCGCTAGATTTCGAGGTAATGAAATATCTTTTCTGACAGCGACCATCTGAAAAAATAAGCAAAAATAAAATATATTAAAATAAAACCGGTAAGACCCAAAAAAAAAGAAGGATATTAAAAATTCATATGCAATCGAATCTAAATCAATGTAGTTCCATGCCACTATCAACTATTAACCATTTTTTTAATAAAACTTAATACTTAAAATTTAATACAATATACATATATGCATTGCACATATTTTGCCAACATTCTATTTGTATTTCTTAATTTGACATGAGTAGATGCTTAAATCTAACAACGTTTAAGGTAAGCCAGTGATATATATTTTTTTTCATAAAAACATCACTTCAAAAAGAAAAACTAATAATAAAAAAACTTCAGGGAAAACTTAACCAAAGAAGTCTTCAAATCAACAAATTGTGAATTTAAATTTTGTTGTTTTGTGGAATGTATATAAATAATTATAAAAATTAAAAAATATTGGCCGGGGTTAAGGAATTCGAAAGAGCAGGAAAAATTTAATATAGACTTCGGTAAATATACTCATATAGTTACAATATATTAAAATAGCAGCGAAGCATTAAAACAAACAAAATAATTTAAGCAGTAATAATTGAACGTAGAACTTTGATTTATTCTTGATCTAAGAAGTCGTGTATCTGCAGGAAGTATATTAAACAATTTCTAATAAATGACGGAGTAGGAGTTTGTGAAATGAAAGAATGTTGACCATAGAACCATTACTACTTTAAAATAGTAAACGTGCTTTACTTTTAAGTGCCCAAACAGCCGCATACTGTTCTCACAGCAATTTTTACAAAACTGTAAGTGGTTGCATTTGCGAGTGGTATGCGGCTCCCCAACAACTAATTCCATATTCTAATCTGGAATGGGCAATTCCCAAGTAAATCATTCTCGTCATTTTATTATCTACATCTACCTGCAAATCGTTTAAGACGAACGGCAGAACGCAGATATAATTTCAAGCTTGTCAACGGCCTCGCCACACTGAAAGCATCGGTTCCCACTAAATCACCGATACCAAGCAGTCTTGGGTGCGGTAAATACCTAAATGGAGGACCACTTGGGAACTCGGTACAGCCGTGTGCTGTTGACAAAAAAACGCTTCATGGGCATAGTGCCCCGGCGTAAAATTAATTTGTATCGTCTTTTGAAAACAAAAATGATAATAATTTCAAGTTTGAGATATGATTAGACCAATTCATATTTTGGTGTATTAGAATATTTGAGTACCTATATTGTTTAACTAAGTCAACCTTAAAAGAGGCAGCTTCGCACAAATGATTCCTATTAAGCATTACTTTGGAACTGCTACGACTGTATGTATCTCGCGCAGTCTGAAGCATGAAAATATATCAATATCTGGAGATACCACAATATGTTAACACCATTATTAGTGTTAGTAACCTAGTTAATAGGATTAGCTGGCCCATATTGTTGTAAGGGCATAACACCTACAGCAATTTGATTCGGTAAACCACAGTCCACCAATTTCCTGTGCGTAAAATTCCATCTCATAAGCAAATTATCCACTACTGCTTTATTTACAGAAACCCCAAACTGGACAGCAACTCGACAGTTTGATGCGCTGTCTGACTCCATACAAAGAACTGTATCCCTGTATTCTCATACTGAAATCGTTATTATGGACGATTTCAATATAAACAATTGTGGGTGGCTTCGACATTCTGGACAGACAACACCCGAAGGACGATGTGTTCAGATCTTCGCTGCGGAAAATAATTTAACCCAGCTTGTAAATGAGCCCATACGAATACCAGACGTTGATAGTCATACCGCCAACACCCTGGACTTGTTTTTAACTTCTCACCCTGACAAGTAGTGCATTGATGTGCTCTCCCCTCTAGGCTCGTCGGACCATTGTGTCATATCAGCTAAATTCTCGTACACCCACCACACAGTTAGAGAAAAGATTCCTAAAAGAAACGTATGGCAATACGAGAAACCCAACTGGAGCGGTCTTAACAGCTTCTTTAGGAATTTTAACCGATCGTTATGTTTCCTCGATAACGACGTGGATGCCGCTGCTGACATGAACACAGAAACTATTCTCTTTGGAATGAGATGCTTTATCCCTCATCGGATGAAGAGTATCAAACCAAAAGAAAAGGCATGGTACGACTCGAGCTGTAAAGAGGCTGTCAGGGTTAGAGAAACGTTTTTTCGGTCCTACAAGACCCGCCCAACAGAGGAAAACCGAAAAAAGTTCAAACGAGCCAGAAATGACTGCAACGTCTTTCTCAAGCGTGTGAAATTCCAATACTACCAAAAACTGAGGCAAAAAATACTGCAATGTCCCAAAGGTAGTAAAAATTGTTGGTCGTTCGTCAAAAATATTAGAAATTCTGACTCATCCTCCATCGCAACGCTCATTTACAAAGACATTCCAGCTGTCAGCTCTTTGGACAAGGCCAATGCACGCTTTGCGGCAGATTCTGCTTTGTCCACTTTCGCACTCGTGTAGTAGCAAGAGTACTTAAAGATCTCAACATGCACAAATCCGCTGGTCCAGATGGTATATCTCCCCTTGTTCTGAAGAGGTGTTCTTCCACTCTGGCAAAACCACTGCGTAAGCTTTTTCATCAATCCTACTCTTCAGGACTCTTTCCGAGCAGATGGAAAACAGCATTTGTCCAGCCCGTCCCTAAAAAAGGCGGATCTTCTTCTCTCTCCTCCTACAGACCCATTGCACTTACGTCCCTTCTATCCAAGGTCATGGAAACGCTGATAAACCGTCAGCTCGTGAAAACTTCTTAAAGACCGGCTATACGGTTTTCGTAACAACAGGTTCACTGGTGATTTGATGGCATGTCTTACCGAAAAGTGAAACCAAAGCCTACACCGATCTGGCGAAAGGAAAATAGTTGCGCTTGCATTGCTAAGGCATTTGACAGAGTTTGCCATCAGGCTCTTTTGTCGAAAATGCGCGCTTTTGGGATCGATGACTCCCTTCTTCAATGGAACTACCTTTCGGAATGTTCAATTAAAGTTGTCTTGGACCATCCACTCAAGTCTGATATTCACAAAATAAATGTTGGTGTGCCTCAGGGCTCCGTTCTGTCTCCGACACTCTTTTTAAGTCTGCTACTTCTAATCCAACATATTTCTTTGCTGATGACAGTACTTTCTGTTTTTCATATTCGTTCCCCGACTCACGTCCCTGCTCTTCGGCTGTAGAACGGGAACGGCAGCGTATGTTAAGCTCATTAAATTCCAATATTCACAGCATAATCAATTGGGGAACTATCAACAGAATGGAATTTAATGCTTCCAAAACACAATGCTGTCTGCTGTCGTTAAGGCAAAATTTAAATACCCTACCATTATCTATGAATAGCACTTACGTCGTCAAAACCGATAAACTTTCCATTCTCGCTAAGTGTGTCAATGACAATTTACGTTGGAATGACCACATATTCGATGTAGCCAAAAATGTTGCTAAATGTCTAGGTTTCCTCAAACGGTGTAAGAAATTCTTTTCGACCTCTGAGCCGGCCACCATATACAATATAAGGCATTCATCCCCCCAAAATTGGAGCACAATGCCCATATCTGGTCAGGTGCTCCTTAAACATCTCAGCATCTGCTTGAATCCTATCAAAACCGTTCGTTAAAACTCATCGGTGGTACTAATATCAGTCAATCAATTGACACCCTCGAACACCGACGTAATGACTCCTGTCACACTTTGTTTTATCGCTATTTCCACCGCCAGTGCTCCGTCTCGCTATGAATTCTCATCACTATACCCCTTAAGCCCATTTTCGGACGCAGTCTAAAATATCGTGAATCGTTCTTAAACCGTACAACTCGCTTATGGAATGCCTTGCCGACCTCTGTATTTCCTGGTCGTTATAACTTGCAAACATTTAAAAATAATGTACATCGGTATCTGTCTTTTCTTCCTCCCTAAATTTCCTTCGCCCGCGCTGTGTACAAACATTTTTAAGGGTACACAAACCCCTTGAGCGCGCGCTCATTTAAAAAAAAAAACAGCTTTACTACGAGTACATGGCTGCTGCGTTAAGAAAACCCCGCTTTATTAGCTTGAGAGAACTCAATAACTTCATGTGAAGCTATGCTTCAAAAATGAACTTCAGCATAATACAAAATTTATTATTAATCTTTTATTTCGGTATCCGTAAATAGCCTCTGGCTTTCCCCATTCCCAAACTACGTTTTCAATAGCGACTTTGCTTATCTTCCCGTTTCTTACATTTGAATGAAAATATATTTCCAACCCAACTACCCCACCATAACCAAGGATATTATGTGTTGCGCTAGTTCTACTTTATTATTAGTTAACGGATAATCTACATTTACACTCCATGGTTACCAGAATGATTCGTGCTGCAATATGTGCACCAGTAAGTAGATTCATTAACTTATCTGAATACCTTCAGTTCGCTAAAATATTCAACCTTCAGCATCCCTTGAAAATCTCCAAATTCCGCCAAGCAAAGCCAATTTTACAGCCAGATCTACACCCAGTTGGTGTGCTTGGAATTGTTAAATGGTACCTAATCTGACTAATCAACTCCTCCCAGCTCCTCGTCTGGTACCCAGCATCCAGGATGGTAATGAGTATTCCGAAAACAGTACAGAATCCATTCAAACAAAACCATTCAGAGGAAGATGATTGTGTTTGGGTGACGCGGACCCAAATAAATGAAAATAGAAAAATTTTCGTTATTTTTAGAAATTGTAAGGACCAGAGTTAAATAGGTTGCCGGAAAACATAGTGCTGGGCGCTTGATAAATATTTATTCACATTTACACGAAAATGTATGAAAACTGAGGATCGATGAAGCTGCCATTATGATGCGAGACTTACGAGTATGGAAGGAATGAGTCAGCTTTTTGACGTACACTTACTCGTTTGTGCTGTTTTTTTAGGAGAATACTTGGAAATGATAGCTTCTCATGAAATATGTATGTGGAAAAGCATATCGCCCAAGTCAATCTGGTACTGAGCTAAAATTAACTTCTATACCGGTTACTAGACCATCACCCGAAGATTTCAGTTACATAGCCTAAGAATGCGCGGTCATTGTCTTTTCAATCGGAAAAATTTGTCCTCTTGAATCATCTATCTAACTAGACCACATTCTTAGCCTTACTGCTGAACTGCCTCCAGATTTAGCTTTCGTCACTAATTGTTCCAAGTAGATTACATGTGCTAATACAAGGGAGCGCAAAAGTTATCACCCTATCGGAAGATGCGCTATAATTTTTCCAAATGGTGGCAAATGTCAAAATCTAGTTTGACATTGTGAAGTGAACAGATACAAAATACATGTCAATAAGACATGAATCGCTATACTCCTAAAGAATAATCCGCAAGTGGTGTTGGCGCAGTGTGAGTTTTGGCGCAGATTTCCCGGTCGTCCAACACCAACTGGGCAAATACTACCACGTTTAGCTGTTCGCCTAGAAGAATATGGGACAACATGAGTTGCTGCCAGATCAAGCCGATCCCGGAGCAACCGTTCTGCTAAGAAAATAAGTTAAGTTTTTAACTTATTTTTCAAAGTACAAGTACAATTGGCTTATAAACAATTCGAAGGAATCATAATTAAAATAATTTCACTCCTCGGTGCGTTTAATACTGAGCAACATACGTTTTAAGATTTCTTATGCTCTCTTCGTTTGGAAGGACATTTTTGTGACGGACGAGAATAATGTGTGTGTAAACACGTAAAGAAGAAAATAAGTTGTTGTTGCTGCTTAAGTGCAAGTAAACGGATTGGGCAACAAAAATGACATTTTGGGCATTTCATTTACAATGTAAGGACTTAGGCATTTTTTTTTCGTTTTTTTAAAAGTTTAACTACTATTTAAGAATATGTATAAACAACAAAGGCTTGAAGTGGTTTAGTCTTCCAGATTCCTGAAGGCTTGTTGTAAGTCTTTGTACAGTTGATCGAAATCGGCCTTGATCTTAGCTTCACCATCCTTGACGGGGTCCTTGAACTTCATAGAATACAGTTGGTACATAATGTTGCCCATGGGCTCCCTGATTACATTCCACGTGATCTTGTTGTCGGACTGAGCGGTGGATTCAACTGAATGACGAGCCATATCGTAGAAGGCAATGATGTTCCTCGGCATACCGACTGTCTTGTAGAATGGGCAGAAACGATCGTATGAAGAGTAGGAGTTCTGTTGTAGGAAATCGTCCTTGAGCAGCTTGGCAACCTCGAGAGTAATCTTATCGGTCTCAGCCAATGAAGCCTTACCGACGAGTTGTACAATTTCCGAAAGATCTTCTTCTTCTTGTAGGATTTCCTTGACCTTGGTCCTAGGTGGCACGAATTCGACAAAGTTCTTGTCATAGAAATCATCTAGAGCACGCATGTATTTACTGTACGAAATAAGCCAGTTGATGGAGGGGAAATGTTTGCGTTGAGCGAGTTTCTTATCCAAACCCCAGAACACCTGTACAATACCAAGTGTAGCCGACGTGACAGGATCTGAATATGGCAGCTGTGGTTGAAGATGCCGCAGAGGACCCCGGAGTATCGACCAGATGCGTGGCACGCAATTGGGCCTCAATCGGCGGTCTTTACAGAGCATTGGGACTGGAAAACATGTGTTTCCAACAGAATGCAACAGCGGCGTATACTGCATGAGCCACAATCGAAATTTTCAGACGTGCATTTCCGGGTCGGCTAATCTCTCGTTTTGGTGCTTTGCACTGGCCGGCAAAGTCGCCTGATTTAACTGTTCCAGACTGCTTTTTGTGGGGTTTTTATTGAAGTCACGTGTCTATCTCAAGAATTCTCAGACTCGACCTCAAAGAGAATATCCGTCAAGAATGCGAGGACATATAGCCGGAAGTTCTGGTCAAAGTGATAAAAAATGCCGCACATCGGGCCCGAATGGTCATCAATTCTGGCCGTTGCCACTTAGCCGATAACATTTTCTCAACTTAATAGAAAAAAATTTAGGACACCACACAAACATGATCCAAAAGCAAAACTAAAGTTTTTTATTCATAAAAAAAATTAAAGCCAAAGAACATTGGATGACAACTCTTAAGCCCTGAGCCAAAGGATATAAAAGGTATTGCCTCGCATGTTGCGCCATTCTTGCGCCACTCAATATATTCCACAACAACATTGAAGAAATCAGAGCGAGGAAAGGTATTCTTGCTTTCACTCAGTTGATAAATAGGGAGGCATGCTCTGTTCATGATTATCTGCAGCGGAAACTCAAGAAACATGGTAATGGCTAGCTCCTTAACCTTTTCCTACAATAAAGATTAACAAATTTAGCATTATTTGTTCCAGTTCAGTTTTCTAGCCATCCATGACGACACGACTATATTTCTTTAATAGCTTAAATGCAAACCAAACAAATTCCGGGGCATAGTAGAGTCAATTCCGTATTTTCGCTGCAAGAGAATATTCTGGTGCCATTACATCAGACGACATGTCCATAAAACTAGAGTCAAAAGACATTAGGGTCATAAAAATTCGAATAATTGGTGTACAGAAGACACCTTTTTTTAAACTGAAGATGACTTTGAGGAGCAGTCTATGGGATGAATATAAAAGACAGAAACATCCATCAGTGCCTCAATAGCAGAGCCAGGCGACAGAACGATCGTTGGGATCTAGTAACGTGAAGTACAAAGTATCATGAACGCCTGTTAGCAAGACAACCGATACATAGGATATAATTAGTCTTAGCATAGCCGTGTAGATCCGGAGGATCCTTTGAGGTGAAAAACCCCATAGCTTGCCGAAAGCTTATTTTCACTGCCAGAAGGCCGACAGCGCTCTTTGGATGTCTTCGACGAGGCATGTTGAGTCTAAAAAAGTTTGTTGTCCAGGGTAATACCCAAATATTTAGCTCTCCTAGAAAAATGGATATTGATGGCTTTATTCACTAGTCGAGTCATACCAGTTTCCTCCTTTTCGAAAAGAAAAAAATTTCGGTTTTAAAAGGATCGACTGAGAGACCATTTCTAGTGCTCTTCGCGCTGATTGCGAACGGTCGCAAAATATGGCATGGATGGAAGAACAGATACATCATTTGCATATGGCTGCGCATTGATGTCAGAACTATTGAGAGCGTTGAGGAATGAGTCTGCCAACAAGCAGGATGGCAGCGGCAACAGATTTTGAAGCGCTGTGTCGTGGGATATTTCGCGGTGCATTCTGAACAGACGATGCATTCGCCAAGCAGTTTTGTGCGCATGAAGCTCAACCATTCCCATCATGCTCCTCAACATGGAGAAAGTCAGGCTAATAGGTATGAAACGCTCTTATTGGTATGTATGGCCAAGGTTTGCTATATACGACAAGGCCAGACCAGCAGTGAATATTCTCCACACCTTTTCCTAGCATAAAGGACGACTTAAAACCATCAAAGAAAGGAACAACCTCGTCCGTCACCACAACCGATCACAGATAACAGCTACGACGTTCTGTGGTAGTTAGCTCACTTGCAGCTTCGTTGATTGTTCTGATTAGGTTTCCTGAGAGTAATGGAGATAATCTGCTCTTAACTAAATATAGGTGTCATCAGATTTTCTGAGTAATTCCATTCAGGCGGACCTCCTCCTATTGAGAAATTTAACCAAACTTTTCTGGCTTTACCACGTGGTTCGAACATTTCATAAAAGTCTTCTTAACACTTTTCGATGTTCGAACCGGCTTCTTATATTCTTTTTGCTTGGGTCAGTTAAGACACTAGTCCTCCTCCAAATTAGTCTTAAGTGACCTGCTTTTGCCTTACGTAGTTGATGCAAACCTGCGTTCTACCATAAAACGAGCGATTTGTCAGGGCTTTATCCTGGCTGGACAAGTCAGTTCAGTTGATGAAGGCATCATTCGGGTTTTGTTCTGTTTTTAGAGGAAGCATTAACATAGCTGCTCCTTAAAGCGGGTCCAGTCGGTTTTTCACGGATATCTCTTCTTCACCAAAACCGCATACGCATGAATTCACTTCCGTTCCAGCAAAAGCCACCGATAGTACAATACTTTCTAAGTGATAATCTCCTAAGTGTGCCTGTTCAACCGCGTTTGGTCAATTACCTTCTGCCTTTCTTTCGTAACGTATGTTATCTTCAATGTTGGACCCAGGATTCTGAGTATAAAGAGTCATCAACTCAACCTTTGTTTCCCGGAGTTGCCCCGGAATCCAGAAGAATGTGAGCTTATCAAACTCTTCCTTTTTTTCGTGGAAGCCGATGTTCTTCCTTCGTCGCTTGTTCGTAGGGTGCTCGAACTGCACTCATTTCTCCATCCAGAACAGCTTCGTAGTCGATTCGTTTGCCAACAAGTACTTGTCTGCACCCTTTATCAATTCAGGACCTTCTTGAGGATATTCGGAAGAAACCCACCACTTAGATGAAGTTGTCCACAATCATCCCCCAAGTATTTCAAAATCCTGATTAGTCTTGAAAAATCCTTTCTGGCCACAGACCCAAATATATTGAAGTACCATATTGATTGCTGATGAAAACATTGATTTAGTCGCGTGAATGTAATTGCTGTACTCCTTCTTAGGATTCAAGCGCGTCTGACAGCATACATATTATAGCGTCGAGTCGAGTCCGGTTGCATGAATGATGTCTATCGCTTGGAGGTGAAATGAGCTACACTGAAGTGAGGTGGTTGTTATAGCATCGTCATTGATGCCTACCCTCATCGTAAAATAGGTTTTCTTATAAAAAAAAAAAGAACTTTCAAATTCCAAGAAGATCGATACTTCTCTCCAAAATTACTCTTCCATTCAATCTGACCTAAGAAATAATTCACTTTCCTCCACGCCATTTTGCCTTCCGACTTTAACAATAAATCATCGAACCGAAATCGACCGAAAAAAGGAATCAGATCCCTTTTTAAAGGTTTTCCAAACAAACATTGATGACTTTTTATTCCTGCGGGTAGGCCAGCATCAATGACTGTCAAATATTGTCCCCCGTTCCTTTCGTCGTCAGCACATTTTTCGGTTGATGAATTGTCAGCAATCAATAAAGCAGCCCTCCTGGAGGACCTTTGGCTGACTACGAGTATATTCCTATTTCCCATCGAAATATCCTTTTAATTTTTTTTTTTTTTTAATTTTTAAGAAACGATTCATTCATTTTCATTTAATTCTCTATAAAGGAAATTAGTTGCACACAATCAAACATTTTTAAAAATAAATTAACCGACACCAAGTGAAAGGACATAAATTATTTTTAAAGAAAAATGGAAGGTCGTAGCCTCTGCGTGAATTAATTACAAAATCCTTCCCAGACAAGGGTCCAGATATATATGTATATATTCCGGCCTCATCCTGATAAGAAAATTTTTGTTAATTAATGCGCTGGGAATTTTTCATTATTTCCACAGATGAGGACTCCGAGTATCCCCATTTCGTGCAATACTCGTACCTACAAAGTTCGACAGAAAATTCTCCTCGTTTCACGTACGAGTATTTTCGCTTTAATGACGTCAATCTCGTTGGTCCTTTGAGGAGCATGGGGTATAGTGAGCCATTTTGATGTGGAATAATGTGATAATAGGACGTCTGTCCCTTCACATTTACAGGTGAACTTTAGACCTACAGTCTGCCTGTCCTGTTCGAATTTGTTTTCATTTGTTCGGCGTTGTTTTTTCTCATGCATCTGCTCGTACATTGTCAGGATAACACAGGCTATCTGTTCATTTATTTTTGAAATTGCGAATTTTTGAGCACACAGAAATTAAAATGAATAAAACATGTATGAGAGTCACCATTCGGAAGGCAGTAAGTTTGGAAAATTTGCAAAGCAGAACACGGTTGTGAACATCTTAATTATAGAGCTTGTTTCACTTTACAAACAACTTTTAATTAAAGGCGAATAAGCCAACCCTAATTGCAAGTAATTAAGGGTGGTGCTAAAATGAAACAGCATATATAAGTTTAAAATTCAAATGACTTCATGTTGTAGGAGTACCTCAGACTTCGGGCTGATAATTAACATGGTACTTAGTAGGGATGAAGCCCAATTTGTAAGTGAATAACTACTCGTAGATGTGAAAAAGGAAGAGTCGAAAATAATCAAAAAGCGCCAAATATTTGAATGTTGTTTTAGAAAAGGCCCCTTGTGATTGCACAAAATCTCATTGTCCTCACACCTAATAATTAGAGACCATGCAATAAAAGCGCTTCAAAATCAAAGAGGTCGCCTAGATTATCAAAGAAGAAGCCATCCAGAGGAATTGGTTTCCTGGTGGATTGAGTAGGGCTGCTAAACAGCAGAATTAAGAGTATTTTTTGTGTTTCTGTCAAAATCGGTGAAGAGAGGGCCAAGTTTATTGGCGTATCTACCAGTGATGATGCGCACAATGGCAAACTGAGGCATGACCGCTTCACTGATAAGAGACTCTCTATACTTTCTGATCCATCGTAGGCCAAATCTGTATGGTAAAATGCTAGTAGTGCCTCTTGACCACCTGAAATTGGTATCATCTATCTTAGGTTTTATCATGAATCAATTTATAGCAAGCCATTCATATATCCTTAAAATCTGAAGGGTTATTTAGAGTTCTACTATTTTTAGCGAGCTTATTGACTTTATAATTTCCCCGAATATTCCTTTGTCCAGTTTTGTGGCAACTCAGAACTATTAACTGTTTGTTTGACCATCTTGGTAACGTTGTTAGGCCCGATTTCAGGGATTTGATAGCTGTCTGTAGATTCCGCCAACAGAGAGCATCGGCAACTGCCAAATTTTCGCCTGGCATACTCCACAATGGCTTGGAAGGCGTAAAAAAATTATCTGTGTGAGTAGCTCGGTGGATATACACTTTCTCATTTATAGGTTCCATTTTGAATTATCACTGTGTATTTGGATTTTAAGCTCGGCAAAACATAACTGGTCCAGTCTGTGAGAGCGTTGCTACTCTTAGCCAACTTTTAACATGAAGGAAGGAATGATGTAGTTGCTAGTTTGGCTGAAATTAGTTTTTTTTTTTTGATTTAGGGAATAGTGCGCGTTCCATTTAGAGAATATTCTCTTTAGAGGCACAGCGTTTCCAATAGGGACTTCCGAACTTTGACAGTTGATAACGGCCATATTGTTAAAGCTACATCTGTCAAATTGGCTGTCATTTATTCAGTCTGTTTTGCCTAAACACCATCGACGGACATAGCGTTCAACAACACGTGCAAATGATAAAATTCTTTTATCAAAATGGGCGCTCTGTTCGGGCAACGTTTCGCGCGCTTTGTCCACCGAAAGGACTATTCGCAGTGTGGTGGACAAATTTAAGTCCACTGTTTCAGTTAACGCCCGTACGTCGACAAAACGCAAGATCTGCCGAAAAGATCGCCGCTGTCCGTGAGAGTCTGCTGGAGAATCCGAGTCAGTCGATTTCGCGTCGTTCATAAGAACTCGGCCTTGACTTGGGCCTGCATCCGCACAAAATTCAACTGACCCAGGAGGTGAAGGTAAACCACCATAGACAATGACGCGTTTTCACAGAATGTGCTCTGGAGCAGTTGGAAATTGACCCTAATTTTCATCGAAAAATTATTTTCAGCGATGAGGCCCATTTCTGGATGGGTACCTCAACAAACAAAATTGTCGAATTTTAGACGATACCAATCCACATGAGATCGAAGAGCGTCCAATGCATCCCGAAACAGTCACTGTTTGGTGTGGATTTTGGGCTAGCGGCGTCATCATTCCATATTTCTTTGAGAACGACATCGGCCAAGCTATTACTTTCACCGGCAAGGGCTATAGGCCGATGCTACAGGTTTGTTGGTAGATCAAATGGATAAAAATCGTCAATTAAATTTGCACTTAACAGATGTTGTGGTATTTTCAGCTCTTCTGGCTTGATATTACCCATGTCCAGGCGCCAAGTCGCAAACTCGGGCGAATCGCCCCTGGCGCGCATATTCCGAGTAAATTTTTTTTTCACAAACAGCGGCCAATATGGGTGACTTTTCATACATCGCCCTTTTTTACAACTGGCAAAACTTGCCGAAAATCGCCTCGGAGTACTAATCTGCAAAAGACAAGTTACTCGAAAATATATCACATAGGATGCGATCAATCAGGTTCAATACATCCTGTGATATCATCGACGCCTCGTCCCAAATAACAATGCTCTATTTTTTTCTTCGTTTTCGTAGTCCCTCGTAGTACTGTTCCTGCTGATGTCATTGGACGACAATGCAAACCGAGGTTATTCTTGTCCAGCGATAGGTGCAACTCTTTTCCGTTGACAAAGGTCAATGAAGAACATATTGCTGCTATCGTTCCTTTTTGCTATGTTATAAAAAAATTTGGCGTTGACTTTACATTCCGTAACGTGTAACACTGACTGAACAATTTTTCATGTTCTGTGATATCGGCTTTCACAATCTCGTGTGGTTTAGCTAAATGCGGACGGTTCTAGTAAGCCCCCTCTTTCCAGATTAAGCCCTTCCTTCCAATAAAACTTTTGATATTCGACATGGCCAAATACACGCTGCGTTTTTCTGAAAGCTTATTTATATTTAAATTCTTCCCACAGAAAATATGCATTAAGTTCTTCGTTCAGCGCCGAATTTTGCATATCCAGCAGCTTGTGCTCTGAGCGTTTGCAATGTTTTCATTTTTTTGTTGCGGTGCTGGGACAATCCAAGTTGCAGGACACTCAGCAGTATCCCGATCAATCGCCGTATCGCGGTATGTCATAATATGTGTAACAGAGAGCATTCTCGTCACGTCTAATGCAAGGAGTTTCGTGCGCTGTTTTCTTTCATCCTCGACGGTCGCTGCTTCGCTGCCTTCTGAGTTAATAACCAAATTTTATCATGGCAAGTCAATCGATACGAGCTCGCCATTGTGACTATGCCGGTGAGTCAGTAATCTACAAATATGTCATGTAGCTTCCACAGCACTCACGTAACGTGCATTCAAGTACATCTGCTCTTAGTCCAATTCCAAATCATGCTTTTGCTCACCACAATTCTTGCGCGATCACGGCCTTTGTGGATATCCTTGTGTATATATTTATTTAGTACTCATTACAGATACGCTATATCCGAGTTTTACGCGGCAGTTGAACCTTTGCAAAAGCTTAGTAAGGAACGATCATGGAATTCTCAATACTCACAATTTTGCCACCTTTCTTGCGTGGTACGTATGATATGCGGCATCTACAATACGAGGGAAATCTAAGCTGTGTCATATCAGTGCTATGTCTTTTCCAACAAATTGATTCGACCGTATGGGATCCAACGGACGGAAGTTGGGTTGGTCTCTCGTTCTGAAATTTCCTATGCGACAAACCACATTTTTGAAATTCAATTGTAAATTGTCGAGGAATGTAATCGAGCAAGGCGAATCATTTCTCGACAGACGAACGACGGAATGTCAGTAGCGGTTGTGTAGCCCGGATATTTTCTCAGTTTTCTGCGAATTTCGGCCCAATTTGGATTCGTTGTTATTGTAACGAACAAATCTGGGCGGCCTTTCACCCTTGAGATTGCCATTGCACCGCTGTCTGCCATATAAGTCGGCGGCAAATAGCCAGGCCTACCTTAAAATTATGAGTAATATTCAGTTTCCTGTTCTGTATGTTAGGTTAAACAGGGGTATAATAGTTATGCCACCACACAGACACTAAGCATGAAAATGGGCCATCACGATCCCTGTGGAACCAGTTGAGTTTGTCTTCAAATGGCAAAAACCTGAACAACTCCCTGGTGAAACACCCAATTTCCCTGCAAAGGCCAAGAAGGCATTTGAAGTTCGTGCCGTCTATTTCCTCTAGATTTTCGAAAGCATATTTCCCTAAAAATTTTCTGCGACTACACGATATTGCCTCGCATTCACCCAGTATGTATGTTATGTCCTCAACAGTTTGCAGATCACCACAGAATCTGAAAATATCTGTATCTGACAATTTGAGTCACTTTGCGTGTTGCCGCAGGAGACAGTGTCCTGTCAGGATTCCTATTACTGTCCTAAGCTTATCCCTGTTTAATTTTATTAACTTCCTAGATCTTTTGCCGTCAAAAAGCGGAAAAAGAACCTAGGATACCATGTGTCGTTCAAGACTTGACCACCTTAGGTTGGTAGTCTTTTTAATTTTGTGGTTTGTTGCTGGCAACCTCACTGTTGTCGAGTAGCCCACTTTTTCTTGCAAGCTCGTCCGCTTGTTCATTTCCTTTAATACCGCAGTGTCCTGGCACCTAACACAGTCTTACTCGGTTCTGACTGCATAGTACCTTAAGCATTGTGCGGCAACCCCTGACTGTATCAGAGTTGACGTTGGTTGATTCCATTGCCTTGAGTGCGGCCTGGCTATCGATTTAGATAGCGATATCTCTTTTGGATATCGATCTCATCTGCATTAGCTCAGGCGCCCTGAGGACAGCCAGAACCTCTGATTGGAAGGCACTTCTTGCGTCTGGTAGTCTTGTAGACACGATTAATTCTGGGTCTTCCGAGAAGATACCAGAACCTGTCCCTTCCTCTGTTTTTGAGCTACTCGTATTTATGAAAATTGCAATTTCATTTCACCTGATTACTGAATTTTTTTCCCAGTCGTCCCTCTCCGGATATATTATATCATACGGGATGTCGAAGTCGACCAAGGGAGGAATTTCATCCGTTAGAATTGGATTGCCTGGCAATAGCTCCGCTAGGACCGTGCGATGTCTGAAGCTACTGTTCTTGAAGTAACCCAGATTAGTGAGTCGTATCGGACTGTTAACATCAAGTCTCTTGATCTGTAAATCAAATAGTGTTAAGTGCAAAAAGATATCCAATGCTGCCGTAGGGATGGTACGGAGCGCACCTGTAATGGCTATGGAAGCCGTTCTTTGAACCGCCGTTAATTTCCGTAAACCGTTTTCTTGTTTGTTGCTTTCCACCATACTAGTGCGTCGTATGTAAGTATAGGTCTTACAATCACCGTATACAGCCAGTACGCCATAACAGGTTTTAAGCCCCACATTTTTCCTACTGTTCTTTTGAAGATAAAAAGAGCATTATAGGCCTTTTTGATTCTTCCGCTACTTTAAGATTCCAATTCAGGTTTTTGTCCAGAATCACACCCAGGTACTTCGCGCTGTCCGAGTGGGACAATTCCACTCCGTTGAGTTTTGGGAGTTTGAATTTGCAGTGTATTTTCTGGTAAAAAGAATCAGTTCCGTTTTGCAAGGGTTGGCATTGAGACAACAGCTTTTTGCCCAAGTGCTGATCGTCTTCAGGACAACCTTCATAATGTCGATTAAAATATTTAAGTATTTTCCTTGGACTATTATAACCACGCCATCTGCGTATGCCATGGCACTCATACGCATTGTACAATACTTAGCTTTTTGAGGATGTTAGCACTCACAGAAGTTGCGATATGAATCCCCCATGAGGGGTTTCCCTGGTTACAGACATTCTAACCGAACTTTGCACAATGGTTTGTTTCCATGTTGCAAACCCAGTTTGTACAATAATGCCCTGTTCAATGTTAGCGTTTACTAGAGCATTTTTAATGGCGGTGCACTCCACGTTATTGAAGGCTGCTTCAATATCGAGAAAGGCCGCCATCGCAAACTCACCGAAGTGTTGACTTTTCTCTATTTTCCCCACCACCTCGTGCAGGGTGGTTTCTACAGATTTTCCTTTCATATATGCAAGCTGTGGCTCAGTCAAGTTGCCATGACTGCATCTATTCCCAATGTTAATCTCCAATAGTCGCTCCAGGGCTTTAAGCATAAATGATGACAGACTTTTGGTCTGAAATCTTTTGCTATTATATGCTCCTGTTCGTCAGCTTAGGTTCCCTTCAAGCAAAGGCCAGCCTGTAACAAAATATTGAACTCCTCGCGGAATGCCAATTTGTTGTATAGCTGTGAAATTGAGTGCAAGTTATGCTGGGTTCTCTATCTTTTTGTTTGTATTTAACAGTTCAGCCGGTTTCAACAGGATCCGTGTAGATCCATAATGAACAAAACTTGCTGTATACGGATGATTTTTCGAAAATGACCCGTAATACTTCCATCTTTCGAGATAATGATCGCGTCAAGTTTGTCGCACGTTGGCTTGTTCTAAATGCGTGGATGATCTTTTTTTGAAATTTCGGCCAGAATTTAATATTTTTTAATGTATGGAGTTTCTTTCACGGCTGATTGTATACCACCTTGATCAAAAATTTTTCGGAATTTATTCAGAAAATTAAAAATACAAGTTTATTCATCTAAATCTATATTGTTCCATTCAAAGTAATCCCCATCGACTGCAACACACTCGAAACATTTTTTATATTCGGTTTTCGGTATGTCAGTGTTTCCAGAGATTTTTCCATTACTTCCTCTCGGCTGCTGAAACGCGTTCCCCCTAGTGCTTTTTTAACTGGACTGAAGAGAAAGAAGTCACAGGGAACCAAATCAGGTGAATTCGGTGGCGGTTGGATGGTATTTGTTGCATTTTTCGTCAAAAAATAACGAATAATGATGGCACTGTGCGACGGTGCGTCATCATGGTGCAAAATCCACGAGTTTTCTGCCCATAATTCTGGACTCTTTCGGCGAATTGCTTCACGCAAACGTCTCATAACGCCCAAATAATACTTTTTGTTTACTGTCTGGCCTTCTGGCAAAAATTCATGATGCACTACACCGTTGTAATCCATGAAAACCGTGAGCATTGCCTTCTTTTTTGACTGAAAACGCCGTGGTTTTTTTGGTCTCGGCTCATTTGGAGAACGCCATTCACTTGCTTGATTGCTTGTCGTACTCATAAGCCCACGTCTCGTCTCCAGTAATGATCCTTTTGATGAATGTGGGATCGGAATGTGGAATGTGATACGTCAACACGGAACACGGTCTCGTTTTTGCATGAAATTGAGGTCTTTTGGCACCAACTTTGCTGCTACACGACGGAAACCCAAATAATTAACCAAAATGTCTGGGACGGATCCATAGGCAATGTTCAAGTCCTCCGCTATCTCGCTGATGGTTAATTTGCGGTTATTGACCAACATTTGTTTTACCCGTACTTCATCAATATTTTCGTCGGTTTTCGATGTCGAGTGACCCACGACCATTTTTGAACTGCTCGTACCACTGGTAAACGACCGTTTTCTTTAGAGAATCGTTGCCGAAACACTATTCCAACATTTCCAATGTTCGCGCACCATTAAATATGTTTTTTACGCAAAATTTAATACTCGTACAAGTTCGTGGTTGCAAACTTAAATCCATTCCTAAAATTGTAAAAAATCGCCAACACACACAGAGATGGATGTACTCTTGGCTACGTAACTTTTGCAAATGTCAAGCTATGATGCTAAGATTTAGATGGAAGGTCAACAACAGATTTACCAACTTAACAAGGAAACCAGAACTCAAATCGGAGTATTGGGAGCGCCACACGGTGGTGTGGTGCAGGAACTTTTTGATCAAGGTTGTATTTGCCAAAATTCCTGTTTGTTTCAACACTTCCGTGCGTAATTTCAAAGATTCATTGTCCTCGTAAATGTAAATATGACCAAAACACTGCTTGTCGATTTTCTTGCCCTGGAAATAAGAGGTCGCTCGGACGTTACCTTACCTTACCCTGATCATTTTAAAGGATCAGGGTAAGGCAATTTTTCCTCCTGGGCAAAAAGAATTTACGGCAGGTCCCCTTTCACTGACGAACTACAGCGCGCCGCAATATTCGCACTTAATCGAGATGTCCCCGATGTCCAAGATACCTTTTTTCCATATTCTTCGCCTTTGCATTTGGCTGATAAATTAGCGACCTTGAATTTGTCTGGATTTTCTCATCGCCACTCTGTTAATTGCTTTCTTCTTCCTTTCTTAATTTCATCTCCAACCAAACCCACTTTTTTTCAGCCCATCTTGTACATATAGTATATTGAGCATAATTTTAAATGAAGGAAGAAAAAACATCAGATAAAGGAAAACATTATTTTATTATAACGGAGATAGATAGATAGATTCGTGCGTGATTTTCTTTTATTTTCTTCAACAGAAATTGAAGTGTTATCGAATTTTAAAAAAAATGTATCTCAGGTCCTGGTTGAGAATTAAATTGGCAAAAAAATTAAAATTCTCAGAAGTGAGAATGGCATTGAACATGTTAATAATGCTTTCAAAGATTATCTAAGCGAAAATGGTAGACGACAGCAGTTGACTTCACACTCCGCAGCTAAATGGTGTGGCGGAAAGTGCTAACAGGACCATCGTAGAAATGGCACGTTTTATGCTTCTGGAATCGAATCTTTCAGAATCATTTTGGCGAGAATCAGTTAATACAGCAGTGTACATAAGAAATCCTCCAACAACTAGGTTGCTTGAAGGTCAAACATCATGTGAAACATGGTACGCATATACATAAGCAGAATGTGTCGCATTTGAAAATGTATGGTGGCAAAGCAGTCATGCTCAACAAGAAGCCAGGTAAATCTAAATTTAAATCTAAAGGAGTAGCTTGCCTAATGGTAGGATATTCGAATACATCTAAGGCCCATCGTCTCTATGATTACGAAGCTAAGTAATAAAATATGTATGTCGAGATGTCGTGTTTGTCGAGAATCCTTCCATCAATTATCTTCCAGAATGCGATTTACTTTTAATAGAACCATTAGAGGATGCTGACAAGTCTACTGATGTTGAGAGTATTTATGATGGTGATAATGGTGCTGCTACATGTAAAACAGGAAGACGTTTCGGGAGCAGTTGTTTTTTTCTGGGGAAAGGAGCAAAAACATACTTGTGGTATCGTTGAGGGAAACAAAAGAAGCAGTATCAAGGAAGCTGTTACTGTGAACGACAAGTGTGCTGAAAAACGAGGGCTAAATGTTGCAAAAAGAAATTGCAATACTGCTGCTGTTGCTGCTGTTCCTGCTTTTACTGGAGAAGAAGTAAAGAAAGAGCAGAAAGTAATGGGGCAAGTTGGAAACATCGGAGACACCGAACAAGCTAGTACCGTACTTTGAGAAGTGCTGGATCTAGGATATGTATAACAGCTGGAGGTAACATAGATAAGGAAAGGTAAAATTTTCCTAACTATGTGGTTAACATAGAAACTAATCCTGATGGTGGGTGTTTAATCTTAAGAAAGCCCCGTATCGAAATTTTGAACGTCCTAAGCAAATTCATTGATTGTAGCTACCTCCCCAGGGTTGGAAGTAGGAAAGGGAGTGGTCGTGCTCTTGAAATTCCCTGATAAGAATAGATCTGATCCTAAATCATATCAGGGCATCAGCCTACTTCCGGTACTTGGAAAAGTACTGTAAAGGGTTATAGTGGAAAGAATTTCGGGGAACATGACGGAACCAATGTCCCCCGTCCAATTCGGCTTTACGAAAGGCAAGTATGTTGAGGACGCATGGTCTCTCTTAAAAGACAGAATCCAAAGAAGCAGCACCAGGGTGGTTATAACCATCTTTATTGACTTCAAAGGTGCCTTCGATAACTTGAACTGGTAGAAGATACTAAACAGGTTGCAAGAATTGGTCTGTGGGGAAATTGGGCTTTGGGGAAGCTACTTCACGTGATAGCGTTTTAGTGAGCGTGGAGAGAGGTTGCCCCCAAGGAGCCATCTGCGGTCCTTTTAATTGGAACCTGATGATGGATCCGCTCCTGCGGCGATTAAACGAGCTCTGTGGGTGCTGCGCTTATGCAGAAGACCTGTTCCTTATACTTGAAGGCCAATCCAGGGCCCTAGCAGAACAACTAGGAGAAAGAACTCTTGCAATCTTTGCTGAATGGGGAGAAAGCGTTGTGGTAAGTGTATCACAGGAGAAGACGGTTTCAGTGCTGCTTAAGGGCAAATTGAATACAAGAAGTCGGCCTCCTGTGATACATATGAACGGAGTTAGGATTAGATTTGTGACTGAGGTCAAATATCTAGGCATAATGTTGGGCGAGCGAATAAATGTCATGCCTCACCTGGTACGAATGAGACAACGAATGTTGAATGCTGTAGGCCAGGTAAGGTGCATTCTACGATCTGACTGGGGGCTTAACAGGCGTTCTGCCCGTATCATATATGATGGCCTTTTTGTTGCTTGTGCAACATATGGAGCATCGGCATGGTACAAGTGTCTCCACAGAGGCCGTACAAGTACTTTTGGGAGTACCACTTCTTGATCTGGAAGTGATACGTCGTGGTATTGCTTACAAAATCAGAAAAGGTCTCCCTCTAAATAAGCAAGATTGGGTTTCTCCGACAGAAGTGGACGGCCTATCCTTAAGGGAGCGTAAAGCCTTGCTACGCGCATGTGTTTTATCTAGATGGCAGTCTAGATGGGATGTCCTGATCATACGGGATTTCCTCAACGGAGTTTCACCCTCAGACTGCTTTCTTGTTGACCGGGCATGACTCTCTTAATACATTTTTGCATAAGAGAGGACTTAGGGGGGTTGCGAGCTGCTCAGGTGGAGCTACCTACGAGGATTGGCTTCATGCCCTAGGTGAGTGTCGCAATTATTCAGAGGCTAGGGACTTGTAGGCTATGGGAATCATCTCTGATGGTAAGTGTTCACTAACACAGTGCTTGTCGAAAGAATCCGTTGTTTTCCAGGAGAAATATTTAATAGAAGACGCGGTAGGCAGTTAGCGGGTGAAATTATAGAAATTTTGTTTAAGAGTTGCCAGTCCTGGCCTGCATGGTGCCTAACTGGAAGTGAGCGCATGGCTGCGAATCTTGACCGGAAGCTATATTCTGGTACCACGGGAGGTCAGGGATGCCTGGAGCTCCTCTTCCAGCCCAACCTAGGAGTAGGCCCCATTGTGGGTGTATCGTGGTGATTGTTGGTTTGTACCCAAAATCGCGGGGAGCGTAGACCCAATAGAACTTGGACATCTCATGGCTTAGCATATGTTCTAGCGTACTACGACCTATGCTCAACCATTTGATTGCTATGGGACTGATTGGTCTGCTCGATGTGGAGTTGCATTGCAACCGGATGCCATGACCCACAGAATGGCGTAAGTATCAGATAGGCCTCGATCTTTCACCGAAGGGGAAGTTCGCGCCTTACACACGACTTTGAATCTGTTGACAGTACTTGTACTACCCGAAGGGCTGTAATCAACGCATTGTTTTGATATCTCGTGCGAAGACGTACCGTGGGCTTGAGCCTTCACGGCAGGTACCTACGTTAATTACTAGTGACATCTGTACGTAGTCCAGCATAGATACGGACAACGACGTAGTTCGTATGAACAACAGCTGAGAGTGGACTATTTATTCAGTTTCCAAGATTAGTAACCGTGTCAATAAAAACAAGCTGTCTACCGTTCAGAAACATTGGTGGCGTAACGTCCTCGCCTTGTCCTCCATGTTTCTTTATTTATTAAGACAAGCTGAGATTTGGTGGGGTTTATATTCAGTACAATACATATTGACCAATTATATATTTCTGACAGGCATCATTAAGCCTGACAATTAGATCCTCAATAAGCCCGATAGATCTGGAGAGATAAACCTCGGCATCATCAGCATAAAGGTGGATTTAGACATTCGAACATATTTTAAGTTGGCCATTAATGAAAAGAGAGAATAAGGTTGGGCCAAGAATTGACTCCTGAGGTACTCCAGCACTTCGAATTCAGAAAAAAATATCATTATGAACCACTCTTTGATGACGATTATCAAAATAATAATAAGCTTAAGCTTAGCTCCTGACAGAATAGCTTATGATCGACGCTATCAAAAACCTTAGAGAAGTCAAGCAAACACAAAATCGTCAGAAAATCTATATCATATTGAATCCTAATATCGTCAAGGATTTTGACCATAGCTGTCAAACACCTATGAATTGCACGTAAACCAGGCTGAACCGGAGATAACACACCGTGCTGATTGATGAAAGTGCAAATTTGGATTGCCAAGACAGGACTTTTGACAGACATGGTATGATGCTTATCGGTCGGAAATCAGTAGGGGAGGAGGGTTGGGTTGAGGTAGTATTACAGTGCCTTATTATGTGTGTGAGGGCACTAAAGATATGAGGTAAAATCACCCAATGGATACACCATCCTCTCCTACAGCATTGGATTTTAGATTTCGTACTATTATATTGGGTATATAACTATGCGGGTTTTTTCAAAATTTGAACGTTTATTTAAGAAAGACATGTACAATAGTATTATTCAAAGTATTGCCCATCTGAAGCTATGACTGCGCCGGCTTGGCAGCTAAGAATGAATCAAGCCAATTTTTGATATTCTGTTCTGATGTGAACCGTATTTCAGTGAGGGCGTTCTGCACCGACCGGAACAAATGGTAGTCAGAAGGGGCAAGGTCTGGGCTATAAGGCGGGTTGGGTAAGACTTCCCATTCGCTGTTTTCCAAATAGTTCTTAATCGGAATAGCAACGTGGGGCCGAGCGTTGTCGTGATGGAAAATTATTGCCTCGTGTCTGGTCGCATATTCCGGGAGTTTTTCGGCCACTGCTCTCTTCAAACGGATTAATTGTGTTCGGTAGCGTTGTCCATTGATGGTTTCACTCGGTTTTAGCAGCTCATAATACAGCTCACCCATCTGATCCCACCAAATACAGAGCATTACCTTTGCGCCATGGATATTCGGCTTTGCCGTTGATTTGGCTGATTGGCCGGGTTTCACATATGATTTTTTGCACTTAGGGTTGTCGTAATGGATCCATTTTTCATCACCAGTAACAATCCGATGCAAAAATGACTTCCTTTTGTGGTGTTCCAGCAGCATTTCGGACATGCAAAACCGCCTTTCGACGTCTCTCGGCTTGAGTCCATGTGGAACCCAATTTCCTTGCGTTTGAATATATCCAGCTGCTTTTAAACGTTTTGAAATGACTGCTTGAGTGACACCCAAAGATTCTGCGAGCTCTTCTTGTGTTTGGCAACAATCTTCATAGAGTAATGCTTCCAGTTCTTCATCTTCAAACTTTTTTGGCTGCCCAGGACGTTCATCGTCTTCCAAGCCAAAATCACAACTTTTAAATCGTGCAAACCACTTTTCGCACATTCGCTCAACTTCCACCAAAATACGATGACTTTCGGCAGCAGTTTTCTTCATATTAAAGTAATGAAGAAGAACTCCCGGCAAAAACACTTTTTCAGGCACAAAGTTCGACATATTTGAGTGGAAAAAAATTATTGTTGTTTACGCTTCAAATGAATGACATACACTGAAATGACGTACAATGATAGTAGCTTTCCAACGCTGTTCCAATGGAATAATAGCTATGGAATAATACAAGTTACGCCATCTCTTAACAAACCGCAAGTTATAGACCCAATATATTGACTACAACAAAGTCGAAAACAAAGTCGAGAATGAGGTCATTATTGAGGACGACGCTTGGTTTATTAAATGCATTATAAATGCATTATTTAGGTCATTTAAGCTGGGAATGTTATCAATTGTGGCCTGTTTACCAACACCGATTGAGCGTAGATTGCTCCATAGATTTTTCGAGGTATGTTCAGAGCTCAATTTTGGAAAAAAATATTTTCTTTTTGCTCTTCTGGTAATAAGAGTGGAGCTATTATTATTATTATTATTAGTTCCAAGCAATTTTTGAAGCACCAGCTCGAAAAACAATCTAAGTGTTGTTGAAGGAAGAAGGAGTCATGGGGTGAGGAAATGGTTTTGAAAAACTTGATATTGTCGGTATAAAGGGAAACAGGCGAGTGTTTAATGATCTTATCGAGATCATTTATGGTTAATGTAAAAGAAAGAGGACCTAAATAGTTGCCTTGTGGAACTCCAGAGGTGGCTAAAAGTAGAGCTGAGTGGGCTGACCTAAAACGAACACTATAAAAATGGTTTTCCAGGTAAGAAGATATCCATTTTAACAGTATGGGTTCAAAGCCGAGGGGAAACACTTCGAAGAGTATTAATCGATGAGAGATTTTATCGAAAACCTTGCTAAAATCGGTTGCAAGTACATCAACTTCGTTACAATTCTCTATGGCTGAGAGAGCAAAAGATACGAATTCAACAAGATTTGCGGTGGTTGACCTACCCTTCAGGAAATCATGTTGTCTTTGGGAAATAAGTAATTTGCAATCGAAGTTTAAAGCTTCATACAAAATACTTTCGAAGAGTTTGGGTAAATGGGAGAGTTTACCGATGAGACGGTAGTTGGTTATTTCATTATTTGAACCTTTTTTGTGGATCGGGGTTATGAAGAAGGTTTTCCAAACCCGAGGAAATTTTGCTTGTAAAAGGGATAAACGAGAGAGATTACAAAAGGTAAGAAAAAGGGAAAAAGAGGAGGAATATTTTTCAAGAAATATGGCAGGGAAATCAATTCGTCATTGAGTTGGTGAAAGTTATATTCGATAAAAGACGGGTCCAAGGTGTGAGAGAGAAGTGGGCCATTGGAGAAGATCAATAAGTAATTGAGATAGAATGGATCTGGTACAAAGGGGTCGTTAGTGAAGGATTGTTTTAAAAAGGTGGCAAATAGGTTGGCATTCTTGAGTGGATCGGTTGATGACTTGTTGTTGAAATAGAGGGAAGGAGGGTAACCATCGTAGTTTCTTTTGTAGTTAACAAATTGGAAAAATTATTTAGAGTCGTTTATATTGTTGGCTTGCGCATTGTAGCGCTTGGAAAAGCAATGTTAAAGTACGGTGAAATGAAGATAAGCAGAAAGATAGTCGGAAAAGGATCTGGTACGAAGGAAAACAGCTCATAACTGGTTTCCCTTATTTCGTGAAGAATGAAGCTTGCGATTATATCAGGGAGGACTAGTAGATGATATTCTAAGGCGGAAAAAAATTGATAGGGCATCATTTATAGTTAGGTTAAGAAAGTTAAAGCAGGATCTACTGAGATGGTCACTGATTTTGTGAAAGTTTGTTTTATGAAAGTCATAAGATGAGAGAGTTGTGGGGGGGTGGAGTAGATAGAAGTGTCTTGAAAAAACAAGAGAAGAACAGAAGGGTGGTAGTTATGAATTGTTGGGAGAAATAGTGTACGAAGTGAGACTTAGGAGTTAATTAAATCTGATGTAAAAATAAGGTCAAGTGCCTGCCTATGTAGTTGGATATACCGCTGACTTAGCATTGACTTGAGGCTGTTAAGCGATCTAAGGAGAGACATTCCTTGGCTGAATTGGCATTAGAAGCGATGAAAAACGATTGATCATCTGATGGAGTCCACTGTCGCCGAAAATAAGGATATAGTCAATAGAGTCAGACAGGTCAATTAACTGGTCGATCGAATCGATAGCAAGTTGGTACGATTCAATAGGTTGAGCTGGTAGAAATGTAACCACATACATATAACGTAAAGAGACTTCAAGGGGAGTCATATTTTTATTGCGACAAAGTCGACTTTAGATGAAAAGGAAATGGTAATTGGAAAAGAGTCAAGGCTGTTGTGAATAGCCGGTTGGACGGGTAGGATTCCCGTACGGGGGGAGCAATTATTGGTTCTTTATGTCGGGAAGCAAATTGGTTTCAGTCAGGGCATAAATGTCAAAGGGAAGGGCATGCAATTGGCGTAGAACAGCACTGGTTTTAGAACAAAGACCTCTTAAATTTTGGTAGTAAAACATAAGAAGGATGTTGTGGAGGTGTGAGGCGGGAGGCAAGTCATAGAAGACAAAATTTGTTGTTGTGTGAGACTCGCTTAGTTTATGCATAAACAAATGCAATGAAAATATAAGTACAATAGATTGTTTACAGATTAAAAGAAGAATTGTTTTTAAAAAATCGTCCATTCTATTTTATTATATTGGTTTGAGAGGAAATGTTGGTGTTAATGCCGTTACACAGTAATCACATTGGTAAACACAAAAATGGCAACACCTTCATTTACACATTTATACGTTTATACTTATACATATCGTTAAGTCCTGAATTAAACCTCGAATTGAACAGACGTGTGCTCCAATACACTCTCTTTGAACTAAAAAATGTTTCTTTTAGAGGTTTAGTTTTGAAGCTGAAAACACCGTTTCTACAGATCGCCAATTTGACAGTTGAAAGTTGATTCGTGGTTAGTACGTTTTGTCATTTGACAAAATTGTGCAAACTTATTTTGAAAACTATGGTTCGGTTAGCCATACTTATCGCGAGCTATGTCCATTTTACCGTCGACATAATAGGTCTGTTTGGTTACTTTTTGTAGTGAAATGGGTAAAAGCTGTCAAAATTCAAAGATGGCAGAAAATTCGCTCAGAGAGAGAGAGACTTACAAGAAAGTAAACAAACGCAGTAAACCACATTTGTGTATAAAACGCCAAAAGTCAAGTCAAAATACTAATCACAAGAAATAACAACAAATCAAATAAATTCTTTCGCAGAATAGCTGTTTGCTTTGACAGTTGTTGCACAGCTTATCCACAGAAATTTATGAGGCAGAAAATTGCAACTATTTCAATACAAAAGAACACCCTTTATATCTTTTGAAGCCTATAGGCTAACATGCAATATCGGATTTCTGCGTAATGAATCACACTTTCTAAATGTTTGTTGGCTGGAAGTACAATTCTCTAATCAGTTCTCTGCCTCAAGGAACGCACGCCCAGTTAATTTAGATCCAGCTGCTTGCGCTACCTGAGTAAAATATTCTTAAATTGCGTAGACCCAATTGACCTAGCCATCCTATTTGCTGTAGGGACTACATACATTCATGCCACCGTATAGCCAGTACACGCTCTGTCATTCCAGATGGATCCTCTATTCCTACACACAGGAAATCTTTCGTCCAACAAGTCCATGGCTTTGCCCCGTATGACAAGACAAGGATGACGAGAGTCTTATACAGCGTCTTCCTTGCTACTCGAGATAGGACTTTGTTGCTCAATTCTTTCTCTGCCCATAGAACCAGCAGCGGTTTGCCAAGAATTATTCTTCCTGCTCATATCATTACTAAAGTTCACTGCAAAGTCTAAATAGATAGATTCGGTTACCACTACAAAATTATAGGCCAATTTTCATATTCAGCCAAGGAAGGGGCTTAGTTGGAAGACACCCAACCAATATCCTAGAGGTCAACATGCTCCGAGGTTTCAATAATCACCCGGATCACTATCTAGTAAAAACACTGGGAAATTTCTGTGAGAAGATTTGAAGTCGAACGACAATCACAAGGAAGCGCCAGAGCTTTTGCTGAGGAAATCAAATATGTCTCCTCTGATGTGCTAGGTTTTCGCTCCAAAACAGGAGTCAAGTCAAAGGCATAGCCGCTAAGCTCCTCGAAGCTGCAAAATTTAGGAAACGCATTCCCGATAAGTAAAATAACAGCATTTGTGTAAATAAATGAGCAAAAAAGCAAAACGAAATGTATACGAGTAATATCATCACAAAAGGACCGACTCCTTTTACTTCAACAAGAAATCAACTAAAGCTGATAAAGTGACATGATTCTCTAGGATGAACGCGCTCCTTCGAATGCTTTCCCACGGCATTTTTCTGTAGCTTGGAATACTTGGAGTATTGCTCACCACTTAATTTCTGAGTGCGAGATTAAGTAGTATGACCGATATCGTCCCCTGCCAAAAAGATACTAAGTCTTCGACTCGCAATACTTAGTTTCGAGACTGTGACTTTTAAACGTGACTCTCACTCAAAAAAAAAAAAACCGAAAATTCGTCCCGCAACAGAAGCACTGCTCTCGGTTGGTCTTTCTCTGAAAGCCCACGTTGAAGCCTCTACATCACGAACCCAAATTCCATTTTTATATTTTTCCTTATTAGCCATCTGAAAATACCACCGCTGAATTCAAAATTAACTTTTAATGAAAAACCTTTATAAATGGAAACGTACAACATGTCAGACGTGTTTCAAAGGCAATCATGGTTTGGTAGTGAAGCAGTCCGCTGAACATGTATTTCTTTATCAATATCAACCCAGCTAAAGCTCCT